>OW240913.1:278076930-278108006 GCA_933207985.1 Pelobates cultripes
GTCACAAACACTGGCCAAAGTTAGTGTTAATATTTGAAAATGCAAAAAACTAATTTGAACACCAATTTTGGCCAATATTTGTGACTAAGTGGCTACTAAAAAATACTGAACATACACCATTTGCAATACCCTGGGTTGTCTACTATTGCAAATGGTATGCCATCATGGGGGTAATTTTCATTCCTGGGCTACCGTGCGGTCTCAAAGGCAACATAACCAACCTGGCGAATTTTAATGTAAAAAAACAGAAATGCAAGCCTTATATTTGACTCTGTAACTTTTGAAAACACCATAAAACCTGTGCATGAGGGGTACTGTTATACTCGGGAGACTTCGCTGAACACAAATATTAGTGTTTCAAAACAGTAAAACGTATCACAACAATTATATCGGCAGTGTAAGTGCCATTTGTGCGTGAAAAATGCAAAAAATGTCACTGTCACTGACGATATCGTCGTTGTAATACATTTTACTGTTTCGAAACACTAATATTTGTGTTCAGCAAAGTCTTCCGAGTAAAACACTACCCCCATGTACAGGTTTTATGGTGGTGTTTTTATGGTGGGGTTGTCAGGCAGGTCCTGCAAATTGTAATTAATAAAATGACCTAATTATGTCAAATTATTACATAAATATATATGAAGAATTATTATATATATATATATATATATATACGTGTATATATATATATGTGTATATATATGTATATAATTTTTTTTAAATTATCTTTATTTATATATAGGTATAAATATATAGTGATATATACATATATACTTATGTATATAGATATATATATTATTTCGTTCTACATGTATTTTGATATCAATATATATATATAGAACAAAATTACACATGTATATATATTTTTTATTTATTTTTTTATAATTTTTTTAATTTTATTATTTAACATATTTACATATTTATTTATTTTTTATTATATATAAATATATATATATATATATATATATATATATATATATATATATAATTTATATATATATATATATATATATTTAATCAATATCATTGTACGTATATTTTAATATTAATATATATATATATATATATATATATATAATTATGTGTATGTGTATATATGTGTATGTGTGTATATATATACTTAGATCATATATATATAGTAAATATATATATATATATATGATCTAAGTATATATTATTTATTTTTACACTGATTTAAATGGTTTTATTTTTTATTTAAGACAGCAGGGGGAGTCCCTGTCATTACAGGCACTCCCCCTGCTGGCATTGCTATGGACGGCTTTGCGCCGAAACCGGAAGTCTGACAACCACCAATAGGAACCATCCTGCAAAGAAGTATGCCGATATGGGGATTGGATAACAAGAAGATTGGAACACCAATCAAATTGAAGGATACGATATTTAAACCACCGCAAGCAGCAAATACATTACCGATTGAAAAAGCTGTCAGAGCACAGCGAAACGCGTCTCGGCTGGGAGAAAGGACTTATCATTAACTTTTTATTCATTTTTCTTTTCTTTTTTATTTATATAATTTAGTTCACACTTTTTTTGTTTTATTTGTTTGTACTATATTTTAATGAATACATTTTGTCCAATATTGAAGTCTTTCTCCCATCTTTTTGCTGCTAAAAGAAGGGTGGTAGCCTCCTTAAAGGCACAGATACCTACATACTAGGAGCCAGGTATAAGGGATCCCTACCAGGTGAGAAGCCATTTATTTTAATATTCACCATTGAACATTGTGATTTACTACACAAGGACCTCTCCTTTTTCACTTCCTTTATGTATGCATAAGGACCACAGACGATTAGATGATCGATTGGGTATTGTGTCGCCTAAAGTACACACACACCGCTGTGATCTGAGCCTATCCTAATTGGCTCAGTTATATGTGAGTGCGTCTATATAGTATATTTACCTATTGTGTTTGTCACCTAGCGTTACTTGCACTATTTGTATCTATATTTGTTTCAGATACACTGTTTCAGAGTATTCTCTTTATACATTTGTATGCATACCCATATGGGTAAGTTGGTTAACATTTGAGCGCGCCACATGTACACCAGTGGTGGTTCTTTCTAATTTCCTACACTGAGTGTTCACCTTGTTCACTTTTGTATGGACGGGTCACATGGCCGAGGGGGGCCGAAGAGGATGGAGGGGAATTCCCTGGGCTCCCAGATGAGTCTCCATACCGCGATCGCCGGCGTGGGATCGCCGGCGACTGGGTAAGTACATAAGATCGCAGGGCGTTCTATGCCGCCCTGCTGCGTTTAGAGCCATCTAAATAAGGACGGCATAGAACGCCCTGCAGTCTTAAGGGGTTAAGGAACTGCAAATAGGACAGAATTCTACATTATAACACACGTCTCTATCTACATCCCAGCTATTCACTTGCGAGTACTTGCCCAGCAGACAAATTCCACAATTCTGAAACCATATATCAACGCGGTATCTGTCAAAATCCTGGTGTTACATTTAATGTGTGAATTTAGCTTCCTAGTAATAGCTACAACTGTTTTTCCTACCTCAAAATAACATCATATGAACCCAGAAGCTTTCATCAGAAATGCTACATGATTTCTGGAAACAGACTAGAATCCATTAACTATAACTACATTAAACAAGGCCATTGAGTGAGCTGTGATTCTGATTACTGTATCCAATTGATCAGAATCACTACAACTGGCTATTTCTGATTCTATTTTTTTTTTTTTTGATGTAGAAAATAAATGCTACTGTTTTTCTTTTTCGTTTAACATGTTTAACGTGAAAACAATTTCCAGTTCTTTCACAATGTTTGTGAAGCAAATGTGTAGTCTGTAAACTATAAAAAAAGTCTTGATACAAATCGGTGGTAGTGTTTGTTTAAAATAGTGCTGAATATTTTACATTATAGCTTTAACATTAGAAATCATTATTTTTCCACAATGAGTTTCATTATATTACATGTAGTCTTCTGTAAACTTTGTTTGCTTACATCATTTAAAATAGTAAAGCTTTGGGAACTATTAAAGAATTGTTAAATATGGAGGTGTAGCCAAAAAATGTAAAATTGATGTTGTGTTCTTGAAAGCATTTTTGGGAATATGTTTTCTAAAACATGCCACAAAGATATATATTTCTGCATGCCAGTATAATACCGATGCTTACCAATAACAATTACATTACTGAGTTTAGACATCTGATACAAACTGATATTATACCCTACACAAAATCCCTGTTAAATAATAAAAAATACTTTTTTTTTTTTTTTAAACTCCTGACACAAAAATTCAAGCAGCTTGTCTTTGTTTAATGGCGTATGACCATCCAGCTTCTGCTTGATCACATTCCACAGGCTTTTAATGGGGTTCAGGACTGGAAATTGAACTGGCCATGACAGGGTCTTAATCTGGTGGTCCTCGATCTAAACCTTGACCTGGCTATGAGGCATGCAGCATTGTCTTGCTGAAAAAAACACAATCCTCACCATTAGAGAACATTGTCAGAACATTGTCAGAGTAGAAGGTAGCAAGTTTTCTTTCGAGGCCTTGATGCATGCAACCTTCACAAAGACAAATCTTCCTGATTCCAGTGTTGCTTAAGCACCACCAGGTTATTACTGATTCTCCACCAGATATCAGTGTGTGCACTGTACACTGAGGCTCGTAATTGTCTCCAAGGCTCCGTCTAACAATTAGATGTCTAGGCAATGAACAAAGCTAAAAATTGGACTCGTCGAACAAGATAAATTGCACTTTGACTGAAAAAGAATGCACATGTCTATAATTTTTCTTGTTCAAGTAATGTTGATCACAACCCATATGAAAATGTTTTGGCCAGACCTACTGAATTTTCTGATATGTTATGTGGCAGAAAAAGGATTATTACTCCGGTCCAATCCTTATGATCCTTTGCAAACCACAGCCTGGCTTGTCTGCTTCTCAATGATGGAGGCCTTCTTTTTTCCAGCCCTGCCCATAAGAGTCAGTTTCAAACAATCCTAATAGTGTACTTCATCCCAGCTGCCATTTGACATTGTTTTTGTAGGTCACTTTATGCGAACCTATGGTTAACTGTCATTCAAATGAGTTTGAGTTCATCATTATTCAGTCAGTATTCAGTTGTTTTTGTCTCCTGTGGGTCTATAACATTATTGTCTCAATATTTGCTGCTTGACCCAGTTCTTATGACTCACTGTCATTGAAAATTTAAGGATGAAGTCAATTGATGCTGACTGAAGTCAGAATTAAACCCTTATTTTCCTCATTTAAATTCTTTCACTCTTTTAGTATGGTCAGTAGTTATTTTTTTCATTCCAATAATGTTTAAGGTACTTCTACCAGGTTCTATTACAAGATGATGGTGTTAACCATTGCAGTGGATTTTATACTATTCTTCATTAAATAAGATTTGCTTAAAGTTTTAACCTAATCGGTACCTTACTGAGGAGAATGAGGTGTGCATATGTTGGAATTTAACAGACTTTGAGTTACAATGGCTACCATATATGTAGAGATGTAGATTTAAGAAAGAAAAAGTTTTTTTATATTGTAATCTTAAAAAAATCGTAATAAAAATAAAGGAAATTACAATCAAGGACTTATCCTGTCAAAAAAAGTAAAACTATAAGAGTAAACACTAATTTCATGCATCAGTTATTCTAGCTGTATAGTAAAATTAAACGCATTCACTGCTCTCTTGAGTATATATGTGCCAAAATTATAAGTCACTTGATAATTGAATACCAATTATGCCAAGCAAAGCAAATGTGCAATGCTACTGCAGTCGCAGCATACAGTATGTACTTTATCAGTGGGATTATGACACATATATCCTGCAAGAGTGAGAATGAAATTGTCTTCATTAAAAGGAGCATATAGTATCATTAAATGGCTACTATAAACATCATGGTCCACTTTGAAGTGATCATGGTGCTTAGTTTCTGTATGTACGTCTGTTCTGTATAGTAGTTTATTAATGTTGCTGCTGAAGGTGTGACTCCACCTCCGGTTGCATCATTAGTATGTCATTAGCCAGCCCTGAAAAAGATTTCCAAGCTGGCTTATGTCAATTATATGTCTATCCTATGCATAGAAGGTAATATGTTAGTTGAGATTACTCAGCTAACACTCTAAGCCGATGAATGAGGAGTAGGATCAGCATCTATCTTCTGCAGTTTTGCAGAAGCCAGATGCAGTTAAGCCTCCATAGTTGGACCCTTGGTGCCCGGCAGGACCCAGGTATGAGGGAAAAGCATTGCAAAATGGCAAAACGATACTTCTAACACCATAACCACTAAATCAGACTGTAGTGGTTTGATGATTGTAGTAGCCCGTTAATGCACTTTTCAGATGGAACCTCCAATTCTAGCATTAAATGTAGTATTGACATGTGGAACTCTGTGTATAGTTTGTGTATAGTTTGTTTTAAAGAAAACAGGTTTGCAGTTTTGATATCTTGTGATTTTACATTCTTTGGGGGGGAAAAAAAAGATTACACAATACATTGTTGATTTACCTTAAATTTTTTATTATGCTAGCATTGGTGTTACTTTCCTAATGCTTAAAATGCATATTGTAGATTATATTTACTATTTCTGCACTTACACAGTAAAATCAACATATGATATAGAACTGGGTAGATGTTGTGAAGTACCAGATGCAGACATTAATAAATATTGTCTATAATGTTATTGGTGCTGGAAATATTGTTACTAATGCACGAGAGTTTTAAAATACTAAATCATCATTATTTTATACTTCCAAAATTTAATTTTGTTTTTAATGTAGTTGTTTTTCATACACAGATCCTGTCTCCTTCACTGGCAACGTAACATTTCTAAGCTCTCACCCTACCTGAACAGAATGCTCTCCCCACCTGTTCCCACATCCTGTTAACTCCGATCCAGACCAGCACTTTATCTAGTCTACCTCAATGCAAAAACAAATGTGGCTCAATCCTCATTTTCCTACAGATTACCGCAATTATAGAACACCTTCCACACACTTTCAAATCTTCCTCAGGCCTAAAATCCTTTAAGAGCTCCCTCTCTGCATATTTCAAAACAGAAAGCACATGTAATGGTTGATTATATACTTTTAACCTGTACTATGTTACATTTTGTATATAAGTTGTTTATTAATATTGTTTATGTATTTTATTGTACCCGTTTGTAACAATGCCATGTTTTGTGGACCCAGGACACACTTGAAAATGAGAGGAATCTCAATGTATCCTTCCTGGTAAAATATTTTATAAATAAATAAAGAACATTTGAAAGAAACAGTAATTTTTTAATTCATCAGAGAACAATTTACTGGAGCAGACTGGCAGTCACTAGAAGCACTTCCTCATAAAGACCTTGAACATTCAGGGTTATTTCGCACATGAGGATGACACCAGTTGCTTTAATGCTTCTCATACAGGGCCCTTGGATTTAGAGAACACTGTGGTAGCCACATATGTGCTGCAACTCGACAATGCTATTCTGTGAGAAGCATTGGATTGGGCCTTGATTAACACAACTAATGAGCTCCAGAGGCGTAACTAGAAACCACGGGGCCCCGGTGCAAAAATTGCCCTGCCCACCCCCCCCCCGTACATGAACCCCCCCGCCACCATTCTCCCATACGTCTATCATCCCCCTCCCATACGTTACCCCTGCCCCCCAAACAGATACACATGTAGTAGAAAAAAGGGAGGGTCGCACTCAGCCACAATTTTCCAACACAGGGTGTGCAAAGGTCAGCAAACCTCAAGGAATCCATCTTAATGAAAAAAATCTCAGGCACTCACTGTGCTTGCTTCCAGGCAGATTTATTGCAACGTTTCGACCTGTGACCAGGTCTTTATCAAGCTTGATAAAGACCTGGTCACAGGTCGAAATGTTGCAATAAATCTGCCTGGAAGCAAGCACAGTGAGTGCCTGAGATTTTTTTCATTAAGACAGATACCCATGTAGACACATACACACAGACACATACACACAGACAGACCGACACAGACAGACATACACACACATACAGACACAGACAGACATACACACTCACATACATACACACATACAGACATACACATACAGACAGACAGACACACAGACAGACATACACACACACACACACACTCACAGACAGACAGACATACAGACTTACACAGGCAGACATACACACATACAGACACACACACAGCAAGACAGACAGACATACACAAACAAGACATACAGACAGACACACAGACAGCAAGAAATACAGACAGACAAACACACACACACATATACAGACACACAGACATACACTCACATACAGACACACATAACTTTCCCTGGGGTCCAGTAGTGGCTCAGGCTGATAGGAGTCCTTCCTCTTGCACCGGGTAATCACTTCCTCCCAGCCTTTGACATCATCAGAGGGTGCCTAGTCATGCTGTTAAAGCGCTGACTGGGCCCCCTGTAATAACATTGCATCGGGTGGCCCTAACAGCATGGGCCACGTGACAGGGCCCCTTCAATGCGGCCCCGGCAGTTACACATTACTCAGCTGGCGGGACCCGCAGTCACAGGTAGTTACGCCACTGGATCAGATGATTTTTGAGCCACAGCTGAAAAATACTTTCCCAGCACTTGATTATAGTTAAATGTTTTTTTTTTTCTATTTTTATACTTCAAACATAAGAGGAGCCCATAATGTAAATGAATAAAGGAACATTTTAAGGTTAGATTTATTTCTAAAGTTATAGCTTATTTTTAAACATTGCAGAATGTATAGTATTCTGACTTTCTCTATCAATATAGCTATTGTTAATGCTTACATATTAGTCAAAAATCTTAATTATTTCCTAATTATTTCTTAATTGTTACATTTATTCTATCTAAATAAATAAAATGAAAAATTCTATAAATTGCTTAGCTTCATATTTGTTTATCCATTGTATTGCTACATAGCATTAGAGTTGTTTGTACTGTGACAATTTTATTCAATTAATTGTACTTTTCTTTAGATTCTTTATGTTCTTGGAATCTAAAGTATACTGTTTCATCATTACTTTTTGTATATACTGTATCAATTCCACCCACATTCAATTAAGTGCCTCTAAATCTGTCGATGACAGTGGCTATTGAACATGTCAGGATATCTGATGCCTGAGTTCTATTAGGCATTCATCAGATGTAGTTCTGTGATTGCTGCTGATTGCTGCTTTTCGGCACTCAACCGGGACAGGGTTAACTATTTTTTTTCCTGACAATGATTGCCTGATCTTTTACAACTGTTTAATAATGTGTGCGAATTCTTTTTAGCCTAGACACGGCAGAATTAAGTTGTCCATGTTTATCTTTTGTGCACATTCCTTTTTCTGTTCTTTTGTGTTGCAATTCTCCAAGACAAAGTCACTACATTGCTATTTTTGTTTTCAGAGCTCATCATATCAACTATCCCCATAGCTGTATTTTTAACTAGAGTGTAGTATATATTCTTTGTAATTGGGGAAAATAAAAGTTTTATATTTAATATCCGCATGTCTGATATTCTCTTTTGCCCAGGTACTTCTGATTTATTTACTTAATATTCTACATTTGTCATGACCTGTTTCTAGTTGCATAGTAAAGCTGACTCGTGTAGATTTGATTTAAAAAAATAATATATATATATATATATATATATATATATATATATATATATATAAATATATATATATAAATAATATGTATTCCCACCATGTTTTAAAAGTGCAATGTGTGACTTGCCAAGATCAGAAATTAATAGTTGCCATTAAATGTCACAAACTGAATCATTACTGTCTAGATGGGTTGAAATGTTTTGTTTTTTTTAAGTTATCAGTTTAAGGACATGATGTCCAAGATTATTTGATCATGTTTAAAGTTTAAACTCCAGTTTAGTTGTATTCAAGTAGTATGCTATTAAAATGTGTGTTGCACTTGCACATGTATGGACCTATCTGTTTGCCCCTACTGTGTTGGTTGCTGAGGCTGTACTGCCTTGTAATGCCTGCATGAGAAAGAGAATAATCACTTGTTGGTTCTCCTCATGTGGCCCAGCAGCGCAGTGGCAGAGACTCTAAAAAGCTTGAATCCGCTTCACCAATCGATGGAGAGCAGGTGAGGCTATATGATATCACATCATAACCCAGCCTACCAAGAGGTCTGAACCCACCGCTTGTTAACTGCAGCATACTGAGGGAGTAGTACAAGGGAGTACCTGCTTCCCCAATCACAAGACACCAGAGAATGCAGTACCTCCGCTCCTAACACCATTAGTGCCCTAAAGGAAAAAGGTAACTGTGTGTGTGTGTGTGTGAGTGTGTGTGTGTGTGTTTGTGACTGTCTACCTGTCTGTGTGTGAATGTGCCCTGTGTATGTGTGAATGTCAGTAAGCGTGTGTGTGACTGCCTGTACCTGTGTGTGTCTATGTGACTGCCTGTAACTCTATGCTTGTGTTAAAGAAGCCTTTCATTATTATCATTATTATCATTATTATTATTTATAAAGTGCCAACAAGTTCCGCAGACACTGTACAACATCTGTTGTTCTTCTTTGCCAATGGTTCTGGATGACAGGTTAAAAATTGGTATTTCCAATTACCCCAGTTATCAAATTACCCCGGTAGGTTCTGACCCACTGCCCACTTCTTGTGACGCACATCCTTGTTTTGCCTCTTGTCTGGTTCTGTACCTTGTAATGGTTCTTTGTTGGGGTCTTGATCTGCTTCTAAAATAGTGACCCGTGCAGGTGATTTAGGTGTAGGAGCTGTGTGTGAAGAATCAGACTATGTGGTTTCGATCTATCTGTCTGGGTTTTCTGGCGTTCTGCCATTTGATTTTAACCCAGCACATCACTTTGGCTTTTGTATATAAGCATTTTACCATCACTCGCTATGACAATCAATTAGAATACAATCTGCTGGGGAAGCTATCCCAAGCAGTGTGAGCATGCCCTAGGCTTTGGGTTTGTTGCATGCCACATTACAGAGTTTGTACAATACACGAGGAGTACTTTGCTTTCTTTAAAGCTATATAAACACTGTGTGTACATTTAATCTTCTGTCCTGAAACGTTGATATTTTTATTTTCAGTTAAATAAAAGCTAAGTTTTATTTTTTTATCTTGGTCTGTCCAAGTCCTTGGAGTGTTATCATTTTTGCTCAAATATACTATTTGTAGACCAGCACCAGGCATCAAAAGATTTTATACCCTGGAGTGCAGGTTAGTGATGTCGCGAACCGTTCGCGAACTTGCTGTGAATGGTTCGCCACGAACCGTTGGTGGCGAACTCCGGTCAGCTGACACATCCCTGCCAATCTCCGGCAGACCCTCCCATACAGACCCTCCTACTTCCTGGACAGCATCCATGTGGAAGGCAGCTTCAACATGGATGCTGTCCAGGAGGTGGGAGGGTCTGGGAGGGAGAGTCTGCCGGAGATTGGCAGGGATGTGTCAGCTGACCGGAGTTCGCCGCGAACGGTTCGTGGCGAACCGCGGTGAACCGTTCGCGGCAAGTTCGCGAACGGTTCGCGACATCACTAGTGCAGGTTTCTAGTAGAACTGTATAAACATAAATATATATCTAAAAATGAATATATCATTACCATCAAAAAAAAAAATAAATTATTCCACAGAAAAGACCTACATTAAAATAGAGAAGAAATAATAAATTTCACGTATAAGCATCCAAACTATATTAACCCCTTAACGACTGCGTACTGAGTACATCCGACAAAAAATGGTCACTAAGGACCGCAGACGTACCTAGTACGTCCATGGCAAATAGGAACCCTGGATGATCTGTGTCAATCACGGTCGGGGGGGACTGCCAGAGACCCCAGCATTATCCGGCAGCAGCTCTGGACCTCTAAAGCCATGTGATCACCATGATCACATGGCCGCAATAGGAATCTATGGAGCTGACATAGATGAACTTAGAGGTAGAAAGGATAGCCCCGTGAAGTGACAGTAGCGGAAAAGATGTGATATTCGGTACGGTGAGGAGGTAGGAATCGAAAACCTTCACCGGCACCAAATTATTCGTGAGATAGTATGAAATGTGGACGGGTTGACACAGTTGACTCGTTTTGGTCACAGGTAGAGTCTGTATGTAATGATCTTGATGTTTAATTAGGTAGGAGCTTCGAAGGCAACCTTGTGCTTTGTGTTGGCCACTGATGGTGAATTCTTGTGGCCTCAGGAAGCCATAAAAGGCAAGGTAAATAGTGGTTTCAGAGTTAGTGAGGAGTTTGAAATAGGCTAAATCTAGCAAATCAGGCAAGTTTTAGATAACCTTAAGTATAGTCTGATCGGATAGGATGAAAGGAAACTGGCTTTGTTGGAAAGTAGAGAAACGTGATGTTGGATGCCAGTCAGGTGTTACTTGATGGTATAGTGAGCCTAAATTGAAGGTGGCAAATAAAGTAGCGAACACAACCGGAGACATACTGTCAAGGTTATGTTCCCCCAACACGCTAACTATAGGACTAAACAGGCAACTCAAGCTAGACGTATTACCGGTCCTTAAAGTGGCCGGACCTAACGTTTAGTACTAAGGAGAGAAAACAGAATAGTCAGACGAGCCAAGGTCATTGTAGGAGAAGGAAGAACAAACAATAAACCAAGCCAAGGGTCAGGGAAGCCAGAAATACGGATAACCAGAGCCAAGCCGAAGTCAGATACCAAGAAAACACAAGTAGACAGAACGCACTCTCTGGCTACAATAGACCACGACAGGGCAAGGAAGTGATGTAGGAGGGAGGTATAAATAGGGCTAAGAGAGATATGATAGGCTAAGGAAGAGAATACGATAGTATATAAAAAGGTTACCAGATAACCTGAAATGATGTTAGTATCGCTTTAAGAGATTAGAGGTAAGCCACAGGCATACATCCCCGAACGTGATCCCGGTCGCGCGCATGTTGTCGGCCGGATGCCAGCAGAGCCTGGAGGAGCAAAACGTACGGCGGGACTGGCGCAGCATGGGACGCGAGGAGGTATGACACATACTAACCAACATTATGCAATTAAGGACCACTTACCTGTGACGTGAATAGTAATGGAAAGACTTGGTGACAGCAATTGCTGGGAGACAACTAAGGGTACAATTTGAAATACCTTAGAACCTAAGTAATTCTGTGTACATTGAAATAGCGGAATCTGCCAGACACGTGAGCCCTACGAGGGCTAAGGAAATAGTTGTAAACATTTAAGTGACAACCAATATATACCTTGCAAGCAAAAATGTGTATATGTGTATATATATATATATATATATATATATATATATATATATATATATATAAACAAAACCAAGAGGGCTGCACTCACCTGAACATGCATACATTACAGGGTGCTGCTGGGGCCAAAATATATAAAAAATACAGAATCCAGTGCACTCGCTTATTCACTAAACAATGCTTTCAAAATCTTAGAGATTGTAATAGTTTTATTTAAAAACACCTCACCTAGGCAAAAAATAATGGGGGTTAAGTTACATTATATGATCATATATTGCATAAGCCTGCCACAACGTCAATGTACCCCATTCTTGGCAGGTCCTACTATTACAATCTCTAAGATTTTGAAAGCATTGTTTAGTGAATAATCGAGTGCGCTGGATTCTGTATTTTTTTATATATATATATATATATATATTCACACATATACACATTTTTCAATCAATTGTTTATCTATCTACACACACTTTTATTTCCTATATATGTTAATATATTATAAAATAATTAAAGCAATTTATAATATTATATATATACCGTATATACTCGAGTATAAGCCGACCCGAATATAAGCCGAGGCCCCTAATTTTACCCCAAAAAACTGGGAAAACTTATTGACTCGAGTATAAGACTAGGGTGGGAAATGCAGCAGCTACTGGTACATTTCTAAATAAAATTAGATCCTAAAAAAATTATATTAATTGAATATTTATTTACAGTGTGTGTATATGATGAATGCAGTGTGTGTGTGTATGAGTGCGCAGTGTGTGTATAAATGCAGTGTGTATATGAGTGCGCAGTGTGTGTATAAATGCAGTGTGTATATGAGTGCAGTGTGTGTGTATGAGTGCAGTGTGTGTGTATGAATGCAGTGTGTGTGTGTGTGATGCAGTGTGTGTTTGTGTTGCAGAGCCTTGGTGGGGGGTGGGCATTTTTATAAAAAAAAAAATAAAAAAATTAATATTATTTATTATTTTAATTTTTTTGGTTATATTATTTTTTTAATAATTTTTTATTATTATTTATATATTAATTAATATTATTTTAATTTTTTGTTATATTATTTTTTTTAATTATTTTTTTATTATTATTTATATATTATTAGTTAATATTATTTTAATTTTTTTGGTTATATTATTTTTTTAATTATTTATATATTATTAATGTATTTATTTTTGTCCCCCCTCCCTGCTTGATACATGGCAGGGAGGGGGGCTCTCCTTCCCTGGTGGTCCAGTGGCATTGGCAGTTCAGTGGGGGGAGGAGGGGGGCTGGCAGAGCTGTTACTTACCTCTCCTGCAGCTCTGTCAGCTCTCCTACCTCTCCGTGCAGCTCTTCTCTCAGCTCACACTGTAAGTCTCGCGAGAGCCGCACTATGACCCCGCGGCTCTCGCGAGACTTACACTGGGAGCTGACCGAGGTGCTGACCGGACCGGCGCGGAGGAGGAGGGAGCTGACAGGAGCTGCAGGAGAGGTAAGTAACAGCTCTGCCAGCCCCCAGTCTGTATTATGGCAATGTAAATTAATGTAAATTGCCATAATACAGACAGTGACTCGAGTATAAGCCGAGTTGGGGTTTTTCAGCACAAAAAATGTGCCGAAAAACTCGGCTTATACTCGAGTATATACGGTATATATATATATATATACATATATATATATATATATAATATTATAAATTGCTTTAATTATTTTATAATATATTAACATATATAGGAAATAAAAGTGTATGTAGATAGATAAACAATTGATAAGGGTGCACTCACATGACTTTTTCTGGTGGTATTTTAATTAGTGAAAACATATATACAATTACATCAGAACAAAAGATCAATGTTTCTACCCTAATGGGTCTTTTTCAAGATACAGAATGTAACACTGTGAAAATATATACATAAGCGATAAAGTAAGCTTACCAATCGTGACAGTGATCTCGCCAGCATGATTGTACCTGGAAGTGACAGGAAGCTGCAATGACGTCATCACGTACTGCGCAAGATATCGTGGTTGCTAAGAAACCCATATGCACAACCCGTGAAGAGTCTATGTCAGGGGTCCTCAAACTATGGCCTGCGGGCCGGATCCCAGCCCAAGCACAAAGGGCCACCTGATGGGCCCTATATCTTCAGGGGCCCGGTCAGCGCTGCAGCCGTGCAATAGCGAGACCGGCCCCTTTATAAAAAATCTCAGCCGCAAAGTAGTGCTCGGAGGAAGTGACGGCCGGTGGTCACTTCCTCCCAATACCCTCCATGCGGGAGGAAAGAGAGCCAGGCCGCGGGAGCCACGCTAACTCCCATCAGCCAAAGCCACCCTCCTGCAAAAATGGTAAGCAAAATTAGCTATGTATGTATGTATGTCAGTATGTATGTGTATGTGTGTATGTCAGTATGTATGTGTATGTCAGTATGTATGTATATCAGTGTGTGTATGTCAGTATGTATGTATGTCAGTGTGTGTATGTATGTCAGTGTGTATGTATGTTTTTCAGTCTGTATGT
The DNA here is from genome assembly GCA_933207985.1 of Pelobates cultripes. Taxonomy (NCBI): domain Eukaryota; kingdom Metazoa; phylum Chordata; class Amphibia; order Anura; family Pelobatidae; genus Pelobates; species Pelobates cultripes. The sequence continues at coordinate 278,091,646 of OW240913.1, forward strand.
ATGTCAGTATGTATGTCTGTGTGTGTATGTATTTCAGTATGTATGTACATATGTATGTCAGTATGTATGTCTGTGTGTATGTATCTGTATGTATGTATCTATGTCAGTATGTATGTTTGTGTGTGTGTATGTATGTCAGTATGTATGTCTATCTGTATGTATGTGTATGTATGTATGTGTGTGTATGTATGACAGTATGTGTCTATCTGTATGCATGTCTGTCTGTGTGTATGTGTGTGTATGTATGTATGTATGTCCGTGTCTGTCTATGTATGTTTTTCAGTATGTGTGTGTGTATTTATGTCCTTATGCACGTGTGTGCAGTATTCATAGGAATTTGTTAATATTTTTTCTAGTCCGGTCCCCGACAGTGTCTGAGGGACCGTGAACTGGCCCCCTGTTTAAAATGTTTGAGGACCCTGGTCTATGTGAACCATGAAAGTGATATAAAAATGTGGTTACTGTATAACAAGCATACCAAGCTTCATGGAGGAAAAAATAGAATCAAACCGCAGTAAACTTTCTGTAGCAGCTAATACATAATAGAACAAAAAGTGATATTGTGACAACCTCAAGTGAACTGATGTACAGTGTGAAATGACATAGTGAAAGTGCAAAAACATGCCTCTAAGTGTACCAGCTGTATACATAATGAAATAAAATATGGATGATAAAGATTAATATATAATCTAATAATACATATATACAAATACATCAATATAGCATATTATCAAGAAAGCATCAGTTTTATGCACGATATCAATAAAAAAAGAATAATAAGGACTAATGATATGACACTCCGGTCTATAAGAAAACAAATATCATAATAAATGTAAGCATTGTTCGGATATAATTAGATATATTTTTTTTACTAATTAAAATACCACCAGAAAAAATCCTGTGAGTGCACCCCATCTATGCGGGCAGCACCCAGGCAAGTTACTTATTATTTATTCCAGAAAGGAGAGTGCCAAACTTTTGAATCATTTATGTATTTTTGGTGCAGCGTATCACCAACTTGAGCACCCCTACTGTATTATCACCTATCAAGTAAACAGTGATTTATTTATTTTTTTAGGCAATCTCTGAAGAGCAATCATTATCTGTGCTTTGGCCTCGCACCCCTAAAGACCTATCTCATACAAATACCGCTAAGGAGTTATAAAATGACTTATTAAAGTTAGAAAGATGGGCGATCGATTTGGACCTCCATGGCTTTTTCAGATTGGATTATTACAGAGCCAAGCACATTCCAAGAGGGTTTAGGGTGAGGAATTCACCCACAATAGGGCGACAGAATCCTGAGTTCTGTAAACATTGGATGAACATTGCCAACAAATGTTCATTAGACTGGATGGTGATTGTCATGGAGGAGGTGTGAAGAGAACTGGTTATGGTTAAACAATCCATCCAGGAATTGAAAGCAACCAATGTGACAACATTGCAAGCATCTTCTTCCAATTAAATGTTTCTAAAACTTCAGGATGGCATACAGAAGTATCAGAACGACTTGATTCGGTTTAAGAAACAGAAACAAAGTAGAAACTAAGTAAAGTAAACCATGATTACACACATCATCAGGTTTATCGGTGGTTGAGCGGCATGAAATCCTATAACAGAAATACACCAAGATTCAGACCACGTATCAGAAAACAGTCTTTTCAAACCATTGATATAAGTTGTGGAGAATCAGCCTCTGATGTGGAATCCAGGGATGAAGGACATACATATAAATCAGTATCTTTTTTTAGGATTAGGGACCAATGAGCACAATAAGCTTCCACTTGAAATACAAGAGAAACAGAGTCCCTCACAGAGGACAGAAGGGCCACAAGACATACAAGAACCACAGACAAACCTCCACTGCAGAAGATGCATCTATAATATTTAATCTGTTTGATAAGATCCTTGCTAAACACCATTATGCAGTATTGAACAAAGGATTGACGTTTGTCCCTGTAAACAAACTTAATCCCCTTCACGTTGATATTGAGATGTATAAACTTCAAAGAATTTTATGTAGTAACGAATTAAGGAAAGATTCCAATATCACACAGAGTCCACGATTCTCCTCACATGAAAAGAAGGATATTAATTCCAACAACAGCTCCATCAAAGCCTTTATACAAGCAGTCCACAAGGATGCCATGGAAATAAGTTGTTCTCCACCTAAACATTGAGATAATCTAACTAGAGATGAAAAACTGGCCCTGCCAGATCTTAAAATTATTCTTCTATTATCTGCTCCATGGACAGAGGGGGGGCAGTCATGATCCAATCAAACCACAAATACAAGCCAGAGATTATTTATCAGGTGATATTCTCACCTACCAACAATTTACCTATGACCCTGTCTGCAAAATTCAACAAAGAGTCAGTGCTCATATTGAAACCAGATTAACTTCTGGATTCTGGGATTACAAAACATCTAAATATCTATTTTACGTATCATATACACCCAGTCCTGTACACTCTTCCCAAAATCCACAAAAATCCTGTAATCCTGTAAGTCCACTATCTGCTAGAGGAGGACTAATCGAAGCCATTGCTAAATTCGTGGATTTTTATTTACAGGACTACTTCAGAGACCTTCCGACATGTCTCAGAGACACACAGGATTCTGTGGCCAGTATTAAAGATATCTCATTGGAACAAGAAACCAATGTCCTTCTTGCTACTCTAGATGTACAGAATCAGTACACAGTGATACTGCAAAGCCAAGGGATCCAAGCAGTTTGAACATGCCTATTGGTATCTTCAACATACAAAGGTACTTGTAACGGACCATTTTGCACACAAGGGGTAAAAACCGTTTAGGCGATCGGCCACCTTTCCAGAGATGCCGGCGCAGCTACTGCAGAACACCAAACTCCCGAACTGGATACAAAATAGCACTCCAACTCCCGAACTGGAACCTCCCAAATAGCTGCTAGCAGACGAACAGGAAAAGCAGACAATCAGCTTACACTCCTGGCAATCAGTCTCTAACAGCATACAGTGAATCCCCCCAAGAACGAGACAAGGCTCTGTGTTGAGGGTCAAGCAGTGGTCTGAGGTGCTGGCACACCCAGCCTGGTTTTTATTACAGTCTTGCAAATACAGGACCGCCCACAGGGAGGTATAAAATATCCAGTAACATATTAGTTACAACCCACAGATTCCCTCCCCCTTATCCTGAGAGGTAACCCAATACACATACCTTTTACCACAATGCATCCTGGCTTCCTCTCCTCTGCCCTGGAGATAAGTGAGAAGTAATTCAATTATCTCCCAGGACAGGGACAAGACTCCATTATGCACATGGTGACACAAAGACAGTAAAACACTTTAAAATACATAAAGTCAAATTTATTACATAAAACACAGACATGTAACATATCCCCAGATAGCTCAGGTGCGAGCGCACATTATTAAGCGAATTGCGCTCAGACCACACGAATACAGTTTAATCGCCATGGAGCCAAAGTCTTTACAGTCAGTTTCATACGAATGGGCTCCATGGGATTCCTATCTGGGGTATAACACATTGAAACAAATCTACCGAACCCCAGGCAGAAAAGCACGAATTAAGCTTTTCTGCAGGTAAAAAAAAGATGTCTTTTAAAAGGGGGCCATAGTCCAGGGGCAGCAGGCGGGCAACCAGGCTTCTCCAATGCAATGTGGCGAGATTGGTCTCGTCACAGTACTGAATACATGTTGGAATTCCTGTCTATAGCTCTGACTGTAATTACTTCAAACTTGAAGATACATTTTATCTACAAACCTCCGGAACAGCGATCGGGGCAGCTATGGCTCCCTCATACGCTAATGTATTCGTGCATCGGTTCGCACATGAATACATACTGTCAAAATTTAATACAAAAATAATAAAGTACCTAAGGTTTGTGGATGATATTTTTGTTATCTGGAGAGGAACGTCGGAGGAGCTGCACTCTATGGTTGTCCAGATCAATTTATTACCTTTGTCTGTTAAATTAACACCCATCTGCAATGAATCTATTATTCAATTTTTGGATGTAAGTGTATATAGAATTAACAGATTAGGGTACACTTTATACCGTAAACAGACAGAACGTAATACATCACTGGTAGCCACCAGTTTTCACCCACAGCAATTTAAAGATTCACTACCTATCTCCCAATTTCTACACGTTAGATATAACAGTGATACTAAAACTCAAGAGAAGCAATTACGACAAATGTGGGATCGATTTCATGACAGGGGTTATCATCCTCGAATACTATCTACAGCCAAATCCAAAGCTTTGGAAAATGGTCCAAACATCCACAGGACACCTCATCCACTGAACCTGTTTGTAAGAAAATGTTCCTACCTTTGACATTTCACACAAGCACTAAGCACATCAGGGACTCCATCTATAAACATTGGAGTGACCTGCAATCCAATAGCAACATACTAAAGTTTTTTTTTTCTTTTCTTTATGAAACACTGATTATAAGCTAGAGAAGAAATCGTAATTTACATGATTTACTTGTACGCAATTGTTGGAAATTATACATTTTGTCTATATACAATACTTAGTGAATATAGTGAGCTATAAACTTTCCTGTCTCAGAGCGTTGGTCTTCTTTCCTGTTTTCTATTTCTGTAACTTTAACTGCATAGTACCAATTTTATAATTTCAGCTGTGTAGTTAAACTGAAAATATGAGTTACTCCCCCATTACACCTGCAAGCTAGCTATAGGATAAGATATGTTGCATTAAGATTGATGAATTATGTTATTATTGGATAATGTTTATAAGGCCACCACTGTTTCCTCTTGAATATAACCTGTTACACAGCCTATTAAAGGTCAGAAGTCACCTTGAATCTTGCATTGTCTTGTCTCATTCACTGGGGCTCCTCACCAGCTGGTTTGGGAATGTGAGGAGAAATACAGAAAGTTGCAAATTGATAAGAAAGACCATGGCAAGAGGAAATTCCTGACTGAGAAAATTCCCCACTCTCAGCAGTGATCCTATTCACTGCTACAAAAAAACAGCTTCCGTCAAGATGGGATGTTTCAAATGTCCTGGCTGCTTTACCTGCAGCCATATGATGAGTGGATCTTCTTTTGCCCATCCCTATAGTGGCAAACGCATCTTGATTAGACATTACATCACTTGTACAACAGATCACGTTGTGTATTGTATCGCCTGCCCCAGGGCTCGAGTCCTGCAGGAACGCATGGGAACGGCGTTCCTGCACTTTTTCCAAAGCAGGAACGCCGTTCCCGTTACCTGTCCTGCAGGACCGGCCCTGCTACCTGCACTGAGGGGCCATCACACGCTGCGTTCCCTCTCCAGCTATAACTCTCGCGAGACCCGCGGCTGTTACCATGGCAACGCTCCGCACAGGCGAGTCTCGCGAGAGTTAGAGCTGGAGAGGGAACACAGCGTGTGATGGCCCCTCTGTGCAGCGAGCGGCTGGCTCCCTCCACCGGACCACCAGGCGATCTCCCCCCTCCCTGACAAGGTAAGAAGCAGGGAGGGGGGGAATAAAATAAATATTAAACACATAATGTAAAAAAAATGCTCCCCCCCCCACACATCATCCAGCACTCACTCACACACCCATCATCCAGCACTCACTCACACACCCATCATCCAGCAAACACACACACACACATCATCCAGCACTCACACACACATCATCCAGCACTCACACACACACACATCATCCAGCACTCACACAAACACCCATCATCCAGCACACACACACATCATCCAGCACACACACATCATCCAGCGCGCACACACATAATCCAACACACACACACATCATCCAGCACTCACACACACATCATCCAGCACTCACACACACATCATCCAGCTCTCACACACACATCATCCAGCACTCACACACACATCATCCAGCGCGCACACACACACATGTCATCCAGCGCGCACACACACACACGTCATCCAGCGCGCACACACACTGCATTCATTATACACACTCTTCACTCACTACAAACACACTACATTCACTATACACTCACTACGAACACACTACATTCACTATACACCCTCTGCATTCACTATACACACTCTGCATTCATTATACACATTCTGCACTCACTACACACTACATTCACTATACACACTCTACATTCACTACAAACACACTACATACACTGCATTCATTGTACACACTCTGCACTCACTACAAACACACTAAATTCATTATACACAATTTGCACTTACTACAAACACACTACATTCACTATACACACTCTGCATTCATTATACACACTCTGCACTCACTACAAAAACACTACATTCACTATACACACTGCATTCACTATACACACTGCACTCACTACCATAGGTGTGCGCAGCCTATTGCATTAGGGTGTGCACCCTAAAGCACAAACACACGCCGCGCGCGCGTGTGTGTGTGTGTGTGTGTGTGTGTGTGTGTATATATATATATATATATATATATATATATATATATACACACATATACACACACATATATATACATATATATATACGTATATATATATTCACAGACACACACACTCACACTCACAGAAACACACACATACTCACACACTCACAGACACATACTCACACACAGACACATACTCACACACTCACAGACACACACTGACACACACTCACAGACTCACAGACACATACTCACACACTCACAGACACACATTGACACACTCACTGACACACACACACACTGACACATACTCACACACAGACACATACTCACACACTCACAGACACACACTGACACACACTCACAGACTCACAGACACATACTCACACACTCACAGACACACATTGACACACACACTGACACACTCACAGACACACACTGACACACTCACAGACACACACACACACTGACACACACTCACAGACACATACTCACACACCACAGACACACACTCACCACACACACTCACAGACACACTCTCACACACTCCTACAGACACACACTGACACACCACAGACACACACACACACTGACACACACTCACAGACACATACTCACACACTACAGACACACACACACACACAAATTATTATATTTTAATTCTTTTAATGTCCACCCAGCCTCCTACCTGGAGTGTTGGTGGACTTGTCCCTGGGTCCAGTGGGGGCGGCACCTCTCTGAGACAAGCGCCATGGCCAGGAGCTCTCTGCTCTCTGCTTCCTCTCACAAGGCTGGCTGTCTGTTAGCTGGGAGCCGGAATATGACGCCATATTCTGGCTCGCATCAGCGCCGGGCGAGAGGAAGCAGACAGCAGAGAGCCCCGCCGCTGAGCTGCAGGGTGGGAATATCACCTCTTGCCCCCTCCCATGACAGGGGCAAGAGGAAACAGAGGGATATCGATGCAGGAACAGCTGCCCAAACAAAGAGTGCAGGAACGCTGTTCCTGCAGGACTCAAACTGATAGGGTAAGACGGGATTAGGTGTGCCCAGGCACACCCGCACACCCCGGCAAGTATGACGCCTATGCTCACTACAAAACACACACTACATTATACACACTGCACTCACTACAAACACACTACATTTATTATTCATACTTTCTGCATTCACTACAAACACACTACATTTCATTATACATACCCTGCACTGCACTATATATACATAGGAGTGTATTTTTTTTTAAGGGTGGGGAGGAGGCGGGAATCTTGGGTGAGTTCCCACACTTTTTTCCCCAGGACTTGACCCCTGGCCTGCCCATGTGGACTTTCATACATGGGCAAGACTGACCTCACCTTGAGAGACCGCATTAGAGGGCATAGATCTTTCGGGATCAACGCACTGACAAGCCGGTAGTTAAACTTTTTTTGGCCATCCAACACCCTCTTACCACGCTCTGCTTTATTGCAATAAACCATGTCCCTGTTTCTTCCCGTGGGGGTGACAGGTATAAATTGCTTTTACAGCGTGAAACATATTAGATCCACTATCTGGACACTGTGGCCCCCAAAGGCCTTAATGAAAATGTGATTTATTCGATGTTTCTTTAAATATTCATTCTATTTTGTCACTTTTGGAAGGTTTTTTTTTTGCCTATAGGCACTATTCCTCATGGCTTTTTTCTGAGTTTATGAGCCCTATTTTTTCTTATATTCATTATGATATTTGTTTTCTTATAGACCGGAGTGTCGTATCATTAGTCCTTATTATTTATTTATTGATATCACGCATAAAACTGATGCTTTCTTGATAATATGCTTTCCTGGCTAATCATGGCAGCATTTAACATATGGGTTTAGCTCCTCCCTCTAACCCTCAGGACAGGAAACACAAACGATTAAACAATTAACCATACCTTCCCCTGGTATAATAGGAACCCCATCAGCTATCACACCTCTTTTTTCCTGTCCTCATAGCCCTAGGACAGTTGTTAATTATTTCTCTCCCTGAATTATTTTAGGGTAAAACTTTTTTTATGCTCACCTGATCATGCTGCTATGATCTTCACCCTATGGAGGTCAGCCTCCCACCACAGGAAGCCCAGGCACATGTAGCCCTTTCTCTACACGAGTGGAGAACCCCTGGGAGCCGTGGTGGGTAGTCCCCCTGGCATCTGGAGCCTGTGTTCACCAGGATAAAGAATCCAGACCTCGATCAGGTAGGTAAGACGCCTGCGCATGCGCAATGGCCACAGCCAGATTTTCTGCATATTTGCCCTCATCCAAGATGGCGGAGCCGCGGACTTGCGGTCAATCGGCATGCACGCCTCCTTAAGTGCCTCATTCATTCTCTGCAGGTATGTTTTGTGCTTTAATTTATATACCGTATATACTCGAGTATAAGCCGACCCGAATATAAGCCGAGGCCCCTAATTTTACCCCAAAAAACTGGGAAAACTTATTGACTCGAGTATAAGACTATGGTGGGAAATGCAGCAGCTACTGGTAAATTTCTAAATAAAATTAGATCCTAAAAATATTATATTAATTGAATATTTATTTACAGTGTGTGTATATGATGAATGCAGTGTGTGTGTATGAGTGCAGTGTGTGTATGAGTGCAGTGTGTGTAAGAGTGCAGTGTGCTTAAGAGTGCAGTGTGTGTGTATGAATGCAGTGTGTGTGTATGAATGCAGTGTGTGTATGAATGCAGTGTGTGTGTATGAGTGCAGTGTGTATGAGTGTAGTGTGTGTAAGAGTGCAGTGTGTGTAAGAGTGCAGTGTGTGTGTATGAATGCAGTGTGTGTAAGAGTGCAGTGTGTGTAAAGGCATGGAGTGCAGTGTGTGTGTGTGTAAGGGAGTGCAGTGTAAAAGTGTATGGAGTGCAGTGTGTGTAAGGAGTGCAGTGTGTGTGTAAGGGAGTGCAGTGTGTGTATGAGTGCGCAGTGTGTGTATGGGAGTGCAGTGTGTGTAAGGAGTGCAGTGTGTGTATGTGAGCAGTGTGTATATGAAAATGCAGTGTGTGTATAAGGAATGCAGTGTATGTGTGGCAAGGAATGCAGGTGTATGAGTGCGCGAGTGTGTGTGTGGGAGTGCGAGTGTGTGAGTGCAGTGTGTGTGTGAGTGCAGTGTGTGTGTATGAATGCAGTGTATGTGTGTATGAGTGCAGTGTGTGTGTGTGAGTGCAGTGTGTGTATGAATGCAGTGTGTGTGTGTGTGATGCAGTGTGTGTGTGTGTGATGCAGTGTGTGTTTGTGTTGCAGAGCTTTGGTGGGGGGTGGGCATTTTTATAAAAAAAAAAAAAAATTTTGGGTTATATTATTTTTTTTATTATTATTTATATATTATTAATTGATATTATTTAAAAAATTTTGTTATATTATTATTTTGTTTATTATTATGTTTATTATTATTTTTATTTATATATTATTAATTTATTTATTTATTTTTTGTCCCCCCTCCCTGCTTGATACATGGCAGGGAGGGGGGCTCTCCTTCCCTGGTGGTCCAGTGGCATTGGCAGTTCAGTGGGGGGAGGAGGGGGGCTGGCAGAGCTGTTACTTACCTCTCCTGTCAGCTCTCTCCTCCTCCGCGCCGGCCCGTGCAGCTCTTCTGTCAGCTCACACTGTAAGTCTCGCGAGAGCCGCACTATGACCCCGCGGCTCTCGCGAGACTTACACTGGGAGCTGACCGAGGTGCTGCACGGACCGGCGCGGAGGAGGAGAGAGCTGACAGGAGCTGCAGGAGAGGTAAGTGCTCGCTGGCAGCCCCCAGTCTGTATTATGGCAATGTAAATTGCCATAATACAGACAGTGACTCGAGTATAAGCCGAGTTGGGGTTTTTCAGCACAAAAAATGTGCCGAAAAACTCGGCTTATACTCGAGTATATACGGTAATAACACTGCTCAGCATTTATCAATGGAATTCAATTGGGATAACCTTTTGTTATATAGCCCTTCTAAGAGGATGGATCCAGCATCTCCTTCTGCAAAATCAGCAAGATCTGTGTTGCGGAGCTGCAATTTTATAATCCCAGGATCTCTGCTGGTAGAATGCAATAACCAAGTACAAAGCTGGAAGCAGGCAATATTCCCAGATCCTCCCAAGAACCAGATGAAACACAGTCTGAGAGTCAACTGCCACTTTATTCAAAAAGACTGATATTTAAAGCAGGTCACTCAACTGTCACTTTATTAAAAATAACTGATATTTAAAGCAGGTCACTCAACAGGGGTTTCCAAAGATGGGCAGCAGGGGTTTTGGTTGAGGGGACTGGAGGGAGACTACCGTTTCCAGGTCCTCCTCCCAACAGCCCCTGCTGTAACATACAGTAATGAAAACTACGAGGACATAAACCGTTACCTTTCTACTTCAAAATATACAACTTAGTCAGTTTTAATAGCAATGCTAACGAATGGGGAGGATTCGAACAGACATACACAGTACAGCATAAATTAAACATAGCCGGAGAAGCCACACTATACCGGCGCGCAGTACACAACAGAAAATAGGCACAACCATTCTATCTTAGGCAGTCCCAAGTGGCTAGGTTTGCCACAATCTGCAATAGGTCATAGGTGAGCATTAGAATTTTTTACCATTTCTTATGATTAAAAAGAGTGCATGGAGGGTACAGTCATATGACTTCTGTGTTTTACAGCCCTCAAGACCGGTCTGGCCATAGATCTCCATCTAAGAGGGATAAACCAGCGGCCTGCCCTGGATGTGGTGCAAGGCCTTTGGATAACTGCAGACTATGCCGCAAGTGCTTATCCATGGTCGCAGGAGAGGCGGAACTTTGCAGGTTACCTCAAGCCTCTACATCCTCGGCTCAGGATATAGCCTATTGGATAAAACAAGCTGTGGCGGAAGGGATTTCAGAATCCAATAGAGGTAAAAGACCCAGATGTGAGAGCTTTGGCCGAGAATCCGACTTCTCAGTAGAAGACGGCTGGTTCCTAAGAATTAGAGCCTATCTCTTCTAGTGAGGAAGAGCTCATGGAGCAACCATGCTCGTTAGATGCTAAGTCCATGGAACATCTGATCATGGCAGTCAGAAAAACTTTGGATTTGCCGGAAGAAGTCAGAGAAGTTTCGACCTCTGATAGACATTTCGGAGACCTCCACAAGAGGAGACCTTCTTTTCCAGTACACAGATCCATTAAGGAGCCGATACGCTCAGAATTAAATACTCCTGGGAAAAGGATTACAAGTCAGGGCAGATTGTCAAAATTGTACCCTATTAAGGAGGAGGATTCAAGAATGTGGATGACGGTCCCAAAGATTGATGCTCCAATTATTAAAGTGGCAAAAAGATCAACTCTGCCTATTGATAGTAATGCTTCTCTCAAAGAACCCATGGATAAAAGAATAGATGCAGACCTTTCTAAGGTCTTCATGACAGCAGGCTTGGGATGTCATCCTGCAGTCTCTATCTCTGCTTTGTCCAGAGCATTACGTTCATGGATCCTCGATTTGGAGGAGGATATAGAGAGAGGAGTGAGTAGACGCCACATGACGGACTCCTTAAGGGAGATTAAACTAGCCAGTGACTGGCTGTTGGAATCTTCCAGCTGTTGGGAATTATACATTTTGTCTATATACAATACTTAGTGAATATAGTGAATATAGTGAGCTATAAACTTTTCTGTCTCAGAGCGTTGGTCTTATTTCCTGTTTTCTATTTCTGTAACTTTAACTGCGTAGTGACAATTTTCGACCTCTGAAAAGGTCATTGCTCCGGTACCAGTGATGGAAAGGTTCCAAGGATTCTATTCTTCTTAATTTTCAACCTCATCAGGATTTTTTCAAAGGTTATGGCACACTCCGTTACTGCCAGAAGGGCTCTGTGGTTGAGATCTTGGGGAGCTGATCTCTCTTCTACGAATAATTTATGCACCCTACCATTCTTGGGCGAGGTGATTTTTGGCAGACCGCTTGAAGAAGCCATTAAAAAGGCAGCTGAGGTCAAGAAAATCATGCTTCCACAAGACAGGCGTCTGAAAAGACCACAACAGGACCATCGTCCTTACAGGCCTCAAGGGGGATACGGGGATAGTAAAACCTATCGACCAGGCAGAGAATACTCTCAGGTCTTCCAGACCTAAGGCTCAAAATTCTTCCTTTCGCCCCACCAGACAGTTCTGAAGTTGGCTTAGGCCAGGTCCCTCATGTCGGAGCACGTCTTACATTCTTCCAGAGGACCTGGAGTATGATTCCAGATGCCTGGGTAAAGTCCATTATCACAACAGGTTAATCTCTGGAGTTCGAAGAATTTTCCCCTCCACCAAGATTCATCAGAACAAGACTCCCTGTCGACAGACAAAAAGAGAGACGTCTTGACTCATTATATAACAAATCTATTACAAGAAAAGGTAATTGCTCCGGTACCAGTGACGGAAAGGTTCCAAGGGTTCTATTCTCCCCTCTTCTTGGTAAAGAAACTGGGAGGAAAGTGGAGACCTATTCTAGACCTACACCAGCTTAATTTCTTCTTAAGGGTAAGAAGGTTTCGCATTGAATCCATCCGTTCCATCATTCCCGTGGTACACCACAGAGACTAGTTAATCTCAATAGATCTGAGAGACGCCTACTTCCATGTTCCTACAGAAAAACTAGTTACGGCGCACTCAGACTTGTAAATTAATAACTAAGAAGGCTAACGCCTATCTAAGAATAAATATGGGGATTTAGTTCCACCATATGGCCATATGATGTTAAGCCCACTACTACTTCAAAGTACCCCAATATCAGTGGGTCCTACGCTAATAACAAAAATGTGGGAGATAAATTAAATAGTACTAGTGCTAAACATAAGCTACAGTGTATTGAATTCATTTCTTTGTAAGAGCAAAGTGAGTATACAATAGTGATAAAAGCAATTAAAAACAGTGTAACAACTAAACAATAAAAGTGTTGGTGCTTGAATGAGTATACTCACATTTGCAGATAATATCTGTGCTGCATAAAGAAAATAATAAAAGTGACATGACTATAAAACTCCTCCTATTTATACACACCTGTGGCCACCTCTAAAGAGGTCTCTGAAGCTGGGGGGCCTGGGCGGGGTGCTTAACCCCAAAGGAATCTGGTCTGGATTCCAAATATAATTGCACAAAGGAGAGATTGGGGGCACACCCGAGTGTGCCCCCAATCTCTCCTTTGTACTTCCATGTTCCTGTCACAGCCAGGCATCAGAAGTTTCTTCGATTCTGTGTAAAAAAGGAGCACTTCCAGTTTCAGGCTCTTCCCTTTGGGGATAAGTACAGCCCCGAGGACTTTCTCGAAAGTGCTGGGCACAGTTATTGCTTTCCTCACAAGGAGGGATGTTGCCATCTACCACTACCTCGACGATATCCTGGTAGTGGCTTCAGACTTCGAGACAATGCTTCGACACCGACAGCTGGTCCTCGAGACTCTATCTCAGTTTGGATGATTAATCAACCATGAGAAGTGTCACCTACAACCAACAAGGGAGCTGGTGTTCTTAGGAGCAAGCTTCAATACCCTCACGGCAATACTATCTCTTGCTCAAGAGAGAAGGTTGAAACTGCAGGATCGTGTGTGCACCTTTATTCGAAAGATGTCTGCTTCTGCAAGGGAGTTTATGAAGCTCCTAGGTACCTTGACGTCTACGATAGATCTGGTCAGATGGGTGCAATGGAACCTGCATCCACTTCAGCAATATCTTCTGAGGAACTTCAGAACCAGCTCAGAGGAATGGGAAAGACAGATACACATTCCTCTCGATCTGAAAAGGAATGCTCAAGTCCCTTGTTTTGTATCCAGGAAATTCCATCCGAAAGCACTGGATCAAGACGCTCTTTCAATGAAATGGCCCTTTCATCTGGCGTATATTTTTCCCCCCATTCCTCTCATTCATGCGGTGCTAAGGAAGATTTCCAGAGAATGTTGCAGAGTGATTACTGTAATCCCCTTCTGGCCGAGACGTCCTTGGTTTCCTCTTCTGAAGAGGTTGGCGATAGTGGAACCTTGGGAAATTCCGGTCACAGAAGATCTACTGAGACAAGGCCCAGTGGTTCATCCAGAACATTACAAGCTCAGGCTTCATGCATGGCTTCTGAAAGGCAATCCTTAAAGGAACAGGGTTTATCGGACCAGGTGGTCTCTACCCTTTTATTTTCCAGAAATATCTTCTTCTACCTACCACAAAATTTGGGAAGCCTTTGCGATATGGTCAAATTCAACCGTGCAGAACATGAGTCCTCCTACGATCTCTCAAGTCTTGGGTTTCCTACAAGCTGGCCTGGAGAAGGGTCTTAGTCTTAACACCTTTAAAGTGCAGCTATCTCTGCTCTTTCTGGTATTCGATGGGCGCTTCATCCTATGGTGGCTTTTTTTTTTTCTTTGGAATTTGCCTCTGGTGCTTCAGGCTCTCACAGATCTTCCCTTCGAACCTATTGGCGAAATTCAGATGCACATCCTTTCTCTAAAGATCCTATTATTGCTTGCTCTAGGCTCAGCTAGAAGAATGTCTGACATCAGAGCTTTATCAGCCGAGGAACCTTACACTTCCTTCTTCGATGATAGGGTCATTCTCCGTCCGAGACCTGAATTTCTTCCCAAGGTGGTTACACCTTTCCATCTCCAACAGGATATTGTTGTGCCTGCCTATTTTCAGCATCATTCTACTCCTGAGGAGTCAAGGTGTCACATGCTGGATCTTAGGAGATGTTTGCTGATGTATATTAAAAGCTCAGCTGCTTGGAGGAAATCCTCTCAATTAATTATTATACCTTGGGGTTCCCATAAATGGGAAGCCGCTTCTGTCTCCACTCTTCGTTCCTGGACAGTATCTGCGATTTCCAAGGCTTATAAAGCTAGGGATGTTCCTGTTCCCAAAGGCATCAGAGCTCATTCCACAAGATCCATTGCTACCTCATGGTCTGCAGAGTCAGGTATTCATGCAGAGAGCATATGTAAGGCTGCAAATTGGTCATCCCTAAAGACCTTTGTGAAACACTACAAAGTGGATGTGGCTTCTCACCCGGATTCGGAGTTTGGCCTGTCTGTCCTGAACTCCTTTAATCCTCAGAGCTGATTTATTTATTAAACTATTTTGTAGCATGTATTTCCCTCCCTGTGTCATTATTGCTTGGGGAATCCCAGGAATACTGAAAATGTATTCATACTTACCGTAATTTTCTTTTCCTGGTTATTATTCATGGCAGCATTTGGTTTTCCCACCCTTTTTGGATATTCGACTTGTTACTTGAGGTGTGATGGCTGATGGGGTTACTATTATACCAGGGGAAGGTATGCTTAATTGGTTAATTGTTTGTGTTTCCTGTCCTGAGGGTTAGGGGGAGGAGCTAAACCCATATGTTAAATGCTGCCATGAATAATAGCCAGGAAAATAAAATTACGGTAAGTATGAATACATTTTCCGTAATATTGATGTATTTGTATATATGCATTATTAGATCATCATCATCCATATATTATTTCATTATGTATGCAGCTGGTACACTTACAGGCCTGTTTTTGCACTTTCACTATGTCATTTCACACTGTATATCAGTTCACTTTTTGTTCTCTTATGTATTAGCTACTACAGTAGCTTACTGCTGTTTGATTCTATTTTTTTCCTCCATGGAGCTTGGTATGCTTGTTATACAGTAACCACATTTTTATATCACTTTCATGGTTCACATGGACTCTTCATGGGTTGTGTATATGGGTTTCTTAGAAACCACACTATCTCCTGCAGTACGTTATGATGTCATTGCGCTTCCCGTCACTTCCAGGTACAATCAGTCTGGCGAGATCACTGTCACGATTGGTAAGCTTACTTTATCACTTATGTATATATTTTCACAGTGTATTACATTCTGTATCTTGAAAAAGACCCGTTAGGGACGAAACGTTGAGCTTTTGTTCTGATGTAATTGTATATTTTTTCCCTAATTAAAATACCACAAGAAAAAGTCCTGTGAGTACATCAT
>OW240913.1:278108106-278130054 GCA_933207985.1 Pelobates cultripes
TATCAATTGTGTTCTATAGAGCCAGTCCAGACTCAGAATTTTAATCTGGGCAACATGCCAATATGTATAATCTAGAAACATATTCTCACCCATTATCTCGCAAGTTTATTGCGCACACAGTAACACATGGATTCAAGAAAATGATCTACCAAATTTGTAAGTAAGCCATTTGTAACTTTTTGCAATAGTATTTATGTTGTAGTATTTCTTCAAAGATGCATTACTTTTCAACATGGTAAAGTATTTATCAAAAGAGTACTGCGATTAAGACCAATCAGTAAAAAGCCATACAAAACAAAATACAAACATATGTTTTAAATGAATAAATAAATAAGTGCATAATGAAAAATATAACAGTAAAGTATAGATAACTGAAAAAAAATATGCAAATTTATAGTTGTAGAGATATCATAAAACACAAGATTGAAGGTTAGCTTATTCATGAAAGCCTCCAAAGTCCCTAGATGCTATTTTCAATATAGAGAAGATAAAAAATAAGGCCTTCTTCAAGGCTATTGATGTAAAAAGTTTTCCTGGCTAATCATGGCAGCATTTAACATATGGGTTTAGCTCCTCCCCCTAACCCTCAGGACAGGAAACACAAACAATTAAATAATTAAGCATACCTTCCCCTGGTATAATAGGAACCCCATCAGCCCTCACACCTCAGTCTTTTTCCTGTCCTCATAGCCCTAGGACAATTGTTATTTTTTTCCCCCTGATTTTCTAAGGGTTACAGTTTTTCTTTATGCTCACCTGATCATGCTGCTATGATCTTCACCCTGTGGAGGTCAGCCTCCCTCCACAGGAAGCCCAGGCACATGTAGCCCTTTCTCTGCACGAGTTGGGAACCCCTGGGAGCCATGGTGGGTAGTCCCCCTGGCATCTGGAGCCTGTGCTCACCAGGATTGAGCCTCCAGACCTTGGCCAGACAATCATCCAGCCGGTAAGACGCCCACGCATGCGCAATGGCCATGGCCGGATTTTCTGCATATTTGCCCTCATCCAAGATGGCGGAGCCACGGACTTGTGGCCAATTGGCGCCTGCACGCCTTCTTAAAGGCACAGAGCGGGAAATTAAAAAATGGCGGTATTTCTGCAAAATAATCTAGCATTTTCATTTCCCTCTGTCATATGGTGCTCTCTAGTGCCACATACATTCTCTGCAAGTATGTATTATACTTCAGTCTATAGTACATAGTGCTGCTCAGTTTTGCTTCATGAAGTTCAATTGTGACAAACTTTGTTATATAGCCATTCTACTATGATGGATCCAGCATCTCCATCTGCTAAGATCTGCAATAGGTCATAGGTGAGCATTAAATTTGTTTTCACTACTTCTTACGATTAAAAAAAGAGTGCATGGAGGGGACAGTCATATGACTTCTGTGTTTTACAGCCCTCAAGACCGGTATGGCCCTAGATCTCCATCTAAGAGGAGGGATAAACCGGCGGCCTGCCCTGGATGTGGCGCAAGGCCTTTGGATAACTGCAGGCTATGCCGCAAATGCATGTCCATGGTTGCAGGAGAGTCGGACCATCGCAGGTCACCTCAAGCCTCTACGTCTTCAGCCCAGGACATAGCTTATTGGATTAAGCAAGCTGTGGCGGAAGGGATATCAGAATCTGATGTGGAAATCAATCAACCAATTGATTATCTTGTGTATCTGCCCCTGGCCAAATTAAAGAAATAATGCGTGCAAGCTCCTGAAGTAATTTACACCAGACACATGTTTCGGGTTAATGAAAAACTTGAGGAATGTTTATTCGGGGGGGACGACATGTCCCTTATAAAGCGAAATTAAATCATAAGCATTGTCAGAGATAACATGAAATAATGCATCAATAATTGGTTAGGTATTAAGTGGTTCAGTTAATGCTCTGCCTACTGAGGGTGATGTCACCGGCATCTTGGAGGTCTCCCCCAGATTCCAGCGCCATCTTGTTAATGAGGGTGTTAGTCGATGTTAAAGGGGAAACTCCCTAGTGGCCATTTTGGGTAGATCACATGGAAAGTTGAATAATGCTGATTGTAGTTGTTTTGAGTAAATAGGCATTTTACTAATATAAATTGGGTTAATATTTTTGTCCACAACAGTCCCCCCTTAAAATGACTATTTATGAAGAGAATGAAGGAAAAGAGAGCCAACTACTAGCTAGCTAACCCTAATAATGTCCTTAATTTGGCTGCAGCTCATCTGTCTTAACAGGCCTTGAACACTTCACTGCGCAGATATCCCGCAGAGGCTAACCCACTACATCTCCTGCATCAGACTCTTGCCCATAGAGACAGATGGTATCCATATACTGTCCCTATAAAGTGGTAGTAGTTGTTGTCTGTTTGAAATGGTGGGACTGAAGTGGTGTATGTGGAGTGTCACAGTTAATATCATCAGCATCTTGGTGTAGGTATATGGGTGTAGTGCGGTCAATAGTCTGGTCTACGGTCTTTTGTAAGTATCTCTGCACACAAGGTACCACACAACAGGTTAGGAAGAGGAAGAAGATCATTACAGTAAGAACCATCCCTATTTGGAAAAGAGTCCTTTGCCATCCACTCATCCATCCAAACCATTTATCCCAAGAGTTAGGAACCCCTGAATTTTTCTTTAATTCATAAGAGAGATTTTCTAATTTCTCTATGGCCATGGTTACCTTACAATTAGGACCAGTATTGTCCGGAATAAAAGTACAACATGTCATTGTCTCAGGGAGTATTTTACATACGCCCCCTTTTTCAGCTAAAATCATGTCCAAGGCTATTCTATTTTGAAATGTCATGTGAGAGGTAGCCTGTAACTGTTCGGCTAAGCCCTGTAGGGCATCTCGAGTGTAGTTGACAAATCGTTGTTGGTTGTAGTAGATGTAATTGATCCAGTTAACATTTTTATTAGCAGTGATGCAGGGGATCAAGGATTCGAATCCTGCTGCCACTTCATCTCTGGCTTTGAATTCATTTGGTACCCCCCTTGGTACTCCAATGGCATCTATATATACATGTGGGTTAAAACTACCTCGGATAGGACTGCCTCTTTTTATTCTAAGATGTGTATGTGATGAATCGTATGGACCTTGGTGGTTGTCAGGGAAAATATGTATGGGCATAATAACTTTAGTTTGAGTACATTCGCCCCACCATAAGCCAGTCATTTTTGACCTAAGTTGCATGTCACCACATAACCAATAAATGTCTCCCACAGTTTTAATCTGATTCACCAATAATGTCGTGGGTGGATTCTGGTAAATTGCACAATAACCAGAAGGGAATTTGCCTACAAATTTACCTGTGGCTCCATGCATTGTATAGCAAGTGTAATTACCTGGGTACACGGTGACTCCATCCGGTGGTCTGGTGTTCCCTTGAGTAATTGGGTAAGCCTTTTTCCATGATTCACATGCTGATGAATTTACAATTGTTTTTGCACAGAGGCTTAAGAAACATGTCTCAACATCGGGGGGTACCTAAGTGGGGTCTAGCTCCACCACAAACATAACAGTTGGTTTTATTATGAGAGTTAGCATTATACCTCATCCATTCAAGCCATAGGTTAGTATCTAAAAAAACAGTCTCCACAGCCATAGTGTCTTCAAATGTGGGATTAGCAATAGCCACCATGTCCTTAAGAGTCTTGATGTGTGGTTTCAGGGGATTTACTGTCATGTGTGTTGACCCAACACAGTCGGGTGATGTAAGCATGTCTTGCAAATAAAATGTTCCCAACTTGTTGTATGAGCCACCCCCTTTCCAGTACATTCCCATTACGTATTCCCCAGCGTCACCTGAGCTGGGATGTTCTATGTTTAAGGTTAATTTTATTGGAGTAGACCCTGTTGGTTTACACAAGGTCATTCGGTATAACAAAGGTTTCCCATGTCTGTCAACTCGGTCTAGGGCACTCTGTGGTTTGTAACCCCATGGTCGGCCTGTGTTCCAACCCGCTGCTTTCCATGAACTACAGTGATGTCCCCAATGACCGCCCATCTCACAGATGTATGGGTCCTTCTTGCTTGGTATGTCTTTGTATATTGCTGAGTGTTGTAATTGTGGGAAAGTACAAGTAACAATATCACAGTAATCAAAAGTAAATCTAGCCACTTGTGTGTTGGAAGAGTTGTACCAAAATGTGTAAACACAATTATCTTTGGTTATAGCAACTTGTTGGGCCTCTAGGAGGCCTAGCAGCAGACATAAAATAAAAAGGCTCATGTTGGGGTGGGATCCGCTTCCTCTGGATCAGGAACCTTCTTACAGTGTGAAGTGTGTATCCAAGTGTTCTTCTCAGCCAGCTTTACAGAGGTAGCTGTAGTCAGTAGTACTTGAAATGGACCATCAAACCTTGGCTCAGGAGTGTGTTTTCTTAAGAACTTCTTGACCATAACCCAATCACCAGGTAATAACTTGTGCGTGCCTGTATTGGATTCTGGATCTGGAATAGAAGAAAACACCTGTGCCCAGAGCAGGGGCCAAAGAGATTGCCCTTTGTAGAGCAAAGTAGCAACTGCGGGCTGTAGAGGACAATGTGAAGGGTTCAGTCTTTAAGGCATCGTAGAGGGGTTGCATGAGTTGAGAGGCCTCAGGAATCCAAGATCTGCAATAGGTGATGAGGCCTAGGAAGGCGTGGAGGGCCTGATGGGTAGAGGGAAGAGGAAGATTTGTGATCGCACGAACTCTGTCTCTTGTTAGGTGACGGGTGCCATGGGAAAGACAATGTCCCAAGAAGACCACGGAGGGCCGGCACCACTGGAGTTTAGCTTTCGAGGCTTTGCAA
Source organism: Pelobates cultripes (assembly GCA_933207985.1). Classification (NCBI taxonomy): domain Eukaryota; kingdom Metazoa; phylum Chordata; class Amphibia; order Anura; family Pelobatidae; genus Pelobates; species Pelobates cultripes. The sequence continues at coordinate 278,112,876 of OW240913.1, forward strand.
CCTTCTTCTGCGAGGAAACAGAGAAGATCCACAGCTTGTGGAAAGTCGTCTGCACAGAGCATTAAATCATCAACATACTGGAGGAGGACCACATCTGGGTGGGATTTCTGCCAGGGTTCAAGGACAGTAGACATGGCTTTGGCAAATTGTGTTGGAGAGTTTTGTGCACCTTGAGGCATGACAGTCCATGTATATTGCTGACGGTCATGTGTGAAAGCAGAGAGATACTGACATGAGGGATCCAGGGGCACACTGAAGAAGGCATTTGCAAGGTCTACCACTGTGAAGAATTTGGCAGTTGAAGGCACTTGTGACAACAAGGTGTGTGGATTTGGAACGACAGCCGTGTCCCGTTTGGTAACCTCATTGACAGCACGGAGATACTGGACCATGCGGTATTGGTCTGGTTGGCCCTTTTCAGTTTTCTTCTTGACAGGAAACAAGGGAGTGTTGCACTGGGAAACTCATTTGATTAAAGCACCTTTTGCAACCAGACTTTCAACTTGTTTAGAGATGGCAAGAGCTTGTGCATGTTTCAGTGGGTACTGTGGCCATCAATGAGTGTAACTATCACAGGTGGGACCCGGAGGCATCCAATATCGTCCAGGCCTGTACACCAAAGTTTATTTGGAACTGTATCCAGCGCAATGGGGGATGCGTGGACCCTTGTTTCCTCTGTGGAGGATGTCATGTGCATGATCAGGGGCAAAGAACAAAGAACAGAGGTATCTTTACGAGAAAGTTGGGTAAGTAATTGGACCTGACCATCAGCAGTGAAGGAGATAGATGCCTGAAGACGAGACAATACATCAGCTCCTAAGAGGTTAATGGGACAGGTGGATGAGACAACGAACCGGGAGAGAATGTTAGACCTAACTTGCAAGAGTTTAATTAATGGGTTGTTACGGGGGGTACCAGCAACGCCCACACAAGAAACATCGAGGTAAGATAAGTAAGAAGGATTTGGCAGGTCTTGTTTCCTGAGGACACTGCGGGCTGCACCTGTGTCAACTAGAAAGGTAGTAGGATAACCCTCAACTGGTAAAACTACGGTAGCTAAAGGCCCCCCTTTGTCCCCTGCAGACACTGCCATAACAGGGGTGTCAGACACAGGTTTGCCGGTTACCTATTGTACGAGATCTAGATGGGATTGATCAGGGCCAGTGTAATGACGTGTAGTAGGGTGACTTGTTTGATGACCTTAACGGGCAGGACGATAATGATTGGATGTTGGGTGATGAGTTTGCTGAAAGTCATCTGAATCATAAGTAACTGGGGGAGGGTGTGCATTAAATTGACTGGGTTGATAAGTAGTTTGGGAATAATCTTGTGGTGGGTAGTATGGTGCTTGCGGCTGTGGGTGCGTCTGTGGAGGAGAACCATGTTGAGGACTCCCATATGTAGCTGTATGAGTGTTGGGGTGCATTGGAGGTATGCTGGGTGGCGGGCGAAACACCCGTGGGTGTGGGCAATCCCTGCGGAAATGACCTGGTAGGTTACAATTAAAGCATACCCTAGCCGAAGGTCTAGGTAGTGGGGACTGTCCCTGAGTAGCTGGCATAATAGCCAATGTAGGAGGAATCTGGGGCCCCAAGGCGGGTCTGATAGTAGGGCTGGAAGTGAAAAACATGAGTGGATTACTTCTTTTCTGTGATGGCTGCAGAAATGATTCTAAACCGTGCAAGTACTAAGCCTTTCCTAATGGTCTCCTTAACACCAGCTACAAAGGCGGCTGACAACATCTGGGTATGTGCTTTGTTATATACACTGAAACCAAGATCAGAAAATGTTTGGGTTAACCTGGGGTGAAACTTTTCTACTGACTCAAGTTTGTCTTGTATGATATCATTTATGCAAGTGGCCTGGTCAGCCAGTTTGTCCTGGGCCCAGGCCCTGGGTTGCTCACAGAAAACAATGCCTGACTGAAAATCTGTATCAGTGGTGAGGACAGCATCATTAAAACTCCTTTCCATGATTGGCCAGTATGCATCCCCAGCCTTGATCTCACATAAACTATATAAATCACGCCAAGCTGCTGAATACGTTTTACGATTCTGAGCAATTCTTCGGAAAAAGGGCATGGGTTGTTTTTCTGGATCGGGGAGAGAAGTTACCAGGGTCGCAGATTGGGACGGGTTAAATGTAACATACATTGGCGGGGCACCTTCCACTGCTGACGAGGCAGGGAGGTGAGTAGCTGCAATGGCCTGTCTCTGGGAAAATCTGTTATTTGAGGGACGGAATGGGCTAAGCTCTGGCACATTGTCGTTCCCAGGTGGGACTGGGGGACCATGGTAACTAACAACATCAAGTGAGTTGGGGGCTGGAGCCATCGGGGCATCGGAACCGGGAGGACCAACAGCGATGGTCTGGGGGGTGACTAACAGACGTAGTGGGATGGAAATCTGAGGCAACGGGAGAAGCGTCGGCGGCCTGAGGTTGTCCTGATGTGCCAGACTCATTTGTCCCAACAATCATGAGTGGCTAACTGGGGGAGTTTATCGGATAGGCAGGGATGGGGGCTGGATCGGGTGACGGTATGGGTTGAATAAGACAGTTGATTGGAGATGGAGAAGATGAGTGACGTGAGATCGTGGGAGGGAACAGCAGGGTTGGAGGTAGGAGGGGGAGGAGAATCCAGAACAGAAACAGGAAGAGCAGGTTGGGGAGAAGGAGGTGGAGGAGGAGAAATAGGTGGGGTAGTGAACGAGGCTAGAAGGGTGGAAATAAGTGATGTAAGGTTGGTAGCAGGGGAAGAGGGAGAAGGAGATTCTGACATGGGGGCTGCAGGGATGAGAGGAGATGGGACAGTGGGAGTGGAGGCAGGGGCGAGGAAAGTAGAGAGGGTGGAGATAAGGGATGGAAGATCACGAGGAGGGGAGGGGGGATCTGAAACTGGGGCAGGAGGAGTAGGAAGGGGTGGAGAATTTGGAGTGGAATTAGAGGCAGGTGAGGCAGAGAGGGCGGAGATATGGGATGAAAGGTCAAGGGGAGGGGAGTACGGGAAGAGGAGAAGGTTCTGGAATAGGAGCAGGAGGAATGGAGAGGGGTGGGGAAGTAAGAGTGGAGGTAGAAGTGAGCGAATCGGAGAGGGCTGAGACAAGAGGGGAAAGATCGTGGGGAGGAGAGGATACAGGAGGTGAAGGTTGTGGAAGGTTGTGGAACGGGAGCAGGGGGAGTGGAAAGGGGTGGAGAAATAGGAGTAGAGGAAGAATAGAGCGAAGCGGCGAGGGCTGAGATGAGAGAGGAAAGATCGGGGGAAGGAGAGGATACAGCAAGTGAAGGTTCTGGAATGGGAGCAGGGGGAGTGGAAAGGGGTGGAGAAATAGGAGTAGAGGAAGAAGTGATCGAAGCCGTGAGGGCTGAGATGAGAGAGGAAAGATCGGGGGGGAGGAGAGGATACAGGAAGTGAAAGTTCTGGAACAGGAGCAGGGGGAGTGGAAAGGGGTGGAGAAATAGGAGTAGAGGAAGAAGTGAGCGAAGCGGCGAAGGCTGAAATGAGAGAGGAAAGATCTGGGGAGGAGAGGATACAGGAAGTGAAGGTTCTGGAACGGGAGTAGGGGGAGTGAAAAGGGGTGGGGAAATAGGAGTAGAGGAAGAATAGAGCGAAGCGGCGAGGGCTGAGATGAGAGAGGAAAGATCGGGGGAAGGAGAGGATACAGCAAGTGAAGGTTCTGGAATGGGAGCAGGGGGAGTGGAAAGGGGTGGAGAAATAGGAGTAGAGGAAGAAGTGATCGAAGCCGTGAGGGCTGAGATGAGAGAGGAAAGATCGGGGGGGAGGAGAGGATACAGGAAGTGAAAGTTCTGGAACAGGAGCAGGGGGAGTGGAAAGGGGTGGAGAAATAGGAGTAGAGGAAGAAGTGAGCGAAGCGGCGAAGGCTGAAATGAGAGAGGAAAGATCTGGGGAGGAGAGGATACAGGAAGTGAAGGTTCTGGAACGGGAGTAGGGGGAGTGAAAAGGGGTGGGGAAATAGGAGTGGGGGTAGGAGTGAGCACAGTTGTGAGGGCTGAGACAAGGGAGGAGAAGTCGATAGAGGGAGAAGGGAGGGGATTGGAAATGGGAAGAGGAGAGGAATCTAGTACGGGGATCGAAGCGGCAGCAGAGAGTGGGGAAGTCGGGGCGGGAGCGGCAGGAACAGCAATAGGGGGAGGAATCGTGGGTACACCAGGGGACATCATGGATGATGGCAATGGGGAAACCGGGGCCGAAGGATCAACAGGGAGAGGGGCCAGTGAGGGGCCGGGGGAGTGGGGAACAGGGGTTGGAACAATGGGAGGTATGGTAGTGAGTGATAAGGAGGAGGCAGTATCGGGAGGAGGAATAGGGAAGGATAGTGATGGTGATGGAGCGACATCAGTAATGACCTGAGGTAGTGAAGGAGACGAGACATCAGTAGGGAGGGGAGCAGGAAGTGGGGAGGGAACTGAAATAGCGGGTAATATGGCTGATGGTGATGGGAGCGGGAAAGGATAGTAGTAGGATCCGTCTGCCCCGAGGACGGGGTACAGAGGGGTGGAAGTAGGAGGCCCTTTGGCAACGGGAGGTGGAACAATGGGGGCAGTGTCTGAAGAGGCTGGACATGGTTTGCTTGTGGTATTCTTGGCGCCATCATAGGGTGGTGGCCGGGGAACAACAGTGGATGAATCATCATCATTGCAAACATTTCTGTGATACACATAAATTGTTTGTCCTCCAAAATCAATTTCCTCTTCTGACCAACCCTCCCGTTTGAGTCCTCTGGCTACACGATACCAAGCCTCTACAGACTTTGTCAACCCATTATCCAGTAATATTCCCTCTTTATCAATGAGCAATTTTCTCCAAAACTCTGGCTGTAACCTACCACTGGGTGACATTTAGAAACCACAAACCTTCGCTATCTTTTTCATCTTTAACATAGCTCTTTCTTTAACAATATCACAAGCTAAGAGACCCTTTGGGGGTCTAGCATATCCCTGTCCCATTTTTATCAAACAAGGTTCTCCCTGTAAGAGGGACAGAGATAGAAAGAGGAAGAGGAAGAGAAGGAATGTCTACAGTGCTCGACTGCCACGAGGAATTGATTCCTGTGCGTCTTCCCAAAACATAGACTAGTCACGGGATCCACCCACCCGAGATGGTAGCCATGGATCTGTGCGGGCGAGCGTGGGTGACTAACACAGCTCTGGGCAACAAGTACGGAAGAGGTAGAGAATTAAGGAGAAAGTGAACGTAGAGAGACTAATCAATAAACATTTGCAAGAATCACAAATACAGAGATGTGCACATAATCCGGCACCGAGTACGAACCACACAACACACACACACGCAATGAGGGTACCCACACTATGGCCACAACAATAAAAATTTTAACATAGCAATGGTTAAACAGTAAATAAACTCTGTTCTGCTCTGAACAGTACAACACAATTCACAGCCTCTCTCTAGGCTATCCCCAGCCCTTTACCGGGTGGGCAACAAAAACCCCAACCCTTCACCAGATTCCAGGGCCATCTTGTTAATAAGGGTGTTAGTCGATGTTAAAGGGGAAACTCCCTAGTGGCCATTTTGGGTAGATCACATAGAAAGTTGAATAATGCTGATTGTAGTAGTTTTGAGTAAATTAGCATTTTACTAATATAAATTGGGTTAATATTTTTGTCCACAACAGAATACAATAGAGGTAAAAGACCCAGATGTGAGAGCTTTGGCCGAGAATCCGACTTATCTGAAGAAGACTTCAGACACACTGCTGGTTCCTTAGAATTGGAACTTATCTCTTGTAGTGAGGAAGAGTTCATGGAACAACCGTGCTCATTAGACGATAAGGCTGTGGAGCATCTGATCATGGCAGTCAGAAAGACTTAGAATTTGCCAGAATAAGTCAAAGAAGTTTCAACTTCTGATAGGCATTTCAGAGACCTCCACAAGAGGAAACCTTCCTTTCCAGTGCACAGATCCATTAAGGAGCTGATACGCTCAGAGTGGAATACTCCTGGAAAAAGGATTACAAGTCAGGGAAGATTGTCAAAATTGTACCCTATTAAGGAGGAGGATGCAAGAATGTGGACGGCGGTTCCAAAGATTGATGCTCCGATTATTAAAGTGGCAAAAAGATCAACTCTGCCTATTGATAGTAATGCTTCTCTCAAGGAACCCATGGATAAAAGAATTGATGCAGATCTTTCAAAGGTCTTCATGACAGCAGGCTTGGGATGTCATACAGTGGAATTGGTCCAGAGGTGGGGTCTTCCCCAAGTGGATCTCATGGCGATGGCTCAGAACGCTCAAGTTTCTTGTTTTGTATCAAGGAGATTCCATCCGAAGGCACTGGATCAAGATGCTCTGTCAATGAAATGGCTCTTTCATCTTGCAAATGTTTTTCCCCCCATTCCTCTCATTCATGCTGTTCTGAGGAAGATTTCCAGAGAACGTTGCAAAGTGATTGCAGCAATCTCTTTCTGGCCAAGACGTACTTGGTTTCCTCTTCTGAAGAGGTTGGCGATGGAGGAACCTTGGGAGATTCTGGTCTCGGAAGATCTACTGACACAAGACCCAGTGGTACAAGCTCAAGCACCTTACAAGCTCAGGCTTCATGCGTGGCTTCTGAAAGGCAATCCCTGAAGGAACAGGGTTTATCGGACCAGGTGGTCTCTACCCTTTTATGTTACAGAAAAATCTCCACTTCTTCTACTTACCACAGAATTTGGGAAGCCTTTGCTGTATGGTTGAACTCATCTGTACAGAACATGAGTCCTCCTACTGTCTCTCAAGTCCTGGGTTTCCTACAAGCTGGCCTGGAGAAGGGCCTTAGGCTTAACACCCTTAAAGTACACTGCTTAGCTATCTCTGCTCTTTCTGGCATTCGATGGGCCCTTCATCCTATGGTGGTTTGTTTTTTCAAGGCCGTTTTACGTATTAGACCTCCTATCAGACAACTGGCGGCTCCTTGGAATTTGTCTCTGGTGCTACAGGCTCTAACGGATCCTCCCTTCGAACCTATACAGATCCTTTCTCAGAAGGCCCTATTGTTGCTGGCTCTAGTCTCAGCTAGAAGAATGTCTGATATCAGGGCTTTATCAGCCGAGGAACATTACACTTCCTTCTTCGATGATAGGGTCGTTCTCCGTCCGAGACCTGAATTTCTTCCCTTCTTTCCATCTCAATCAGGAAATTGTCTTGCCTGTCTATTTTCAGCATCCATCTACCCCTGAAGAGTCAAGGTGTCACATGCTGGATCTTCGGAGATGTTTGATGATGTATATAGAGCGCTCTGCTGCTTGGAGGAAATCCTCTCAATTGTTTATTATACCTTGGGGTTCTTGCAAAGGTGAAGCCGCTTCAGTTTCCACTCTTCATTCCTGTTTCTGCTATTTCCGTTTCCCGTTTCTGCTATTTCCAGGGCTTATAAAGCAAGGAATGTTCCTGTTCCCAAAGACATCAGAGCTCATTCCATAAGGTCCATTGCTACTTCATGGGCTGCAGAGTCAGGAGTTCCTGCAGAGAGCATCTGTAAGGCTGCAAATTGATCGTCTCTAAAGACCTTTGTGAAACACTACAAAGTGGATGTGGCTTCTCGCTCGGATTTGGAGTTTGGCCTGTCTGTCCTTTAATCCTCATAGCTGATTTATATATTGAACTAATTTTTGTAGCATGTATTTCCCTCCCTGTGTTATTATTGCTGGGGGAATCCCATATGTTAAATGCTGCCATGATTAGCCAGGAATACGGAAAATGTATTCATACTTACCGTAATTTTCTTTTCCTGGCTATTATTCATGGCAGCATTTGGTTTCCCACTCTCTCTTGGATTTTCTTCTTGTTACTTGACTGAGGTGTGAGGGCTGATGGGGTTCCTATTATACAAGGGGAAGGTATGCTTAATTGTTTAATTGTTTGTGTTTCCTCTCCTGAGGGTTAGGGGGAGGAGCTAAACCCATATGTTAAATGCTGCCATGAATAATAGCCAGGAAAAGAAAATTACGGTAAGTATGAATACATTTTCCATAATATAGTCAGAAGTAGATGTAATTTTGCCCCTTGGGTCAAAAAATATAGAACATATAGTTCGAGAAAATTCAAAGATTATTTTCCATGGGGCAAGAAATTGAAAAGAGTTTTTATCCTTGTAAACAATGTGGTCCATACAAAACAATTAAAAAAAATCTAGACTAAATATCTCTTATTCTACTAAAAATGACTTTGAAATATAAGATTTCTTGACATGGCAATGTAATATATATTTTCTTGTAGACTCCTATATATTTGAATGACCACAAGGGCATAGCTAAACATATCTATAATATTATAAGAAACTATTGAAAGCACAGTATATTTGCACATTTCATCAAAACCAAGTGGGGGAACACCTCCCTTTTAATCCCTATGGCTAGAAGAAGAAAAAAGAACACTTGGAGAGGAGATGATAATTTTAGAAAATTAGGAAAGTTAGAGAAAGGATGGATTTACTCTAGAAGATTTAAATTTGTATTTTGAATTATCATATTATTTGAAAGAATAATCCCTTTTATATATCTAAAAAAATAATATTTTTATATATGTTTACACCACCTCTCTGTCACTTAAAATATTTATTAGCATCAGCACCCTGGTTTATTACCACTATGCAGTAATTAAGCTATGTTATTTTGATTACCATACTTACATAGGAATTCATGACGGTTATTAATTATTATTTAGTTGGATGGGTTCCAATGAAGTAGCAATAAGAATAATTTGTTGAACATTTTTACTATACCCTTGCAGCTATTTAATTGCATGTGTGTCATATTCCTTATGGGTATTCTTATTATTTAAGTATTTTGCAATCACCTCTCCTACATTAGAATTATTAAGAGCAGGCACATATTTACATTAGGTATGCTATTTTACTTATTTAAATATGATTCCACAACATCATACATAAGTTACAATTCTTTTATTCCATCTATATGCTCCACACTATGCTCATGATGTTAACTTTGTGCATTTCCTATGCGAGGTATGTTCTCTGATTTACTCATTGCATAACATATATGTTATACCCCATACCACCACTAGGGACAGGGAAACTGGCTTTAGGGTACAGGAGCTGACCAATAGTAAAGTATTATAATGGTCCCATGAGGCCAACTCTCATCCTCAACACAGAGGCCAATTGTACATCAGCTCAAATCATAGTTAGTGTCTCGTCTTATCTTCTTGCTGTGTTTATAGTTGGGGCCTCACATATTAAACCTTGTATAGTAACTAAAAGGCCAATACCCCTCCCCTTCGGTGGCACCAGTCCATGTCCCAGATCATAGATAAAGCTTATTTCATCTGCTTGGCACCAAGTAGGGCCTCACCTTATCCTGAGCAGTTAGTCTTTCTCTGCCTGGCAATAGTTAGAAAGAGAGTTCCACCTTAACAACGAGGGGGTGTTCTAATTATGCCATTACTTATGAATCCTTATTTAAAGTATGTCACATGCTTTGGCACAAGGAGACAAATTATCTTACCCTTGCATCCCTGTCAGACTCACTACCCTTGCCAAGAATCAAGGCCCCGCCTAACCTGGTTCACTTAGATCATGGGCCATTTTGAAAATCAGTGCCGAACTAAAGCAGAGGGGCATTCTTTTCATGGCTACAGCAAGAAAAGTATAACTTTATTCCCTAACGACCTCACATTTAGACATCCCCAGGTCAAGCACCAGTACTCAGGGTGGCAACACAATCAGGCTTACAATACACTGTGATTGAGCCTATTGACGGCTCCATCTTTGAGAGTATATTTTATACAGATATTCCATTCATCATTATTGTATAATATTGCACCATATATGTCTTCTGCTTAAGTCCAGGTTTAGGACTACAAGATAGCTACACCAAAGAAGGGGAAGGTTGCCTAAACGGACTTATTGGCGTTTCATCCCTGAGCTAGGTTTATAGCTCAGTAGAATGTGAGTTGTTCTATATACTGTTCCCATTTCTCCATTGTAGTAGTAGTTTTACACTACTGGACTTTATTTCTCTTTTAGGCAATTTTGTCGATATCTACCATCACCACTGTACTGTACTAGGTCGGGTATCTTTGAATTTTTGATTTATATTTATATGCAGCAATACACCTTTTCTTTGGTTACTTGTATATCTGTTGGGTGTATGTGGATTACACTTGGTGTTATAGCAGATGTTGTTTATAATAGATTTGGGCATAGTACTGTATATATTAAAATTTACATACATTTACATTTTAGCGCCAGTATACTCCTTTTTTCTTTCATTAAAATTATAGACTGATCATTTCTTTGTCAGTGGGCAAATGTTCAAAATCAGCAGGGGATTAAATACTTTTTTTCCTCACTGTATATACAGCATTTTCTGTTTCCTATAATCAGAGAAATTACAATAGAGTAATTATTAGATCAATCATGATGTCTCAATCTTCATGATCTTATTAAATTACAAATTATTATGAACTCATGTTGAGACACAAAAAAAACAAAACAAATCAAATGGGCCCTCCTTTAGAAATATTTCCGGCCATATAAGTAATTTGCCACTTATGTCTTTACATGGTAAACATCTCACATCAGCTAAATTCATAATTTACATCAGAACACTATTCACTGTGGACTAGATCATTTACATTTTCAGGTCATTCATTTAGAATTGTTGCAGCATCAGTCACTTCTAGCAGATATATCCCAGTGCATACAATTAAAAGTCTTAGACTCTGTTACAATGTTTGCTCTATACCACATCTTTTGTCTCCGACCACAAATATTAAAGCTGTAGCCTGTAGGTATGGGAAGGGTTACCTGGCCTATTTAAACTCAGTCAACCCCCTTAACTGGACCTTTGCTGTTTGTTCCACTCACCCTACCCACCACACTCCCTTCTTTATCGTATGTCTACTCTGGTGGGCCCTCTTTATTTACATATATGTATGTGTGTGTGTGTTTTATATTCCTTTGACTTTTAAAAGCCTCATGTTCGTCCTATAGCAATATGTCAGTCTTTTCGTAATAATGAGTGGTCCTAGTATGGTAAAGATTCTTTTCAACCATTAAAAGCAGTTTACACAGTATTTCCAGTTTCAACATACCATCTGTAATACTTCCAATGTGAGCAGATGCATCACTGGAACCACAAAACCCGGCATAGTAAATGTCAAGTGTTATGGACTACAATGATGATCGAGGTGTACCCTTTGAACTTGGCAATCATATGACCGGGAACAATGTCGAATAGCTGCAGAGAAGGACGTAGTCATCAAATGTATAAAATTATTTTTACCAGTACTGGGGACCATATGCACCTGATGAAAATGAGAATTTAAATGTTTTGGGCTGTATTGGAAGGTTGATTTGTGGCGATGAGTATAGGTATATGTCACCATTTGTTTTAATATAGCCTTTCTGTCCTTTAATACTGTGAGTTGTTTTATACATTTTTACATTGAACAAATTGTGTTGCCAATCTACATGTTGATGCATTGGGGATTTTCCAGTAACCAGAGCCTGAGAAGAAGGGAACCCATAAGCAATATGTGGGTGGGTTATTTACCATTTTTTACACTAGCTGTGTTGGCATAAAGTAGTAGATAAGGCCCACTCGTGGAACCATACTTTTAGGAGCATATAAAAGATAAATGTTTCAGGACCCCTGTCCCTTCCTCAGTGTGCAAATGCCCTTAAAACTTGTACTTACCCCAATATATAGTATATATAAATCAGACCCTCCACCAACCAGACACCAGTGTATAGTTGTGTTGGATACTATTTTCAGATCAGCTATTATTGCTTTATTTTATTATTTTTTTTTTTTTTTTTATTACAATTGGTTGTTTGGTGAGTGAATCTCCTGATTATTCATGAAACAGTGGATTGTCATGAATTCACACCAGAACTGCAAATTTAAGGCCTAAAGAGTCATACAAATAACACATTTTTTCCAATATAATTATTCTGGCCTAAAATGTTCGATTGCCTGATGTATTCCAGACAACCCATGCATGTTGTAAATAACTCTGACTATATTCAGGATTAAATCTGTCATGATAGATTAGCAGATATTTAAATTGTGACCATGCTGATGTTTTGATTCTACATTGCTGAAATGCAAAGGTGACCCAAAACACTGTATACCTGCCAATAACATTTATCGCTTGCTCTTCAGAAAAAAAATAAACTTTTTCATTACCACCAGATTTCTATGACAACTCTTTCTGTCACACTGAACTTGCTGTTACAGAATCCTTTAATCATTTCTATAAATCATTTCCGAAACGTAATGCTAATGCTGGCAGGAAAAATATATAGCCTTTGAGATGGTAATGTGTGCCTTTTATCCCATCTCCTAAACAGCTGTTATACTGCAGAGATTGTACTGTATAGTCTATAGTCTGCATTGGCATGTGCTGCAATGATGAATGAAAACATATTTTACTTGATGAAAACTTATGGCAAAAAACATGACGATTTCCCATCTATATCACTTTCTATTGCCAGGCGTTGGTTAGATGACATTTTTCAATCAGAGTTTACAAGCACTGCTTTTAGATGTTTGTTGAAGTCGCAGTGTTAAATTCAAGAAACCCTATTTTATTTTTAGACATCTTAATTCTGGCTTAAACTCTGTGAATTCTGAAACCTATTGAATAGAAACAGCATTTCCAAAGTTACAGGTGATATAAAATGATATACAAGCACATATATTTTGATGACCACATGATATTTATGTAAAAACATCACAGCAACCAACCTTCTTTTGATGGCTTATAAATGCAGTGTGTCATTTTAAAATATTGAGTGTCTGCATCTATTCTACTGCAATATGCTGATATACATTTTATTAAAGAAAAAAAAATGTTGGGCTGCATTTAACCTTTTACAAGTAGTCACATGGAAGATAGAATGTGGTAATCACATTATGCATGTTGGATGATGTAAACATTTTTTGATTCAACATATGGCCTGAAATTGGCCGTTCAAGACATATTTCCAGACAAAGAGATTGGACCAACGTGCAACATGTGGGAAACTGAAGTTTAGATCATGTAGGTTACTCCAAGGTAGAAGCTCAACAAAGGCTTAGAGAACACCAAATGGAATTACCCAAACCACTTGAAAGTTGAAATGCAACTTAACGTGTCTAAACACAACTTTGCTTCATTTTGATTTGTTCAAAGTAGCGATCAATAAACACTGGCATTATTTAAATACAATTACATCAGTGCCCTTTCGAATATGTACAAATGTTTTGGGTTCTATCTAGGTAAAAGAGCTTTTATTATTTTGTTATGAAATGTTTATTTTTATATCTATAGTGTTTTTTTAATAGTGTTTATTAGGTAATTATTATAATAAAATACAAATGACACTAATTAAATGAACAATAATTAAAAAAAATTGGGAAGGGGAAAGTATCCATCCAAATTTTACAATAGTTTTGTGCAATATTGATATGTCTATATTTATTGATGATAAAACAATAATATATCCATGTAAAACAAATAAAACAAATGTGTACAAACAATAATTATAGTTTAAATATCTTGAATTATAAATTAGAAGATTTTTTAACCTTGTTTTCCCTCTCAGTCCAGAAATAATGAAGCTGATCCCATAGTAAAGATGGCTGTCTAGTAGCTATCTCATAAAATTTGTTTTCTAATGCTAACTTTAATACATCAACAATAGAGGGTATAGCAGGGGATTTCCGAAAATATGGGTAAGTAGGATGTGGCGGCTATAAGAATATGTCCTAAAACTCTGTCTACTTTATTAACAGATTCTGGATTTTTTTTTTAAAGAGACAGAGTTCTGATGTAAAAGTGGTAATATTTGCGTCAACGGTTTTAACAAGTTTATGAATATCACTCCAGAATCTAGCTAGTATAGGGCAATACCACCAAATCTGTGACATGGTACCATCTCTGCATCTGTTTGAGACTTTAGGATTCATTTTGTGAAGGTATGATGGAACCAGGTGCTGACGATAGAGATTTTTAAAATTATTCTCACGATGACTCGCACACTGCATGATACCTCTCAAGGCGAGAATAAAACTTATCTATTCCTCTAGTTCATATTGAACTCCCAAATCTATTTCCCATGATTCCATAAAAGATAATTTAGATGTGGGCCTAGGAGAAATATAGGAATAGCAAAATGAGATTATGCCTTTAGGATTTGGATTGAGGAGATATATTTTTTCAAAATTTGACATTTTTAATGAATCTCCTTTATCCAATTAAAATATTTCAAAATTTTCTTTCAATTTGTCTGTTATATTTTGGTAATAAAGAATTGTCCAAATCATTTTTTCTTTAATATATTTTTCTTTTATATATTTATAGTTTTCATTTGCAACATGCTATAGTATCTAACAATTACTTTATTGTTGCAAAATGTTTAAATCAATTATTTACAAGAAGCATTCATTTCCAGTAGGGAGTTCCTTTATCCATCAATGGACTTTGTTGCATTACTTGTGTTAATGCCTACTGCCTAAGATGTACAAATGTGCTTGGACTTGAGTTCTGAGTCAGTTAATTAGTGCATATTAATGGATGTAATCGCTGCTGATCAGAAAAAGATGGATTGCGTTAAAAAAGGGTTTTGATTTTCAGGCATTGAATCAATGGTTATCTTACCCCCAACTAGGAGACTACTCTTTTGGGTTACCTATATTAATTCCTGCAACATCAGGACAAAATGTATTTATTCTTGCATCTAATGAATATACCTCAACCAAGTTCACAATGTAGTTCTATAGGTCAAAGGAAACCTAACTTTTAGAGAATCCTCCAGAAACGTTGTTCCAAGTTATTGCTTACATAACCTGTATTTAATTAGCTTTTAGCTGAATTAAGGATTAGAATAATTCTATAAACTAAAATTGTAAACTTATTTATTTAATGAAGATGTAGCCTGCTCAGAGCTTGCTTTATGGGTAACCTGTTAACTTTGATAAATACATCTCACAACCAAAGCAAATATATGTATTGACATGCATCTGGTAATTATGTAGGTGAACGCCCAATTATCATGATGTGTGGTGATTGGGAAACTGAAGTTTAGATCATGTAGGTTACTCCAAGGTAGAAGCTCAACAAAGGCTTAGAGAACGCCAAATGGAATTACCAAAACAGTATGTAGTTTTAGTATACTTGATTAAAATTAAAATACACAATATTCTATCAAATAAATGGCTGTGATGTGCTAACACATTGAATTTCCTTGAGCACATTTCCATAGATGGTGAGTATTTGATGTAAAGTGTCTAGACAGCTACTGACAAAACATATTCTGTCTGAAATGGTTTCAGTAGCAAGCTGACCAGATAATTGTTTACATTAAAGAATTAAATGTGACTTTATTACAAACCAAAGCTAATACTTTGCTATGAGTATATATTGTATTAAAACGTAATACAAAAAAAGATAATATATTCATGCTAAATCTTAACAAACTGATGTATATTGCAAACAAATACCATAAGTGTTCTGCATGTAAAGAATAAGTAAAGAGTAATAGAAAAGCCAACTAAGAAACAAATATTAAAACTAATGACCTAATATGCATATATCACAATGTACTAATATTTCCTACAAAGCTTCTGTCATTAAACAACAAGTGTTTACTTGAAATGTGATCCATATCTTGCTTATAAAATTAGATCAAATGGTGATATAAACTCCTCATTTGTATTATTAAGGTTACACAATGTTAGATATTATCTACAGGGTTATTTACTAAACTCTGAATTTTTGGAAATGCATCCTCAAAGGCAAAATTTTCCAACTCACCTATTGTCACAGTGTGGCTATTTTTTTACAATATGGAATTAATTCATAAAAATCTTAATTTACCATATAACCCTATCTGTATCCATTTTCTTGTAAGACTTAATATAGGTTCTAAAAAAAAGATGACCAAATACTGTAAACTCCCAATTTATTTATGCCCTCTCCCCACCCCCCATGTTGCTGAGAACAGTTTATATTTTAGGTAGCTTTTAACCTGAAAAACTCTTGACTGAAACACTGTGTATTTAGGTGCTCAAAGCAATAGCCTACCACAAAGTGGATATTTAATTGCACGTATTCATCTGCACATAAAAATGTGGTTTATGGCATTTACCGTCCTGACAGGAAAAGTTGTGCCGAGCAGCAATCATGCACATGGATCCCTGGTAATTGCTTTTGGGGTTAAAGGCCGGTCACAGCCAATCAGATCCAAAGGAGGGGTATTTAAACACAATTCTTCTTTTGCTCATTGCCCTGTCGTGGTTTCATCATGATGGTAATCCGAGAGTGCGTTCCTGATCTTGATTTTCTGGTATTTGACTTTGGCTTCGTTTTGACTTCCCTGAATTCTGGTATCCTTGACTTTTGGCTTTCCCTCATCATTGTGTCTGATTCTGTGTTCCTGACCTCGGCTATCATTTTGACTATTCTTGGATATGTTAAGTCCGGCCATTCTAAGGTCCGGTTATACATTATCCTTAGTCCTAGGTGTGACACAGTTCTGCGTGCTGGATCAACTTATAATGCTGACATTAATATACACAAATATACAATACTACACATATGTTCTGCAACACTTATTGGTCTTTGCAAATTACACCACACCAAAACTAAATGCAAAAACTAAAAAACTTAGGTGATACAAATATATCGCAATTTCAAAGTGAAAAGCTAAATTATAATGAATCAAAACAAACACTAACTCTTTCATCAAGTCTGAGAATATAAATTCAGATTGCCAGCAATAGATACGTAATAATAATAATAATAATAATAATAATAATAATAGATAGAGGTAAAAGTGCATAGTTGCCTAAAAGATGATAATCTGATTTTTTTGTTGCTATATTGTATTAATGAAAAATGGAGACACAACATCATTTCAAGTTGAAAAATGGGGATTTACCTAAACATGAAAGGAACATGTCAATTGGAAATTCACCACCCATGCACTCCTTCCATCCGGACAAGAACACCCACACATTCAGTCTGTAGCATTAGATAGTGACCTCTTCTGAGTGTGGAAAAAAACAGTAAACTATAAGTTTCTCCCAACTGTGTGGAGGTAGTAGGAACCGTAAAACTCAGTCAGGCAAGGAAGAAACATTACAATAAAATTTATTTAAAAAAAAAAAAGGAGTGCAGCAACAGGAATAATTTAATTTGATTTTTTTTTCTTTT
>OW240913.1:278130154-278153368 GCA_933207985.1 Pelobates cultripes
CTCTTACTTCAGACTACTTAGCTTTTCATATGATAATGAGCTAAAATCAGTCAAAACCTCTAGTGAGGTCACGAGGCAGGGGTTAACTATACCTGCACACATTTTTCTTTCGCTTTCTTCCGGTGTGTGATCATGGAAAGATCTTGGTATGAAATGTAGTCTTGCTGTGGGTGACATCTAATTGGGGTTTGTGTTATGGGTCCATGGATGTCATTACAATTATGCCCCCCACCCCCGGAAAAATTCCTGCGGACGCCCATGGTTTGTGTATTTTTTTTGTAAATAGTGGGTTTGTTGCTTTGTTTAGTTTAGGTGCTTTTTTTGTATGTGCTGTGTGTTTTATGTGCTTATTTCTGGGCAGTGGGTTTGATGCTCTAGTTAGTTTGTATGTTACTAAATGTTTGTCTCTAAATAAACATTTGTTAAAGTATATGGTCCAGGGTGATTCATTTTATTGTTAATGTTTTTTAATAAAATATGCAGATGTTACTTTATACTGCCACTAGTGACATGACCCTTCATTTGTTCCCTATTTTTTTCCTTGCCACACAATTTGCACTTTACAGGTTGGCTTTTTTGGAGGCACTTATAGTAATGCTTTGTTGGCCCTTAGCCTTGCATCTACTATAGATGTGGGTGGATTTGCATCAGTGGCACTAGAAGCTATCGCAACAACAGCCTGTACACTTGCCCTTGATTGATGAATTCTTTGATTTTGCCGTTAATCCCAGAATCCAAACGTTGAATCTTATGAACAGTGGTGGTGGTTTTGGTGGAGGAAGAAGTGGGAGGGCTGTCAACAATTTTTATGGCTGAGGAAGAGGTGTTAAGTTTCTCTTAGGTCATGCACTACTGCTAATGGTGAACTGCAGAACATGACCACTTCCCCTACTACTACTCTCCCTCAATTTCATCTCGTGATTAGTACATAACATCGATCATGGTAGGTTTATTTATCTATTTGCAATATAACCGAGGTATGAAATAAAGCTAACAACTTTATTCAGCAAAATAAGGTGTTTGTGTTGCAATGTGGGCTGATGCTTGGTGGATTTACTACTGTAACATTATGTTGGACTTTAACTTGACTTAAACACTCAGAAAAAAAAGTAAAAAAATTACAAAAGGATTTCTTTCCACAAACACTTTTAAAAACTATACATTGGTGATTTCCAGCTGGTGTAAAGTTGCACTGGCTTGCTATATGACACTGCACTATATGTGACCACTCGTCTCACACTAGGATGAATGAAGCAGGCTATCACTCAAAGTTTTTGTTGACAGTGGCTGGGCAAGAGGAATTGTTTTATTTAAAAAATGTGTTTTTTGCTTCTTACTGTTCATTTAACAAACAGTTAAAATATCTTTTAAAAATTGATATTACTAACCTAGTCTTACCCTAGGATCAATGACACAATGGCAATCTACTATTTCACATTCAAATTTATTTTAAGTGCCACTAAACGATAGGTAGGTAGATAGATTTAATTCCCCTACTTTAACCCTCTGTGTCACTATACCCCACTCCCTCTAGCATGTAAGCTCATCGAGCAAAGTCCTCAACCCCCTCTGTTCCTGTACGTCAGTGGTCTGATCTCAATTATGTGTCTGTTAGTCCACCCATTGTACAGCGCTAAGGAATTTGTTGATGCTATATAAATAATAAAATAATAATAATAATAGATAGATAGATAGATAGATAGATAGATACAAGAATACCTTAAACCTAGTCTCACACTAGGATTGATGACACAATGGCAATCTAATATCTCCCAATCAAAGTTGTTTTACATGCCACGGACTCCTAGCTAGGTAGATAGATATTGCAGTATCTTAGGACCTCAAACCTAGTGTCACACTAGGATTATGACGCAATGGCACTACTATCTCCAACTTCAATTTGTTTTAATTGCCACTGACTGCTATCTTGGAAGATTGATACAGTACTATCTTTAACCTTATCTCACACTAGAATTGATAACACAAAAAACCTCCATGTTATACCTCTAATTCTCACCCGATCTCTCCTTAATGCAGAAAAATTATATGCAGACTGAATACCATATTACCAAATATAATCTCATCTGAACTGACTGGATTTGTGCCACGTAGGCAAGCAAATGATACAACTAGGTGATCAATTTATAGAACTGAACTAGTGCAAAATAAAGAGATACCTGCTCTACTATTGTACTAGACACAGAAAAAAACATTTGATAGGTTAAATTGGAACTATCACACCAAATAAAAAAAACACTTTCATGATGGTTTCCTCAAAGAGATGAGAGTTCTATACTTCTTACCCTCAGCTAAGATACCTAATTCTGGTTTCCTATCATGTCCTTTTATCTTAATGAGCGCAGGCAGGGTTGCCCCTCATCTCCCTTAAATTTATTTTTAACCTTGGAACTGTTAGTCTATAACAGGTATAGGCAACCTTCGGCACTCCAGATGTTTTGGACTACACCTCCCATGATGCTTTGTCAGCATCATGGGTGTAAGAGCATTATGGGCAATGTAGTCTGGAGTGCCAAAGGTTGCCTACTCCTGGTCTATAAAATCAAACACTGTGGAGCTATTACTTGATTCCACACAGCTTCTATGGAGAATATGTTAGCTCACTTCACAGATGACATTATTTTTAATCAAACCAACCCTGTACAGGCCCATGCAAAGTTGATGAGTGCTTATGGTAAAGTTTTCTTCTATAAAAACAGCCATGGCAAAACCCAAGCCCATACATCCGAAATGACGATTTTGTTACCCTAAAAAAGAGCTTTGCCTTTGACTGGAAAATGTATTTAATTTATCTTGTAATCCAGATAGCTAGCTCTGTACATGCCACAATCCAAATAAACCATCATGGTTAAGGAGAATTAATTATTTTAAAATGTCTATTCTACCAGCCATTTTGTATTACTTTTGCATCATGCCTTTAGCTACACCACCTACCATCTATCTACCAAACAATACCAAGCCCTGGTCAAGGACTGCATCAGGAGATGGCATCTGCTCCAAGTGTCCCCGCAGAACATGCTGGCTTCCTAGGAGAATAGGAGGGGTCTGGGGGAGCAAGATATAAAAAAGTACTATATAGGACTATATTGGACCAAACAATCTTGTTTCTTGGAGCACCCTCAACTCTCCTCTGATACCTAATTGAAAATGACAATATGCTTTATATGGACACTATTCAACTGCTATGGCTGCCAGCACATTCCCATCCGACACTGATTCAATGCCTTTCCATCAGCAGACACTCTATAAATATTTGGAAGTCGTGAGTTGGCAAACAATTGGGGGAGTGCAAAGCTGGCACCACTAGGGATCTAAAGCTTTTGTTTACAAGCCTACTCATATATTAGTGAATAAAGGTGAGGTCTAACTAGCGTAAGGGACAAGCTGGACTCATCTAATATTAAGCCATATTTATTAGAAATATATCAGTTGTCACCTAGAGACCTATATACATATCTGCAAATCAAAAATATACTCCTTCAACACAACAGCAAGTGGGTAGATCCTCTAAAATATGATATTGAGAAACTACTTCTGACACAGAATCACAAAGCACAGTGTTAACTACATGTTATCCAAGTCTAGCACTAAACTCCCAAGGTGATAAACAAAAATATATGATTCAGTAAAAAAAAAAAAAAAAAAAAGACCTGAGCAAAACCTTTATACTTTGGTCATGGTTGAAAGCATTGAATTATATGCACCAGACCTTTATATGCTTGGGTCACTGGGCAACATGAGGTGGTATCTGGTACCACAAGAGGTGGTGTTGCGGTACAACACTAGGTACGATCTTTCACATTTTCTGGGACTGCCCAAACCTTACAACTGTTACAACTGGGTACACTCTCCAAACCGCTCTTGATTTCTTCTCACTTTTCTGATCAACTCTATTCCTGATCTACTCTATCCTTTATGCTACATAAGTCAATTGATTATTTTTTATCAACTTTCTGGCACATTGTAAGATGTGCACAAAGATTTTGAGTGTTTTATTATTTTCAGATGTGCGTATATTATTGTCTGTATAGCATCTCTGCACTGTGATTTCTGCTCGTCTTTGAACTACATAGCTGCATATTGTGTCATGCTTTATTTTATCCTTTTCAAAACAAATGATACATATTAAAAAATTGATTGATACTGTTGAAGTTGTTTCTAAATATTTTTAAAAGGGTACATTGCATGAGATATGCAGAACTGCATGTATGCAAACAAGCTTATTCACACATACAAACACACACAAACAAAAACAACTTTTTAATCTAAACATGCATACAGCACTAAAACATGTATAAATTATAATAAATCAAATAAACTGTAACCTTAATGTTTTTCCAAATGCTGAAAGTACATATGGACCGAATAGGATTTTAACCACAGCTTCAGTGACTTTATACTGTACATTTTCTTTTTTCTTATTACTTCATTTATTAAAATATGATTGGGTGACTTCAATAAAAATGTTTGCTTTGCAGATACTCTGTTGGTTAATCCATATTCTATTTCAGATTAAAAGGGTTGTTTCACTGTTTAAATAATCTATTGATCATTCATAATGATAATGCTCTCTTAAGTGCTATGGAGCAATAGATTGTAGCTGAAAAGAAAAACGCGTAATTAATTATTCAAAGAAAAATGTAATGCAGTTGATGTCATATAGACAATTAAAGCAATGAAATGAAAAACGGCAAAGCACACAAGAATAGATAATGGAAGATTGTTGAATTGTCCCCAGAACAGAGACCATACAGAAGGAGAAAATCAGTTGAAGGCTAGTATGATGGAGAGATGAACTGATTGCATTCTGTAATGGAAACTGCAGGATGACACTTGCTGAAGAATAAGATAAGTGGAAACAGCAGGGCTTCTGGCGGCATAGTATACTGCAGTTTGATAGCTAATGCTAATATCTACAGATGCAATCCTGTCTCTTTACCTGAATAAAATATACTACAGAAAAAAAGAGTTTTCCACTCTACAGATACAAGAAAATATGAAATGCAATACTTTTTTTTACGAGTGTTTTAACTATTGATTGTAAAATTGATATTTGTTGCCATTTACTTTACTGAGAATGATTGCTCATATTTTTTTATAATATATAAATATATTTAACACATGAATTAACACCAAAAAACATTAGATCCTTAATAATGGAACCTCGGCCATTGTAATAAAGAAGGGAGGAAGGAAAAGCCTTGTACTGGTGTGAGATAATTATTTTCTAAAAGATTTCTCTATGACAGATTTAATCCCTGATGTATGGATTTTTTTTTCTTTTTTTAGTGAATTAGGTAAGCGCTACTATATCTTTAAAGTATTAATAACTTTTATAGGATAAATAAAAATTTTGATTCTACCAGAGTGTGTGTGAGTTCAGTGATTGCTAGAGGGATGAACCTCATAGAGTAATAAAAGAGATTCATATTGAGAGAGAGAGAGCAACAGAACTTTACTTTGGAAGACAAACCATAAGACTTTACGGGGCAAGCTCTAATTACCTTTTAGTACATGTAGCACGTCAATATATTTTTAATACTATTGTATTAATTAGTTTACTGGATGCCAATAAATAATAAGAATTACATTTTGACTCTTGTTTTGCCAGAAAGCAGACATATTGGTTTATATACTAAACTGAAAACTTAAGAGGCTTGGCAAATGGACTGCACATTTTAGGTCAGCACAGTTGGATTGGAAAAAAATATATCTGCTTAGTTAATTTCAGTTATTGATGGTCTACTTACATTCTGCAATTCTTGTTTCAGTATATGAATCCTCTTGGAAAGTTGCTGGGAAGTCATTAATTTCATTAGGTGGTTATTTATTAAGCTTCATATTTCAAATCAAACTGCTAAAATGTGATTGTAACAAAAAAGAAAGTAGTTAAAATTAAGAAGTTTTAAATGTATATGATGCATTATCATAAAAATGTGTCACTAAACTTAACATAAAGATAAATATTTTGTTTTTTGTTTGTTTTAAATACATTTTTCTTCAAAGTTGCCTTTTGGCAACCAGTCCACAAACTAAACTGTCAAAACATAGCTGTATTAAGTATATATCCACGGTGAGCAGGACAAACGGCAGTAACCACAGAATTCCCTTCCACTCTGAGCTCCATGTAGTTCCCCATACATGGAGTATATTTTTTGTCCTTAGAGGCTGTTTCCCTCTGCATACTCATATCATGCAATGAATCCATATTTTTTGTCCTTAGAGGCTGTTTCCCTCTGCATACTCATATCATGCAATGAATCCACTTCTATCAATTTATGAGTGGCAGACTGAGGGAGAGAAAGGACAGACATATAGTGGTATTCTTGTTATGTGTATGCCTGGGGCTCCTCTTCTTTTAATACAGACTGCTTGGCCTCCACCTCAATTAGTGCTGTCAGTGACTGAACTCTATATATGCACACTGATAAGCAAGGCATTTTTAGAATGGGAAAGTGCATGGGATAGGCGGCTTATGTGGCAAAGTATTTTGGGTAGGAGGGAGAGCTTACTCCCAGTTGGCATATGATGTGACTATGCCACATGCACAAATTAGATAAAACTGACATTAGGCGGTTGGGATTGGGCCGTACAGCTGCTTGATTGACAACTCTGAGGGGCTGTCTTAGTCACAGCAATTTAAAAAAAGTCCTTGCAGGACTAGAATTCACCATTTCCTTTGCCTAAATGTGGTTTGCAGAAGTCCTACCAAACTAATTTTGCAATAATAATAATTGTGTTTAATAATTATTTAGGGATGGATACCTGCATTATTTGAAGGTAATGCAGATCTCCATCTAACATGTTAATTTTCAACACATTTACACACTCACATTTCATTATACAGAGTAATATCAAGTCAGATGGCTTCAAATCACTTTCTTATAAACAGCTGTTTAATAAATATAAATAGCAAGTCATTATGTTATCCGTGAAAGCTACTGTTTTAGGGGAAAGGATTCCCATCTGTATTTCTAGTATGTTCACTAGAATTAGAGAAACAAAGGAGAGTCAAAAATGCAAAAATAGACACATTCTTGTATTTTGCGGTTATTCATCTGTAAGGGAATTGAGATCGAACTATTTAGGATATATAATTAAAGTAGAGGGATGAAACCTACTTATTGATGTTAAATAATGTGAAGCCTTGTAGCATATTAAAAAGAAAAGGCCAGCTAAATAAAGGGCTTGTTGGAATTAGATACAATTTACATTGTCCCATAATCCGTGGTGTATTTTGGATTTTTGCTGCCCTAGGCACGACTAAATTCGGGCACCCCCAAAATCTAAATTTGACCCCCCAATTTGTGTCAAGGCCATTTTTTTGACTGACAGACATATGCACTCATTGATACGTGCACTGATATACACTCACTGACAGATACACAGTCATAAGCACACACTGTTTAACCAACACACACTTTCACTGATCGACACACACTGACTAGTGATGTCGCGAACCCGAAACTCACTGTT
Organism: Pelobates cultripes; assembly: GCA_933207985.1. NCBI lineage: Eukaryota > Metazoa > Chordata > Amphibia > Anura > Pelobatidae > Pelobates > Pelobates cultripes. Next base: position 278,137,649 of record OW240913.1, read on the forward strand.
CGCGAAGTAAGGTGGACAGCCCCAGCACACAAGGCAACCAAGGCATTTGTCTGGTTGCCCCCCCCCCCCCAAAGTGCGGCCCTAGGAAAATGCCTTGTTTGCCTTGTGGTAAATACATCCCTGCCCATAATAATATGTTTTTTTTTAAATAATATAATAATATCTGATGTTAAAATCCCTCTAAAACCACTTTTGCATGTTTCCTTTTACACAGGAGCTAATGTGTTCATGGATTTTTTCAGTGTCATGGGTGTTAAGGTAATAATTAATGTCATAGCCATGCTTATAGCTTATATTGTTGTAAAGTGATTGCTGTCAAAGATGACTGCTGCTTGATATTCATATTATTATTAATATTTTATTATTTACATAGCTCCTGCAAATTCCGTAGCGCTGTACTAACAGACACTTAATTGTAACCAGACAAAGATGTACAGGAACAGAGGGGTTGAGGGCCCTGCTCAATGAGCTTACATGCTAGAGGAAGTGGGGTATAATGACACAAAAGGTATAAGTAGGGGTAATGAAATAGGTTGCAAGAAGAGTTACAACTTTTGTTATTTTTGACAGTTGCAGGAGAGGAGTCATGGTAGCTGGGGGGGGAGGGATGAAAACCCACTAACAGTTTAAATTATATGCTTTCAACGTTTTTTTGAAGGAGTGGAGACTGGGTGAAAGTCTAACAGAGAAGGGAAGGGAGTTCCACAGAAAAGGTGCAGCCCTGTAGAAGTCTTGGAGGTGAGCATCAGATGTGGGAGTATGGACAGAGCATATTCTTTATAAATAAAGACAATTGTGCATGGTTACTTAACTTTAATTCAAAAGTGTATTTTTCTGATAAATATTAGTGAAGTAATTGTAACATTTAGAAAGAAAGGAGGGTAGATACACACAGCCACACAAATATGTGAAGGTGTGGAATCTATCCTAAATAGAGCCTACCATAGAGCTATAGTGTATGGGGTAACCCTAAAATATAAATAGAATCGGGATGAGTTATTCCTAAGTAGACAAATGCAAGCTAATACCCCAAAAGAAAAAAAGGTTCCCATTCATCTAATAGGCAGGGCGCTTTTTATTTGTATTTACTTTTCACTAGGTAGCACTTATTTATTTAGCAAGTTTGGTTTTAGGTAGTTTAGAAGGACCTCTACCTTCCTATTAGATGAATGGGAACCTTTTTTTTCTTTTGGGGTATTAGCTTGCATTTGTCTACTTAGGAATAACTCATCCCCAAAGTGTATAGTGGTGGGTGGAACACGGAAAAAACAGGAGAGAGATAGAGGGCTTAAATTGCTCCTCTCAATACAAAAGACTCCTAGATCTCCAAAGACCAAACTAAGTAGACAAATGCAAGCTAGTACCCCAAAAGAAAAAAAAGGTTCCCATTCATCTAATAGGCAGGTAGAGGTCCTTCTAAACTAAGTAGCCGCAGGACTAAAACTGCCTAACTAACACCACCTATATAATCTGGTAAACTACCTAAAACCAAACTTGCTAAATAAATAAGTGCTACCTAGTGAAAGTAAATACAAATAAAAAGCGCCCTGCCTATTAGATGAATGGGAACCTTTTTTTTTTGGTATTAGCTTGCATTTGTCTACTTAGTTTGGGTCTTTGGAGATCTAGGAGTCTTTTGTATTGAGAGGAGCAATTTAAGCCCTCTATCTCTCTCCTGTTTTTTCCGTGTTCCACCCACCACTATACACTTTGGGGATGAGTTATTCCTCATCTATTATTAGCTAGCTAGCTCTCAGTGGTTCTAAGGTGTAGATATGGTTTCTTTCTGTCTACTCCCTTTTACCTTTACTAGTACATTACCCACTTACGAGTGTTCCCCATTTCACCATTATCTGGCAACTACATACATGCTTTTCTGTGTGTTCAGAGCTATTACTAGGATCCCCTTGGTTCAAGGGTCTCCTTTATTCTAATTGTAACATTTGCCTTAGTCCAGTAACAAACATGTTGACATAAAATATTTAAATACATTTCATAAATGCCAAATTAATTCCTACTAATGGATGGACAAATGTAAATGACCACATCACAGTGTTCTGATGACAAAAGAAGACAATTTTCAACCCTATTTCAGTTTGGGTTTAACCTCTTAAGGACACGGTTTCAAAAGTTTGTCTAACCATTAAGGGTACAAGCCATTTTTGCTGTTTGTGTTCAAACCCTATTTGCATCTCTGTCATTAATTGCACAAACACATATTATATACCATTTTTTAGAGGGCAAACAGGGCTCTAATTTAATTTCACATATACATAGATAAATTCTCATTAATTATAAAAAGAATTGCAAAAGAAATAAAAAAAAATAACAGTTTTGGCAATAGTAGCGTGTGCATAATATGTCCAGTTTAGAAAAAGTAATTCAAAATAAATTCATTTCTGTGTCTTGATTTATAGAATACATAATATGTACAGGATTTTAGTTTATTTTGAAAGTTACAGGTCACAAAATACAAGGACTAAAATAACATTTTAATGTGAAACAATTTTAGAAGGTGGTATGTTTGTCTTGTAGGTTTAGTAGCCACCACAGAAAACAAATTTGCCACACAAAAGAATAAATTTTTATAAAGTAGACATCACAGGCTATTTACCCAAGGTTAGTTTGACACTTTTTACATAGCCATTTCATCGCCAATCTCTGCTAAATAGTAAAATTGTGTTTTTTCTCTACTTTGGCATATACACATAAAACAAGGTTTTTGTAATGTGTATTTCGTGTTCAGCTAGATCTGCTTAGTATAACAATACTTGCATTGTATGCATTTGGCACTATTCTGTGAAGCTACAATGCCATATAATAAACAAGGCTATTTCAGTTTCTGTAGTTAGAATTCTCATAGATTGATTTTACAGGCCTATGTCTCATTTTGGGGTATTATAGCAGTGTGACTGTTCAAATAACCCCACAAAAGGGCTTTCATTTGATAAAGCAAACACCCCAGGGTATCTTATATGGTGTATATTGTGCCTTAACTTGTCAACATTTTTTCACCAATTTATGTCAATGTTTGTGGTGAGGGCAAAAAAATGGCATATCTACATCTATGTTGCATTTTTGCTGAGTATTTCTTACACTTGATATATACCACTGTCATAAACCCCCCAAATTATGCTCAGTTACATCTACTGAGTATAACAATATGTCCAATGTATGACCTAGACACTATTTTGTGAAGTTAGAGTGCTGGAAAAGAGAAGTGACAAGTTCAGGTTTTTAAGTGTGAATTTTCATGGAGGGTTTTGATGTGTCTGTGTCCCACTTAGGAGCAATTGAGCAGGCTACATATTCCAACTACACCATAAAGGCATACCATTTCTTAAAGAAGACATCCCAGGGTATTTAAAAAGGCATATTTGGGATAATATTTCTGCTAGCTTGTACCAAGTGTAGTGATAATAAGCATTTTTCTGCCTTTTTGACACACAAAGTGAGTTTTCACAGTATATTTAGCAAACCTTAAGTGTGCTACGACTGTATAATACTTCATATGTTGCTCAGTTATATTGTCTGAGTACAGCAAGACCCCCGTATGTACCTTTGCCAGGTATATGTGGATGTTGAAGGGAACATTTGAGACGCAGCCATTCAGTATTTTTCTAACTTTGAAGTTTTACACTGTGTTCATGTTCCATTTTGGAGTAGTTTAGCTGGTTGGTTATTCAAACTTCCACACAAACACATATTATTTATTAAAGAATATCCCCTGGGGTAATTAAAGAGGCATATTTTGAACCTTAGCGTGGGATAATTTTTTTTCTTGTTTATCACAGGTGTAGTGGTAATGAGCATTTTGCAATTTATTTTTTTACTTTTTAAAACTCATCTTTAAACTTTTTTTTTTACTTATTAAACTTTCTTAACTTTTTTACACTTTGAAAAATGTTTATAAACTTTTTTTACCATTAACCCCTAACTAGCAGTAAGCAGCACTAACAGTAAATTCCCCAATTTTCCATAACTCCCACCCACCCCAGCTAGCAAAATATATAATTTTTAAATATTTAAATTAATGAAATAAATTGAACCCTTGAGGGTTAAAAAAAAAAAAAGTTAATCCTCAGAGGTTAAAAAAAATTAGATCGCAGTATAATAGTGTGATCTGTATTTTGATCACTGTAGGCAGTGATCAACTGGCAGGGAAGGAGTTAACTTTTATTTGGACTGGGTAAAGGGGGGTGGGATTTTTTACTTTTTTAAACGTTATTAAAACATTTTTTAAACTTTTTTTACTTTTTAAAACTTTTTTAAAACTTTAACGTTAACCCCTATATTATTTAAAAAAAGGAAAATTACAGAAATATGATACATTTTGCCTTATTATTTATAAGGACCAGAGTAGGTCCTTATGGGGAGGGACTTCTTATCAAATTCAGTTTCCTCAGTAGGTCAGCATATGGAATCAGAATTAACATTATGGTAGTTTCAAATTTACTTGATAAACTGAAAGGGAAGTGGAAATGTGCTCAGTTACTTACTAACTAGATACTGTATATTCCTTACTGGCTGATATACATACATGTAAAACAGGCAACATGGGTAGGTATGATCTTGACCAAAGTTCGATGGAATATCTCACAAGTGATATGTGAATATAAACACAAAAAGGAGATGCCAATAGTGAGATGTTCCAGATCAAGATCACACCTACCTGCATTGCCTGCTTTGCATGTATATACATTTGCCATTTACGAGAAGAATATATCACTACACGCTGTTGGTCTTGGGCTAGTTAGTAGCTCTTTACTTGCAAGTGCATTTTCATTTTTCTATAAATTTATACATTAATTTAAACTAAAAAAGAATCGAAATAGGATCAGCGCTATTAATATCACAAGTAAAGATATACAGAGTAGAGTAAAGGCAGCACACCTAAAAAGGGAAGTACCCTCCTATCCCCTACAATAAATTAAAACATAAAAAACAAAGAGAAAGGGCGCGCCTTTAATACAGTTGGTATCAAAAAGAATACACACAATATATAATTAAAAGAAAAGTAAAAAAATTATTAAAATATTAAAAGTCCAAAATAATAATCCACAGCCAATAGAGCAGATTCTTGTAGATCAATGGTGGTTTATATTTTCCAATGAAGACTTGTATTTTCAATAGGCCATTTGTGGAGAAAAATGAAGAGGAGATCCAATAGTGCAGTATGCCAATATATATATATAAATATATATGTAAAATAATATGATGTACTCACAATTTCCAGAGCTAAAATCCAGCTCTGGTATGAAATGCGTAAAGTGGAATGATCCCCACTCAAGGATATATGGATACACTATCAGAGCTTATTCTAATTTTATGTGTTTACTCTCGTTTCATATGCTGACCTACTGAGGATAACGGAGTGCTACCTAATTTTCCCTTTTCATAAGAAGTCCCACCCCATAAAATGTTTCATATTTCTGGGCTTTTCTATTTGTGTATTGTTACATATGGTCTAATTTGTTCACCTTTAATGTATAGTAGGCACAAATCTTAATCCTAGTTTCAATCTTATTTTCAACTCTAACTATCCATAACACACATTTAAAAAGCCACATAAAATCATAGATGTTTTCAATGTTTAGGCTATTTCATGAAACAGTGAACCTCAAATTAAATCACCAGAATCATTCACAGTAGCCAAATTAGGATTCTTTGATATTTTTAAGCAGTGGCAAGTAAACAGATCTCATGCACATTATATCTGAACTATTTATCCAGATAATTACTGTTTTGCAGAAAAACTCATCTGTTCTGTTTTATTTACATTTTGAATATGCGTGTTGCCTACATTGACTTTCATGTAAATTGCATTTATAATCACTCCAATGTAACATCAATCTAATTTTAGTTATTTATCAGATACAAATTAGCATCATGTATCGAATACAGTGGAAAAGAAAGTTGTGCCAGTTGTATATACATGCAAGAAATTACTAGCAGATCATTTAGTATGAAAAAAAGAAAAAGCGTAGACGACAATACAATACTATAAATACAAAACTTTGGTAAATGTAAAAATCACACTCACACTTGATGGAAACACAATAAAAGTATACTTGCACAGTTATTTGCACTGCACTGGTCAATCTTGGTATATTCTTTGTATATATACAAAATAAACAGTGGTGCAAATAGTGCAGATCATATTTGCACCAAATAAGAACAAAATAGACTAACTTCTTAAACTTATCAGAGCATAACTTAGCTCATGTGTATCAGCATAGATGGTATAATCCACACCAAGGATATAATGGAGCAGGGGATATCTTAATAGAATTAATCAATAATGTAGACAGGGAGCAAGAAGCCAGGTTTATATCAAATACATGTATTTAAAAATAATATAAAACCATACAATGAAATAGGAGCTTTATCAAAGTGCACTTCAATACTGGTTGGTCTAGTTGACTGTTGTCCATTAGTGATGTCGCGGACCGTTCTCGAACTTGCAGCGAACGGTTCGCCACGGTTCGACACGAACCGTTCATGGCGAACTCCGGTCAGCTGACACATCCCTGCCAATCTCCGGCAGACCCTCCCTCCCAGACCCTCCCACCTCCTGGACAGCAGTAGGAGGGTCTGGGAGGGAGGGTCTGCCGGAGATTGGCAGGGATGTGTCAGCTGACCGGAGTTCGTGGCAAACGGTTCGTGGCGAACTGTGGCGAACCGGTCGCGGCAAGTTCGCGAACGGTTCGCGACATCACTATTGTCCATCTATATCTGACCAATTTTTAGATTAGCTATTGTACTGCCTTTAGATTTTAAAATGGTTGAGCATTGGCAACAAAAACATAAAAAGAAACAAAAAATAAAATATATAATATATATTTTCTTAGTTCATATCAAAATTATTCACACATGTAGATAAAAACAACAAACAAAATACCTCATTATATGTTTCTTGGTTGTATAATGTAGTGACAGATATGGTCACAAGTATCTATAGAAAATTATGGAAAAAGATCTATGGAAAATTATTTCTACGAAGTACAGCCCTAGAAAAGGGTTTTTACAAAAAATGATTTTTGTGTCACATTACCCAAAGGTGGTAAGACATCAACATGCCCTTTGATCACAAACCAAGACCAAAAGGAACTTTAACCACTTAAGGACTGAGCCAAATGTACACGTTTTGATCAAAATAAAACATAAACAAAACTTGGAATTTGACTTTATGTCTGTTCAACCGTAATTCACCTCTTTTATAGTAAGTGCACCCACACTTATTATATATAATTTTATTCAGGAGAAATTGGGCTTTCATTTAACATCAAACATTTAGCTATGAATCATAATTTAATATGAATAAAATATTTTTTAACAATGGGAGAAATTAAGAAATTGTTATTTTTCTAGTTCTGCATGACATTTTAACAGTGAATGTCATAATACTGTTTGCTTTTACTGCAATATTTGTATTCAGCGATGTCTCACGTCTAAAACAGTACCCCCTATGTACAGGTTTTATGGTGTTTTGGGATGTTACACGGTCAAATATAGTATGTTACATTTTTCAGTTTTTTCATATTGAAATTTGCCAGATTGGTTACATTGCCTTTGAGACTGCATGGTAGCCCAGGCATGGGAATTACCCCCATGATAGCATGCCATTTGCAATAGTAGACAACCCAAGGTATTCCAAATGGGGTATGTTCAGTCTTTTTAGACAGGGGGCAAAACCTAAAGAAAGAAAGTACTCTAAGTACAAAAAACAGATTCCAAATATTAATCTCTCCGAAAAAGAAAAGACCATACACAGAACTAGAGGAATTAGACGATCCACTACTCTCAGTAACCATACATTGACAACAATAAAAGATTCCTCGGGTATTTTCAATATATCAGGTGTAGACTTAACTACACAAGAATTAACTTTACTGAAAAAAGGCCTAAAATTTGCCCGACTGCGGGAATAAAACCTTTTGATCTCTTCCTTGATAATCAAAAATTTCTTAAAAAATTAACAATAAAACCGTTCTTTGAAAAACGTAATTTGTATGAAACAAATGATACTGCTCTGCTTGAGCAAAGAGATTCTATAGATATATCTGAATGACCTTTGGAAGACTGTCCTAATGTTTTTTCATCTTTGAGAGGAAAGTCCAATTTTTACCCATTTCATGAAAAAGGAAAATATTTAGAGGTATTTAATGATTTGGTTCAAAACGATCTTGACCAAATCGAATGGAAACATAATGACTCTAAACATAATTTAACCAATATAGAAAGACAAGCTTTAAATAAACTTAAAAAGAACCACAATTTGGTCATAAAAGAGGCCGATAAAGGGGGTGGAACTGTCATCATGAGTAGAAAATATTATATGCAAGAGGCATATCGAATTTTAGAAGATGAGTCTAGTTATAAAAAACTTGAAAAAGACCCCACCAAACTCTTTCTGGAGGACCTTAGACTTTTACTCCAGATAGGCCTTGATCAAGCTACTATTTCCTCTAAAGAATTTCAGTACATCTTCAATCCGACATGCAAAATAGCGATTTTTTATTTTCTTCCCAAGGTCCACATATGTTTGACGACCCCTCCGGGTCGACCAATTATTAGTGGGATCAATTCATTATCTTGCAATCTCTCCGAATACGTAGATTTTTTTCTAAAACCCTATGTACCTTTGTGTCCTTCTTTTGTTAAAGATACTACCCATATTCTTCAAACTTTACAATCATTCATTTGGAAACCATCCTATGTAATGGCTACGGTGGATGTTACCTCCCTGTACTCCAATATCCCACATGAGAAGGGTTTGGAGGTTATCAGAGGCGTATTAATCCAACAACAGATTCTGAGTTTGAGACAGATTGATTTTTTTTGGTTTGATTCTACTTTTTAGTTACAGCAATGTGGCGTCGCCATGGGGACGAGGTTCGCCCCCAGTTTTGCGAATTTATATGTGTCCTATTGGGAAGCTTCCTGTATCCAGCTGGGACCATATCCAGGGGGGAACCTCGTCCTATGGCAACGTTACATAGATGATGTACTTATTATTTGGGAAGAAGACGTTCAGGGTTTGGAGAAATTTATTGAAACCATAAATTTAAACCAATACGATTTAAATTTTACCTCTAACATCCGTATGACGACTATAGACTTTTTGGACTTAACTCTATACATAGAAAACAAGACTCTTAATACCAAAACTTTTTTCAAAAAGACTGATTGTAACACAGCAATAAAAAAGACTAGTCTACATCATCTAGTATGGCTCAATAATGTTCCGAGGGGCCAAATAACCTGAATTAGAAGAAACTGTTCTAATGTCCAGATGTTTGAAGAACAATCAAAATTAATACAAAATAGATATGTTGAAAAAGGTTATAATGCAGATCAAATAGAAAAAGACATTATAAAAATAAACAGTAGAGATCGTACAGAATTCCTAATGGACAAAAGCATTAGACGTAAAAATAAAGCTACTAATGGATATATGGACTTTGCTTTCATCACTAAGTACAGTTAAAGAAAGAAAATAGAACAAATCCTCAAAAAACATTGGGCTATTTTGAAAAAAGACGATATTTTAGAAGATAAGATACCAGAAAAGCCTGTAGTCATATATAGAAAAGCAGACAATCTAAAAAATCAATTGGCACCCAGTCTTTTACCCAAATTGATAAAAAGTCCAAAGTGAAATTTTCTACAATCCCAAAAAACTCCAGGTTTTCATAAATGTGGGCATGCTCTACATGTACTCACCAAAAAAGAAGATCCATATATTTTACAGGATCTAACACTAATCAGACATACAACATAAATTTTTTTTTCTACATTGCACATCCACATATGTAATTTATCTTTTACAATGTGGATGTGGTGTCCAATATATAGGACGGACTACCAGAACTTTACATACCAGACTTCGCGAACACTTTAATAATATTAGGACACATAGGGTGGAGCATAGTGTTCCTAATCATTGTAATTCTTGTAGTATGTTTAATTGGTCTACGTTTATCGCTATTGGCATAGACCAGGTCACAAAAAACTGGAGGGGAGGAAGTAAAATTAATGATTTAGCTAAAAAGGAAGCCTTTTGGATTTATACATTAAATACTTTGAAGAGAGGCCTTAATCAGGATATTGATTTGGTGGGGCTCCTTTAATTAAAATCAATACCCCGTTTTATGGTCTTAGTGGCTTTTGAGATTTTTTGGAATTCTAGATAACTCTTTTTTTATGTACCTTTTTTCTATAGGTCAGGCCAAATTGTGATATCCACATTTCTATTTTTTTATATGTCAGGCTAATATTTGTGATATCCACATTTATGTGGATGTTACATATGTATCCTGATTATATATATATATATATATATACATACATACACACACACATACACACACACACACACGTATATTTTTCTAGTACCACTATTATATTTATATCTTTTTGTGCTATATATATGTTAACCTCCATATGGGTGACATGCACTTATTGTAATATCCACATGTATATACATGCAATGTGCACATATATGTTCACCTTCGTGTGGGTAATATGTGCGCATTGTGGTACACATATATATATATAAGCATATAATTGTCTGATTTTTTATTATGTGATTTATGTTTATTTTATTATTGTTTATGGTTATATAATGTTGAACACTATGGATTTTATATCTTTCATAGTCTATGTATTTTGTTGGTACATGGACTGTAGGTGGGCTTCCTTCGTCCCACTCTGGGATGCCCGGTTTTCTCCGCAACCCATTGGTTGCCTGGATCGCCGTGCGTTCCACGGTGGAACGCAGAAGTGTTCTCAGAGATACTGGGTCTTGTATTTAGTAGAGATATTATGCGTTCCAGAATGGAACACGGAAGTAAGTCACTTCCTCATACACGATCGAAAACATCATCACATTCGGCCAATCAGAGACGGGCAAAGACGAAACCCGGAAGTAGAAGTTTTTCTGCGGCAAATTCAAGATCTTTTGAGGCTTATAAAAGGAAAGGACTTTTGGACTGTATTTTATATCCCTGAAGAAGTCTATAAGACGAAAAGCGTTGGATACAAGCCAAAACTATTTACTTTTGGTTTTTTCATTGTTTTTATTTTTTTTATTCTTGTATTGTTTATTTTTTACCATATATATTTTTATTTTACCATATTTCCATATTACCACAGAGGGACTCCCGGGTCCCTTTTGACCAATACATCACAAAGGTTCTTGTTCCTTCTGTAGCTAATGATTGGTTTGCTGTAAAATTTAGCTGGTACATTTTTATCTGACTGTAGAATGTCCCAATGTTTATGGATAGACCCACAAATCTTCTGGGTATCTGTGTGGTAGGTAAAAGGTAAGAACATTCTATTCTCTTTGGATAGGGTAGATTTCTTCAATTGTGTTTTTTCTTGGTACCGTTCATTTGCCTTTACTTTGGCAATTAATAACATCTGAGGATGATAGCCCCTTTCAAAAAACCCATCCCACATCTGCTGTGGTTTAATCTCTTTGTTGTTTGTTTCACTGTTATACCTCAAAACACGGAAGAATTGGGATATAGGGAGGGAATCCTTGAATTGCTGAGGATGGAAGCTTGTCACTTGTAATAGAGTGTTGCTATCAGTTAGTTTTCTGTAGCGCTTATACCCAATGGTGCTGTCATTCCTGAATACCATAACATCCAGAAATTCTATAGATTTATAATGCCAGTTGAGGGTCAGCTTAACTAGTGTTGAGGTGTTGATTTGTTTCACCATGTCACTAAGTTCCTCAGGGGTCCCTTTCCAAATTAAAAACACAATTTTAAAAAATCGTAGGTATTTGAGAATCTTGTGTTGGTATACCGATAAGATGTATTTTTGTTCAAAGCAGAACATGTATGCATTAGCATAAAAGGGAGCAATCGCCGCCTCCATCACAGTTCCAGACATTTGTACGTAGAAGATATCTTAAAATTTGAAGCAGTTGCAAGTAAGAGCAATGTTCAAAAACTCCATAAGATATTCCATGGAAGGGCCGTTGTATAATCCAGAAGTGCTTAAAATTTCATGGACAAACATTTTACATCTAATGTTGAAAATAATATCTCTTCCAACTAATGTTAGGGAGCCAATTTGTTTCAGAAAGTCTTGTGTATCTTTTAGACAGGTGGATAGTTTTTGTATACTGTGTTTGATGTAGAAATCAACATATTTGGGTATGGGCTAAATCAAACCATCCCTAGCTGATAATATCGGTCTACTCGGTGGATTGGTAGAGTCCTTGATTTATTGTGCAAAACACATGGTTCCAAGGAGTGATGTTTCAACCTTTATAAGGTCTTTTTCAAGATCAGTACATACATTTATTAAACCGTGCAAATATATACATATTACAAATAAACATTTACCAATCAAAGTGCAGTGACTCTCCACCACCGATCGTGAACCCGGAAGTGAGTGAAGACCCCCAAGTGTGACGTTATTCCATTACGTCTCTACCGTGGATGTTAAGGTAACTAGGCAACAGTAGTGCTAGGCAACCAAGCACCCATGAGTGATACTATGAGCATTAATTTGCTCTTCCAGGATGGAGGATTGTAAGGGTACCTCTGAGGCTACAAAGTAAACTTCAAACCAACCTGAACATATCAAACCAGTGTATCTAAATGTGAAAAAATAGGAGGTAGTCCCCAAGGTACCACAGAAACTGTGAAAACAGAGTTTTATTATGAAAGAAACAGCAGTAAAACCACTAATACTTTTACAATCAAAGGATAAAAAAAAGATATATACACAGATAATCTATCAAAACCTTTGTACCAGCAGTACAATATGATGTTAAAAAAGCTCTGGCTACCTCCTCCCAGCTCAAACATAATTTATCTAAAGAGGAATATACAGCCCTCAATGATCTCATACATGATCCTTCAATTGTGATCCGCCCGGTGGACAAGGGGGGCGCTATCGTGCTACAAACCTATACCAAATATAAATCTGAAATCATGCAACAACTTACTGATGAATACACGTACTGGAGGATCACATTTGACCCGATGAAGAAATTCCAGAAGAAAATCTCAGATCACATTGAGTTTGAATTAACAGCTGGTTATCTGGATGCTCGTTCAACAAAATGCTTATATGTTAAATACCCTAAGCACCCTATTCTCTACATTCTTCTTAAAGTCCATAAGGACTCTACCAATCCACCGGGCAGACCAATAATATCAGCTAGGGATGGTTTGATTGAACCCATAGCCAAATATGTTGATTTCTACATCAAAGACAGTATATAAAAACTATCCACCTGTCTGAAAGATACACAAGACTTTATTTCAGGTAATAAAAGTTAATTCTTGATTTAAGTCCCTGGAGTGCTATCCTTTTGTACTTATTTTTGTGTGTATATATATATATATACATATATATACACACACACACACACACACACACACACTCGAGGGCTGCACTGTTCCTGTGGAACTTGCTTCCCTCCTCAGTTAGATGCTCACCCAGTCTCCACTCAAAAAATCGTTAAAAACCCACTTCTTCATAAAAGCGTATCAATTAAACTGTTAATAGCTCCTGACTGATTCATCTTCTGCAACTGTCATTAGTCTAATACTATCCTTACCTTTTTGTGTCATTTTACCCCACTCCCTCTAGCATGTAAGCTCATTGAGCAGGGCCCTTGAACCCTCTGTTCCTGTGTGTCCAACTTGTCTGGTGACAACTACTTGTCTGTTCGTCCACCCATTGTAAAGCGCTGCGGAATTTAATGGCGCTCTATAAATATCATAATAATATATATTAAAATACACAGACAGTGTATGTGTAAGTGTATATATATATATATATATATATATATATATATTTAGATCGATGTATTTTATATATATATTGATTTAGATACCAAAGAAAACTTAGATTATTTGTCTATCTACTCCTTTCTAAATTGATTGTGCGCATGTCTTCTGGAAGTAAATCACACCGGACACATTGCAGTTTTATGAAGAACTCCAGAGTGGACCTTTATTCCAGGGGGTGCAATTCCCTTTTAAAGCAGAAATACATCATGTACAGAGTCACAGTTAACATACAGTATACATTCATCAATTGGTTAACAGTCTAAGGGGACTTGTCTAAACCCCCCCTACAGGATGTAGTGTCGTCATTACAGAGTTCTCCCACCCATATTTCGGCTCCATCTTGGTTACACGATGGGAGGGGGGAAGTGAGTAGTAGTTACTTTAACAGTGATTCTCTATTTTGTTACACGTGGCACATAGCTGTTACTTTGCACAAAGGAAGTGGGGGAGGAGTTTAATAAAGGAAGCTGTTCTTTTAACACAGGAATTTGTTACATGAGGCTTGATCAATGGGAAGGGGGAGGCTAGCAGGATGGGAGGAATTTGCAGAGAAAATAGTGACTGAACACATTGTAGGGGGGGAAGGGAATATTTACTCTAGCAGCCAGTTTTAACATAGTGAACACAGAATAAATAGACATTAGTAAATAGACATTTTATTTTAATTCCTCTGTCCATAACAATATATATATATCAATATTAATACACTTAGACAGTGTATGTATACAGTGTATGTATACACATATACTTAGATTATGATCTATGTATATATTATTTAATTTCACACTGTTTATTACAGGCAGCAGGGGGAATACCTGTCATTACAGGCACTCCCCCTGCTGGCATTGCTATGGACTGCTATTCCGTCCATGTGTTCGTGAGGTCTTCACAAGGACCTCGCGATCACATGGCCCATGAGGGCCAGATCGACAGCAGGGGGACTCCTTGGGATGCATCGCGATCGCCGGCATGGGATTGCCAGCAAACAGGTAAGTACCCTGGAAGGCGTGGACTATGCCGCCCGCTGACGTTTAGAGCCGGTCCCCAAGGACGGCATAGCATGCCCGCTGTCCTTAAGGGGTTAATGCATCATGTGGAATCTATCTCAGCATCTAGACATACCCAGAATATGAAATAATCAAGGCAGCATTGATTCTACAAATTTTCAACATAATTATTGCATCATCTTGAAGAAATTGATTATTTCCAAACAACATGAGATGGTATTTTAAAACATGGCAGTGAAGTAAATATGCTTTTGGACTGCTTTTCTTTAGGTGGAACTAAGGCTCTGGTGAGAACAGAAAAGAAAATGAATAGTTCATATTTTCAAGATATTTTGGAGAAAACCCAGCTGCAGTGTGCCAGAAAGTTCAGTCAAAGACTAATTTTACATTTAATCATGAACATGAAAATGATCCAAAGGACATTGCCAAATTAATCAAGGAACAACTTGCAAAAATTAAGTCCAGCCCTCAGTTCTATAATAATATATGTAACTAACTAAATAATATACTAACCTATGGAAGGTTGAATGCACTGGGTGCCCTCATAATTTGATTAAGCTTGATCTGTTTATCAAAAGAAAATTAACAAGTTCCAAAATGAAGACATGTTCAGTTGATGGAAAAGTGACACAACACAAAACAATAGAAGGTGCTTCAACAGAATTGTTAAGAATGTACACATTTAAACTAAACCATCTGTAGTATTTTTGATGTTATAAGAAATATTCTACTTGTTTTTCACTTCAATATTGTTGGTTACAAAACATAATATAAAGTGAAAAGGTCTAACATTACTTGTTTTGATTTCAACCTTTACAGCAACATCTGCAATTACAGTAAAGGTGTTTACGTTTTTCATATCCAAGGATCTGTGTTCCAATATTTGT
>OW240913.1:278156952-278172537 GCA_933207985.1 Pelobates cultripes
TTTTTTAATTGCGTCGGTTATTATGGTTTTTTATTTGGCCTTTTTTGGGGCTGAAATAAGAAGATTTAGAAGAAAGAAAACATTGAATGGTAAGTTTTTTTTTTTTTTTTTTTACAGGTACTTAGTAAACGGTCCCCCCTGACTAGTGGTTTGGGGACCCCTAGTCACCTGGGGGGGACATTTTTTTTAGGGCCCCCACCCGCCGCTCAGGGGTGGGGGCCGGGAGGGAGGACATTAGGTCTCCCCCTTTTTAGTATTTAGGGCCCCCACCCGCTGCTCTTGGGTGGGGGCCAGGGGGGAGGACCTTAGGTCCCCCCCTTCTTAGTATTTAGGGCCCCCACCCACCACTTAGGGGTGGGGGCCGGGGGGGGACAGAAGTTCCCCCCTATTGTTTTTTTTTGGACCCCCACCCACCGCTCAGGGGTGGGGGCCGGGGGGAGAACAGTAGGTCCCCCCCCCATATCATTGAGTAAACTTTGACAACCCCCACCCCCGAGCGGCGGGTGGGGGGGTTGTCAAAGTTTATTCAATGATATGGAATAGGGGGCGGACCGAACATCGCATATGTTCGCCCGCCGTAGCGAACGCGAACATGCGATGTTCGCCAGGAACTATTCGCCAGCGAACTGTTCGGGACATCTCTACCTGGAAGGCGTGGACTATGCCGCCCGCTGACGTTTAGAGCCGGTCCCCAAGGACGGCATAGCATGCCCGCTGTCCTTAAGGGGTTAATGCATCATGTGGAATCTACAAATTTTCAACATAATTATTGCATCATCTTGAAGAAATTGATTATTTCCAAACAACATGATATGGTATTTTAAAACATGGCAGTGAAGTAAATATGCTTTTGGACGTCTTTTCTTCAGGTGGAACTAAGGCTCTGGTGAGAACAGAAAAGAAAATGAATAGTTCATATTTTCAAGATATTTTGGAGAAAACCCAGCTGCAGTGTGCCAGAAAGTTCAGTCAAAGACTAATTTTACATTTAATCATGAACATGAAAATGATCCAAAGGACACTGCCAAATTAATCAAGGAACAACTTGCAAAAATTAAGACCAGCCCTCAGTTCTATAATAATATATGTAACTAACTAAATAATATACTAACCTATGGAAGGTTGAATGCACTGGGTGCCCTCATAATTTGATTAAGCTCGATCTGTTTATCAAAAGAAAATTAACAAGTTCCAAAATGAAGACATGTTCAGTTGATGGAAAAGTGACACAACACAAAACAATAGAAGGTGCTTCAACAGAATAATTAAGAATGTACACATTTAAACTAAACCATCTGTAGCATTTTTGATGTTATAAGAAATATTCTACTTGTTTTTCACTTCAATATTGTTGGTTACAAAACATAATATAAAGTGAAAAGGTCTAACATTACTTGTTTTGATTTCAACCTTTACAGCAACAAGTGCAATTACAGTAAAGGTGTTTACGTTTTTCATATCCAAGGATCTGTGTTCCAATATTTGTTGCCTAAGTTTGATATATTATGGGTATTCCTGTGCTTGACTATTTATTGGACAAGAACCAAGACGACACATAAGTACCGGTACACACATTTTTATTTTAGCACAGTTATAGATCATTTTAAGTTGATTTTATTTCTTAAGTGATATTCTCTACTGTGGGATCATTCAAGGGTAACATTCAAGGTTCCCAGGCCTCATAAAAGGAAATGATCATTAGTTTAATTATTTGCAAGAATAGTTAAGTAAAAATGAATGCCAAGCGAGAAGCTTCCACAATTGTACGTGTAAACCAATGGCTTGTAATAGCACAGGCTGCATTACAATGGTCCCTCAAAAAAAAAAAAAATGACAGTCTATCATACCAATTTCTGGCTGATTGTGCCTGTATGTGTCTTCCTGAATTTTGAAATGTATGGCGATATGTCACAAAGGAGTAATATGTCAACTCCTGCCACGTTGCTTTCAGTGAATGATTGGCATATGCTTACTGGTATAATGCCATTATAATCAGTTGCAACTCTCCCTTGCCTGCATGCAGTCTACTGAGACTGACATATGCATGCACAATGCTTTGTATTTGTAATGCTACACTATATTTTTTAATTCATTTTTTAAGACTTTCTTTGTTGTTGGTATATATTTTTTGCACTATATAGTGTATGATATCCAGGATGTCTTTTCTGTAAAGCAACATTGAGACCTTATGTTATCTGCTCAAACTAGTGAAAATACACAATTGTTTTCTTTGCAAATAGTCTTACCAATTACAAATAAATGATTTTTAAATATTCTTGGGCTGCAATGCATTGCAGGACATTTCTTTCCATACACAAGCACTTCAACAGTGCTCAGGCAACCTGCTTCAAAGCCCATATATGCTGTGATGACAGGCCTCCTTTTTAAGGGTGGACATGTAACCAGTGACGTATGTGTATAAAAAAAGTATCTAGACATTTATTTCTACAGTTTTCAAAATAATCCATACATTTGTTTCTCCTTTTTTCATTTTTTAAGTATATTAACCCCTTAAGGATGGCATTCTATGCTGTCCTTAAGGGGCAGGTCTTAAACATGGATGGGTGGTATAGAATGCCCACATTGTCCTTAATACTTCCCTTGCCCTACCAATCTACACTGGTGGTCGCTAGCCTGGAGACTGCCTGAGAGCCTAGGTAATTCCCCTCCGGCAGATTTGGGATTAAAATTGTTGTGAGTAAATAAAAAATATTTTTATATACACACCCATAGACATGTAATTTTCCAAGACACCATAAAACCTGTACATGGGGGTGTACTTTTATACTCAAGAGACTTCCCTGAACACGAATATTAGTGTTTTAAAACAATAAAATTTTTATTATTATATTATTTTATATAGCGCCAGCAAATTCCAAAGCGCTTTACAATGGGTGGACTAACAGACACATATTTGTAACCAGACAAATGGACACACAGGAACAGAGGGGTTCAGGGCCCTGCTCAATGAGAAAGAACAATGGAATGGACCAGCACCTTAGTCGCGTCTGGTGTTAAATAGGGGTGGATGCAAGCTATGTTTTTAAAATGGAAGTGGCAGGATTTGGCGATCGACTGGACATGAGAGGTAATGGAGAGGTTGGAGTCAAAGAGAACACCTGGGCAGCGAGCCTGAGAGGTAGAGGTGATTGTGGTGCCATTGACTTGGAGGGAGATAGACACGGGAGTAGCAACACTTGAGGGAGGAAAGACCATTAGTTATGTTTTGGACAGGTTGAGTTCAAGGAAGTGAGCAGCTATTCAGTTGGAAATCTAAGAGAGGCAGTCAGAGACATGTGTTAATATGGGCGGAGCTATATCGGGAGAGGACAGGTAGATTTGTGTGTCATCTGCATAGAAATGATATTGGAAGCCAAAAGAGCTAATGAGTTTACCAAGGGAGGCTGGATAGATGGAGAACAGTAGGGGACCAAGGACAGAACCTTGGGGAACACCAACAGAGAGTGGTTGGGGAGAAGAGGCAGAGTCAGAGACACTGAAAAAGTGCTGGGAAAGGTAGCAGGAGCACAAGGATAGAGCAGTATCTCATAGACCAAGATTACGTAGAATGAGAAGAAGCTGTTGATGATCAACAGTGTCAAAGGCAGCAGAAAGATCAAGGAGAATTAGGATAGAATAATGTCCGTGAGATTTAGCAGCGATTAAATAGTTGGATACTTTGGTCACAGCTGTTTCAACAGATCTCAAGGATCTTGGAGGCAAACTGTAGTAGCGATATAAAGCAGTAGTTGGATGGGGAGTTGGGGTCAAGGTTGGGCTTTTTCAGAATTGGCGTTATTGCATGCTTGAAGGGTGAAGGGAATGTGCTGGAGGAAAGGGAGAGATTGAACATTTTAGTGAGAGGAAGAGCAAGAGAGAGGGAGATAGGGTGTGGATGAGATATGAGGGAATAGGATCAAAGGAACAGGTGGTAGGGAGGGAGGACCAGAGCAGAGCAGAAACCTCTTCCATTTTAGTAGGTGCGAATGAGCATTGAACAGTGGAGTGAGTGGGGTTAGGTGATGTATTGGAAGATGTATTGGAAGGGGAGGGAGAGAGGTTAGAGATCTTCCCTGATTGTAGAAATCTTCTCAGTGAAGTAAGTTGCAAAGTTTGAGGCGGACAGGGTGGTAGGAGGAGGGGGAGCAACAGGGTGAAGGAAACATTAAAAGTGTGAAATAGGCATTTGGGTTGACAGTGTGCTCATGAGGGTCTTGAAGTATCATCAGTGAAAGTGTGTTTTTCTCACAGAAATGCCCCTTTCACTGATAATATCATTGTTGTGATATGTTTTACTGTTTTAAAACACTAATATTGTGTTCAGCAAAGTCTCCAGAGAATAACAATACCCCATATACAGGTTGTATGTTTTTTTTTTTGTTTTTTTACAGGGACAAATATAAGGCTTGCCCATTTCATTTTTTTTACATTGAAATTTGCCAGCTTGGTTATGTTGCCTTTAAGACCATATGGTAGCCCAGGAATGAGAATTACTCTCATAATGGCATACCATTTGCAAAAGTAGACAACCAAATGTATTGCAAATGGGTTATGTCCAAACCTTTTTAATAGCCACTCAGTCACAAACATTGGCCATATTTAGTGTTCAAATTTGTTTTTTGCGACTTTTTTTAATGCAATATAGAGATAATGCACTAACAAATAGAGTCCTTATTGCAAACAAGTTTACATTCTATGTTTTAGGTTACCATGTCTCCAATAATCTCAGTTTACCATTGTCATTCAAGGTTGAGCTTCAATTTAATTAGAAAGTAAAACAAAAAATCCTTAAAAGTCTGTTTTAAAAAAATAAATAAATGGCATTTTAAATAAAGATGATATAATTCTTTATATGTTTATTCCCCAAAACTGCAGTCTTGTATTATCTCCTCAAAATTCTGAAAAGTGTAACTAATCCTCTAGGCAGACTCATTATTAGTGGTAGTGACTCACTTACTAATATATCAGAATTCATGGATTTCATTCTACATAAATATGTAAAAAAGCCCCTTCTATGTTAAAGACCCCTCCAAGATGACGAGAAAGATGTAATCTATCTCCTGGAAGCAGGAGTATTTGTGGGTCACTTTGTACATTATTTCATTATGGTTAAAACAAGACAAAAAGACATAAAACAGGTATTGAAGAGGCATTTTGATTAGAAAGGGAAATTAATGTGAAACAAGCCCATTTTTTGAAAGTTTATTTTGACCCACAAAAGAAATCTGGTTTAAATGGAGGTGCTTCCTCCATAAGTGTGACATAGAAATGGGCTCCTTAGTTATGTGAATATTTTTAGCAGACTGTGTGGCCAAAAGCATCTTGCAGAGCAGCATCTTCACTAAGATCCTTGCGCTCTGGAGGAGATACATAGATTTTGTTTTGTGATCTGGAAGGGAGATCAGGTTGACAAAATCTTTTTTATTAATTGTATTAATAATAGCAGCTAAAATGCAATGTTTATGGCTACATCTGATACGTGTTTGACAGATTTTTAGACAGTACTTTTCATGTGGATAATAAAACAGAAACAAACATGTTTTAAGCCAACTGTCTGGACTTTAGTTGCCATTTTAAGAAATTACTGTAAAATATTTCCAAACACCAATTTACTAGGATTAAAAGTAACTGCTTTAAAGGCCAATATTTTTCTAAGTCAATCTAGAATTATTGAAGATAAACTATAAGGAAAGAATTACCGATGGGATTTGTTAGATAGGTATATGAAAAAAATGGCTTTAATTAAAATAAAAGGTTTTCAAAGAGAGACAAATTTTAAAACAAGATAATACATGTTAATGTGTTTTAGTTACACAGTATAATAAAGAAGCAGTTTTTATTAAGAAAGCTCTGAATAAATATTGGTCAATACTCATTCAAAATCTATTTTTAAAGAATATACTCCTAGAGAGACCAGTGGCAATTTTTAAGAACGCAAACATATCAAAAAAGTCAATTGTCACCTCGTATGCTTCCTATGTGAAAAAGGAAAATGAAAATGACTTTTTTTTTTTTTTTTTTTTTTTAAATGTCGAGGATACTCCAGTCCAAATATCAAAAGAAAAAGACAGTGGAGTTCAAAAGCACTGTTACAAAAATAAATATATATATAAAAATAAAAACCTTTTGTAACATAAACATAAAAATGTATTAATATTCTTCAATGTAAATGTGGAATGCAATATACTGGCAGGACAGTACAAGACTTTTATAAAATTTTTAAGGAATTAGAGACATCTATTAAAACATTATCTCTACCAAACAGGTTCAGAGCTGGCCTATGTTTGACATTTAAGATTTTGTATGAATCAAAAAAAGAAACAAATTGATTGAGAATATGATCTGAATAAAGTGATTGACATTTTGTCTTTTATGGACTAATATATAGCTATATGTAGGTTTAGTAGGTAAATACTCTATAATCTTATCATTTTTTAACCTTAGTGACCAGACCGCTTTTCAATTTTCTTACCGTTTGGGACCAGGACTGTTTTTACATTTCTGTGGTGATTGTGTATAGCTTTAATTTTTCTGTTACTCATTTACTGTACCACACATATTATATACAGTTTGTCTCATTAAATGGTCTTTCTAAAGATACCATTATTTTCATCATATCATAAAATTTACTATAACATTTTTTTTTATAAAATATGATGAAAAAGAAGACAACCTAAGGTATTAAACATGGGGTATGTTGACTCTTTTCATGCAACCATTTTACCACCAATCTATGCCAGATTTAAAAAAAAATAATAATAATTGCTATTTTTTTTTTTTTTTACACACATAGCAATTTTAAGAATACATGTACGGAGAACTTTAAGGGTTGCTGCCAAAGAACACCCCAATATGTGTTCAGCAACATCTCCTGAGTACAGAGATACCACCCATTTTGGGTTCTCTGGGGGCTAAAAGACATTATTTGGAGGGTGTGCATTCCAGTTTTACAACTTGGAATTTTCACAGCTGGTCATCATGCAGCCATGTCCTATTTGGGACATTTTTTGAAGCCCCCATCAACAAATATATTTTTGAAAGGTAGACACCCTAGGGTATTTCAAATGGTGGTATTTTTACCACCAATCTTTGTCAAACCTTTGGGTAGTCATTTATTTTGTGTTATTTTTATCTCACATTGTACTTCAGGCATGGATTCTCTGTTCCTGTTATGTGTTACTGACAAAGAACACCCCAATATGTGTTCGGCAACATCTCCTGAGTACAACAGTGCCCCCAATGTACACGTTTTACAGGGCTCAAATGTAGAGCTTTCTCCTTTTCCACGTTTGCACATTGAAATTTGTCAGATTGATTTCCAGGGCCTTTGAGACCATATAACAGCCCAGGAATGAAAATTAACCCCATCATAACATACCATTTGTATACCATCAAAATGGGGTTTGTCCAGACATTTTTAGTAGCCACTTTTGGGAGAGAGAAAAAGAGAAAAAGAGAGTATATCTATCTATCTATCTTGAAAAAGACCCGGCAGGGTCGAAACGTCGATTGATTTTTTTGTACATCACAGATGATTTATTAAAGCACCAGTTTTCCTATTAACCAGAAGACCTGTGAGTGCATTTTTGATTTTTGTTTATATATATATATATATATATATATATATATATATATATATATATATATATATATATATACACACATACACACACACACACACACACGCACTGTTACAAAAGGAAATATATATATATATATATATATATATATATATATATGAAAATAAACCTTTGAGCCTATAGAGTTTTTTTTTCCCAATTTTAGATTATACACACACACACAGATGAATGAAAGGAGCACTCCAAGGAAATTTTCCAATCATGTATTTATTCAAGAATCAACGTTTCGACCCTCCAGGGTCTTTATCTTGTGTTACATTATTGTTTTTTGTTTTTCCATTTGCTGCTGCATCTGTGGTGAAGCTCTGTAGTTAGCACAGTCCTTTTGGGTACAAACATGCACAGTCTTTAAAAGTAACTTAATTCCAAGCACTTTATTGTTGAGCTTCACCACAGATGCAGCAGCAAATGAAAAACAAAAAACAATAATATAACACAAATCCCTATAAACAAAAGCCTAGCTGGTCTGAGCACTAAATAACATCATATTCCCTATCTCTCAGGGGTTAATTTATAACAAAATAATATTGGTTTCACCAACCTAGTGTCTTTGTCAGCTCTCAGCACTCCAGTGTTTAGTCAGCCTGCTGCATTCAGCTCTTCAAGAGAGAAAACAAACATTCTCCCCTTACCTGCCTAGCAGGGAGAGGTTTATTCTCACTGCTGCAGCTGATTACCTGCAGCTGAGCAGTGGGTTGGAGAAAGTCCAAAAACCCTGGCCTGGATCTATGTCTCCCAAGAAAAACAAATAAACAGCGGAGTGGAGCACCGGCGCATCCTACTCTCCAAATGCTCCACCCTAGGGGCCCATAACTAAATATTAATTTCGGTTATATACACACAGAAACACACAGTCCCCCTGGTGTTTAAAATCATATGCCTCTCTGAACAATTCAGTCGGTATATAAACTCCCTCACAGACAACCCCATTCACCTTATCACAATATATATATATATATACACACACACGACAAAAAAAAATCAGCACTCCTAGGATTTTTCATGCAAAACTCCTTTACTATGAAAGTGTCAAGGTTTCAGTTCCGACCAGGAACTTTCATCACGTATTTGTGAGTAGGAGTGCAAGGCTTTTTTTTTTATATCTATCTATCTATCTATATATATATATATATATATATATATATATATATATATATATCCTTGCAAGCACGCTGTCTTGGCATCATACTTGACTCTGGCCTCACCGTTGAGCCTCACATCCAGTTTGTTGCCAAATCCTGTAGGTTCCAGCTTAAAAACATAGCCCGCATTCGCCCCTTTCTTACGCAAGATGCTACCAAGGAGCTTGTCCATGCTCTAGTAATTTCCCACATGGATTACTGTAACCCTCTCCTAATTGGTCTCCCCAAAAGTTGTATTGCACCGCTACAGTCTGTAATGAATGCCGCCACCAGACTGATTTTCCTCTCTAGTCGGCCTTCTCACACCTTACCCCTCTGCCAGTCCTTACATTGGCTCCCTGTATCCTATAGGAGTCAATTTAAAGTGCTAACCCATACATTTAAAGCACTGAACAATTCTAACCCCTCTTATATCTCTTCACAGATCCAAAGGTATGCCCCTCCTTGTTCCCTCTGCTCTGCCCGTGACCACCTCTTGACTGCTGCTCGCACCCGTATGGCCAACACGCGCTTGCAGGACTTCTTGCGGGCGGCTCCTTTCCTATGGAATAGCCTGCCTTAAAACCCATCTCTTTAGGAAAGCTTATGGCCTCCCAGAGTAACCTCTAACTTACATACCTGTCTCTTGCTCTCTCCTATAGGGCAGTGCTTTACTCTCTCCTCCAGCTCTGCTTCACTCCCACCCTATTTGATATTTCCTGTCCTAACGTGTCTTATACCCCACCTACTATAGACTGTAAGCTCATTTGAGCAGGGTCCTCTTCAACCTATTGTTCCTGTAAGGTTTCTTGTAATTGTCCCATTTATAGTTAAATCCCCCCTCTCATAATATTGTAAAGCGCTACGGAATCTGTTGGCGCTATATAAATGGCAATAATATATATATATATATATATATATATATATATATATATATGTATATATATATTAAATACATTTATTTTCTCACCCCTCCTTGGTGGTATGTTTATTCCTCATTCTCGGGTCGTCTACCAGAGGCCTGGGAATTTGAGGGTTCTGCGCAGTATCTTAGCTGTTCTTAGAACTGCACTCTTCTGGACAGCGATCTCAGATGTTCCACCTGGAATCTGTTAAAGCCACTCCCCCAACTTGGGAGTCACAGCCCCGAGTGCTCCTATCACAACTGGGACTACTACTGCCTTCACTTTCCACATCCTTTCTAGTTCTTCTTTCAGTCCTTGGTATTTGTCCACCTTCTCATGTTCCTTTTTCCTAATGTTATAGTCACTGGGTATTGCCACATGCACCACGACTGCAGTCTTTTGTTCCTTGTAGACAAGGACTATATATTCAAAAGCTTGGCACTCTCCTTTCTGGAATAAATAATAAATAACTTGCAAGGGCACTGCCTGCGTAGATATATAGATAAATAATTGATCATGGTGTACTCACAGGACTTTTTCTTGTGGTATTTTAATTAGGGAAAAAATATACAATTACATCAGAACAAAAGCTCAACGTTTCGACCCTAACAGGTCTTTTTCAAGATACAGAATGTAATACACTGTGAAAATATATACATAAGTGATAAAGTAAGCTTACCAATCGTGACAGTGATCTCACCAGACTGATTGTACCTGGAAGTGACGGGAAGCGCAATGACATCATAACGTACTGCAGGAGATAGCGTGGTTTCTAAGAAACCCATATACACAACCCATGAAGAGTCCATGTGAACCATGAAAGTGATATAAAAATGTGGTTACTGTATAACAAGCATACCAAGCTCCATGGAGGAAAAAATAGAATCAAACTGCAGTAAGCTACTGTAGTAGCTAATACATAAGAGAACAAACAGTGAACTGATATACAGTGTGAAATGACATAGTGAAAGTGCAAAAACAGGCCTGTAAGTGTACCAGCTGCATACATAATGAAATAATATATGGATGATGATGATTATTATATAATCTAATAATGCATATATACAAATACATCAATATTACGGAAAATGTATTCATACTTACCGTAATTTTCTTTTCCTGGCTATTATTCGTGGCAGCATTTAACATATGGGTTTAGCTCCTCCCTCTAACCCTCAGGACAGGAAACACAAACAATTAAACAATTAAGCATACCTTCCCCTGGTATAATAGTAACCCCATCAGCCATCACACCTCAAGTAACAAGTCGAATATCCAAAAAGGGTGGGAAAACCAAATGCTGCCATGAATAATAGCCAGGAAAAGTATAAAATAGTTTATAAAATAAATCAGCTCTGAGGATTAAAGGAGTTCAGGACAGACAGGCCAAACTCCGAATCCGGGCGAGAAACCACATCCACTTTGTAGTGTTTCACAAAGGTCTTTAGGGATGACCAATTTGCAGCCTTACATATGCTCTCTGCATGAACACCTGACTCTGCAGACCATGAGGTAGCAATGGATCTTGTGAAATGAGCTCTGATGCCTTTGGGAACAGGAACATCCCTAGCTTTATAAGCCTTGGAAATCGCAAATACTGTCCAGGAACGAAGAGTGGAGACAGAAGCGGCTTCCCATTTACGGGAACCCCAAGGTATAATAATTAATTGAGAAGATTTCCTCCAAGCAGCTGAGCTTTCAATATACATCAGCAAACATCTCCTAAGATCCAGCATGTGACACCTTGACTCCTCAGGAGTAGAATGATGCTGAAAATAGGCAGGCATGACAATCTCCTGTTGGAGATGGAAAGGTGTAACCACCTTGGGAAGAAATTCAGGTCTTGGACGGAGAATGACCCTATCATCGAAGAAGGAAGTGTAAGGTTCCTCGGCTGATAAAGCTCTGATGTCAGACATTCTTCTAGCTGAGCCTAGAGCAAGCAATAATAGGGTCTTTAGAGAAAGGATATGCATCTGAATTTCGCCAATAGGTTCGAAGGGAGGATCTGTGAGAGCCTGAAGCACCAGAGGCAAATTCCAAGGAGCCGCCAGTTGTCTAACAGGAGGTCTAATCCATAAAACGGCCTTGGAAAAGCGAGCCACCATAGGATGAAGCGCCCATCGAATGCCAGAAAGAGCATAGATAGCTGAGCAGTGCACTTTAAAGGTGTTAAGACTAAGACCCTTCTCCAGGCCAGCTTGTAGGAAACCCAAGACTTGAGAGATCGTAGGAGGACTCATGTTCTGCACGGTTGAATTTGACCATATCGCAAAGGCTTCCCAAATTTTGTGGTAGGTAGAAGAAGATCTTTCTGGAAAATAAAAGGGTAGAGACCACCTGGTCCGATAAACCCTGTCCCTTTAAGGATTGCCTTTCAGAAGCCATGCATGAAGCCTGAGTTTGTAAGGTTCTGGATGAACCACTGGGCCTTGTGTCAGTAGATCTTCTGTGACCGGAATTTCCCAAGGTTCCATTATCGCCAACCTCTTCAGAAGAAGAAACCAAGGACGTCTCGGCCAGAAGGGGATTACAGTAATCACTCTGCAACATTCTCTGGAAATCTTCCTTAGCACCGCATGAATGAGAGGAATGGGGGGAAAAACATACGCCAGATGAAAGGGCCATTTCATTGAAAGAGCATCTTGATCCACTGCTTTCGGATGGAATTTCCTGGATAGAAAACAAGGGACTTGAGCATTCCTTTTCAGATCGAGAGGAATGTGGATCTGTCTTTCCCATTCCTCTGAGCTGGTTCTGAAGTTCCTCAGAAGATACTGCTGAAGTGGATGCAGGTTCCATTGCACCCATCTGACCAGATCTTTCGTAGACGTCAAGGTACCTAGGAGCTTCATAAACTCCCTTGCAGAAGCAGACGTCTTTCGAATAAAGGTGCACACACGATCCTGCAGTTTCAACCTTCTCTCTTGAGCAAGAGATACTATTGCCGTGAGGGTATTGAAGCTTGCTCCTAAGAACACCAGCTCCCTTGTTGGTTGTAGGTGACTCTTCTCGTGGTTGATTAACCATCCAAACTGAGATAGAGTCTCGAGGACCAGCTGTCTGTGTCGAAGCATTGTCTCGAAGTCTGAAGCCACTACCAGGATATCGCCGAGGTAGTGGTAGATGGCAACATCCCTCCTTGTGAGGAAAGCAATAACTGTGCCCAGCACTTTCGAGAAAGTCCTTGGGGCTGTACTTATCACCAAAGGGAAGAGCCTGAAACTGGAAGTGCTCCTTTTTTATACAGAATAGAAGAAACTTCTGATGCCTGGCTGTGACAGGAACATGGAAGTAGGCGTCTCTCAGATCTATTGAGATTAACTAGTCTCTGTGGTGTACCATGGGAATGATGGAACGGATGGATTCAGTGCGAAACCTTCTTACCCTTAAGAAGAAATTAAGCTGGTGTAGGTCTAGAATAGGTCTCCACTTTCCTCCCGGTTTCTTTACCAAGAACAGGGGAGAATAGAACCCTTGGAACCTTTCCGTCACTGGTACCGGAGCAATGACCTTTTCTTGTAATAGATTTGTTACATAATGAGTCAAGACGTCTCTCTTTTTGTCTGTCGACAGGGAGTCTTGTTCTGATGAATCTTGGTGGAGGGGAAAATTCTTCGAACTCCAGAGATTTACCTGTTGTGATAATGGACTTCACCCAGGCATCTGGAATCATACTCCAGGTCCTCTGGAAGAATGTAAGACGTGCTCCGACATGAGGGACCTGGCCTAAGCCAACTTCAGAACTGTCTGGTGGGGCGAAAGGAAGAATTTTGAGCCTTAGGTCTGGAAGACCTGAGAGTATTCTCTGCTTGGTCGATAGGTTTTACTATCCCCGTATCCCCCTTGAGGCCTGTAAGGACGATGGTCCTGTTGTGGTCTTTTCAGACGCCTGTCTTGTGGAAGCATGATTTGCTTGACCTCAGCTGCCTTTTTAATGGCTTCTTCAAGCGGTCTGCCAAAAATCACCTCGCCCAAGAATGGCAGGGTGCATAAATTATTCGTAGAAGAGAGATCAGCTCCCCAAGATCTCAACCACAGAGCCCTTCTGGCAGTAACGGAGTGTGCCATAACCTTTGAAAAAATCCTGATGAGTTTGAAAATTAAGAAGAATAGAATCCTTGGAACCTTTCCATCACTGGTACCGGAGCAATTACCTTTTCAGAGGTCGAAAATTGTCACTACGCAGTTAAAGTTACAGAAATAGAAAACAGGAAATAAGACCAACGCTCTGAGACAGAAAAGTTTATAGCTCACTATATTCACTATATTCACTAAGTATTGTACATAGACAAAATGTATAATTCCCAACAGTTGGAGGATTCCAACAGCCAGTCACTGGCTAGTTTAATCTCCCTTAAGGAGTCCGTCATGTGGCGTCTACTCACTCCTCTCTCTATATCCTCCTCCAAATCGAGGATCCATAATGCCGTAATGCTCTGGACAAAGCAGAGATAGAGACTGCAGGATGACATCCCAAGCCTGCTGTCATGAAGACCTTAGAAAGGTCTGCATCTATTCTTTTATCCATGGGTTCTTTGAGAGAAGCATTACTATCAATAGGCAGAGTGGATCTTTTTGCCACTTTAATAATTGTAGCATCAATCTTTGGGACCGTCATCCACATTTTTGAATCCTCCTCCTTAATAGGGTACAATTTTGACAATCTGCCCTGACTTGTAATCCTTTTCCCAGGAGTATTTAATTCTGAGCGTATCGGCTCCTTAATGGATCTGTGTACTGGAAAAGAAGGTCTCCTCTTGTGGAGGTCTCCGAAATGTCTATCAGAGGTCGAAACTTCTCTGACTTCTTCCGGCAAATCCAAAGTTTTTCTGACTGCCATGATCAGATGTTCCATGGACTTAGCATCTAACGAGCATGGTTGCTCCATGAGCTCTTCCTCACTAGAAGAGATAGGCTCTAATTCTTAGGAACCAGCCGTCTTCTACTGAGAAGTCGGATTCTCGGCCAAAGCTCTCACATCTGGGTCTTTTACCTCTATTGGATTCTGAAATCCCTTCCGCCACAGCTTGTTTTATCCAATAGGCTATATCCTGAGCCGAGGATGTAGAGGCTTGAGGTAACCTGCGAAGTTCCGCCTCTCCTGCGACCATGGATAAGCACTTGTGGCATAGTCTGCAGTTATCCAAAGGCCTTGCACCACATCCAGGGCAGGCCGCTGGTTTATCCCTCTTAGATGGAGATCTATGGCCAGACCGGTCTTGAGGGCTGTAAAACACAGAAGTCATATGACTGTACCCTCCATGCACTATTTTTAATCATAAGAAATGGTAAAAAATTCTAATGCTCACCTATGACCTATTGCAGATCTTGCTGATTTTGCAGAAGGAGATGCTGGATCCATCCTCTTAGAAGGGCTATATAACAAAAGGTTATCCCAATTGAATTCCATTGATAAATGCTGAGCAGTGTTATTATATAAATTAAAGCACAAAACATACCTGCAGAGAATGAATGAGGCACTTAAGGAGGCGTGCATGCCGATTGACCGCAAGTCCGCGGCTCCGCCATATTGGATGAGGACAAATATGCAGAAAATCTGGCTGTGGCCATTGCGCATGCGCAGGCGTCTTACCAGACGGATGATCATCTGATCGAGGTCTGGATTCTTTATCCTGGTGAACACAGGCTCCAGATGCCAGGTGGACTACCCACCATGGCTCCCAGGGGTTCCCCACTCGTGTAGAGAAAGGGCTACATGTGCCTGGGCTTCCTGTGGAGGGAGGCTGACCTCCATAGGGTGAAGATCATAGCAGCATGATCAGGTGAGCATAAAAAAAAGTTTTAACCCTAAAATAATTCAGGGAGAGAAATAATTAACAACTGTCCTAGGGCTATGAGGACAGGAAAAAAGAGGTGTGATAGCTGATGGGGTTCCTATTATACCAGGGGAAGGTA
>OW240913.1:278193491-278204162 GCA_933207985.1 Pelobates cultripes
CACAATTATATATAAGCATACACATAAACACATAAACACATATGCATATACCCCAATTTCAAACAACAGCACTCAAAGGACTTAGAATAATGATTGCCAGTAAAAATCTACTTTTCAGTTCACCACGGAACTTTCATCAGGATACGGTATCCTGATTAAAGTTGTTTGGTGAACTTAAATGGGCATCTTAATACTTTTTGGAAATTTAAAGGAGAGTGCCAAGCTTCCACAGTTTTTTATATATATGGAAATGCGGAGCCTGTAGTTGTAGGAGGGGTTTATCTGGCCTATAAATTCAGAGGCTTCAGAAGTTTGTTCGGTTTGGTCCGCGTTGGGCCATGCTATCACTGACATTCCACACGTATTAAGCCCACATGTGGCCTTTCTCTAACTAGGGTGGCACTAGCATTTCAGTACGTATTCCTTCCTCACTTGGATATGGCAAATTTCACTACTAATGCAAATATGGCTTATTTCAATCACAGCATCAAAATGATACTTCAATTCGGTTCATGCATTATGCTTACTGTATTTGAACATATAGTATTTTACAATATGCAATTTAGTTAGTCACCCTACGTTCTTTTGTATAATAAATTCTATGCCATATTCCATTTTCATATTTGTAGCTTGTAATAGTCAGCCCACATGGCCTGGGTTATACTTGCCAGAATTTATTTTTTTTAATTACATTTTTTTATTTATTTTTTATTGGGATTATAGTTACAAGGGTGTCTTAAAAAGCCCTACAGAACCTCTAACACATGGTACTGGCATTTAATTTGACTGTCACTAGCCTCACATTAATGCATGTTACTTTATGTTATTTTAGCCTTTGCCATTGCATTTAACACTATTCTTCCATACCAATTATGTATGTATAAGTCTTAACCATCCTCCTAGGAATTCCACAAGTATGTCTTATAAACGTATGTATTATATATAAAAAATAATACAAAAATTAAAAAAAAAATAGGTTCTGAACCGAACCAATTTTTTTGCCTATGCACACCTTTTGCCACCTCAACCTTAAAGGGACACTATAGTCACCTGAACAACTTCAGCTTAATGAGGTTGTTCAGGTGAGAACTATAGCTCCCTGTAGCCTTTCTCATGTAAACACTGTATTTTCTGAGAAAATACAGTGTTTACATTGAAAGCTAAGAACACCTCCAGTTGCAGTCACTCAGAGTGATGGAGGCATAATATAGGGACTTCTGAGTTGATGGAGGCATATTGGAATCATCTGCATACACCAGATAGCTCTCAAACGGAGAGGGAACTGGACAAGCATTTAAAGTACTGGTTATGTAATGTCAACATGTACTAAGGATTAAATTGTTAACTTTTTGCCCTCTTTTACAGGCCTACCTGAACATTGGTTTCAGCACGCCACAACCGAGTTATACCACTTCTATAACTCGGCTTATTGTCCCCGACTACAAATGGAAAGGTGGAGCCTGTGGGTGGGAGGGGTTTATCCAGCCTATAAATTAACAGGCCTCCCATTCCTCTGGGCTGAGACTTCCTGGTCCAGCCCACCCACCGCACCCTTTGTTAAGCATTGACTTAGTGGGCCCTCTTTTACTGGCCTACCTGAATGTCGGTTTCGGCAAACCACAACCGACTTATGCCACTACTATAACTTGGCTTATTGTCCCCGACTACAAATATATATATGTATATATATATAAAAGAAAAATATGATAGCACTCTTAGGTCTATAAAAATATATAAAACTTAACTTTTAATTAACTATGCAAAAAAAATCAACGTTTCAGTCTGCTAATCGCAGACTTTCATCAGGATTAATACACATACACACAGATATTCAATATATAGTAAAATATAGATTAGTAATTAACTTACCCACCACCACAAACATAGGGTCTCCCTGTCAGCTCGGTCTGGAGTCCACGTGGGTTCGGCCGGCATCCGGACGGACGTTCGTGACGTCATCACATGGTGCCGGCGTCATGACGTCATCACGTGATCAATCAGCCGGCGGCATCATGAGGAGTATGTTGCTAGGGAGAATAGCATCCTAGCAACACATAAAAACAAACACTGTATGGCTGGGGATCCATGTAAATACCACTAGACAACTTACACAAGATAAAGGATTAGGGATAATTAAAGAGACTTCTGCAAAGAAACCCCTAAATACTCTTCTAAGGAAAAAAATCCATATATTAAGTGGATAATAAACAATAAATAATAAATAACAGTATATAGCCAGCGAACCAAAATGAAAAAGAATCCTATCTAATGGCAGATATGGACAGTATCTATTATAATAATATGTAGATTACTGTAAAAATAGAGAAACTAGTCCCCAATGTTAATGTAAACATAATGTAAACCCCAAGTCCAAAAGGGCTATATCATCTCAAGTGCAGAGGACATAATGAATAAAGGAATTATTCTAACGATCCCTAAATACACTGTCTATGGTACAAATCAAACAGTCAAAATCCAATCCCTACTCTAGAATATACATATTAACAAAAGGTCGTTATATAGGATGATAAACCACTACCATCAAAGCACCACATATAATAACATACCTAGTGACGCTATACTATCCGTCCTAAACTGAAAATTAATGAGGACTATATACAAACATAACTGACACTAGTCCAGCCAAGAACCAAGGATAAATTGGACAGCGGTTGAAGTGGCTGACCCCCCGGGCGGGCCACTAAAACCATATTGCAAAGTAAATCAAACACAATTATAAAAAGGCAGATAAAGAATATTTTTCATTAAGTCCATTGGGATACACGGTTTGAAGCGTTCTGATCCAGAATAGTTCGCGTTGAAGCAGCATCTTTTTTCGATCTCCTCCCCTTCTCGGCAAGGGAATTTGATCGATAGCCATCAACTTCATAGAGGGCAACGAGTGTCCCAATTCCAAAAAATGCTTGGCCACCGGTAACTCAGACTTCTTGTCCCTGTACGCAGTTCTGATACTGGATCTATGATTACGAATTCTTTCTCTCAAAGGAAGATCCGTTTTGCGATGTATGTTAATCCACAGGGACATGTTAATTTATAAATTACGAAGTCACTTGTGCATGTTAATCGATGACGAATGTGAAAAATAGTCCCTGTGTGAGGATGGGAAAATGTCTTCCCCGGGATCATATGTCCACAAGTTACACAACCAAGGCATCGATAACATCCTAGATTCTGTAGAGATGTTTCCTTGGAATAACAGTGAACGGGATCTGTATTCACCAGTAAATCCCTCAGATTTTTATTCCTCT
Source organism: Pelobates cultripes (assembly GCA_933207985.1). Classification (NCBI taxonomy): domain Eukaryota; kingdom Metazoa; phylum Chordata; class Amphibia; order Anura; family Pelobatidae; genus Pelobates; species Pelobates cultripes. The sequence continues at coordinate 278,196,761 of OW240913.1, forward strand.
TGTAGCAGAACATGGGAGGATTCTGGAATATTGGAGGTAATGTGACATCATTTCTTAACACCCTCCAATTCTCCTCAATAATTTGTTTGAACTTAGAGGAAGCTGTAGAAAAAGTGGTAGGAAATACCAATCTATTAGATGATATTTTAGGGATGGATGTTTCGGTGATACTACGACACCTATCAAGTGCTTTGGTTAGGACGTGAGTTGTATAGCCCCGTTGTCGAAATTTCTCCCACATTATGCCTAATTGTTCCTGTGCTCGGCTCAGGTTGGAATTGTTCCTTAAGACTCGCAGGAACTGGGAGTAAGGCAAAGAATTTTTCAAAGGCTGTGGATGAAAACTGTTAGCCTGCAAGATAGTATTACGGTCCGTGGGCTTGGAATATAGTGTATAGGCTAAGTCTGCCCCTTCGCGTAACACTCTAATGTCCAAGAAGTCAACTGAAGTTGAATCCATAACCGCCGTCAACTTAATATTATCAGTACAACCATTGATGTATCGAATCATATCTTCTGCTTCGGCGATAGTACCCTTGAATACCATGAAGATGTCATCGATGTATCTGACATATTGCAGGATGTAGTCCTTGTAGGGTTCCAAAATGTGTTTGGTTTCATAACAATACATGTAGCCATTGGCATACATAGGTGCCATGGCTGCACCCATTGAAGTACCCGCAATTTGCCTAAACCATTCCATCTCGAACCTAAAATAGTTTTGAGAGAGTACTATTTCCAAAAGTTCTAATATGAACTCAATTGGAGGTCCTGTGTAGTATAGAGAGCTGGATAATATGGATCTCATTGCTTCGATACCTTCTTGGTGAGGTATCACAGTATATAAACTTGACACGTCACATGTCACCAGAACCACCGATTCAGAAGGTAATGTCGTCCTTGATAAGAGTTTAACAAAACTTGGAGTATCTTTTATACACGTCGATAAATGCTCAATAGGTTCCTTGAATAAAAAATCCAACCACTTGGCTAAAGGTTCAAGGACGCCCCCTATTGCTGACACAATAGGTCGACCAGGAGGTCTGTCCTTATTTTTATGAATTTTGGGTAGCGTGTATAGTACAGGTGTTCTAGGAGCCAGGGATCGTAAATACTGGTATAGTTCCATAGATATATAGTTGGAATGTAGGCCTCTTATTAAACAAGTATCAATACAGTGCATCACCTCCTTTGTAGGGTCTATAGACAATTTATCGTATGTGGTCTGGTCCGACAATTGTGACAAAATTTCCAAGCGGTAATCGGAATAATTCTGGATCACTATCCCACCCCCCTTATCAGCAGGTCTGATAACGATGTTTTTATCAAGTGCCAAGGACTTAATGATAGCTCGATCTTTCATTGTACAATTTGAATGGTATTGGTGCTTGCCTTTCAAATGATCAGTGGTTTCTTTTTGTACTGAGCGTAAAAAAGATTTAATCGAAGGTTGATTGGGTAATGGGTCAAATGTACTCCTTACCCGGAATTGATGACTCTGCTCAGAACCTTCCACTGTTTTAGATTTAAAAAAGTCCTTTAGTCTCAGTGAACGACCGAACTTGTATAATTCAACTTCCCAATCCTGAGCATTAGGTCTAGAGGTGGGAACAAAAGATAACCCTTTACTTAAAAGTGTGACTTCATCCGTTGTAAGTGATCGTGAAGATAAATTGAAAATAGGAGCCAGTTCTACTGGCGAGGTGGCCTCCCTCTTACCCCAGAAGGTGCGCCCCTTTTGACCACGTCTTGTAACGTGTCTCCTCCTGGTGTTCCGTGTCTGCTCCGAAACCTGGTCCGTATACCTGATACGTCTGGTGCTGCAGCCTCCAAAAAAGGCTGTGTAGTACCTGCTTCAATGATGTCACATTACCTCCAATATTCCAGAATCCTCCCATGTTCTGCTACAAGAGGAATAAAAATCTGAGGGATTTACTGGTGAATACAGATCCCGTTCACTGTTATTCCAAGGAAACATCTCTACAGAATCTAGGATGTTATCGATGCCTTGGTTGTGTAACTTGTGGACATATGATCCCGGGGAAGACATTTTCCCATCCTCACACAGGGACTATTTTTCACATTCGTCATCGATTAACATGCACAAGTGACTTCGTAATTTATAAATTAACATGTCCCTGTGGATTAACATACATCGGCAAAACGGATCTTCCTTTGAGAGAAAGAATTCGTAATCATAGATCCAGTATCAGAACTGCGTACAGGGACAAGAAGTCTGAGTTACCGGTGGCCAAGCATTTTTTGGAATTGGGACACTCGTTGCCCTCTATGAAGTTGATGGCTATCGATCAAATTCCCTTGCCGAGAAGGGGAGGAGATCGAAAAAAGATGCTGCTTCAACGCGAACTATTCTGGATCAGAACGCTTCAAACCGTGTATCCCAATGGACTTAATGAAAAATATTCTTTATCTGCCTTTTTATAATTGTGTTTGATTTACTTTGCAATATGGTTTTAGTGGCCCGCCCGGGGGGTCAGCCACTTCAACCGCTGTCCAATTTATCCTTGGTTCTTGGCTGGACTAGTGTCAGTTATGTTTGTATATAGTCCTCATTAATTTTCAGTTTAGGACGGATAGTATAGCGTCACTAGGTATGTTATTATATGTGGTGCTTTGATGGTAGTGGTTTATCATCCTATATAACGACCTTTTGTTAATATGTATATTCTAGAGTAGGGATTGGATTTTGACTGTTTGATTTGTACCATAGACAGTGTATTTAGGGATCGTTAGAATAATTCCTTTATTCATTATGTCCTCTGCACTTGAGATGATATAGCCCTTTTGGACTTGGGGTTTACATTATGTTTACATTAACATTGGGGACTAGTTTCTCTATTTTTACAGTAATCTACATATTATTATAATAGATACTGTCCATATCTGCCATTAGATAGGATTCTTTTTCATTTTGGTTCGCTGGCTATATACTGTTATTTATTATTTATTGTTTATTATCCACTTAATATATGGATTTTTTTCCTTAGAAGAGTATTTAGGGGTTTCTTTGCAGAAGTCTCTTTAATTATCCCTAATCCTTTATCTTGTGTAAGTTGTCTAGTGGTATTTACATGGATCCCCAGCCATACAGTGTTTGTTTTTATGTGTTGCTAGGATGCTATTCTCCCTAGCAACATACTCCTCATGATGCCGCCGGCTGATTGATCACGTGATGACGTCATGACGCCGGCACCATGTGATGACGTCACGAACGTCCGTCCGGATGCCGGCCGAACCCACGTGGACTCCAGACCGAGCTGACAGGGAGACCCTATGTTTGTGGTGGTGGGTAAGTTAATTACTAATCTATATTTTACTATATATTGAATATCTGTGTGTATGTGTATTAATCCTGATGAAAGTCTGCGATTAGCAGACTGAAACGTTGATTTTTTTTGCATAGTTAATTAAAAGTTAAGTTTTATATATTTTTATAGACCTAAGAGTGCTATCATATTTTTCTTTTATATATATATACATATATATATTTGTAGTCGGGGACAATAAGCCAAGTTATAGTAGTGGCATAAGTCGGTTGTAGTTTGCCGAAACCGACATTCAGGTAGGCCAGTAAAAGAGGGCCCACTAAGTCAATGCTTAACAAAGGGTGCGGTGGGTGGGCTGGACCAGGAAGTCTCAGCCCAGAGGAATGGGAGGCCTGTTAATTTATAGGCTGGATAAACCCCTCCCACCCACAGGCTCCACCTTTCCATTTGTAGTCGGGGACAATAAGCCGAGTTATAGAAGTGGTATAACTCGGTTGTGGCGTGCTGAAACCAATGTTCAGGTAGGCCTGTAAAAGAGGGCAAAAAGTTAACAATTTAATCCTTAGTACATGTTGACATTACATAACCAGTACTTTAAATGCTTGTCCAGTTCCCTCTCCGTTTGAGAGCTATCTGGTGTATGCAGATGATTCCAATATGCCTCCATCAACTCAGAAGTCCCTATATTATGCCTCCATCACTCTGAGTGACTGCAACTGGAGGTGTTCCTAGCTTTCAATGTAAACACTGTATTTTCTCAGAAAATACAGTGTTTACATGAGAAAGGCTACAGGGAGCTATAGTTCTCACCTGAACAACCTCATTAAGCTGAAGTTGTTCAGGTGACTATAGTGTCCCTTTAAGGTTGAGGTGGCAAAAGGTGTGCATAGGCAAAAAAATTGGTTCGGTTCAGAACCTATTTTTTTTTTAATTTTTGTATTATTTTTTATATATAATACATACGTTTATAAGACATACTTGTGGAATTCCTAGGAGGATGGTTAAGACTTATACATACATAATTGGTATGGAAGAATAGTGTTAAATGCAATGGCAAAGGCTAAAATAACATAAAGTAACATGCATTAATGTGAGGCTAGTGACAGTCAAATTAAATGCCAGTACCATGTGTTAGAGGTTCTGTAGGGCTTTTTAAGACACCCTTGTAACTATAATCCCAATAAAAAATAAATAAAAAAATGTAATTAAAAAAAATAAATTCTGGCAAGTATAACCCAGGCCATGTGGGCTGACTATTACAAGCTACAAATATGAAAATGGAATATGGCATAGAATTTATTATACAAAAGAACGTAGGGTGACTAACTAAATTGCATATTGTAAAATACTATATGTTCAAATACAGTAAGCATAATGCATGAACCGAATTGAAGTATCATTTTGATGCTGTGATTGAAATAAGCCATATTTGCATTAGTAGTGAAATTTGCCATATCCAAGTGAGGAAGGAATACGTACTGAAATGCTAGTGCCACCCTAGTTAGAGAAAGGCCACATGTGGGCTTAATACGTGTGGAATGTCAGTGATAGCATGGCCCAACGCGGACCAAACCGAACAAACTTCTGAAGCCTCTGAATTTATAGGCCAGATAAACCCCTCCTACAACTACAGGCTCCGCATTTCCATATATATAAAAAACTGTGGAAGCTTGGCACTCTCCTTTAAATTTCCAAAAAGTATTAAGATGCCCATTTAAGTTCACCAAACAACTTTAATCAGGATACCGTATCCTGATGAAAGTTCCGTGGTGAACTGAAAAGTAGATTTTTACTGGCAATCATTATTCTAAGTCCTTTGAGTGCTGTTGTTTGAAATTGGGGTATATGCATATGTGTTTATGTGTTTATGTGTATGCTTATATATAATTGTGTGCGTGTTTATGTATGAAGTGTGTATATACATGCATATACATATGTATATGTGAATAGGTGTATGTGTATATATACATATATATGGGTCTATGTATGTGTAGGCACATTTGTATTTTTATAGGTACATGTATTGGTGCTTGTGTGTGCATAGGCGTGCATACGGGGTGTGCCAGGTGTGCCTGGGCACACCCTAATCATGCCTCCGTGCTGCACTGCTGTCGATTTAGGCGGCCTTATGGCACCTAATTCACTTTAGGGCAAACTAACATGTTGTGTCACCCGACACAGGAGGGGACCCGGCAGCTTGCCCACAATGCCGCTGGGTGTGAGGCCCCTCCTGTCAGCCTGCCCTGATGGAGAGCCATGTTTCAGTCCGCCGGGAGTGAGCTGCAGACTGAGGTGTCTCGTGATCTTCAGCCTGTCAGAGCATTGCCGCAGGTTACCACTGCAATGCTCTGACTGACTGGAGATCAAGAGACTCACCATGTGGTCTACAGCTCACTCCCGGCGTAGCTGCAGACTGAAGAGAGAGGGCACACACTGGACCATCAGGGAAGGTATTAATAACCCCCTCTACCCCCTGTCACTGCCCTTACTCCCTTTCACTGCCCCTCACCCCCCACCCCCTGTCACTGCTTCTTCACCCTCCTACCCCTGTCACTGCCCCTCCACTCCCTGTCACTGCCCCTCCAACCCCCCTAACCCCTGTCACTGCCCCTCTACACCCCTAAACCCTGTGCCCCTCCACCCCCTGTCACTGCACCCCCACCCCTCAACTCCTGTCACTGTCCCTCTACCCCCAATCCCTGTCACTGCCACTCTACTGCCCTCCAGCCCTGTCACTGCCCCTCCACCCCCTAACCCCTGTCACTGCCCCTCCACCCCCCTACCCCATGTCACTGCTCCTCCACCCACCCCACCCCATGACACTGCTTCTCCACCCCCGACCGCCTGTCACTGCCCCATCACCCCTTCTCACTGCTCCTGCCTGTCACTGCTCCTCCCCCTCACCCTCTGTCACTGTTCCTCCCCCTCACCCTGTCACAGCCCCTCCACCCCTCACCCCCAGTCACAGCCAGTTCACCCCCCACCCTGTCACATCCCCCTTCACACATCCTGTCATCCCCACAGACACACCCTGTCACCCCTACCCACACCCTGTCATCCCCATGGACACAACCTGTCACATCCCCCCTCCACACACCCTGTCACCCGCACCCAGTTATCACCAAAGACACACCCTGTCACATCGCCCCTCCACACACCCTGTCACCCCCACCCAGTTATCCCCACAGACACACCCTGTCACATCGTCCCTCCACATACCTTTTCACTCCCACCCACAGCCTGTCATCCCCACGGACACACCCTGTCACATCCCCCCTCCACATACCCTGTCACCCCCACCCAGTTAACCCCACAGACACACCCTGTCACATCACCCCTCACACACCCTGTCACACCCACCCAGTTATCCCCACAGACACACCCTGTCACATCCCCCCCCACACACCCTGTCACCCCCACCCAGTCATCTCCACGCACACACACCCTGTCACAGCCCTCCTCCACACAGCCTGTCACCCACACCCTATCATCCCAGCGAGCTGCAGAGGTGAAGGTTGAGAGCCCCTACAGTACCACCGGACCACCGGGGAATATGCTGACCACCTCTCCTCCCTGGATGCAGGTAAGAAACAAGGAGGGAGGAGGGGGGTGAACACTTTAAAATAATATTAAAATAAGTATAATGAAATTAAAAAGTTTCTCTCACACTACAACTCACCCCTCATAATGACAGAGTGCACCCCTCACAATCATACACACTGTACCACACACACTGCACCCCTCACAATCATACACACTGTACCCCACACACACTGCACCCCTCACAATCATACACACACTGTACCCCTCGCAATCAATTACACTTTACCCCTTACACTCTGCTCCCCTTACATGCTGCTCCCCTTACACGCTGCTCCTCTTACACGCTGCACCCCTCACAATCACACACATTGCACACCTCACTATCACACACACTGCACCTATGTATATTTGTATTTGTATATTTATATATGTGTGTGTGTATGTATATATAAAATACATATACATGTGGCATGTGTGTTTGTGCTTAAGGGTGCACGCCCTAATGCAATAGACTGCGCACGCCTATGTGTGTGTGTGGATGCACATGTAGGTGTGCATGTATATATATTTGG
>OW240913.1:278206988-278225509 GCA_933207985.1 Pelobates cultripes
TATCTGTGTGTAGAAAAATCTCAACAAGGCATAACACCACTGCCCTGTGCCCAACTACACAAACCAATTTTCTAGTTTTTGTTTAAGCTATTAAAAAATGTAATTTCAATGCTTTTTCTGTAATATACCCATACTCACTAAATGTTATTTTTTTAACTGAGCCTGTGATTTCATAATCTAACCATTGTTTTGGAAACCCCATGCTACTGAACAATTCCATTAATCCAAAATGTGTCTCTTTGGATTTCCAATAAAGATGTCACTGGTTCTTTTGTATAATTCATTATAAAGGTTTTACAGTTTATTAGCAAATCAGCAATTTTAAAGTAAAATAAATAATGCAAATGTAATGTCTAAGTACACTAACCATTCAATCTTTTGAGGTGAACCTGCAGTTCAAAAAACTATTATTTAACTGTAAATGTATAACCATCAATCTGATAATAAATAAGTTGGATATCCTTAATGACACATGCCAGAATTATTCCATCATAGATGTCCTTTCCTTAAAGCCCCATGAAAGAAAATGGCAGTTGTACACAAATAGTGAAAACAACTATTTGTTCAGTTGAGCCAGAACAAAAAAGTGGTTAGCCCATGCTGTGATTTCGTTAAGTAGAATTATGGTACCAACAAAACAAATCGGAGCAATTTTAGGCCCATATGGCTTTGGTGACATGTAAAATTGGCTTGCTATACTTCCTGACTTTGTGGAAATGCAAATTCTAAATTGCCAAAATTAGTATATTTGGATTGAAAAAAGTAGGAAATAAGAGAATTTAGGCTTTGGTCCAATATTGGTATATACGCTTTTCAAAGGATTTTTGATATTTTTGATAAAACCTTTAGAATGATTTCAACATAATAAAATGTTTTATTTACCACCAAATTTTAGAACACTTTTACAAAATTAGAAACATATTTGAAAGGATGAGGATGACTCACCCTACACTGCAAGATGTAGGATGTGTGCTGAGCAGTGCACACCTACAAAGCAACCTTGTTGCAAAGCTTTACCATGTTAGCAGCTTTCACTTGACCATGAATCCAATGTGCAGATTGGTGTCTGCTTGATCTCCAAACCAATTTGACACCATTCTTTGGAGTGTGCTTTTCACCCATTACTTCAGCATGTAGAGATTGGTAGACCTTTTTCTCTACAGATCCATTCCTAGACTGACATGCTGCTAAGGTTGGACCTCCTTCACTACCACCATCATGTCCAGGCACCATGGGATGACCCCAGTTTCATGTGAAGGAGAGGAAGGCATGCTAACCACAATGAGCACTCCAAATATGTGTGGTGAAGTGCATCCACTGACCTACAGCCTTAGCTTGCTACAGTAGTAGAATGCATGAATAGTACAGTTATGGGATTATGTTCCTGCTGAAAGTGAATTGTGAGAGAAGTACATAGTTTGGCACAAGTGCCTGTATCAGCTGCTAAATGCTTCCCCTTCTATCATAGAATAGAATGAAATCCAATAAAATGTACACTAGGCTTAACATCCCCACTGCTCTGAGTAATGGTGGTAGTGGTTTTAGGAGATACTGATGGTGGTATTTGGTTGTGCATATTCACAACCAACCCTTGTACTTTCAGGTTATGCTTTTTTCTCAATAATACAGACTTGTGGTGTCTTGCAAAAGTTGGGTCATATTAGTCCTTCATCACCCACCCCCTTACTTACTAACTTGCAGCACAATTAACAGTTTGCAATTAACCTTGTGGAAGGTTTTCAATAGAATGCCAAACTTTGTTTTAGTGCAATATATTAGCTTCAACCATTCGCCTTGTGGCTGATGAACATGCAAGGTGTTTTGCATGAATGGCAGTGGAAACTATCATTTCATTACTCTCTACAGTAGCTCTTGATTGACTAATGGTAATCAGGGATGTTAATAATATCACTGTGTTAGTTACTTTTGGTAATGGTTAGAGGTGATGCTCCAGCTGTTTCCATTAAATTAAGTGATTCTACTGCAGATAGAGATGGACTGCTGTCTCTCCTGTCTGGACTCTTCTGTTGTAATTTGTCTGGGCCATAGTCAATTTCCTCTAGGGACAAATGTGTGGCGTGGTAGGGCAAAGAGAGATAGCTTTATCACCATATTACTCACTACTGCCCTCAAGGCCAGAGATTGGGAACAATTCTTGGCTACTCTGCTCTACCTCTGTAATAGAGAGACTCTGATGGTACCACATTGTCCGCTGAGCTCTTCCATAGTTATTTTTGGGGTAGAGGCGGCTTCAAGAAACAGGGGATAGCACAGGCAATGGCAACAAGTCCACTGGTTTTATCAATCCTTTGTTGTGAACAAAATAAAACACTGAAGCTGTAATTTTTCAACTAACTGTGGTAGAGGGAGCTACAGTACCAGTGGAAAGGGCAACAGAAGTTATTGCAGCATGAAAAGGCTAAGAAAAATACAATTGCCTGGAGGGTGAAACAGATGTAATAAACATGCTACTAATCCCGCTATCCTGAGGCTAACAATGGTGGTGGCAGAGAGGTTAGAGGCAGAGATGGGGGAGGTATCAGCAATCCACATGACTGTGGAAGAGGACTTTAGAATCTCTGATGTCATGGTGCTACTACTGATGATTGACACACTAACTTTAAAACCAGTATCACACTGGAATGAATGATGCAGGCTATCTACCACTCAACGTTTGTGTGAGTGCCACTGTGGCAGTAATTAGGCAAGATGATTTTTTTCTTTTTTAAGTTTTAATGAACAACAATACCCTCCCTAAAAAAAAATTTCTTTCTTCACTTACCCCCCCCAAAAAAAGTTAAACTGTAATTTGGTGATTCCAAGTTAGTATTAAATGTTAGTGACTAACAGTAGGACAAACCACTTACCGTAACCACTAATATCACACTAGGATGAATGAGGCAGGCTTTCTAAAACAAGACAAATATATTTGAGAAGCTATAAATTTGTAACATTGACAATTTGATCAATGTCTAACTTAAAGGTGCATGGAATGCCACTGCCAGGCGTTAGCAGGTTAGATACGTTAGTAAGCTAAACCTAGTCGCACACTAGAATCAAGGATTTGCTATCTCCCACTCAGTATCAGTATCACTGCTGATCTATCTCCCTCAATAGTTGCAGTCAAAATATCTGCAAGAATCCTGCTTGGAAGTATAGATTGTTTTGCCTTATCTCTTTTTCTCCCTCTACTAGTTTGTTGTCACTTGGTCTGTGAATAACATCAACATTTAGTGGATTTCCCCTAGCCAATAATTATCTATTTCCAACCCCTTGATTGGACAGTAAATTATTATTGGGCTTAATATTCATCATGGCAAGTTAACCTGCTTATTTGCCCCCACTAAAAGAAAAGGCAACCATTTCTCTATTCCACCCCCCTTTTATCTGGTGTCAGGAATGAAAATGCAAATCATGGATCAAAATGATCATGTTCCAGCTTGTGCAGGTCTGGCATATATCGGTTTAGAAATTGGAATTCGGCCAAATTGCTGTATAGCCAGAAACAAATTGTTGTATTTTTTAATTTTTTACTTCAATAAACTATTGAATCATAATAAGGATGTCCTAAGTTTTAGAAAAATCTTCCATAATTCCAAACTGGTACTGATTGCTATCACCATGGCAACAGTCTGAAAGTTAGTGATTGGACACATTTAGGAATTGTATAGACTTTATGTCAAATTTGAATGGTGTTATGTGGTCATCTCTTGTACAGAGGTCATGTCACCTGGTACTTACTAGTATCTAAGTGTTTCCTCTTACCAGAGGACATCTTTAACCTTTATTTGGACTAAAACAGAGACAAGGAATGTTTTTGAGGCTGTCTTTCTACATTTCTGTGGTGACTAGTGCAATGATTATACAGTTCCTTATTGGTTGAGGTGATTGAAATGAATGATAGCATTTTTGATGAAAGACCAACAAAAATAATGATGTTGATTAGGACAACATAATGTTTATAAAGACAATAAATCTGAATTATATTTTTTATTTAAAATTTTCTTTAACCCCTTAAGGACGCATGACGGTTCAGGACCGTCCTCGGCATTTTTGCGTTGCCGACCGAGGACGGTCCTGAACCGTCCTAACGGAAAACGGGTGGCGGGAGCGATCAGAGATCGCTTCCGCCGAAATCCCGTTGTTACTATCTGCCCGGCATCCCAGGCAGATAGTAACAGCCAATTACGGCGTGTGAGCGATCCGCGATCGCTCACAATTGGCTGGTGTCAAAGTGGGTGTTACAAACACTCACTTTGACACTGATCTCTGCCTCTCTCCTCTCTGTAGCGTTTTGTGAGAGGAGAGAGACAGAGATCCTGATAGTTTGTTGCAGCAGCTGTTCCTGTGAAAATTAAAAAGTATCTGCAGTTAATAAAAATCCTATTTTAACCCCTTCCCTGCCAGATCTGTTACAGACAGTGCATTTTTACTGTCTGTATTTTTTTTTTTGCCCTTAAGGGTTAACTTTATTTTAAAAAATCTGTGTCTTAGACTGTCTTAGACTGTCTTAGACTGTCGTAGTCTGTAGTCTGTTTTAGTCTGTTTTAGTCTGTCGTAGTCTGTTTTAGTCTGTCATAGCCTGTCGTAGTCAGTCAGTTTCCTTCCCCCAAATCTCCATTAGATTCTTCTAACAGGAGTTAGTTTAGGGATTACTGTTTTAGTCTGTTTTAGTCTGTTTTAGTGTTTTAAAAAAAAAAAAAAATATTGTGTTTAGTATTTTGTTAGTTTAGTCTGTTGGTGTGAAACATGCAGCGCATGTACAGCTTGGAGGAGGCATATGCCTTCTTGGCGTCAGACTCTGACGCCACTGACACTGCGTCCGATTTTGACCCAGGTCAGTTTAGCGGCACGTCTAGTGACATGTCATCTGTGAGTGAGCCAGCTGCTAAAAGAAGCTGTGCTTCCCCTGCTACGCTGAATGTGGAGGAGGACTGGGTACCTCCACAGTTAGCTGAGCCCAACATCCCCCCTTTTAGTGCCAACGCAGGCATTAATGTGAATGTGGTTGACTTCTCCCCTATACAATATATGGAGTTATTTTTAGGGGATACCATCTGGGAGGAGATTGCTTCCCAGACTAATTTATACGCTAGCCAATTTATTGAGACCAATCCAGGTAGCTATACAGTCAGGGAGCATGCTTGGCATCCCACAGATGTCCCTGAACTTAAAACATTCTGGGCTCTTACCATGCTCATGGGGATAATAAAAAAGCCATCAATCCGGTCTTACTGGAGCACCAACCCAATTTGTTCGACTCCTATATTCTCCCAAACAATGCCTAGACCAAGATATGAGCTGCTGCTCAGATACTTACATTTTAACGACAATACGCTCTGTCACCCCAGAGATCACCCCCAATATGATAGGCTTTATAAAATACGCCCACTGGTAGACCATCTTCAGAACAGATTTTCTGAAGTTTATACTCCCCAACAAACTTTATCCATCGATGAATCCCTTATGAAATACAAAGGGAGATTAGGGTTCAAACAATATATCCCCTCAAAGCGGTCTAGGTATGGCATTAAAGTGTACAAACTTTGCGAGAGCGAAAGTGGCTACACATTTGCCTTCCGTGTATACGAGGGGAAAGATGCTCAACTGAACCCTCCTGGCTGTCCTGACTCTCTGGGGACAACTGGGAAACTTGTTTGGGACCTACTGAACCCTTTGTTCAATAAGGGTTACCACCTTTATGTGGACAATTTTTACAGCAGTGTCCACTTGTTTAAAATTCTTTATAGTTTACAGACTCTGGCCTGCGGCACTGTAAGAAGAAATGCCAAGGATTTTCCCAGACCTCTCATAGAGGCCAAATTAAAAAAAGGGGAATGCAAAGCTCTGCGCAAGGCTGAACTGCTTGCGCTAAAATTTAAGGACAGGAAGGATGTTCACATGATAACAACCATCCATAACGAGGGCATGTCAGACGTCACTGTCCGAGGCAGGGTACAGACAAAACCGGTGTGCATCAGGGCTTATAACAGGCACATGGGGGGTGTTGATTTGGCTGATCAGCTGATGCAGCCTTATCTTATCTTAAGAAAGACAAAAGCCTGGTATAAAAAGGTGGCTATCTACCTGTTGCAAGTAGCAACACATAATTCATTTTTACTTTTTAAAAAATGAATCCAGGAAGAACCACCTATCTCCAATTTCAGCTCAAGCTGATTTCCACAATAATTTATGGAGATGGTCAAGTTCCAACGACAGTGCAAGAGTCGTCTAGACATTTTATTTTTAAGATACCGCCAACACCAAAAAAAAGAAACCCCCAGAAACGTTGCCGGGTCTGTTATAAAAAAGGGAAAAGGACAGACACCCCTTTTCACTGTCCCGATTGCCCTACAAAACCTGGACTGTGTATTGGAGAATGTTTTAAGGTCTACCACACAGAAAATACATTTTTATAATACTTGTTCCTGATTTATTTTTTTTGTTTATTTTGAAAGCAGCAAATTTCTGTTAGTCAGTATCCTTCCCCCAAATCTCCAGTTAGATTCTTTTTGCAGGAGTTAGTTTACAGATTGCTGCTAACAGAAGTTTTAGTCTCATTTAGTCTGTTTTTATCAGTTTTAGTCTGTTTTTAGTATAAAATAAAAAAAATTGTGTGTTAGTAACTCTGTGTTAGCCAGACTCTGACGCCACTGACACTGCGTCCGATTTTGACCCAGGTCAGTTTTCTGACATGTCATCTGTGTGTGAGCTGGCTGCAAAAAGAAGCTGTGCTTTCTCTGCTACGCCGAATGTGGAGGAGGAACAGGTTTCTCCACAGTTAGCTGAGCCCCAAATCACCCCTTTTAGTGCCAACACAGGCATTAATGTCAATGTGGATGACTTCTCCCCTATGCAATATATGGAGCTATTTTTAGGGGATACCATGTGGGAGGAGATTGCTCCCCAGACTAATTTATATGCTACCCAATTTATTGATACCAATCCAGATAGCTATGCAGTCAGGGAGGAGTGTGCTTGGCATCCCACAGATGTCGCTGAACTTAAAAAATTCTGGGCTCTTACAATTCTCATGGGGATTATAAAGAAGCCATCAATTTGCTCTTACTGGAGCACCAACCCAATCTGTTCTAGTCGAGTGTACTCTCAAACCATGTCTAGAACAAGATTTGAGCTGCTGCTGAGATACTTACATTTCAATGACAATACCCTCTGTCACCGCAGAGATCACACCCAATATGATAGGCTTCATAAAATACACCCACTGGTAGACCATCTTCAGCACAAATTTACTGAAGTTTATACTCCTCAAAAAAATGTATCTATTGATGAATCGTTAATGAAATATAAAGGGAGATTAGGATTCAAACAATACATCCTCTCAAAGCGCTTTAGGTATAGCGTAAAATTCTACAAACTGTGCGAGAGCGAAAGTGGCTATACATTTGCCTTTCGTATATATTTATTTATTTATTATTTATTTATAAAATATATGAGGGGAAAGATGGTCAACTGGACCCTCCTGGCTGTACTGACTCTCTGGGGACAAGCGGGAAACTTGTTTTTGACTTACTGATCCCCTTGTTCAATAAGGGTTACCACCTTTATGTGGACAATTTTTATAGCATTGTCCGTTTGTTTCAAACTCTTTAGGGTTTCTAGATACTGGCCTGTGGCAGTGTGAGAAGATATGCCAAGGATTTCCCCAGACCTTTTATAGAGGCCAAATAAAAAAAAAAAAGTGAATGTAAAGGTCTGCACAAAGCTAAAGTGCTTGCAATAAAATTTAAGGACAGGAAGGATGTTCACATGCTAACAACCATCCATAATGAGGGCATGTCAGACGTCACTGTCCGAGGCAGGGTACAGACAAAACCGGTGTGCATCAGGGCTTATAACAGGCACATGGGGGTTGTTGATTTGGCTGATCAGCTGATGCAGCCATATCTTATCTTAAGAAAGACAAAAGCCTGGTATAAAAAGGTGGCTATCTACCTGATGCAAGTAGCAACACATAATTAATTTTTACTCTTTAAAAAAAAATGAATTCAGAAAGAACCACCTTTCTCCAATTTTAGTTCAAGCTGATTTCCACAATAATTTATGGAGATGGTCAAGTTCCAACAACGGTGCCAAAGGAGTCCAGACATTTTATTTTTAAGATACCGCCAACTGCAAAAAAAAAACAAATCCCCTGAAATGTTGCTGGGTCTGTTATAAAAAAGGAAAAGGACAGACACCCCTTTGCACTGTTTTTTTTTCTTTTGAAAGCAGCAAATTTTAGTTAGTCAGTTTCCTTCCCCCCAAATCTCCAATTAGATTCTTTTTGCAGGAGTTAGTTTAGAGAATGCTGCTAAAGGTGCATTTGATACCTGCACATTTGGTTAAAAAAGTTTTATGGTAGTAACATATAACTGGCTGGCCAAAACCAGATGACGTGTGCATAAAAAGCAGAATTAAAAAATTACCACCATGCACGTTCTCTGAAATTTGTTTAGCACAATGGTTGGGGGAAGGATGTGAAAACACCTCATATACAATACTCTGGAATGTCTACTTTATAAAAATATAAACTTTCATGATGTTAACATTAACGGGGGGATGCAAAAATATGCCAAACTGAAGATAGGCCAAGCATACCTATATATCAAGTTGAAAAACTGATATGTACAAGTCTTGAATGTGGCCTTTTAGCCCCCAAACAACCCAGCAAACCTATGCATGGGTGATGTCACTGTACTCAGGAGATGTTGCTGAACACATATTGGGGTGTTGTTTGGCAGTGATACATAACAGGATCTGTTAATTCATGCCTAAAGTACAATGTATGTGTAAAAAAACATGAAGAAAATTACTACCCAAAAGTTTGCCAAAGGCTGGTGGTAGAATTATTGCATGAAAAGTATTAAACTACCACCATTTAAAATACCCTGAGTTGTCTACTTTTCAAAAATATATGGTTTGATGGGGGTAAAATACATTGGCCCAAATAGGACAGGGGCGCTGGTTTACTACATGTCAAAATTCCAAGTTGAAAAATGGATATGCGCACCTGCCAAATGTGGCCTTTTAGCCCCCAAACAATCCGACAAGCCTATGCATGGGTGGTATCACTGTACTCAGGAGATGTTGCTGAACACATATTGGCGTGTTGTTTGGCAGTGACACATAACACGATTTGTTAATTCATGCCTAAAGTACAATGTGTGTGAAAAAAAACACACAAAAAATGACTACCTAAATGTTTGACAATGTCTGGTGGTAGAATTAGTGCATGGAAAGTGTTAAAAAACCACCATTTGAAATACCCTAGGGTGTCTACTTTCCAAAAATATATGGTTTGGTGGGGGTAAAATACATTGGCCGGCCTTACAAATGTCCCAAATAGGACATGTGCGCAGGTTGACTACATGTCAAAATTCCAAGTTGAAAAATGGATATGCGCACCTGCCAAATGTGGCCTTTTAGCCCCCAAACAATCCGACAAGCCTATGCATGGGTGGTATCACTGTACTCAGGAGATGTTGCTGAACACATATTGGCGTGTTGTTTGGCAGTGACACATAACACGATTTGTTAATTCATGCCTAAATTACAATGTGTGTGAAAAAAAACACACAAAAAATGACTACCTAAATGTTTGACAATGTCTGGTGGTAGAATTAGTGCATGGAAAGTGTTAAAAAACCACCATTTGAAATACCCTAGGGTGTCTACTTTCCAAAAATATATGGTTTGGTGGGGGTAAAATACATTGGCCGGCCTTACAAATGTCCCAAATAGGACATGTGCGCAGGTTGACTACATGTCAAAATTCCAAGTTGAAAAATGGATATGCGCACCTGCCAAATGTGGCCTTTTAGCCCCCAAACAATCCGACAAGCCTATGCATGAGTGGTATCACTGTACTCGGGAGATATTGCTGAACATATATTAGTGTGTTTTTTGGCAGCAAGACATAACAGGATCTGTAAGTTTATACCTGAATTGCAATGTATGTGAAAAAAAACAAAAAAAACAACTATCTATGCAAAGTTTGGCAAAGACTTGTGGTAAAATGGCTGCATAGAAAGTGTCAAAATATCCTTAGATGAATACCCTGGGTTGTCTACTTTAAAAAAAATATATACATGTGGAGTGTTTTCCAGAGATTTATGACAGATAATAGTGTTACAATGTCACTATTGATACATTTAAAAAAATTTTGTTTGGAAACCGCCATATCCTACTTGTACCTATAGCCCTATAACTGCAAAAAAAAGCAAAAAAGCATGTAAACACTGGGTATTTTTAAACTCAGGACAAAATTTTGAATCTATTTAGCTGTTTTTTTCATTCGCTTTTGTAGATGAGTAAAAGATTTTTCAAGTAAAAGTCAAATAACATGTATTTTTTTCAATTTTTCCATCATATTTTTTTATTTTTTTAAAATTAAAATACATGAGATTATATAAATAATGGTATGTAAAGAAAGCCCCTTTTGTCCTGAAAAAAACAATATATAATTTGTATGGGAACAGTAAATGAGAGAACGGAAAATAACAGCTAAACACAAACACCAGAAAAGTGTAAAAATATTCCTGGTTGCAAATGTACAACATCGCAAAAACAGTCCAGTCCTTAAGGGGTTAAATATAAAACTCTAATTGTCTTTTTTGTCAATTAGCCATAAGGTGCCATTATAGTCATAATTTAGATACACAGATCTGTATTCTTTCTTATTAATTACACCTCTATTTTTTTGTTATGGACTGACTTGATTTTTTATTTATTTAATACAAAATAAACTACATGTCATGGGTATAAAAAAATTGCTGGTACTAACAGTGTGATTACTTTATATTTAGTTTTGAAGCCAGTGTTTTAGTTGTAAATTGTTCTGTAAGAAGAATTTAAGGTTCTGGCAGAAAACTTTGCCTGAAGAAGTATAGATTTGTTGTAGTTTGTTATTCTTTCAAGAGTCAACATGAGAGCATTTCATAGATGAAAGTATAATGTTTGGAGACTGAAACATCACAGGGGTCTTCCTAATACATCTCAGTGAAAACACATGAAAGGGAGATCTGTGATGTTTAAAATATGTATTGATTTTTTTTTCAACATTGATTAGGATGTATTACATTACAAGACAAGTGATATGTTTATTATACAAATCCCTAGACATATGTATGTTAGGAAATAAGCAATAAAATATATATTGAAGTACATGAAAGTTTTCTTGTTATCACACAAACACACACACATATTTGTGTTTGAGATCATATGCAGGATGTAGTGTCTAGTAAGTCTGAGATTGCTCAGAATTTGTGACTATCAATAGGAAGTAGATTATGAGTTTTTGTAATATTAAGTCTTTGAATTCCTTTCAATATGATTGATTATCAGTAAAGCACCTAACTGCTTGCCCTTCCCACAAATGTCCCCAGTTTTTGCACATGTCCTAAAACACAAGGAACATATGTAAAGCAGCCGACATGAGCTGAACCCACAACCCCCTGCATTATAATTGTTGCACACTTGTGCTTTTCCCAGAAAGACTACGTGTTTACCTAATGCATCCTTCAGAGCTCTTTGGGCTGGTGTGAGCATTTTATCTGTTCAAGCTTGAATGTTGGAGGGAAGACTGACTTTGTTCAGGCACACATTTTTGGAATGGGAGGAGGATGTGCAAACTGGAACCTTGAGTCTGGCAAAGTGACCACAAAAAGTTTGGTGTCTAACTGGCCCCAGTCTATCTGGACGTTAAACTGGGCCAGTGCCGTAGCTTAAAAAAATTAGCATAAAAAGATTAATGGTAGTCAAAAAAAGGTCAATCCAACATATTTGTTCCCTAGGTCTACTAGTTTGTGCATGTATCGATCCAATTACTCCCTGCAGTGGGAGAAATTGGAGCAAATAACTTCTCTAAAAATACCAAAATCCAGAATCAATTTGGGAATATTTAATTTCCTTTTAAGCCTAGAGTGCCTGGCTTTCATTACTACTGAAAGATCCCCAAACATATACAACTTCTCTACTACATTTTGTGACGCTATGAGGCGTGACACTCTGTTTTCATCTTTCCCCTCTAAGATGTCTTTCCTAATATTTAGTGGAACTGAATTGCTTAGTACTAAAATGTATGTTACCTAGGTAATTATGTTCTAAAGAGTGGTGGAAAATTACCGGCTGATGATGGGCCGGCTTGGTTTGCTGATTCCAGCCTCCAGTTTGTTATTTATAGTGTTAATGGATGCTGCCACATGTTAAATCATGGCATGTTGTTCTGTCAGACTGCATTAAACAGTTCCATCATAACTGGGACCTGTTTGGGATTTCAACAATCAAAGTAACTCTACTTTTCTAGCTGTGGTTGTTTGATGAAATTTACATACATTTTAGTTCAGCAGTGATTCTTGGGACCGTCCAGCATCTGTAGCTGGAACTGGGATTTGCTGGCTCTTCTTGTCTGGCCAGTGAATTGGCTCTAGCTGGTGTTCTTGGCAGGGAAATGCCATCTCTTTGAGCTGAATTGTTTGACATACTGTATGTTTTAATAGTGTGAACTTGCTGGCTATTCTTTTAGTGCCAAGTGGCAGAATTATGTTACTATTTTTGGTAACAAGTGAGGTCCTGCTAATTTCCAAGTGGTGAGGGAGCTTCTAAAAATGTATTTAAATAGATAGATGGTGAGGCCACAAAGCATTAGTGGCAGAGTGTTTGTCTCTTTGTGACAAATACCAGCTTCAAGATTAAGGTATAGAAGCCTATGAAAAAATGTTACCTATTTGGCATATACTTATCTCTACTTAAGCCAGTTCACCTCTTTAATTAGACATGTCGGGAAAGGATGGGTTGGAGTTTAATGACGCAATTGATAGTGAAAGCATGTACCTTGAATGGAATTGTGACTAGAATGAAGTTTAGCTGAATTCGAGAGCTTTAAGGAATCTAAATGAATAAATATAATCATCATTACACCTAAAGTCTAATTATTGGGAGATTGTTTATAATAAATAGTGACAACATTTAATGGAACGTGGATAACAACCTAATCCTAAATTACTAGAACCAGGATACGAAGGCCTATTTCACCTGGGTCTGATTTTTTATTTTACTACAGGGCGAATGCTGTACTGAACACTGCTTTCGCACGTTTTCGCACGCCAGCGTGCCGCCCACTATTGACACCGCGCAAGATACGACGTCCATTATCTTGGTTCTAATGTCGCCGCCAGTGACAGAGGCCATTTTAGTGCGTCCCAAGAGCGTGAATCTCAGCGCGGTCCGGCGGAATAGTGTACATGGCTCTTATCACTCTGTCACACTCCCTATACACTTTTTTTATACTCTGTTTTTGCTTTGCCTTAGGTTCTCTCCTACTAACTATAGTTGAGTGGCTGGATTTAGTAATCCTCACTACCTTGTTCTTTCTGTATACTTCCCTACCATAGGTTGTTCATACCTCTTGGTGACCTATACTCCCCCTTAAAGGGCTGGTTATATGGATCTATATTACCAGATAATTGATTATCTCATACCCTCTGTGAGGATCCTGTGGCTATAGTCTGATAACATGCAAGCCACTGGTGATGGGCCTACCGGCCACCCTCTGAATGTCTTGGAGACTACTGCCCTGACCCCATAGATGATGCCAATATGATGGCCTCAGAGACCAAAGTCTGCTGGATGTGACTATGATGAACTTCATCAACAAGGCCTTAACATCATCCATGGGGGTCATGTCCTTCACGATTATACAGTTCATAACTCAGGCATTGATGCAAGGGCACCCTGCCACCCAGGCCTCTCCACTAACCATGGCTATGCCCAGCGTTCCCTTGCCAGGATGCAAGGCCCTGAACAAACGTACAGACCCTGATCCCCCTCCACATATCCAGGAAACCCCTGGTTTGAATGACATGCGGCCAGACATTGGAAACAGGCGAGAGCCCAAGAGATCATGTCTGACTCGGAATAGTGGAGAGGAGGACTAGGACGAGGCTCTCTCAGACCCTTACGAGGACGAGGTTTCCAAAGATGAGAACCTCATGGGAACACAGTTTGCCCCTGC
Source organism: Pelobates cultripes (assembly GCA_933207985.1). NCBI lineage: Eukaryota > Metazoa > Chordata > Amphibia > Anura > Pelobatidae > Pelobates > Pelobates cultripes. The sequence continues at coordinate 278,221,003 of OW240913.1, forward strand.
TTCATTAAAAAAGGCCCAGGATAACCCAGATGAACCCCGGGACATTAAGACTACCCCGGTGTTTGACCCAGATGACTTGCACCATCCGCACTCCACTGAATGGGAGCTATCGGACCATATTGCGCAATACCTGGTACTAAGGGTCCACAAACCCCTCACCAAAGAGGGACGTAATAAACTGAGGACCGAATGCCCCCAGTCCATTATCCCATGGACATGGTGGCCAAGACCCCTGAAGTCGATCCACAGATCGTAAAAGTTTTATAAAAAGCTATCTGGAAACCGAAGAAGGGCTTAGATTACTCCTTACGGAATTGCCAGGACACGTTCCTGGACATGCTAGGCCCTATTACTAAGCTTTACGAACTGCTGGAGACAGCACAATCAGGAAAAGCCCGACTAGATTATGACATAGTGTTTGGATGGCTACAATGCCTGGTGTGCATGGTTGGCAATGCCTTCTCGGCCATGTCTACCAAACGCAGGAAGGCTATCCTGCTCAAAATAGAGCCAAAATTAGCTAGCTAGCAAATTAGCTAACCCTAGAATTAGTGGTGAGGGTTTTATACCATATACACCATTTCGTCCAATATCCCTCCAATCCTAATTTGAGATAATAGCCTTTTTCCATTAATGCTTGATGTTCCGTCTCAAGAATATATATCTTTTAGATCTAAGTCTTCCTCTGTCCTCCATTGTCTTACTACTTGGAGTTTGCTGGCTAAGAACATAAGCAGAATTATTTCTCTTGTTCCCAATGACAACTTAGTCAGGCCGATGTGGAATAAAGCCATAACCATATTTGATTGTAATTTAGTGTCTACTATAATACATATTCCAATAAATAATTTAGCCCACAATGTTTCCATTTTTTTGCATTCTCACCATATGTGGGAAAAAGTGCCTTGTGATTCCCTGCACCTCTAACGTTTTCCATCAAAATTTATAAAGATTTTTTAAAGTTTCTTTTTCCTCTTGTTTGATATTAGAAGTCATTTCTTGACATTTACCTAAATTGATTTTCTGAAAAGCTACCAAAGATAATTTTTTAATTTCTATCATCAGGGCCTTTAGTGATACAATTGGATCAACCAAGGTTAAAATAATATCGTCTACAAACAGTGAGATCTTAGATTCCTTTAAACCTATAACTGGTCCTCTTATCTGGCCAATTTCCCTCACTTTTTGAGCCACCGTCCAAGGATAGAGCATTAAGCAAAGAGACCTGTTTTGTACCATTAAAAATTTGAAACCAAGGAGATTTTATCCCAGATCCTATAATTTTTGCACTTGGAGATTTATAAAGTGTCCATATGGCTTTCATAAACTGGTCTCTGAACCCAAACCTTTTCAATGATTCCTCCAGGTAGACCAAGTCGACCCTGTTGAAGTCCTTTTCAGCATCCAACGACAGGGCTAGCATGGGACCACCCCGAGTCTCAACAAACTGCATTACATTTAGGTTTTTTCTTAAATTTTTTTCTCCTGTTCTTCTTGGAATAAACCCTGACTTGATCAGGTTTAACTAACCTAGGTATTAAATGTTTTAACCTATTAGCCCATATGGCTGATCTTAATATCCACATTGATTAGTGAAAGGGATGCTAGATTCTTTCATATACATGCAGGGTGGATAGAAGTAACTCGCTTAACCACCGTAGATGAAAAATCATTGATTTAGCAATATAAAAAAAAAACTATTTTCAGAGACAGCTACATATGTACCACAATAAGTCATAAAGGATGATGGTGCTTGCAGTGTCCTGTGTTATATTGTAATTTTATTGAATCCACTCTAAGCTAAGCCTATCTTTCTATTGTAAACAAAGACATCAAATTATTTTATAACTGTGCCCACTATTATATTTAATAGTTCCATAATGTCCTTCATGAAAACTGTTCAAGATGGAGTTTTAACTTTAATGTATATTAATGAAAGATATAATTCCTTCAAACAAGTCACTTTTATACACATAGTAATGCTTTTGTGGTACAATTTTGGCGAAATCTTGAAAGTCAGAAATATATTTTTAAATTGTTTTTGCAACTCAATAGTCAATTAGAGAATTACCCATTAAGTTATGGTCAATTTATGTAATTGTGTTTATGTGTAGTCAGCCCTAAAAATGCAAAGACCAAACATGAATTTGCCAGGAAGAATATCAATGTAAGGAGCAAAAATGCAGACTGACCAAGCACTGATAAGGAATGAACTCATGAATCTTGATTTGTGAACCCCAAAGTCTTACTCTTTTGTTCCTGTTTACCCTATTTGTCAGAAACATGAGCAGATAATTAATCTGTTTACTATTATACATAGGCCAACTTCAGTAAAGAGTTTGATTGGATCATTAAAACTGAAACTGATTGATCCCAACGTCATCTAGTACAACACAGATCAGAAATGTGTTCATTAGAAAGAAGGCACAGTTTTATTTACATACTTTTTGTTTCATGTTTTCTCTTATTTAAAATTGATTTCTAGGATAGACAGCAAATATAGTTTACCAAACGATTTCGTAGTGGAAGAAAACAACTCTCCATCCTTTGCAATATTAAGTTTTCACAGTTGTACAGAAACAAACAAAATTGCTATCTTGTTTTGAGTTCCAAACAATGTTTCCACTGTTTTCTTGCATTGACTGGACTTAACAGGGTGCCAATTTCAGAGAAAAAAAGAATTGGGAATGGAATTTTATTTCAGCATTGTGTTTCACCTTGACTTGGACTATGATGGATTTTTCAAACAGTACTCTATCATAATACTATAGTTTGATGCTGAAGCTCAGCCTTTTGAAAGATCTGCCAAATTAGGACTCGATAACAATGTGTGCAAGAGACATGGTGCCCATGACCTATCTGTTTTTCATCTTGGCTTTACACTACAAAAAGGAAAATAATTGTCTCCTCTAGTTTCATATCATGCCAAGAATAGGAACATTTTGAAAGTATTTTTCAATAGTGGAAATGTCCTAAGACATAAAGCAGAATATGTATGTCTTTATTTATTTTACATTTCTGATATAGAACTTTTATCAATGAATCATCTACCCATTATTGATTGCAAGTGTTTTGGTACTGTGATAAAAGTAGAGAATAACAATTATAGTAATGGCATCAAATATCAGATCTTTTTGTTAGATTAAACATGCTGATCCATTTACAGTGGTGTCTTAAAACAAATTACTAAAAATGTTATTTGTATTTAAAAAGTCAATCATCTTCTTCATCTGATCTATAGCTTCTAGTCACTGTGATTACCCATAAGCAAGTATAACACATGACATTAAGGGGAGTACCAGCAGAAAGATAACATCAAACAACTATTAAAATAAAAAAAATAAAAAATATGCTTTATATTAGTGATTAGGTATACACTAATATAGGTGTTAGGTTTAATTTTTCTGCAAAAAACATAACAACATTACCCAAACTCACATGGAAGCACCAAAAGAGGCTAAAACAGATGACATGGAGTATGATCTGACAGTGCAATACATGGGTACACATGGAACCATAAACCTTTATGCTAATGAATATGAAAAATATCTACATACTATCTTTTCATTATTCTGTAATATATGAATCAACATTAAAACATTAACATCTCTTATTTTATCACCCTTGTTTTGCCATGATTGCTTAACGTAACATATACGTACATTGATTTTCCAATATAAAAAAATACACCAAAAAATTGCATTAGTGTTCTTGATATTTAAAAAAAAAACCTTCTCAAAATATGTTTTTAAAATAAATGGAACAAGGTGATATGTTGAGATGTATTGAATATCTTCCCAGTTTTGTAGCAGAAAGAAAGAACACATACAGGACAAACACATGCCTACACGGATGATGCAGCTATTTAAAGATAGCACATACTGCTGCACTTGCGTAAACTCACATTTCAGATAAGATGTACACCAGATAAATATCTGTTAAAATATTCAGTTGCCTTTATTCCATTATTCTTCAAGTCGCTTACGTCTCCAATATGCCGTTTTTGGCCGTACAATTTAAATTCTCTTTCAATGCTGATAATGCTCACTCTTGTGAAAAATTCTATATATAATACACAAGATCCAGTGCATTCAAAATATATATATATATATATATATATATATGAAAACAGGGGGCTGCACTCACATGAACATGCATGAATAGGGTGCTGCTGGGGACAGTTTATACAATACACAAGATCCAGTGCACTCACTCATCCACGAAACAGCAACTTCAAAGCTCAGAAATTGTATTAGTTTTTAGTTTTTTTAAAAACACATCTAGGCAAAAATAATAGGCGTAAGTTACAGTATATGATCATACATTGAATAAGCTTGCCACAACGTCAATGTACCCTATTTATGCATGTTCAGGTGAGTGCAGCCCCCTGGTTTCAAATATATATATTTGTGCTTGGAATTTATCTAATACGTAATGGAATGTAGAAGGAGAAGCAAAGTTGGTTGAGGTGTGCAGAAACCAATGTATGCGTAGGCCTGTAAAAGAG
>OW240913.1:278227550-278245581 GCA_933207985.1 Pelobates cultripes
ATACAATGGAGAGAAAAGCACAAATAAGGGTGCGCCTAAGACAAGTAGAATGAGTGTATAAAAATATGTATTAGAGAGTCCAAGCAGCGATACCTAGAAAGTCCGAATATAAATAATCCACATATGCAGGAGGTAGTCCTAGTGCTACATAAAATGGTATGTGAAGTCCCAGATGTATATCCGCAGCTTCAAAATGGATATGTGAAGAAAACAGAAGACAAGGGAAACTCCAATGGTATAGTATGAACGGTAAATAATATTGTATATAGAATAGTAGAACTACTCACAATATTCAGAGCTTAAATCCAGCTCTGGTGTAAATGGCACGTAGTGGAATAATCCCCACTCAAGGATATACGGTGCTCCTCTTTTGTTCTTTAGCAGAGTACTTTGGTGGAGTAGTCCAGCTCGAGGTAAAAGAATAAAATATAGTGCTCACTGTATAGTTGATAAAATGTAAAAACAGAATAAAATATACTCACGGTATATAGAGCAGACGTAGTGCTCGGTGGATGGCGTATGGGTGGTATAATCCCCACCTTAGGATTCTTGGTACTCCAATATGGATAAAAAAGTAGTAGTAGTCAGGTCTGAATAAAATAAACTTGCAAATAGTAAAATAATAAAATTATACTAAAAGAAGGTAATATAATACTAAGGTGGGAAGAGGAATGTGGCAACCAAATGTATAATAGCCAAATATTCCTTTATTAACACTTAGATTATATAAAAAGTTCCTATACGCGTTTTGCCACAATAGGCTTCATCAAGTAGAAACTTATAAAAGATTCCATTTATCAGCCTGTTAATCATTTGGAGGCTGGCCAGGATAGCGACCGGGGTCGCCTGATTGGAATCTGAGGAGAAAGCTGACGGCCCTTGTGAACTAGAGCCAGGCCTGGGAACGTTGGTTGGAGCCATCGTGAGCCTGTGTAGTTCCGCCTTATTGGCAGAGGCTGGGGAGGGGATACTCCTGTGTCTGAGCTCTGCTGATATTTTTGGAATGTACCAGAAGAACTGAGGGTAGAAGGGGTGAGGTATTCCTTTGGAGACCCAGGCCAGACTGGCGTGCTGGGTATTCAGTCCAACAGCAGACCGATTATTGGGATGGATACTTGTGGCATTCTGAAAAAGAAAAAATAATTTGGATAAGTAATATGTCTTAGAGGTGTGGATGAGACCTTCGGAGAACTGGCCTGATAGCTAGTGCCGAGGCAAAGAATTTACCTAGAACCAAGTGACAGGTGAGGCCCTGCTAGTGCCAAGTGGTGGAGAGAGGCTCTACCTATGATTTGGGCCGAGGGAATTTTGTGGCCACTAGAACATGGTGGCAGGATGTCGGCCTCTCGTGACTGTAAGAGATTCAAAACGTGTTGCTGTGACTTGGGAGGCCCTAACTGTAGCCCTAAAGAAGGGTGAGCGAGGTGGCTAACTATGATTTGGTCATGGGGCTGAAACCTCCATGTATGAGGTGGGGTGTAGACCTCGCGGGACCGTAGTATTACTTAGGATAGCTAAGGCCAGCGCCTAACCCTCAATGCCAGTTCTCTTGCCTGATGGTCGTGGGGCTGAAACCTCCATGTATGAGGTGGGGTGTAGACCTCGCGGGACCGTAGTATTACTTAGGATAGCTAAGGCCAGCGCCTAACCCTCAATGCCAGTTCTCTTGCCTGATGGTCGTGGGGCTGAAACCTCCATGTATGAGGTGGGGTGTAGACCTCGCGGGACCGTAGTATTACTTAGGATAGCTAAGGCCAGCGCCTAACCCTCAATGCCAGTTCTTTTGCCTGATGGGGCTTGTCTCTTAGAATGGTGTGATATAACATATGTAGGTACTTAAACCTTGAGTGTTTGTCCTCTTTCTTTGATGCGCAGGAAGATTACCATATATTCTTGCTTCTGTAGGGAATGGGCCCAGTCCAGGAAACCTTAGGGAAAAAGATGCTAGTGAGTTTGAGGCATGCCACTGGTATAATGAGTGTAAAAATGTTGAACGTATGGGTAGGTGTGTATCAGAGATACCGTAACGTAAGAACTCGGGTAAGCTGAGGGACCTGAACGTTGGTCAATTAGAGACAAGCCCCTGGGGTCCCACAATGTGAATTTTATATGAATGATACGAAGGTGAAGTGAGGCCTTAAGGAGAAACGTAATCGTAGTGAGTAAGACTATCAATACCTGATACTGCAAAGCAGGGAACCAGGTAGCCTGTAGGTTGTCAATGGAGTAGGACTTGGCGAGCTGTGGTAATGACACGGGTCTAAGTAATGATATGTAGAAATGAAATGACAAAACATGTACAGTTTAATATAGTAGTAATACAGTGGATTAAGATTATGAGATTGTTGTTGACATTTGTGAGGAATCTTAGACCAGGTACATCACAAAGTTTAGAACCCACTTTGAGAGATGGGGGGCTGAATGAGGCCTCAAGGGAAAACGTAAAATGGTAAACCTTCTTACCTGTTACCGAAATGCGGGATACTGGGTACCTCTTATTGGAGCTTGTTTGAAGAAAAGTATAAGTAGTAGCAAGGTGGTGTAGGTTTGTGTGATTGATGTTTATTCGCCGTGAGGAATCTCAGATCTGGCCCGTTTGAAGTTTAGAACCCACTTTGGGAAGTCGGGGGATGTATGAGGCCTCAAGGGAGAACGTAAAATGGTAAACCTTCTTACCTGTTACAGAAATGCGGGATACTGGGTACCTCTTCTTGGAGCTTTGTTGGAGAAAAAATACAAGTAGTAAAACCCCAAAAACATACGCAGTCTAAGTGTAAGGAACCAGTATATAAGGACTATTAAGGAATGGAGGTTTTAAATCGTGCTAATGGTCTGTAAAGAGCCTGGTGAAAAAGGACAATAAGGCTTAACCTATGAGCGGAGAGACCTTAATTGCGTAGAGGACTAATACATAAGGAAAAGTACAATAGCCTAAGACCCGGCAGAGTATGATAATGCCTGTAGATGTATTTTTTTAAACGTGACTGATAAGAGAAAAGTGGTCAAACTGTGCTTTAAGAAGATTTACCCTGTAAAAGGTAGGAGTCCCATAATTATGTGACCATGGGCGGGAAAAATAGAAACACATATTATTTAACCAGTGGTGACTTTAAGAGCCATGTAATAAATACACATAAATCTAAATAGGATAAATAATGTGAGTGCTTAGTTATGTGAAAGCAAACTATGTACAATTACAGTAGTTTTTGGAATTTGAACCTAGTAGCCTCTTGCTTTCGGTAAACGAATGAACAGGAGAACTGTAGTAAGAAAGAACTCCTGTGTTCGGTTAAATGGAGCATACAAACAAATTTTAAAGGAAAGCCAATGTATATGTGTTCGGCTGAACGACCGAATAGCTGAAAATAGTCAAACATAAGTTTGTTTAGTGCGGTCGGTAGTTAGTTTATACGAAAATGTAAGCGACAGGAGTGTGTACTCTGCGGTCGGCTGTTAGCCGCACGAATGCAGAAGTACATGAACGTAAGAGCATGAATGGGTAAGTAATGAAGGGAGCCTATCCCGTGTTTTTAGGCCCGAACGTGGGAAATAGCCGAACGCCATTTCCCCTGTTTATGCTTACGTGGACGTGCCGGTCTCGTGCCTGGAAGCCGGGTAGTGAGTGGTGAGGTCGGGTAGAAGCCGGTGGACGGGCATGGAAGACGGAGGCAGGAGCTGCTGGCGATGGACTGCTTGCTGGAGACTGCTTGAGACAGGACTTGGTGGGAACGACGAACCGGAAGTGCAGGTAACTATGGAGATAAACAGTTTGCACGAGAAAGGTAAGTAGGGGGGCAGAGTTTTTATAGGATCATAACTGCTCCCACAAATTCAGGCCAAATGGCCTTCCGACATGCGTATTTGGCTCTACCATGTTCCATGTTCTATGTTCTACTAACACAGTTGACAGTTATTTCCCCACTGCTGGTTTCCACTCACATTTACTGAGTTTTACCACTTATCTAGCCTGCACACACTTTGACAATTTTTTTTCCCTATTCATGTGACTGAGACAAAAGATCTCCATCAATATATCTGCATAACTAAAAAAGCTTTTCTTGCGACAATATAAGTGACGTGCCAAGTTCTGCTCCATCTGTCCAACTACTTATTTAGACCGAAACCCTTGCCAGATGCTTTTGGTGGCTGCAATAAGGCCACCCTGAAAGCCAGAAAAGTGGCTTTGGATACTGTCCAGTCAGTATTATGCCATATCTTTTGTCCAGAATGTGATTGTTAAAGGACTATTCATTACACCAGAATAAAGTCTGAAAACTCAACAAAAGACATATAAACTTTTGTGAATAAAAACTAGGGAAACAAATATTTGAGAATATTTAAAGGACCACTCTAGGCATTATGAATGCTTTCCTATGTGACCGGCTGAATGCGCGCGCAGCCAGCCGACGGGGCGGAGAAGAGGAGGAGAGAAGGAGGAGAGCTCCCCACCCAGCGCTGGAAAAAGGTAAGTTTTAACCCCTTTCCCCCTTCCAGAGCCGGGTGGGAGGGGGTCCCTGAGGGTGGGGGCACCCTCAGGGCACTATAGTGCCAGGAAAACGAGTATGTTTTCCTGGCACTATAGTGGTCCTTTAATTATTACAATTAATGCAATTAAGTTAATACAAATTATGAATTATCAACATTCTACATGTACATGTCACATCTTCACTAGTTGAAACATGAAGAGTGTCTTACATATTCATGTAGCATATATCAAGAACAACCTGAAAATTGTGTAATTCTAGCAAATTCATACAAGAATTTTCCGCTCTAAAATTCAGTCTTCTCTGTTGTGTTGAGCAACCAACATGCCAGGTTATAGGCAAGGCCCTGCTGCACTACTGATTGAGTAATCAGTGCCTCTGTCACTTGGATTAAAAAGCTTTTGCTTAAAGCAGCTGTTCCTTGCAGCTGCCTAAAGTAATAAACATTGATATTTCACATCATTGGGAAAAAAAAAGTTGTTTTCCATTGCAACTTTGTAACAATAGAGGAACCAAAAATAGACTTTCTTGAAAAACATAATTTACAGACAATTAAAAATAATCTGTTTTATTCTGTACAGTTGTATTTAAAATAGATGGTTAATTAACTACTGTAATTTAGTCAAAAATGTAGATGCTAATTTTCTCTAATAGAAATGCATTTACAAAAAATGCTACATACTCTTGATAATCAATTGTATAAACTAACATTCTATACAAACAAACAACACTACTCCCACTACTCCTGGATGGCAGAAAAGCACTAAGATTGCCTCCATGGGCCTCCTGGCACCATAACAAGTTCACTTACATAAAGTTGCTTTGGTCCCTGGTGTGTCCCTTCTTTTTATTATGAAAATAGTGGCCAGATTGTTATTTAACCCCTTAAGGACACAGCTTCAGAAGCTTGACTTACGCTTAATGACACAAGCAATTTTTGCATTTTCTTGCTGTTTGCGTTCAACTGCAATTTGCATCTCTCTCATTTATTGCACCGACACATATTATATACTGTTTTTTAAAGGACAGAAAGGGCTTTAATTTGATATAACATATATATATATATATATAAATGCTTACTTATTATAAAAAAAATACAGAAAAAATGCAAAAAAAATGAAAAATATTGTTTTTTTTTACAGTTTTTGCAATAATAATGTGTGCATAATTAGTGCAGGTTAAGGAAAGTAATTAAAAATAAATTTATTTATTTGTTCTGATTTACAGAATATATAATGTGTCTGGGATTTTCAGTTTTTTTTGGTAGTTACAGGTCACAAAGCACAAGGAGTAAAATAAACTTTTAATGTGGAGCGATTTTAGAATTTGGTATGTTTGTCTTGTAAGCCTAATAGCCATAAAAGAAAACAAAATTGCCACACAAAAGTATATATTTATATAAAGTAGACATCACAGGCTATTTACCTAAGGTGGTTTTGACACTTTCTACATAGCCATTTCACCGCCAACCTCTGCTAAATATTGGAGTAAAATTTAGTTTTTTGGGGTTTTTGGCACACAAACTTATAACAAAGAACTTCTCATGTTTATTTTGTAAAGTTGGTGTGTGCTATTCCTGTACAAAGTTTTATCTTGTGTTCAGTTACATCTGCTGATTAAAATGACACCCCCATTGTATGTCTTTGGCACTATTTCGTGAAGTTACAGTGCCATTTAGGTGACCTGTCCTTTTCAGTATTCACAGTAGATTTTTGAGAGACGGATTTAATGAGCCTATGCATCCATTTGGGGTATTATAACAGTTTGACTGTTCAAAAAAAAACCACAAAGGCCTACCATTTGTAAAAGTAGACACTCCAGGGTATCTCATAAGGTGCATATTGTGCCTTAACATGCTCCCATTTTTTCACCAATATATGCCAAATTATGTGGTAAAAAATAATTTTGTGCGTTTTTTACATATGGATTGCATTTTTGCTAGGCATTTTGTATATTTCACATGTGCCACTAAGTTTAAACCCCCCAAATTACGCTCAGCTAAGTCTTCTGAGTAAAAGGACACCCCCATTGTATGTCTTTGGCACTATTTCGTGAAGTTACAGTGCCATATAGGAGACCTGTCCTTTTCAGTATTCAAAGTAGAATTTTGAGAGACGGATTTAATGAGCCTATGCTCCATTTGGGGTATTATAACAGTTTGACTGTTCAAAAAAACCCCACAAAGGCCTACCATTTGTAAAAGTAGACACTCCAGGGTATCTCATAAGGTGCATATTGTGCCTTAACATGCTCCCATTTTTTCACCAATATATGCCAAATTATGTGGTAAAAAATAATTTTGTGCGTTTTTTACATATGGATTGCATTTCTGCTAGGCATTTTGTGTATTTCACATGTGCCACTAAGTTCAAACCCCCCAAATTATGCTCAGCTAAGTCTTCTGAGTAAAATGACACCCCCATTGTATGTCTTTGGCACTATTTCGTGAAGTTACAGTGCCATATAGGAGACCTATCCTTTTCAGTATTCAAAGTAGAATTTTGAGAGACGGATTTAATGAGCCTATGCGTCCATTTGGGGTATTATAACAGTTTGACTGTTCAAAAAAACCCACAAAGGCCTACCATTTGTAAAAGTAGACACTCCAGGGTATCTCATAAGGTGCATATTGTGCCTTAACATGCTCCCATTTTTTCACCAATATATGCCAAATTATGTGGTAAAAAATAATTTTGTGCGTTTTTTACATATGGATTGCATTTTTGCTAGGCATTTTGTGTATTTCACATGTGCCACTAAGTTCAAACCCCCCAAATTATGCTCAGCTAAGTCTTCTGAGTAAAATGACACCCCCATTGTATGTCTTTGGCACTATTTCGTGAAGTTACAGTGCCATATAGGAGACCTATCCATTTCAGTATTTACAGTACAATTTTGAGAGATGGATTTAATTGGCCTATGCTTCAATTTGGGACATTATTGCAGTTGGAAAGTTCAAAAAAACCCACAAAGGCCTACCATTTCCTAAAGTAGACACCCCAGGGTATTTCAAAAGGCATATTTTACACCTTAGCGTTGGATCATTTTTTTGTTAGTTTGTACCAAGTCTAGTTACAATGAGCATTTTTTCTGCCTTTTTGACACACACTTGGAGTTGTTACTGTATATTTTGTAATCCTTATGTGTGCTATGGCAGTAGAACACCTAATATGTTGCTCAGCTATGTCCTCTTAATGCTGCAATACCCCCATGTGTACCCTTTTCAGGGATATGTGGATGTTGAAGGGGCACATTGGAGACCAAGCCATATCAGTTTTTACCGAACTTTGAATTTTGACGCTCGGCCCATGTGCAATTTCCAAGCATCTTAGCAGGTTTTAAGTTCAAATTACCCCACAAAGGCCTACCATTTTTTAAAGTAGACACCCCAGGGCATTTCAAAAGGCATATTTTAAACCTTAGCGTTGGATCATTTTTTTGTTAGTTTGTACCAAGTCTAGTTACAATGAGCATTTTTTCTGCCTTTTTGACACACACTTGGAGTTGTTACTGTATATTTTGTAATCCTTATGTGTGCTATGGCAGTAGAACACCTAATATGTTGCTCAGCTATGTCCTCTTAATGCTGCAATACCCCCATGTGTACCCTTTTCAGGGATATGTGGATGTTGAAGGGGCACATTGGAGACCAAGCCATATCAGTTTTTACCGAACTTTGAATTTTGACGCTCGGCCCATGTGCAATTTCCAAGCATCTTAGCAGGTTTTAAGTTCAAATTACCCCACAAAGGCCTACCATTTTTTAAAGTAGACACCCCAGGGCATTTCAAAAGGCATATTTTAAACCTTAGCGTTGGATCATTTTTTTGTTAGTTTGTACCAAGTCTAGTTACAATGAGCATTTTTTCTGCCTTTTTGACACACACTTGGAGTTGTTACTGTATATTTTGTAATCCTTATGTGTGCTATGGCAGTAGAACACCTAATATGTTGCTCAGCTATGTCCTCTTAATGATGCAATACCCCCATGTGTACCCTTTTCAGGGATATGTGGATGTTGAAGGGGCACATTGGAGACCAAGCCATATCAGTTTTTACCGAACTTTGAATTTTGACGCTCGGCCCATGTGCAATTTCCAAGCATCTTAGCAGGTTTTAAGTTCAAATTACCCCACAAAGGCCTACCATTTTTTAAAGTAGACACCCCAGGGCATTTCAAAAGGCATATTTTAAACCTTAGCGTTGGATCATTTTTTTGTTAGTTTGTACCAAGTCTAGTTACAATGAGCATTTTTTCTGCCTTTTTGACACACACTTTGAGTTGTTACTGTATATTTTGTAATCCTTATGTGTGCTATGGCAGTAGAACACCTAATATGTTGCTCAGCTATGTCCTCTTAATGCTGCAATACCCCCATGTGTACCCTTTTCAGGGATATGTGGATGTTGAAGGGGCACATTGGAGAACAAGCCATATCAGTTTTTACCGAACTTTGAATTTTGACGCTCGGCCCATGTGCAATTTCCAAGCATCTTAGCAGGTTTTAAGTTCAAATTACCCCACAAAGGCCTACCATTTCTTAAAGTAGACACCCCAGGGCATTTCAAAAGGCATATTTTAAACCTTAGTGTAGGATCATTTTTTTGTTAGTTTGTACCAAGTCTAGTTACAATTAGCATTTTTTCTGCCTTTTTGACACACACTTGGAGTTGTTACTGTATATTTTGTAATCCTTATGTGTGCTATGGCAGTAGAACACCTAATATGTTGCTCAGCTATGTCCTCTTAGTGCAGCAATACCCCCATGTGTACCTTTTTCAGGGATATGTGGATGTTGAAGGGGCACCTTGGAGACACATCACTTTCATATTTTTCAAAAGTGGATGCTGGGCCAAAGTGTTATTTTAGCAGCCCAGGACTGCAAATTACCTCTCAAAGACCACATATATTTTTAAGTATAAGCAGCTCATCAATTCAAATTATGAACAAGTGCATACTATTTGCTGTGAAAAGGGGGAATAGTTGGCTTAATCCTATCTGGGGGTAGTACCAGTAATCTGTGTCACGGGCAACGCTGTCACGGATTCCAAAACACAGACAGACTACAAAGAGAGAGAACACAGAGAGAGACACTTGTAATACCGGTCCTTAGAATGGCCGGGCTATACAAGCAGAGAATAGTCAAGGTACAAGCCGAGGTCAAAGGGGTAAAGAGAAACGGAACAACGATAGGACAAGCCGAGGTCAAGGATCAGAGAAGACAGGATAAACGGGAGACAAAGCCAAGATTTGGTAACCAGACAGTTGACTAAATTCAGACCCCAAAACTGGTCTGCTTATTCGGCCTGGGTGTGGAAAACTTTAAAACAGTGGCCAATACATAGGCCGGGCTGAGAGGGGCAATCAGGGCAGTAATAGCTAGTCTCAACTCTTACGCCCCTCTTGTAGCACACCCTGCATCTTTTCTGGGGGTTTTTCTTTCTGGGGGTTGATGGAATCTTGAAGCAGAAGTGACCTACCTCCATTCTTCTACTAAGCTCGACTGATGGTCCCCCTCTGTGGCACTCAAGTAACCCAGAAATTAGCTGAAATTGAAATGAAAGGAATGTGCATTTCAGCTGAGCATTTGCCTTTTTAAAAATAATAAAGGCATTGTGGACTGCCGTCTGCATTATATATATGCCCACTTTTTTATACCATGCCCTGGTTTTGCGCATGATTAGATACGGCTGCATTAGTTGATCGGACAGATCAACTCCCCCCATATGTCGATTATATTGCTGTATGCAGACTGGCACCCGTTTATATTCCTCTCTGCCACGAACTGCGACCCTGCGAGTGTTTTCCCCGTGGATGGTAGTTAGGATGAAAACCTCCTTTTTATCGCGGTACTTGAGTGCCAGCAGTTCATTCTGGCAGAGAGCTGCTGTTTCCCCCTTTTTTAATTTTTTTTCTGCTAGAGCCTTTGGGAAACCTGTGCGACTCTTCCTGATAGTGCCACAGGCCACTGTCTCAAAACAGTACAGCATTTGTAAGAGTGGGATGCTGTTATAAAAGTTATCAATATATAAGTGATAACCATAGTTAAGTAAGGGCATTATTAAATCCCAGACAATTTTCCCACTTGTCCCTATTATATCTGGGCAACCTGGGGGATCAATGTGGCTATCCCTTCCTTCGTATACACGAAAGGTGTATACATAGCCACTGCCACTTTCACATAATTTATAAAATTTGATCCCATACCGGGATCTTTTGGATGGGATATATTGTCTAAATCCCAGTCTTCCCTTATATTTCATGAGGGACTCATCAATTGAAATGTGTTTTTTGGGGGTGTAAATAGTGGCAAATTTTTCATTTAAGTGGGAAATTAGGGGGCGTATTTTATAAAGAATGTCATACTGTGGATGACCTTTTGGGGGGCACTTCATATTGTCATTAAAGTGCATAAAACGCAGTATGTCCTCATATCGCTCCCTATGCATTGTCTGGGAAAAAATGGGGGTATTAAAAATAGGATTTTTAGTCCAATACATTCTAATTGTGGGCTTTTTAACTATCCCCATTAACATTGTCAGTGCCCAGAATTGTTTAATTTCTGGCACACTGGTTGGGTACCATCTCTCTGTCCTGGCGATTCGGGAGTCTTGGTTGCGTGCAAGATATTGCTCCGCATACAGATTTGTCTGGGTAAATACCTCCCCAAAAAAATCATCCCCCAAAAACAGCTCCATACAATCCAGCGCATTATAGCCAGACAGGTCAGCCTGTATGCCAGGATTGGCAGTGAACACTGGGATGTCTGGCAAAAAATGATTAGGGGGTACCCAGTCATCTGTGCCATATTGAACATTAGGGGAATCAGCGATTTCCTCTGATGTTACTGCAGAATCTGGCACATAGTCCCTGTCCCCTGCGTCACTCCCTGCGTCACTCCCTGCGTCACTCCCTGCGTCACTCTCTGAGGCAGTGTCGGTCGCCTCTGAGTCAGCGGCTAACAGGGCATAAGCCTCCTCTGCGCTATACTTTCGCAACATTGTTAATACAGTTAACACAGAAACAAGAAAACTTTAACTAAATAACTAAACTTTTTTTTTTTTTTTTTTTTTACCCCTAACTAAATTCCCCAATTAACACTAAATTCCACCCACCCAACTAACTAAATCACAAATTAATAAAATAAAATAATAAAATTGAACCCCTTAGGGTTACAAAAAATAAATAAAATTTAACCCTTAAGTGTAAAAAAAAAATAGATCACAGTAAAGTACTGTGACCTGTATATTGATCACTGCTAGCAGTGATCAAGCAGCAGGGAAAGGGTTAATTTTTTTTTTTTGACAGGGGAAAAGGATAGTTAATTTTTATTACACCTTAGCTATTCCTCAGGGACACAATGTAGCACCGATCCGTCTCTCTCCACTTCACAAACCCACAAGAGGTGGAGGGAGGCGGATCAGATGTCCCAGCAGCATTGTGACCGCTGTGACTGGCTGTCACAGCGATCACATGTGCTGGGACATCGCGATTTGCTGTTGCTGGTCTGCCCCTGACTCGGAGGCACCCAGCAACAGCGTTAACCCCGCGATCGCCGGCACTGCGGCGATCGCGGGGTTAATTTTACCGCGTGACGGACGAGGTCCGTCGTTAAGGGCATCCCCAGGATGACGGACCTCGTCCGTCATCCGTCCTGAAGGGGTTAAAAGCCTTGACAAGTGTGAAGGTTTTAGTTTGGTATATTAAGATATCATATTTTTATTAGGTCAGCTTAATATATATTTCTGATAATATAATGAGATTACTGTATGATAATGAGTGTGTACCACGAGGGGTAATGTTTAGGAGCAGAACGAGGATTTCACCTGAGTGTAGGGAGGTTTTGCATGTATTTAGACATGATATCTGTAGAATCACATTTGATCTTTAAAAAAGTGTCAAAAATGGGTCGCAAGAGAATACTGAGGACGGGCAGCAGCTGAAACAGCCTGCCCTTCGGTCGGTCCCCGCTCAGTTCTCAAGCTGATTTTTGCTCATCTTGTGACATTACAGAGAGAACATATCTGAAGCATATCAGACTGGTCCCACCCATACGGGCAGTCCAGATCCGAAATGCCAGCAAATTCTCTCTGCACGAGAGATACAGCAACCCCAGACGATTGTTTCAGCCTTGTTAGGCATCATCAGTGAGGCATAACTGATATCTCCCTAGGCACCGTGAGCAAGGGGTCCACGTCTGGATTATCCCTTTAAACTTGTAGAGAGTCAAAAATGGGTCGCAAGAGAATACTGAGGACAGGCAGCAGCTGAAATAGCCTGCCCTTCGGTCGATCCCCGCTCAGTTCTCAAGCTGATTTTTGCTCATCTTGTGCCATTACAGAGAGAACATATCTGAAGCATATCAGACTGGTCCCACCCATACGGGCAGTCCAGATCCGAAATGCCAGCAAGTTCTCTCTGCATGAGAGATACAGCAACCCCAGCCTAACAAGGCTGAAACGATCGTCTGGGGTTGCTGTATCTCTCGTGCAGAGATAACTTGCTGGCATATAATGATGTAAATATAATATATTTCCTCGTGAATTTCCTACGAGGCTGGCCACAAATAGAGATGTCCCGAACAGTTTGCTGGCGAATAGTTCCTGGCGAACATCGCTTGTTCGAGTTCGCCCCGGCGGGTGGAGGCCCTAAATACTAAAAAGGGGGGGGACCTAATGTCATCCCCCCTGACCCCAACCCCTGAGCGGCGGGTGGGGGCCCTAAATACTAAAAAGGGGGGGGACCTAAGGTTAATCCACCAATCAGAGAGTAATGAGTCAAATTACACAGCGTGGGAAAATTCCAAAGAACTTTCCCACGCTGTGTAAAATGACACAGAGCACTCTGATTGGTGGATTTCAAACCAACCAATCAGAGTGCTGTGACAGGTAAATGTAGAGACTTACCTGTCAGTCTCTTCATTTACCTGTCAGAGCACTCTGATTGGATGGCTTAAACCCACCAATCAGAGTGCTCTGAGCCTAATTGCAGGGCGGGGCAAGGCTTTATAAGCCTTCCCCCGCCCTGCAGAGCTCAGTCTGCGCGGAGCCCTCGCCGGGTGAACATGGATTTTTTTTTTTGCGCTCGTTTTTTTTTTTTTTTAATTGCGTCGGTTATTATGTTTTTTATTTGGCCTTTTTTGGGGCTGAAAAAAGAAGATTTAGAAGAAAGAAAACATTGAATGGTAAGTTGTTTTTTTTTTTTTTACAGGTACTTAGTTAAAGGTCCCCCCCTCATTATTTTTAGGGTGAGGGGGGTAGGTAGGGAGTTAATTTTTTTTGGGGGGGGGGAGGTGGTGACTAGGGGTTTGGGGACCGCTAGTCACCTGGGGGGGGACATTTTTTTTAGGGCCCTCACCCGCCGCTCAGGGGTGGGGGCCGGGGGGAGGACCTTAGGTCCCCCCCCTTTTTAGTATTTAGGGCCCCCACCCGCCGCTCAGGGGTGGGGGCCGGGAGGGAGGACATTAGGTCCCCCCCTTTTTAGTATTTAGGGCCCCCACCCGCTGCTCAGGGGTGGGGGCCAGGGGGGAGGACCTTAGGTCCCCCCCATTGTGATTTATTTGCCCCCACCCACCGCTCAGGGGTGGGGGCCGGGGGGGAGGACATTAGGTCCCCCCCCTTTTTAGTATTTAGGGCCCCCACCCACCGCTCAGGGGTGGGGGCCGGGGGGGAGGACATTAGGTCCCCCCCTTTTTAGTATTTAGGGCCCCCACCCGCCGCTCAGGGGTGGGGGCCGGGGGGGAGGACAGTAGGTCCCCCCTCATTATTTTACCTATTTTACCTTAGGTCCCCCCCATTGTGATTTATTTGCCCCCACCCACCGCGCAGGGGTGGGGGCCGGGGGGGAGGACAGTAGGTCCCCCCTCATTATTTTTATGGCCCCCACCTACCGTGCAGGGGTGGGGGCGGGGGGGAGGACAGTAGGTCCCCCCCTCATTATCTTTATGGCCCCCATCCGCCGCCCAGGGGTGGGGGCCGGGGGGAGGACAGTAGGTCCCCCCCTCATTATTTTTATGGTCCCCACCCGCCGCCCAGGGGTGGGGGCCGGGGGGAGGACAGTAGGTCCCCCCCCCTCATTATCTTTATGGCCCCCACCCGCCGCCCAGGGGTGGGGGCCGGGGGGGAGGACAGTAGGTCCTCCCCCCCCATTGTAATTTATGGCCCCCACCTGTCGCACAGGGGTGGGGGCTGTGGTGAGCTAAAAAGGACAGATATTAACTGGGAAAATCACAATTGGGGAGAAAAACAGAGAAACTACAGGAACAGTTATTGGGAGAATAATTGGAGAAGGAACCATAGATGGGATGAGCATCAGACTAATAGACGGAATTGGGATAATTGGAGTAATAAAGAAGGGAATAGAGACTACTGGGACCTAAAGAGACAGACTGAAAGATTGGAGGCAGACGTGAAAGCGCTGAGGGAACAGTTGAGAGAGGAGGAAAAGATTGACCAATTGGGGGGTACCAGCAATCAGTAACACTCATAATTTTGTGTTGCTCTCTACATCCGTATGTATGTTTGTTTTTCTTTTGTTTTGTTCTTTCTCTCAGTCTTCCAGTCTCCCATTTAGCTATTCCTTTCTAATGATGAGATCTAGTGTTCCCACAGAGCAAGGCAAAGCTGTATTAGGATGATGATGTGTGTCAACAGAAGATCGTAGTGGATCCTTGTTACAGGATGGATAAGTATACGCTGTATCACAGTAGGGATGGGAGACAGCCAATACGGCCATAAGATACTCCAAATAAGGGAGAAGTTTACAGTCTATATTTTAATAATCCTTCTATTCCTCCAAGGTGTCCAGAACAATGGCGACAGTGTTTTAGGCAAAGCAGGGTGTCAGGAAAAATGGGACAATTTACAGCTCTACTGGGAGGAGTCGGAACTGGATTGAGAGTATGGAATTCTGCAAATATCACATCCAGTCCTACAAACTTTGCCGCTAGTATACTTTTGTGTGGCAATGAAATAGATGAGGAAGAAACTTGAAAAGAGGGATAAGGATAAGAGGGATAACTAGATAACGGAGCAACATAAAAGAAGAAAAAGTGGGGGAATGTGGGGTGATGCAACCCCTATTTGACTGTTTTCTTTCACCCTGCTTATATAACTCACTATAATTCCTGTGCTCCCCTTTCCTACTTCAGATCTCATAGTTTAACTAGAAGGGATAAATTATTATTATTTTTAAATGCTCAACATAAGAGAAGAAAAAGTGAGGGAATGTGGTGACATTCTGTCATCAAACTAATATGGTAACCAGGGATCATGTGACCAAGCTCATGTACAGTGGAATAAGCTTTACCTTTTGAAATGGTAACTGGGTAATTCAATACCTTTACAAGTCAGGAAAGAGATAACCACTCCCCCCTTTCTCCATTCCTCTCTGTTCCTTCTTGGCTGTGCTGCAGAGCAGATGTGCAGATGCCATGTGCTAGCATGGTGAACCATGTTACACTCTGTTGCTTCCTTTTCTTCCTTGGTGGATGTGGTGTTGAACTTGCAGCAGTGAGCCATTACTAGATGTGAAGGCCTAACCGTGGGTGAGATCAAGCGTGTGGGGAAGGGGTTACTATATAGATAGATAGATTTAAAAAGGGTTGTTGCTCCATGGGTCTGGGCTGTGTGTTTGTGATACATTTATAGTATTGTGTTGTTGCCTTTTAATAAATACCTTTTAATGTAGACGAACCCTGTGTAATATATATATTAATTTGGTGATACACCACAGGGGCAATAGGTTTTTTTTTTTGTTTTTTGTTTTTTTACAGTGAGCAACAAGTGGCTGCTCACTGCTTACTAGACATGCCCCTACTCGCTGCATAGCGAGTAGGGGCAGAATTTACTAATACTAAGTAATCTTTACTTAGTATTAGTAAATGTGGCTGAAAGATCAATTTAGGTCTTTCAGCCTTTTAGTAGATAACTCCCTAATACCGTGGGAATTAGGGAGTTATCTACTAAGCGGCTGCAAGATGCAGCCGCGGATCGGAGTTTGCATGCCACAGTCCAGGTGTTAATCCCCTTGAAACAACTTGTGGGTTTTAAAATTCGCCTGCCTATTGAAGTCTATGGCGGTTCGCCCGGTTCGCGGGTTCGCGAACATTTGCCGAAATTCGCATTCGCTGTTCGCGAACCGAAAATTTAATGTTCGTGACATCACTAGCCACAAATGGTGAGCTGGGTGTGCTCCCCCATCACTATATAATGATGTAAATATAATATATTTCCCTGTCAGATAAGAACCTGCACAGGTTTGGTAGAAAAACTGAGTGAAGATTATTTTTATTTAAAATTAACTAGAGTATTTAGAAGACAAGATTTTGAGAGTTGTCCTTCCTTCCTCCAGTCTAAAGCAATAAATCAATCTACATATTTAAATTTAATAATTCGACCAAACCTGTGAACACGTAGGTTGGTTGTTGAAAAGAAACGAGGAAGGGGTTAAGTACATTGCAAAGGCCCCCAAACAGACACATATCAACATAAATACATTGCATGGAACTATGACTGTTTCTTTATATATTCAAGTACAATTTCAATTTGAAATAATGGTGTAAATTTGCAGCTATGGTTGTTCAAACGATAGCAATAGTAAGTGTATTACTTTAAAAAAAAATTATATATATATATATATATATATATAAAATTCTAATTTACAGTGTGATATTGTTCTCTCTTACTTTTGATGCCATAGAAAATAATACTCTGTGTCTTTACTATGAAGATCAGAGCTCTTACTGATATCTAACTGATAGCTCTCACAACTGTAGTGTGCAGTTGATTCATGACATGTTCTTTTCATCTTTAGAAACATCTGTATCTAAAGTACTGTATCATATGAAAGGATATAGTTATACCGTCCAATGGACTGAAATGCTACAAAATTGCATCTAATTCTATCTCCTCTCTGAAAATTGGAGATACAGAATTGACATTGTCTTTGTGCCAAAGTGGTAATCTTTGTTCTTTCTTCAAGCAAGAGGTGAAAGGAATATGGAAAGGAGTTGTGTTCTTAGAAGTTAATGCATTCACATTAATTATATTTACAAAGCCTTTATTTATTTATGGAGTAGTTAAATATTAGTGTTTATTTTTCAAATGTGACATGTGACAATTTGATATTGTAAATTGGTATTAAATATTTACAACCATCACAATTCTAGAATATGTATTACTTGGTCACCTAATTGAAAATGTTTAATGGCATAATGTGCATACGTTTTACCATTGCCTGAAAGTGGAGATCTGAGATTTGTTCTAATCTTTATGGATGTTAGTCAATAGAATCCTGAGAAAATTGTTTTATTTTTAAATAAATATTTTACCTGTATAGAAGATAGTGTAATTTTAATATTCACTATATATGTTGTCTTAATTCAAATGAATTAGAATTTATTATTAATTTATTATTAGCATAACTGTGTACACTAAGCAATCTAACTTTGTAGACAATGACATTTAGCTAAACAAAATATTGTGTCGCATTTTGAAAATGCAGTTATTGAAATGTGATTCCTAAAAAGATTAAATATTATAAAACA
>OW240913.1:278247648-278303049 GCA_933207985.1 Pelobates cultripes
TCCAGGTAGACCAAGTCGACCCTGTTGAAGTCCTTTTCAGCATCCAACGACAGGGCTAGCATGGGACCACCCGAGTCTCAGCAAACTGCATTACATTTAGGTTTTTTCTTAAATTTTCTTCTCCTGTTCTTCCCGGAATAAACCCTGACTTGATCAGGTTTTACTAACCTAGGTATTAAATGTTTTAACCTATTAGCCCATATGGCTGAATAGATCTTAATATCCACATTGATTAGTGAAAGGGATGCTAGATTCTTTCATATACATGCAGGGTGGATAGAAGTAACTCGCTTAACCACCGTAGATGAAAAATCATTGATTTAGCAATATTAAAAAAAAACTATTTTCAGAGACAGCTACATATGTACCACAATAAGTCATAAAGGATGATGGTGCTTGCAGTGTCCTGTGTTATATTGTAATTTTATTGAATCCACTCTAAGCTAAGCCTATCTTTCTATTGTAAACAAAGATATCAAATTATTTTATAACTGTGCCCACTATTATATTTAATAGTTCCATAATGTCCTTCATGAAAACTGTTCAAGATTGAGTTTTAACTTTAATGTATATTAATGAAAGATATAATTCCTTCAAACAAGTCACTTTTATACACATAGTAATGCTTTTGTGGTACAATTTTGGCGAAATCTTGAAAGTCAGAAATATATTTTTAAATTGTTTTTGCAACTCAATAGTCAATTAGAGAATTACCCATTAAGTTATGGTCAATTTATGTAATTGTGTTTATGTATAGTCAGCCCTAAAAATGCAAAGACCAAACATGAATTTGCCAGGAAGAATATCAATGTAAGGAGCAAAAATGCAGACTGACCAAGCACTGATAAGGAATGAACTCATGAATCTTGATTTGTGAACCCCAAAGTCTTACTCTTTTGTTCCTGTTTACCCTATTTGTCAGAAACATGAGCAGATAATTAATCTGTTTACTATTATACATAGGCCAACTTCAGTAAAAAGTTTGATTGCATCATTAAAACTGAAACTGATTGATCCCAACGTCATCTAGTACAACACAGATCAGAAATGTGTTCATTAGAAAGAAGGCACAGTTTTATTTACATACTTTTTGTTTCATGTTTTCACTTATTTAAAATTGATTTCTAGGATAGACAGCAAATATAGTTTACCAAACGATTTCGTAGTGGAAGAAAACAACTCTCCATCCTTTGCAATATTAAGTTTTCACAGTTGTACAGAAACAAACAAAATTGCTATCTTGTTTTGAGTTCCAAACAATGTTTCCACTGTTTTCTTGCATTGACTGGACTTAACAGGGTGCCAATTTCAGAGAAAAAAAGAATTGGGAATGGAATTTTATTTCAGCATTGTGTTTCACCTTGACTTGGACTATGATGGATTTTTCAAACAGTACTCTATCATAATACTATAGTTTGATGCTGAAGCTCAGCCTTTTGAAAGATCTGCCAAATTAGGACTCGATAACAATGTGTGCAAGAGACATGGTGCCCATGACCTATCTGTTTTTCATCTTGGCTTTACACTACAAAAAGGAAAATAATTGTCTCCTCTAGTTTCATATCATGCCAAGAATAGGAACATTTTGAAAGTATTTTTCAATAGTGGAAATGTCCTAAGACATAAAGCAGAATATGTATGTCTTTATTTATTTTACATTTCTGATATAGAACTTTTATCAATGAATCATCTACCCATTATTGATTGCAAGTGTTTTGGTACTGTGATAAAAGTAGAGAATAACAATTATAGTAATGGCATCAAATATCAGATCTTTTTGTTAGATTAAACATGCTGATCCATTTACAGTGGTGTCTTAAAACAAATTACTAAAAATGTTATTTGTATTTAAAAAGTCAATCATCTTCTTCATCTGATCTATAGCTTCTAGTCACTGTGATTACCCATAAGCAAGTATAACACATGACATTAAGGGGAGTACCAGCAGAAAGATAACATCAAACAACTATTAAAATAAAAAAAATAAAAAATATGCTTTATATTAGTGATTAGGTATACACTAATATAGGTGTTAGGTTTAATTTTTCTGCAAAAAACATAACAACATTACCCAAACTCACATGGAAGCACCAAAAGAGGCTAAAACAGATGACATGGAGTATGATCTGACAGTGCAATACATGGGTACACATGGAACCATAAACCTTTATGCTAATGAATATGAAAAATATCTACATACTATCTTTTCATTATTCTGTAATATATGAATCAACATTAAAACATTAACATCTCTTATTTTATCACCCTTGTTTTGCCATGATTGCTTAACGTAACATATACGTACATTGATTTTCCAATATAAAAAAATACACCAAAAAATTGCATTAGTGTTCTTGATATTTAAAAAAAAAACCTTCTCAAAATATGTTTTTAAAATAAATGGAACAAGGTGATATGTTGAGAGTGTTGAATATCTTCCCAGTTTTGTAGCAGAAAGAAAGAACACATACAGGACGAACACATGCCTACACGGATGATTCAGCTATTTAAAGATAGCACATACTGCTGCACTTGTGTAAACTCACATTTCAGATAAGATGTACACCAGATAAATATCTGTTAAAATATTCAGTTGCCTTTATTCCATTATTCTTCAAGTCGCTTATGTCTCCAATATGCCGTTTTTGACCGTACAATTTAAATTCTCTTTCAATGCTGATAATGCTCACTCTTGTGAAATATATATATGAAACCAGGGGGCTGCACTCACATGAACATGCATGAATAGGGTGCTGCTGGGGACAGTTTATACAATACACAAGATCCAGTGCACTCACTCATCCACGAAACAGCAACTTCAAAGCTCAGAAATTGTATTAGTTTTTAGTTTTTTTAAAAACACATCTAGGCAAAAATAATAGGGGTAAGTTACAGTATATGATCATACATTGAATAAGCTTGCCACAACGTCAATGTACCCTATTTATGCATGT
Source organism: Pelobates cultripes (assembly GCA_933207985.1). NCBI lineage: Eukaryota > Metazoa > Chordata > Amphibia > Anura > Pelobatidae > Pelobates > Pelobates cultripes. Next base: position 278,250,603 of record OW240913.1, read on the forward strand.
TCAGGTGAGTGCAGCCCCCTGGTTTCAAATTATATATATATATTTGTGCTCAGAATTTATCTAATACGTAATGGAATGTAGAAGGAGAAGCAAAGTTGGTTGAGGTGTGCAGAAACCAATGTACACGTAGGCCTGTAATAGAGGGCAAAAGAGGATTCAAAGAAAAACACACTTTATTGCAAGTTTATACAGCTTGTGTACTGAAAGCTTGTGAGGAGTTTTACTCTGATTGAGGTATATATGTAACTGAGCTGAGGATTACCTGTTGCCCCATCACTTAGTGATGTAGACTGGGGTGTAAGAGCTTGAAGCTGCTGATGCAGCACTTTTGCGAAAAAGAGAGACCAGCGAAGGAAGCCATGATGTAGCTTACCTTAATGGAAAGTTTAGACGTGAAGTAATGGATTAGTACTGATAGTGTGTGGCTGACCTTGGATACGTAAAAAACGGAGTGACGGCATAGGAGGCATAAATAAGATGATTGATTTGTAGGTTTAGAGGAAGAAGCAAAAATTACAATAGTTTAACTGCAAGTTTCATGAATCAAGCAACTCTACCTGTGACATGGTACAATATACAAAGCCCTAGAGTGAGTGATAGAGTAGTCGTGAAGCATGCGTAACAGTACGAGGTGTAATTGTGTGCTTAGTCCAAGATTAGCTCATGGAATGGTGGTATTCTGGATGGAACATAGTGGGTCAGGGGGGGTGCCTGAAAGAAGACATTGAACTGAGCAAGAAAAGTGTCAGCGGCTGTGTTGTGGACGCCAGGAATGTAAAGGCAGACTAAAAAGAGCTGAGAGGTTGCTGCCAGCCGAGGCAGCCTGTAAATCAGCCACAAAAATGGTTAGTGAGGATGGCCGCCCGAACGTAGGCCAGGTGCCATAGTGCAGGGTGAATAGGTAGTAGATTAAAGGCGTTGGATAAGTCAGTCTTGCTCAACCAAGCCTTACTACTTACTGAAGTGATAGCTTGTATGGCATGGTCGATTTTCGTAGTGCAGTGAGAACTTCATAGCGGGAATGAGGGAGTTTGATGTTGGGAATGGATGTAGAGTGCGGTGCGGAAGAGGTCTATGATCGGTATTATAGGATATAGTGAATGGCTACCTCGATGGGAATGGTACGCCAAGATGAGAAGTGTGAAGACCGGAAGGAGGCAATCGTGAAACCAGCGTATGACTGCTGTGGACAGAAGGTGGTCCACCGTAAGAGGGTCAAAGGGTGCATATAATAGGTTAGGGCATACGAGTGTACCTGTGGGAATGGCGATAAAGCCTGTGTGAACCTCTGTGAGAAACCCAGCACCAGAATCTACCAGATGCCTAGTTGGGTGTAAGTATTCCAGGATATCAATGTTAACCTTAGATGGGCGTATCTTAGGTGACAAACGGTCTGCGTATGTGGATTAGGTGTGGGTTCTGGAGCAGATGTGCAAAACCCTTGCCAGATGCTTTTGGTGGCTGCAATAAGGCCACCCTGAAAGCCAGAAAAGTGGCTTTGGATACTGTCCAGTCAGTATTATGCCATATCTTTTGTCCAGAATGTGATTGTTAAAGGACTATTCATTACACCAGAATAAAGTCTGAAAACTCAACAAAAGACATATAAACTTTTGTGAATAAAAACTATGGAAACAAAAATTTGAGAATATTTATTTATTGCAATTAATGCAATTAAGTTAAAATAGATTATGAATTATCAACAATAATGTGAATTATACATGTACATGTCACATCTTCACTAGTTGAAACATGAAGCGTGTCTTACATATTCATGTAGCATATATCAAGAACAACCTGAAAATTGTGTAATTCTAGCAAATAACAAGAATTGTCTGCTCTAAAATTCAGTCTTCTCTGTTGTGTTGAGCAACCAACATGCCAGGTTATAGGCAAGGCCCTGCTGCACTACTGATTGAGTAATCAGTGCCTCTGTCACTTGGATTAAAAAGCTTTTGCTTAAAGCAGCTGTTCCTTGCAGCTGCCTAAAGTAATAAACATTGATATTTCACATCATTGGGAAAAAAAAGTTGTTTTCCATTGCAACTTTGTAACAATAGAGGAACCAAAAATAGATTTTCTTGAAAAACATAATTTACAGACAATTAAAAATAATCTGTTTTATTCTGTACAGTTGTATTTAAAATAGATGGTTAATTAACTACTGTAATTTAGTCAAAAATGTAGATGCTAATTTTCTCTAATAGAAATGCATTTACAAAAAATGCTACATACTCTTGATAATCAATTGTATAAACTAACATTCTATACAAACAAACAACACTACTCCCACTACTCCTGGATGGCAGAAAAGCACTAAGATTGCCTCCATGGGCCTCCTGGCACCATAACAAGTTCACTTACATAAAGTTGCTTTGGTCCCTGGTGTGTCCCTTCTTTTTATTATGAAAATAGTGGCCAGATTGTTATTTAAAAGCCTTGAAGTGTGAAGGTTTTAGTTTGGTATATTAAGATATCATATTTTTATTAGGTCAGCCTAATATATATTTCTGATAATATAACGAGAGTACCGTATGATAATGAGTGTGTACCATGAGGGGTAATGTTTAGGAGCAGAACTAGGATTTCACCTGAGTGTAGGGAGGTTTTGCATGTATTTAGACATGATATCTGTAGAATCACATTTGATCTTTAAAAAAGTATTTATCGTCCAATACAAAATGTGCCAATACAGTGCAAAGGACAATTATATGTCAAAGAACATATACTCTAAGGAGGACCCTTGTAAAGAGGGATGTCGCAATAGGGTTACAGATGGTGTTTTGAAAACCATAAGTGGTGAATAAACTAATTTATTCTGATTCTGATCTGTGGTTTTCAACGGCATTCTGGAGGATCAGTCTGGAGGATCAATGTACCATATAGTGATTTCCACAAATAAAGACTGAAGTGGTGACTTTCCTACGAGGCTGGCCACAAATAATAGTGAGCTGGGTGTGCTCACCCATCACTATATAATGATGTAAATATAATATATTTACTCGTGAATTTCCTACGAGGCTGGCCACAAATAGTGAGCTGGGTGTGCTCCCCCATCACTATCTAATGATGTAAATATAATATATTTCCCTGTCGGATAAGAACCTGCACAGGTTTGGTAGAAAAACTAAGTGAAGATTATTTTTATTTAAAATTAACTAGAGTATTTAGAAGACAAGATTTTGAGAGTTGTCCTTCCTTCCTCCAGTCTAAAGCAATAAATCAATCTACATATTTAAATTTAATAATTCGACCAAACCTGTGAACACGTAGGTTGGTTGTTGAAAAGAAACGAGGAAGGGGTTAAGTACATTGCAAAGGCCCCCAAACAGACACATATCAACATAAATACATTGCATGGAACTATGACTGTTTCTTTATATATTCAAGTACAATTTCAATTTGAAATAATGGTGTAAATTTGCAGCTATGGTTGTTCAAACGATAGCAATAGTAAGTGTATTACTTTAAAAAAAAATTATATATATATATATATATATATATATATATATAAAATTCTAATTTACAGTGTGATATTGTTCTCTCTTACTTTTGATGCCATAGAAAATAATACTCTGTGTCTTTACTATGAAGATCAGAGCTCTTACTGATAGCTAACTGATAGCTCTCACAACTGTAGTGTGCAGTTGATTCATGACATGTTCTTTTCATCTTTAGAAACATCTGTATCTAAAGTACTGTATCATATGAAAGGATATAGTTATACCGTCCAATGGACTGAAATGCTACAAAATTGCATCTAATTCTATCTCCTCTCTGAAAATTGGAGATACAGAATTGACATTGTCTTTGTGCCAAAGTGGTAATCTTTGTTCTTTCTTCAAGCAAGAGGTGAAAGGAATATGGAAAGGAGTTGTGTTCTTAGAAGTTAATGCATTCACATTAATTATATTTACAAAGCCTTTATTTATTTATGGAGTAGTTAAATATTAGTGTTTATTTTTCAAATGTGACATGTGACAATTTGATATTGTAAATTGGTATTAAATATTTACAACCATCACAATTCTAGAATATGTATTACTTGGTCACCTAATTGAAAATGTTTAATGGCATAATGTGCATACGTTTTACCATTGCCTGAAAGTGGAGATCTGAGATTTGTTCTAATCTTTATGGATGTTAGTCCTGAGAAAATTGTTTTATTTTTAAATAAATATTTTACCTGTATAGAAGATAGTGTAATTTTAATATTCACTATATATGTTGTCTTAATTCAAATGAATTAGAATTTATTATTAATTTATTATTAGCATAACTGTGTACACTAAGCAATCTAACTTTGTAGACAATGACATTTAGCTAAACAAAATATTGTGTCGCATTTTGAAAATGCAGTTATTGAAATGTGATTCCTAAAAAGATTAAATATTATAAAACAGAACATACAAGGTCATTAAAATAGGTATAAACTGAAAACATATTTTGTAGGATTTGAAGTTTTAATGACTAAATAAGTAAAATGGCCAGGTTCACTGAGCAAAAGGAATCAGAATATGTTTTTTAAAAGTTCGAAATAGTACAAAAGCACAGTATCAAATGCAAGAGTGAAATACAGAAATAGCCAGTACAAGTGTCATAGTACCCATACTCTGCAAAAGGTTCATAAGAGAGCTTTAAATGTAAATAATACAGTTAGGTTTAACCCATTCATATCCAGAATTGAGTATAAACATTCTGGCTTGCACATACTTTGCAGGGCTAAGTTTATTCTAAAAACACTCTCTTACCCTCATATACAGTCTAGGAATTATTAGCAACCTGTTGAGGAATACATTGTGCTGCCAGAAGCCACTTGTCACGTATTTAATAGCTGCAAGTGTACTAAACTGTCTGCTCATCCCCTCCTGCCAAACAGTAAAGGAAATTTCAATGGGTCCTACTATCCCTACAGTCAGGGAAGAGAAAATTGAATGGGCTATACCATTTCACTATTAGAATTGCATTAGTATTCCAGAGAATGGTAACACTTACACTAGCACTTTTTAAATATTTTTATTTTAGATATATTATTTAAATGTATTTACTGTATGTGGGCATTATGCTCATGTACAGACATTATTTTTACAATCTGTACATTTTTAGCAAGCTGTACTGCTAGAAATGCCTCCAGTGTACCTACAAATACCTAGAAGCAGGCTAGTTGACCATTCTATGTATCTACCTTTGTAATTGTCACACATACTGTATATGAGTATAATTGTTTGTTTGTTTTTTGTTTTTATTATTTTATACTACATTTTTAGAACCAATGGGAATTATTGCAAGATAAAGGACCCAGTATACTGTGTAAAGCTAACAGTAAAAATCCTCAGGTTCAATAGTATAGGTACAAAATAGATGTTAATTGCTAACAGCAGCACACATAACTTATACAACATTTTATTCATGTACTCATGAACCTATGGATTCCTACTGTATACATTACATTATTGGAGATTGAGGGCTTCTAACACAGAGTACCTAGCTCGACACAGATTATCTTGCCATGTGCCATGGAGTGTCACACCATCTTGTTTATTGTAGTACTCTCTAACACTTTTCATTCCCAAAAAATTTCTATAATGGATGTACAAATATACAAAATAAAAATTGTGTAAATTCACATTTTGTTAGCATATTTGTGGATACATTGTGAACATATAACATATTTAAATAAAAATAATCATGTGTCTAAATAAACTCCCTGTTTCAAAATATATTCTTATACATTAAGCCATGCTGGGGCAAAGAGAACGGAATTTGTTGCAAAAACAGCACTATTACTTGTTGTGGAAACATTCAAACAAATAACTTTTTTTACACAATGGATGTTCCAAGATTTCTGTGATAGTTAGTTGGACTCACTATTATCAAATTTTTCAATTGTTAAAGACACAAAGATTACATATTTACTAGCAGAGTGGAATAAAAGAATGATACACATTATATGGCCACTTCAAATCCCTGGCATTGCATCTTACCCAAGGATGTGTTTCTTGAAATAGTGTTGAAACTGGCCAGTTGAAACCAGTTATAAAGGAGTTACCCATCAACTATAATGTGAAAAGGGGTTATGAAAACTCAGCCTTTCCCTGATATGAGCTTAGATTTATTAGTAAATGTCCATGATGAAAAGCATTGGATTGGCTGAGATCATCAAGGAGGCGGGCCAGGGGCAGGGGCAAACGAAGGCTTGGCCAATCAGCATTTCTTTATAGAGATGCATTGAATCAATGCATCTCTATGGGGAAAGTTCAGCACTGCCCTAGGATGCACCTCTTATGGCCATTTGATGATTGGCCTCTAAAGGGAGCAATGTAAACACTGCCTTTTCTTAGAAAAGGCAGTGTATACAGCAAGAAGGATGCAGCGACTGACTACACTCACCAGAACAACTACATTAAGCTGCAGTTGTTCTAGTGACTAAAGTGTCCCTTTAATGATCCTGGCTAGAAATTTCTGGGAATAGAGATTCACCTGCTGGACAGCTACCAACAATACATAAACAGATATTGGTAATTGGGTAATGTGTAAAACCGCCTACCAATCAGATATAGGTAAACAACTTCCAACTACACTTTTGAGACCTGTACTTGGGTAAGAAAATGGTGGATAAAAGGAGCAAGATTTAAATAGAAATTCTCTCTCTCTCACGCTTAATCAACATCAGCAGACCATAGTACCAGCTGAAGGGCAGAGATCATTAAGAGAGATCAATGGGTTATAACCATTTTCTAGATTTAAATTTTACATTCAACAATACTGAAGAGGAAGAGGAAGTACCTTCTATTATTGGAAAGTAATATTAGCATACTCATATTTTACACCTTTTCTGCAGATGGGGTTCTAAGACTAAGAATTTGCATGGGACTATTTGTTCCCTTCAAAATAACCAAGATTGTCTATTTCCCTGACTGTATTCCGGTGTCACATTGTGAGTAAAGAAGTGATTGAGTTTCTGTGTCACTTCAGTTGGATAAAAACTGATGGCTGCATCCAACTTATCAGGTTTGTTGATAAATTGGTGGATAATAAATATATAAGTGGAGCGCAAAATAGATGATAACAATAAGCCCCTATACACACCAGTAAGTACCAATATCACAATTGAAAGGTATACTTAGGTGGCTTTTGATCAATCCAGTATTCTCATGCAAAACAAGAAGCACACATATCAAATAATCATGCAGTATGTCTAAGAAATCGCTTACAGTTGTTTAGCAAAGGCTGTATATAAATATTTGACAATTGATTTATTGCACAAATAAAACATATATAGGTCACATTTAAAAGTAGATGATTATACAAAGATAAATGTGCAGGCTGCTTACAAGATGTCAGAAAGTGAGTATGTGCGGGTGGAATGCTCTGCTACTCACAAGCGCTTAATGGGTGTTATATCTGTGGAGATGAAGCAGGAGATGGGTGAAGTAAATTAATCCTTTTCCCCTCCGCTTGTTCACTCTGCTGGATACACCATAGACCGCAGCAATATCGTAAACCAATGTCCGGTTGAAGTTTGCACGATTAACGTTGCCGCCCAATGATGAAGTCAATGCGTATTACGTCAACGTGTTTCGCCCGTTGTCCTTCTCAGGATGTTAGGTACGTATCGGCCATCTTCCTAATGGGAAAAATTTAAGGGCAATACAATCCGCCCTCCACAGTCTCTATTGGTTGCATGAAAAAGTCCTAATTTACATATAAATCAGCCGACGCACATATGAATGATCAACTATCCAAAAAAAAGGCCATACACATTTTACAATGTACACAAAATAAAACACATATCAATCATATTATAGATCTGCCAACAGAACAGAAAAAACAGAACCAAAAGTAAGTTGGTAAAAAAAAATCAATGGCCAGCTTTATTAAAATATATCAATTAAAAAATATATATGTGTACAAACTAAAAACTCAAGCTAAAAAGTGACACCACTCAAAATCTTTATTTAAACAAAATGGGATGAGTGTGTTAAACTCATTAATTTTTTTCATCTTCACTTTTCCTATTTTTGGGGTAAAATATCCCCTCTCCAGTCATAGTGAACCATGTGAATGCCTTTGAAACTTAAAAATGAAGGGTCACCATTGTGGTGATCTTTGAAATGTAATGAGACCTGATGTTGTTTTCTTCTAATGTTGTTCACATGCTCACCTATCCTAGTTCGTAAAGGACGTGTGGTTCTACCTATGTAGTTCAAACCACACGGACAGGTGAGCATGTATCCCACATCTTTCGTACTGCATGTAATACACTCCTTGATCTTATGGGTCTTGCCATTCACAGCGAACTCACGGATGTGGCACTTTGTCAAGTGTGTTAATTGGCAGGCCCGGCACCTTCCACACCCAAAAAACCTGTAAATTAGGTTAAAAAGTTAGAATCTATTTCTTTCTTCTTTAAGGTTGGATTATCTGTTGAAATTATTTTCAAATTTGGTAAGCCCCGATGTATGAGTTTGGGATGATCAGGTAGGATGTCTTTAAGAATAGGGTCGGCTAGAAGTAGATGACAATTTTTTTTATGATGTTCCTAACTTGTCCATTTTGGTTGCCTGGAAATTGGCATAGAAATTGAATCACGTCTACATTAAAATTTGTGTTCTTAATCTTATATTTAGCAATTCCTTCCTTTTTACTTTGTCAACAGAATTAAAAGCAGTACGAAGTAACTCATTACCATAACCTCTCTCTCTAAAATCTTGGGTTATTCTCTGTCCCTGGTTGACAAAGGTATTGTGGTCAGAACAGTTCCTTTTTAGTCTCATATATTGACCGTGGGGAACATTGTCCAAGCAGGGACTATAGTGACAGCTTGTCCTTTCAATATAGGATAGAAAAGGATAGAAGACAGTGAGTACAAATCGACACACTCTACCCTAAGGTAAAAGTGCTGGGTGTAACCTCTAGTCTTCAGTACCGCAAGGAGACTCCAGGAGTCTCCAGGGGCATAACCCCAACGTGAGAAATAGACAAAAAACAGGAGCAAAGATGCTACTGGTCTCAGAGTTTTTCAATAAATATATATCTTTTAGTACCTTGGATTACATCTCTATACACATATTTATTTTTAAATGTAATAAGTGCATAACCTGTAAACGAACTGATGCGACTATTAGATCAAAGACCATTTCCTTTACGTCATCCGCCACACAGAAGATTTATCAAATAAATAATTTTATCCATTGTAACACAAAAAATGTGATTTACTTACTGGAGTGCCCATGTGGGCTCCAGTATGTTGGTATGACAACCAGAAATCTTAAAATTAGGTTAGCGGAACATTGTCGCAACATCTCTAAAGGTTATGAAAATCATTCAGTATCCAAGTACTTTTTAATGCATAATAAAAATCCCAAATTACTTAAATGTATAGGTATCGATGTGTGTGAAATCCCATGGAGAGGATGCAATATAAAAAAGATCTTAGGTAGTAAAGAAATGGAATGGGCTTACAACTTGAAGACCCCATTAGGCCTCAATATAGAATTTGACCTTTTTAATTTCTTGTAATCTTTTTTTAGCTTTTATGCAACCCTCCTACTATAGTTTTAAAATTACTTGATTATATAATTTTACTGTATTTGTTATTATTTTTCTTAACTTATTTTAAGTATGTCTTTTTATACTTACCTTTTTTTAATGTATTATATTATTGTATTTATAATTTATATTTTTGTGTATACATATATTGTATGTTACAGTTGTATCTATGTTTATAATCTGTTCTAATAGTATTCACCTATGTTAATCTATTGGAATATGTTAGTAACCTCTGAGGGGTTTCGAACTTGTGGAGTGTGTGTTCCTAGTCTGATACTCTACTGGTGCAGCCACCTGCACCATATAAGTGTGCAAGCCTTTTTTGAGTATTGAACCTGCTTGTCTGATCATAAAACTCAACCCAGAGGCTCCTACTTAACCTAATATCACATGACATGTTCTTATTTACTTCCGTGTCACATGATGTTATAATTTATATAATTTCTTACACTGTAAAACCTCGTTTTTTAATATTTTGTGTACAAATAATGCTTCTGACTTCTATACTATATTTTAAACACTCTTATATTGACTTTTTATATTTTCCACATTTTTATTGAATTGTGTCCACTCCCATGACGCTGGTGACGTCATTTTGGCGGGAATTTCAATTTATCTGTGCAATTTTATGTTTTCTTATATAAGTGCTATATGTTAGGTCTGTTTTTCTCTTTTTATAAGTTTCTACTTGATGAAGCCTATTGTGGCGAAACGCGTATAGGAACTTTTTATATAATCTAAAGTGTTAATAAAGGAATATTTGGCTATTATACATTTGGTTGCCACATTCCTCTTCCCACCTTAGTATTATATTACCTTATTTTAGTATAATTTTATTATTTTACTATTTGCAAGTTTATTTTATTCAGACCTGACTACTACTACCTTTTTGTCCATATTGGAGTACCAAGAATCCTAAGGTGGGGATTATACCACCCATACGCCATCCACCGAGCAGTACGTCTGCTCTATATACCGTGAGTATATTTTATTCTGTTTTTACATTTTATCAACTATACAGTGAGCACTATATTTTATTCTTTTACCTCGAGCTGGACTACTCCACCAAAGTACTCTGCTAAAGAACAAAAGAGGAGCAACGTATATCCTTGAGTGGGGATTATTCCACTATGTGCCATTTACACCAGAGCTGGATATAAGCTCTGAATATTGTGAGTAGTTCTACTATTCTATATACAATATTATTTTACCGTTCATTCTATACCATTGGAGTTTCCCTTGTCTTCTGTTTTCTTCACATATCCATTTTGAAGCTGCGGATATACATCTGGGACTTCACATATCATTTTATGTAGCACTAGGACTACCTCCTGCATATGTGGATTATTTATATTCGGACTTTCTAGGTATCGCTGCTTGGACTCTCTGATACATATTTTTATACATTCATTCTACTTGTCTTAGGCGCACCCTTATTTGTGCTTTTCTCTCCATTGTATTCCAAGGGGCTTAGAGGGGATTCCCCTTTTTCCATAGGTGTGCTGCCTTGCTGTCATATTCTCTGTTTTCCTATCAGCGCTGAACCTCCTTCCTGATCTCGATTACATATGTGAGTTACCCTTACCTGGCTCATATCCTGGTTGCATAGTTGCATTAGTTACACTTGTATATACTTTATTTTTCACTTACTTTATGGTCTCACTATTTAGATATTATTTTTCGATATATTAGCAAGTACATTATTACCCTGATTCTACATTGCTATATATATATATATATATATATATATATATATCCAGGTGATGTACCTGATCTCGGGGCATCTTTGCTCCTGTTTTTTGTCCTTTCAATATAGCTATTCACATCCACAGACTTGAAAAAAGTTTTAATTTGATCATTTTCAATGCAAATAGTGAGATCTAAAATATCTATCTGTGTGTTGCTATACTGAAAGGACAAAGTTATACCCCAATCATTCTCATTGACATTGTGGATGAATTCTTGGAGGAGACATTCTCCTCCTCTCCCAATAAACAGGAGGTCATCTATATACCTCTTATGTAGCACCAGGTTCGACCCCCAGCGACCATCCCCATTCAGGTGACTGGATTCCCAGTATGCCATGAACAGGTTGGCATAGATGGGAGCGAACCCGGTGCCCATCGCTGTGCCACATTTCTGGAGGTAAAAACGGTCATAGAACCAAAAGTAATTGTGGTTAAGGATGAGGTCGATAGACTCCAAAACAAATAATTTTTGCCTTCCCAGGTATTTGAGATTCTGCAGAAAGAATTCAGTTGCTTGCAAACCTAGATCATGTTTAATTACAGTGTACAAGGAAGTGGCATCTGCTGTAATCAGCAGATAGTCATTCTGCCACTGTATAGTACTTTTAAATGTGACCTATATATGTTTTATTTGTGCAATAAATCAGTTGACATATATCAACTATATACAGCCTTTACTAAACAACTGTAAGCCATTTCTCAGACATTCTCAGACATACTACGATTATTTGGTATTTGTGCTTCTTGTTTTGCATGAGAATACTGTATTGATCAAAAGCCATCTAAGTATACCTTTCAGTTGTGGTATTTGCACTTATTGGTGTGTATAGGGGCTTATTTGTGTCATCTATTTTGCCCCCCACTTATACATTTATTATCTACCTGCATTGTGTGTGTGCTTGAGTTGGTATTTGGAGAAACATCACTTAAGTGTTCACTGGTATACACCATTATATGTGTTTGTTAATTTCCTGCACTTTTAAAGGAAACATTTGAGTTTTTTACCCATTTTTTCTGCTCCTTTGATATGAAGTTGGCTATGGTATATGCCTAACTATTGTCGTCCACATATCTAACAAACCATTTAGTTAATCAGCCCCTACTCAATTATAGAATTTTATTTAATGCCTTTTGCCATCCTTATGCTTCCTTCATGATTGCCTGTATGCAGTGATTAGTTGAGTGTTCTATGGGAGGAAATTTTGCTATTGGAAGCATAGGTTGTACTATGGTATTGATCCTATTCCTTTGAAGGTAGGGTGTGGTATATAACCTGTGACATGTTTCAAACTAAACAATTGAATGGGTTAATTTAGAAGTGGGGACTATATACTTTGTTGATTATAGAAATGGGGAAAGTGGATGATTAAACAGTATTTGAATTATGTGAAGAAATAGAGAACACAGTAAACAATAACATGTGTGTATGCAATAACTATTTTCTGAAAAGGTTAAACAGAATGGAAATAATAGACAACTGCCACTCCTAAAAAAGAGAGTTTAATCTAGGAGGTCACACAAAGATCCAATCAGATAGTGAAGTGGAATTATCCATAACCCAGACTCATCTTAGAACAACAGTCTGGAATACTACTACAATGTATGTGAGTTTAAAGGAATAGTAAATTTGATGCCAGATAAACATAATGTGTATTCTGTCTAGTATCTGACATCATGAGCCCAGGATAAAAAAATAATAATAAAAAGCATAAAGGAAAAGAAGAAAAAACAAGTAAATAACAAAATTTATTAGAATGCCAAGGAATTGTTGACAAGTTTTGTTACAAGAAACATAAAATGCTATCATAATAAATGGCAGCCACCATGAATATTATTATTAGTTAGGGGACAGCCACTAAATCAAAACATCCAAGGGTACTTGCACTCGATCGCACCTGTGGTGAAGGTATCTGGTCACCTCTAAAGACCCATCATATAGTTATGGAAGATACCAAAATGATACACTACTCAATTTTATAGCAAAATAGAAGTGTAGTGTAGTGTATAATCAAGTGTATAGCACAATACCATAAAACAAGGTATACTTCCATTGATTCTTATGTGAACTGTAATAACCAACTTGTCCAATACTATGAGTGGCTATGTAGATCGTGATCTTTTTCTACGTCATATTTGAACTCCCACAACCACCGTACATCCCTGGGGTCATTGAGCATAGACGCAAAGATGATGTCATGACGTTCAGCTCAGAATAATGGCGGGAACGTCGGTCATTATAACAGATCAATTTTACTTTCTACACCAGGGCAATTTGAAGGGACACAATGTCCCGAGGGTGCAGCCATGGATCTGCCTACCCTCATCCTGCTGTTGCATGCTGTCCCATCCAGCTGCTACATAGGAAACCCTACATACAATGTGAAGAAGATGCTGCTCCATCCTGCTGCTACATAAGAATCCCTACATACAAAGTGAAGGAGATCTACAGTAGATGTATCCATCCTTTTGTCTACTCTTAGAAGAATCAATAAAGTATGATTGTCCCCCAGGAGGCCTCCTTATATACTTTTAGGTGAGATCTAACCTAGACTTTTTTGATTTTTCATCATTTTTCTCATTTTTTATATTTTGCATTTTTTTATTGTCCATTTTTTCTGTATTGGATCACCCACAATACATTTAGGATTGGGACAGATCATTGACACTTAGAGTATATTCTGCTGCACAGATTACTGATATCTGTGTGCCCTCCATTTTTCTAGTTATTTGCTTTGTGCATAGGAATTGCAGGCAGGCAGGCAGGCAGTATTGTATATATATATATATTTATTTATTTGTTTGTACTTTGGTGTATTGAGTTATATACTTTAGGTGATTTGGCACTAAGCACTTTAAGTAATGTTTTGCACTTTATATATGGTAGACTAGTTATGTGAATTGAGATATGTTTACTTTTACATAGGAGAGATTAGCCCTCTTACCTATACTTCTATGTTGTGTCAATTAACTACCCTTTTTCTATTTTGCTATAAAATTGAGTGTGGTATCATTTTGGTACCTTTGACAGCAACTAAATGTTGATTTTAATCACAGACTAAGTGAGAAGTGACTAATGGAGTTGTTTTTTTTCTTTCTTTTTTTTTGTCTCTTCTATTTTTTCCTCTGTTGGTTCTTTTTCCTCACATGATCTGTGAGTAATGTCAACATTTAGTAGCTGTTTCCTAACCATCAATAGTCTTTTTTTCTTAACAATTATTAATGTATCTTTTTTTGGTGCCACAGACTGAATTGCTGGAAAATACACTTATTATATTAGCTCACCCCTAAAATATATACATAATATTGATATTATTGGCCCGTTAGCTTATCAACATTTTTTCCTGCCGAATCATGTCCCCTAATATTTCAAATGGATATTATTTGGATGAGTTGAATCACCACAACAATTGGACTACCTAAGCTAAATTTAATATTTGGACTAACAGATTCCGCAGAACCAACTTTGTCTGCCTTGCACAAGTCAGTTATGCAGCATTAGAAAAGGAAGGAGTGGTGGTAATATGGTGCTACAGTGTGCTGCTAAAACCACAGTGAAATCAACCACACAATTTCACATAAAAGCAGAAAGCAGAAAATAGAATATAAAGTGGATAGCGCACTAGGAAACCAAAAGTGTGTAATAAAATATTTATACACAAGTTAAAAATAAATAAATGTATATACCATAGAACATACTATAAAGGAGATCTTTATCCAGGTTCCTCTGAAAAGAATAAAACTCATATAGGGCAATATCGTACTGGTAAATATCCCCAATCTCAAATATGTATATACACAAATATTTAAGTATCCTACTCACATTTTTATAAGCCTGCATTCAAACTGGCTCAGGTCTACAAAAGGTACATTGATGATATCTTTTTTATCTGGAAGGGAGGCCGTGCCATCTTAGGTTCTTTTTTAAGCTTCTTAAATTCCAACACATGGGGAATTGTTTTAACACAAGAAGTTAGTCACGTAAAAGTTAATTTTTTAGATTAACAGATTTATGTAGATAAGGGTTTTTTAAAAACTAGCACACACTTTACAAAAGTGGATATTAATAGTTATATTAATATGGAAAGCTGCCATTTTTCCCCATGGCTAACCAACATACCCAAAGGCCAGTTTACTAGATTAAGACGGAACGGTACAGATGATGACATTTTTATGGAACAATCAGGAATTTAAAAAAAACAGTTCCTAGAAAAAGGATATAAAAAATCAGAAGTAGAAAAACAATATAAAGAAATCCTGGATAAACCCAGGAAGGATCTCTTGACGGATAAAACCAAAACCAATAAATCCCCAGACAAATAGATTAATTTTATATGTAATTATAATTCGCAAAGCGGCCTTTTTAAAAAGATTTTAAATAAACACTGGCATATTTTAGAACAGAATGAAGACTTTAGAAGCAATTTATTGGGGAAAAAACTAAAATAATATATAGAGGAGCCAGGAATTTTAAACGTATTTTAACTAAAAGTTGTATAACTAAAGAAATGACAGACGGAGACCTTTCAGGTTCTAAATTAAAGGACTCAAGCGTGTAAAGAAACTATAGTAAAGAACAACAAGACAGATAGTTTCATGTCTAATTCCACTAAAAAGACTTAAAAAATTGATTCTTTTATTTCATGCAATATGAACAATGTTATGTATCTCCTTTCATGCAGTTCTGGATTACAGTATGTCTGTAGAACCACCAGACCACTGAAAACAAGAATAGGAGAGCATATTAGAAACATTAAAAATAAAATACTGAACCACACCGTATCTGCACATTTTGCACAGGAACATAACTGAGATTCTAAACACCTTCATTTTATTGGCATTCAAAGGGTTAAAAAACCATGGAGAGGGGGTGATTTTATTAAAATGTTTAACAAAACAGAGATGAGGTGGATCTTTGAACTAGATACCCTATCCGCCTTTGGAATGAATATTGACTTTGACATTTTTAATTATATTTAATTGTGTTTTAATTTTCTAATAATGGTTGAGGGTATGCACATATTCTTATAATATATATATATATATATATATATATATATATATATATTCATTTATGAATACCATTAATATTGTGGTCTATGTTTATATTTTATTCATAATACTGATATTCTATATGTATTTCTCTTCATTTCTACCTATGTTTTGCTTGCCCACCTCTATATTATATATTTACCACTTTTGAAAATGGCCACCGGAATACTTCCGGTATTATGACTAAAGAACACTGATTAAATGAACCCGTATGGAATAATGTGGAGAAGAGACCACCATAATCAAGTGGGACACTTCCTGGTGTAACAAGAAGGTGGAAGACAAATAAAGACGGAACAACCGAAACCGGAAGTTCCGATCACCGCAAGTGTCGCGACGCAGCAAATGTGGGCGGGGTTTAATGCATTTTTTGCCGCGAATGTGGGATTTAAAAGAGGGGGCAAGGGAAATATATTTTGTATGCACCTGATGAAGGCTTCCAGCCGAAACGTGTTGTGCTGATTTTACACTTCTTAAATGTAAGAGTTTTTATTTATCTTTGTAATAAATGTTTGGATCTTTTACCTAATATCCACCTTTATTGTTCTTCAATACCCATACATACCAGGGAGAAACACACCAATTGAAGGACTTGATCCATATATCCTACTCATGCCTATGTACCTGAGCCAGTTTGAATGCAGGCTCATAAAAATGTGAGTAGGATACTTAAATATTTGTGTATATACATATTTGAGATTGGGGATATTTACCAGTACGATATTGCCCTATATGAGTTTTATTCTTTTCAGAGGCACCTGGATAAAGAGCTCCTTTATATTATGTTCTATGGTATATACATTTATTTATTTTTAACTTGTGTATAAATATTTTATTACACACTTTTGGTTTCCTAGTGCGCTATCCACTTTATATTCTATTTTCAGTTATGCAGCATTGCCCTCTTAAAGGCATTTTATAGAATGATGCAATAAAGATGGCTTACACCCATTGCTCCATTTATGCTAATTATTTTACTGTATGTAACTATTGCTTAAATGCAACGGTCTGCTGACATCTCAGTAGACATTGTAATTAATCCCCATGAAAGAAGAAAAACTGCCACAACAAGAGGACATAGTCTTAAATAAGAGGGGCAAAAGTTTAAAATAATATCAGGAAGTATTACTTTACTGAGAGGGTAGTGGATGCATAGCATAGCCTTCTAGCTGAAGTGGTAGATGTTTAACAGTGAAGAAGTTTAAGCATGCGTGGGGTAGGCATTAGGTTATCCTAGGCTTAAGATAAGGCCAGGGACTAATGAAAGCATTAAGAAAACTGGGCAGGCTAGATGGGCCGAATTATTCTTATCTGACATTCTATGTTTCTTTGTTTCTAAAAAAAGAGGAGGATCAAGTGAATAAAAGTAGATTTATTACAGGTAAAACAACATGTGAACATACTATTGTATGGGTATATTAGATAGCATCATAGATGTGAACCAGAGGCATGAAGTACTATATAATTTGCACTAAATCCAGAAAATATTACAAAGACCAATATTTAAAATAGTGACCCATACACATGACACAGCTTTGTGGAAGTCTAACTGCATAATGTATTACATAAAAGAAAAATGAAAAAAAAACTGTCAGGATTTCTTATGAATACACACCCTAATACTGAAACCAGGGAAATCAGGTTAGCCATCTGGATCTTTCTTTGTTTTTAGTCTAGAATGTTTTACTCTCCATAAAGAAATAATATTTTTTTTAAATAAAGATCAAGTACACTTGGGTGCACAAAACATATGAGGCTGTTTATTAAATTTGCCTCTTGCATTATCTTGGGGCACTAAATATTTTATGTTCTTTTTGACAAAATAGAAAATAATGGATATTATGTTAATTCTACACTGTACAACTACAATTTTATTTTATCATGCAACTCAACTGTGAGCCAGCAGTGTTTGCTTTTTATCAATGCCTTTCTAACTGTAGCTCCAGTGGTCCATTTTGTGAGTACACTTTATTTATTTTGCACGGGTTAAAGTGGATACAGCTTCATGTAGACTCTTCTTGTCTGGTATTGTTTGTCTACTGATTTTCCATGTCATTAACCCCTTAGTGACCAGACCATTTTTCAATTTTCTTACCGTTATGGACCAGGGCTGTTTTTACATTTCTGCGGTGTTTGTGTTTAGCTGTAATCTTCCTCTTGCTCATTTACTGTACCCACACATATTATATACAGTTTTTCTTGCCATTAAATGGTCTTTCTAAAGATACCATTATTTTCATCATATCATATAATTTACTGTAAAAATTTTTATAAAATATGATGAAAGTTTTAAAAAAAACACACTTTTCTAACTTGGACCCCCAAAATCTGTTACGCATCTACAACCTCCAAAAACACCCATGCTAAATAGTTTCTAAATTTTGTCCTGAGTTTAGAAATGCCCAATGTTAACATATTCTAGCTTTTTTTTTTGCAAGTTATAGAGCTATAAGTACAAGTAGGACATTGCTATTTCAAAATATATATTTTTAAAATGTATCAATAGTGACATTGTAACACTGTTATTTGCCATAAATCTCTGAATCACACCTCACATGTGTCACGTATCCTTCGTATCCATGTGGCAAAGACAGAGATAATTACCTTCCGAAAATCTAGGGGAGTGCCGCTCAGAGGTTTTCTGCCATGATGCCTGGTATGTGCGGCATGTTGGTGCAAGCCGGCCACTGCAGACCCACGCAATTATATAGCCCCACCTCTGTCCAAAGTAAAGACGATGCCGACGTGCAGGGGATATCATGCAAAAGAACCACACACACCTTTTGGGGTCAAGGCCTAGGTACAGCCAATCTGATCTGCAAGAGGGTTATTTAAACTCACTTATTCCTTATTGCCCATTGCCCTTCCATGGTTTCCCTTAGATGGTTATCCGAGAGTGTGTTCCTGATCGTGTTTTTCTGGTTTTTGACTTTGGCTTGTTTTGACTTCCCTGATTTAAGGTACCCTTGACTTTTGGCTTTTCCTTATTGCTGTGTCTCGTTCTGTGTCCCTGACCTCGGCTAATTTTCTGACTATTCTCGGGTACGTTAAGTCCGGCCATTCTAAGGCCCGGTAAGATGTAACCCTTAGTTCTATGGTGTGATACTATTCTGTGTGCTGGATCAATATAATCCTGACATTACAACAGGGCAATAGATCCTACAGATATGTGTCAGTGCATAGTAGCTTGTGAGAGAAAGCTAGAGGAGAATAATAATACGTACAGCTCATTTGCAGCCCAAGGTCCCTTTGGCAGGTACACCCCCACCTACTGTACCTACACCTATCGTATATAGGGTACCTACTATCACCCTATCTTCACCCCTGCATTTTGAAGGTAATATTCATGAATGTTGGGGATTCCTTAATCAAATTGAGTACCATTTTGAAACTGCTTCTTTCTCCATGGATAGAGCTAAAATTGGGTACTTAATGAACCAACGACAAGGTAAAGCCTTAGCGTGGGCCAATCCATTATGGGAGAGTAATAAGAATGTTGCCCATAATTACCATGAATTCCTTGTGGAATTCAAATTAACGTTTGAACCATTGGGAAGGGAGAGCAACGCCTCCACTGCCCTAATACATATCAAGCAAGGGAACTGGTCTGTCTCAGAGTATGCCGTAGAATTCCGCATCTTGGCTTCTGAGGTAAACTGGACCAATAACGGATTAATCACCGCATTCTCAGAGGGATTATCCAAAGCTATTCTTGATGAGATTGCAGCCAAAGAACTACCAGGGAGATTAAATGAATACATCACTTACGTGATGCATATAAGTAATTGACTTAAGAACAGGGAGATAACTAGAAATAGAACCAGACGTATGAATATGTCATTGGTGCCTCGTTTCTCTAGTCCTGTTATTTCTGGCCCTCCTATGCAGTCTGAAACTGAACCTATGCCATTAGGGGTTATGAGACTGTCAGAGGCAGAAAGAAAGTTTAGGAGAAACTTTGCTTATAATGTGGCAAGAAAGGACATATGAGAAATGCTTAATCCCATATATCTGGAAAACTTGCTCACCTAAGAACCATAAGGGGACCGATCTTAGGTGTGATGGATATGTCTCCTGGTACTACCCAAAGTAGATCTCTCCTTAATATTACTGCTCTATGCCATGAGAAAGGTTTTTCATGTAAAGCCCTTATGGACTCAGGTATGCAGGAAACTTTATTGACATACAATTTGTCAGTAAACACCTCCTACCCATCAAGGAGAGATTATCACCCTTGACCGTCAAGGCCATTGATGGGAGACCCCTCTCTCAACCTCTAATTACCCATGAAACTATGCCTATTACTGTTACTATAGGAGCATTACATAAATAAATCATTACATTTCAGATAATTGTTTCCCCTTCATGTACCATTATACTAGGATTCACATGGCTTGGTAAGCATAATCCTCATATTGACTGTGCTAAGGGGGAAAATACTGGAATGGGGTAAAGAATGTAGTGAGAGATGTATGTTATCCATTACTAAAAGAGTGGGCATTGTTGCTCTACCTACTTCTATGCCTCAGCCTAACGAAATTCCTGTGCAGTACTGGGAGGTTAAAGAAGTGTTTAGTAAAAGTCACACCGATACACTACCTCCTCTCGGATCTTATGACTGCTCCATAGATTTGTTACCGGTACAATGCCCCCTAAGGGGACAGTTTAAGCCTTATCACCACAGGAAAGTAGGATTATGGAGGATTGCATTAAAGAGTCTCTACAAAAAGGTCACATACATAAATCTTCTTCACCTGCAGGTGTGGGGCTCTTTTTTGTATCCAAGAACACTGGCCAAAGTTAGCATTTATATTTGTTTGTGTGTTAAAAATGCTAAATAAAACTATTATGATTGCTAACTTTGGCCAGTGTTTGTGACTAAGTGGCTACTAAAAAAGAATGGACATGCCCAGTATTGTATACGCTGGGTTCTCTACTTTAAAAAAATATGCACATGTTGTCAGGATTATATTGATCCAGCACGCTCTCAAAGGCAACATAACCAATCTGGCAATTTTCAATGTGAAAGAAACAGAATATCAAGCCTTATATTTGAACCTGTAACTTTCAAAAACACTATAAGACCTGTATATGGGTGGGTACTGCTATACTCAGGAACTTCACTGAACACAAATATTAGTGTTTTAGAACAGTAAAATGTATCAAAACAATGATATCATCAGTGAAAGTGCCATTTATGCGTGAAAAATACAAAAAACTTCACTTTCACTGACAATATAATCACTGTGATATTTTTTACTGTTTTCAAAACACTAGTATTTGTGTTCAGCAAAGTCTCCCAAGTTATATAGTACCCCCCATGTACAGGTTTTAGGGTGTCATGGAAAGTTACAGGCATGGATGGACCGGGGATACAAAGCAGCCCTGGAACAAAATCTATGCCAGCCCCATAAGTCATTGCGCAATATATTGTCACATGTAATAGGTAATGCTATGTCTTGCCACCCCAGATGATTAAGTAACATATAAACACATATATATAAATATATGTTTATTTTTCTAATATAAAATATTGGTCCTTTCAGAGTAAAACATTTAATTATACAGTAAGCACACTCACATACAGACACAGACAATATACCTGACACACACAAGCTCATTGATACACAGCCTCATAGACAATCTTACTGATATACATAAGCTCATTGACATGAAAATGCAAGCTCACAGATGCACACACATAGGCTCACTGACAGACAATGTTACTGACACACACAGACAAGCTTATTGGTATACACACAAATATAGCACAGACAAACTCTGACATGCACAAGCTTTCTACAGACAAGTTCACTGTCACACACACACTTATGCTCACTACATAAAAGATCACTGATACACACATGCATCATACAGACAAGCTCACTACAGACAAGCTCACTGTCACACACATGCTCATTACAGAAAATCTCACTGACACACACACATGCTCCCTACAGAAAAGTTTGTAATAAACATGGTCTAGATATTCTGTGGCCACTCTTTACTTTTTCCTGAGAACAAGTCATTGGCACAATGCCACACCTACAATGGAACAGATATGATTATATGCTTCTAAAACCTCGCTTTAGAGGGATCTGGTTATATATGCAGTGGAGAACCACAGGCTTTATCATACTGTTCCAAAACAATCTGACAGAATTCATGAGGGGTATGCACCGATTAGTAGAGCTAAAACCAATGACATATGTACACACACAAGCTCACTCACTAGCAGGCACACACACACACAATCTCACTCACTAGCAAGAACACACACACACACACAAGAAAGCTCACTCACTAGCAGGCACACACACACACACACAGCTTAATGTAGTGGTTTTGGTGTCTACAGCCTGTCCCTGCAGGCTTTTCAATGTAAACACTGACTTTTCAGAGAAAAGGCAGTGATTACATTGCTTCCTAGTGACACCTCTAGTGACCGTCACTCAGATGGTCACTAGAGGTGCTTCCTGTGTTAGTGCTGTACATTGTGCAGCATCTACATTCAGATTCTCCACGCTCTGCATGGAGGCGCAGAACGTTCCCCATAGAGATACATTAATTCAATGCATCTCTATGAGGAGATGCTGATTGGTATAGCATTTTGCAGCCAATCCTATGGCAAAACATTGCATTGACTGAGATCATCAAGCATGATGATCTCAGCCATAGAGGCAGGGCCAGTCGAGGAGAGACCAGCACGGCGTTGGGGGAAAAAAGTGAGTAAAAACACTATTCCCTTGCCAATGGAAAGGTTCTGGTAACCTAAACACACACAAAGACACACACATACACCATGACAGACACATATACCATAACAGACACACACCATGACACACACATAAACAATGACAGACACACACACACCATGACAAACACACATACCATGACAGACACACACACCATGAAACACTCATACACACACCAAGACAGACACACACATACACACACTATGACAGACAGACACACACACAAACACCAAGACAGACACACACCATGACAGACCCATACACTCACACTGACAGACTGACTCACATAATATTGCTTGTATTGATACCTGTGGGGTCCAGTGGGCGACTGGCCAGGGCATTGTGCAGCATGGGGGGGATTGTTCTGGTGGGAGCCAAGTTGGAGGATTATGGATGCGGGCAGCATGCCGGGTGTTGTCAAATTAAATTCTCTGGACTTACGGCCTGGGTTGTCAGACAGGTCACTCAAATTGCAATCAATAAAATTACTTAATTATGTAAAAATATTACATAAATATGCACATCCAATTTAAATATATATATATACATATATAATGTATATTTATATAATTATTTATGTAATTATGTATATTGAGATATAGAAATATATACATATATATATATATATATATATATTTCTTTTTATTTTCATTTATTTTTATATACATATATATATATATATATATATATATATATATATAATTTCATTCTAATTTAATTCTAAGTGTATTTTTCTATAAACATATATATATATATATATATATATATATAGATAGATATATATAGATAGATATATATAGATAGATATAGTGAGGTGAGGGGTATATATTTTTGTGTATGCACATTTGTATTTTATTTCTAGTCCTGATGAAAGCTCCATGTGGGGGCTGAAACGTTGACTTTTATATGGATTAAATAAAAGTAAAATTTTATTTGAAAACTATCACAAAGACCTTGGAGTGCGATCCTTTCTACTATATCTACATGATTTTGCCAGACTTTTATTAAATAAAAGTTAAATTTTATTTGAAAACTATCACAAAGACCTTGGAGTGCGATCCTTTCTACTATATCTACATGATTTTGTATGTATTCAGCACTGGGCATTAAGAATTTAACCAGGAGTGCAAGCCCTTGTTATATATATATATATATATATATATATATATATATATATATATATATATATATATGTGTTTATATATATGTACATATATATATATATATATATATATTAATATCAAAATACAGTTAGAATAAAATTACATATAAATATATATATAATTTTTTAACATTTTTAATTATTTAAAAAATTTTTTAATTTTTATTTACTTATTATTTAGATTTTATAACAAAATATTTATATATATATACAATATATATATATATATATATATATATATAGTTATTATATAAATGTATTATATATATATATATATACACATGTGTAATTTAATTATAAGTGTATTTTTATATTAATATATATTCATGTTAATATTAAAATACACTTAGTATGACATTATTTATAGACGCTATATATATAATATATATATATATACGTATTTTTTTTAAAATTTATATACATATTTTTTTCTATTTTACAGATGCAGGAGACTGCCTGGACATCGAGGCATCTCTTGAATGCCCTTAGAATGGCTAGACGCGATCACGATGACTTCCAGCGCTCATATTTGCCGCGGGCGTACCTAGAATACATCCGCGGTCCTTAAGGAACATTTTTTTATCGGACGTACCTAGTAAGGTCCTTAAGGGGTTAATGAATTCTAGATCTGTGATATATTGCTTAACTTTTGAATGCAGTCATTATCACATAAACATTTTTTTTAATCATGTAAACCATTGAATGCTGTCATTTTAACTTATGTCACAAATATAACTTAGATCTTTAATATGCTGTCTTTCCATTTAACTGGTCTCAATTTAATTTTAACAGCATCCATTGATGTAGGCATATGTTGTTAATATAATCTTACTCCTTTCCGTAGCCAAAATGTACATTATTATCTGGATATTTACAGAGCATGCGGTAAAGAGAAACCACATTTGCAAAACATTTTTTCTTTCACCATTCTTGGTATAATACAAATAAGCACAAAGAAAAATAAACAATAAAACTTTAAAAATGAACTAAAATCATATTGTAGGCACGACTTTGGTACAGCCTGCACTACTTTTGGCAGTTGTGATATTTAATTAGGTAGATCTTTTCCAGTTAAAGGAACATTCCAATGCTCAACTTAAAAAATGAAATCACTGTTTGGTAGATATACCCTCAATGAAAACATGAATGCCTCTGGAGGCTGTAAGGTAGACAGCCACTTGATTCAGTCTTAACCTTTTAATGTAAATATTGTAAGTTTAGGGGTAGAAGGACAAGGACATTGCACGCAGAATACTTCAATGACATGAAGTAGTCTGGGTGCCTCTATTGTCCCTTTAACGGAAAACTCCATTTACATTTTTGTAATTTTTTTTAACATTGTAGTACCTACACCCACAAAGAAAACACACCTGTATTTTTTCCTGCATGTTTTCTTTAGACAAAAAAAAAGCTTGCAAAAGCTGCAGACCTGTTTGACAGCTGGGGAGGTGTTTCAACAAAATCTTATAAAAGTGCTGAATTCTACTGAATTTTTTATGAACTGTCACAAATGTGACAGACTCCAAAGCTGTGGGAAGCTTTTTGTAATTGTTTTTATTGCTACACACCGCTGATGTTGTTTGAAGCCCATGAGGTAACCACAGTTTCAGCATTAAAACAATTAGGGCAAGTGTATAACTGAATACAGTTAGGCTGTTAGACAGTTAGGCCGAACGAGCCAAAAAATAATTCACTCCAAATCCAATTTCAAAACAACTTTACTAAAAAATATATTGCAATTCTATTTATCTCACAATAGAAACTTATTATAGTATATGAGTATAAGATCAGTATCAAAAGACATTAAAGTGTTTATTCAAATTTGATGACTAGCCTTTGTGAGTCTAGTTGGGGGGACATATATCAAAACACATACGTAAAATTATAAATCAAATCCCATAATGGAAAAAAAACATTTAAGTGATGCTGCAAAGCTATACTAATAAAAACACAGTGGAGTGTATTTAGGTAAAAAGAAAAGAGTGCATCCTATAAATGATATATTGTTAAGTCAATAAGTTAAGTAAATTATTTGAGAATCTCTCCTAATTTCAATGTTGACTAAAATTAGGGTGAACAACAGTAAAACATGTAAGGAGGGTGCTCTGACTATTAAAGTTACATAAAATACATTTGTTTATATAACTATAAATGTCTAGTAACATTATATTGTTTTTGTTATGTTAGAGATGTAGCCATCAAGAATCCCCTTTGGAGTTAAAAGTTCAACAGGTACATATGGGAGTTTACTGGAACTTATATTCCATTATCTTTATTAATTGTTTGTAAGTGCAATATTTATGTTGTTATATAGTTATATTCTATGGTGTCACACAATTGTGTACTATTTGTGCTCTTTTAGGGCTAACAGTATCTAAATTTCTTCCATATTGTTCAGAATTCAGAAGATTAAAGGGACACTATAGTCACCAGAACAACTACAGCTTATTGAATTTGAATTGAATTGTTGCCGTAAACACTG
This sequence comes from Pelobates cultripes, assembly GCA_933207985.1. Lineage (NCBI taxonomy): Eukaryota > Metazoa > Chordata > Amphibia > Anura > Pelobatidae > Pelobates > Pelobates cultripes. The sequence continues at coordinate 278,277,351 of OW240913.1, forward strand.
TCTTTTCAGAGAAATTGCAGTGTTTACATTACAGCCTAGTGATAACTTCACTGGCCACTCCTCAGATGGCAGTTAGAGATCCTTCCTGGGTCATGGCTGCCTAAAATGCATCCCAACATTCAGTATCTCCTCCCTCTGCATGCAGACACTGACCTTTCCTCATAGAGATTCATTGATTCAATTCACTTATATGAAGAGATGCTGATTGGCCAGGGCTGTGTTTGAATCATGCTGGCTCGGCCCTTGATCAGGCTCTTTGTCAGTCTCAGCCAATCCTATGGGGAAGCACTGTGATTGGATCAGGCTACCACTTCTGATGATGTCAGCAGACTGCTTGTTTTTTTTTCTCGAGGCAAACAGCATGCAGATCTACAGCTTCTGTATTGAATACAGTAAGATTTTGCTATATTTATGGAGGGATGAGGGATCCAGGGGGGGCTAGATGGTGGTTTTAGTACTATAGGGTTAGGAATACATGTTTGTGTTCCTGACCCTATAGTGCTCCTTTAATTTTCTACATTTGAGCCTGAGTAGCAGCCCATGACTGCAAATCATGCCGTTCATGTTATTACTACTATTTCCAAATTAATTCACCAATAAAATGTGTATCTATTACAAACACACACATGCAATCATGCATACACACACAGGCACACATTGCAATTTCACAGTAAATTTTGGCAGATCTAGTGCATTCTATTACTTTTACTACAAATATTCCATGTTTGTATTCCTCTGTATTCAATATTCCCATGCCTATCAGGGTTTTAGGTAATATATTGTTAAATAAGTGAACTACCTATTCAGAATGTATACAGGGCATTTTGACATATTGATTTACTGTGCTTATATAACATATGGGGAATTATACAAAACAAAACAGAGTGAAAGAGAATACTAAAAACAGCCAACAACTCAATAGACTTGCTCTTTGGTTGGTTCCTGCTCAGTTTTTATTCTGGTTTTAACTCATCTTTAGTTTTTGCAAGTATATTAACCCCAAAATGTAATTTACCCCTCTTGTCATATGCTATTTACAAATGTTGAGAACATGGGCTATTATTTTAAGATTTTTAACTTGGTCACACAAACATTCATTTCGGTCATTCTTTTTCATATATTATGAAGCAAATTTCACAGAGGAGCTGATATAAATATACTAGATTTGTATTTTTTCTGTGGGGTATAAGAGCAAGTTAAAATTACTCCCATCAACCTGATATACTATCTGTAACAGTAAATCCCCCATTCAGTTTCACATGGATATTTTGAGTCTTTTCATCAGACTAAAGAAAAAAACAAAAGAAAGGAAGGTCGCTTTAACGTAGATTTATGTTAAAAGGAAGGGTCTTACCCTGAGATCCTATAAAACGATATGTAATGTGAGAAACCCTGATCCAAATAAACTTAAATATGTTTTTACAAGTGCTTATGCTTCCTTCAATTAATAAAGTGCTAAATTGCCCATTGATTAAAAAAAAAAAAAGCATAATTAGAATTAGAACATAATTAAATCTAAATAGTTCAGTATTTTGATTAGCAAAAAGAAAAGAGATGGATGGAGAGCAAACCTCCTTATACCTAGTTTGAGCATTTATTGAGAATATCCTTTTCCATGAAGAGTCATCTCTACTAAACTATCCACATATCAGGGATCAGCATATATTCAGTTAACCTTACAGGGTAAGTATTTCATATTTGGCCGCATATAAACCATGTTAATCACAACGTTGCTATTCATATGTATCTTCTTCAGACAGCAGAGTGAAGAGATACAGTATCCACTTGAATAAAATAAATAAACAAAATAGCTAATTCTGCCCCCTGATTTTAACCTTCCACCTTGCGAAGGACCGAGGTACTTAGAGACAATGTTACAAATTCAGGTATATAAAAAGGACATACAGATTACTCATAGCTTACCAAAATATAGTTAATTGAAAGGATGTACCCAATAGGAGAATAAATAAATAGATGTCTAGGGTCTACTTTATGAAAATAAATAAACCGAAATTGGAATGGAGAAAGTTAAAATTACTCCCATCAACATGGTATACTGTCTGTAAAAGAAAATCCCCCATTCAATTTCCCTTTGATATTTTGAGGTTTTTTTTTATCAGACTATTCAGACATCATTGTTTTAATCATTGGATTTTGTTAAAGGAAGTCAAAAACACAATTATAAATAAGTATATATAATTTATTATTTCACAAAAATAAACATATTGCGTAAAACAGGCATTGTGGGACACAATATGTTGTTTTTGACCATGCATATGTCAAGAGAGATTAATGTATACTATGCCACTAAATTTCCTGTTTCTGTAAAAATTAATCACTGTTATCCAAAAATCTAGGACGTAGAAATACAATTTTAGGTACAATGTATAAATAGATGTCTCAGAAGATGTTGTGTAGTCATTAATCTTGTGTCTTACAAATTACTTTTTATATAATAATGTTGTTGAAGCAATGGAGAAAGGAGTTTATGAAATGTAAAACAACACATTTTGCTGTACACAATAGGCAAATGTGTTATTTATAACTCTAAATCATATCTCACAGGTTCTTCATTGAAAGAATGAGTCATCTGATCAATGGCTTCTTCAAGAACATATTTATAGACTTTTTTTTCAAAAGAAAATTATCTTCTGAGCCTTGTTGTTACTTTATGATCTGGATTTGTACTTGTGGAAATATCCAAGTAGTTAATAAGTGGCATCCAAATTGGAATATACATTATTTATTCTTTGAAAATACAAAGGGACTCCTCCTACACAGTGCTAGTGCTATTCTCTGAATGGTAAGTGGAAATAATTTGCTAATTGACCTGAATGCACTACTTATACGCAAAGAAACATGCTAGGCTAATAATAATAATAATTACAAACTCAAATAATATATGTGTTTTAATCTGAAAAGGTGTGCTATAACATTTGCACATAGATAAAGCATGCTCAAGAAAAATTATAAAATGTTAACAAACTGTAGACTATCACAGGAAAGGGAAAAACCTTTACAAAAAATATTCAAGCTGTTAAAAGACACATAACACATAAAAAAAGAAAAATAAGATTTTGAAAGGTTCATTTTTTTTTAGCACAAACCAACACAGACATTATCATTTAGAGGCCGAAGACATTGAATACAAGGTAGATTGTTAAGGGGCAACTAATGACTACTGTGACTAAAGGTTTTGTTGACCTAAAATGATGTACTGCACATACTGCATAACAGAGAGAAAAAGGCATGTTCCCATTTGTATCCAATTGGATTCCCATATTGTCTTGTGGATGTAAATGTTATATCATCAACTAATTAACCAATTGCTAGAAGGAGAGAAAAAAGAGAATTACTGACCATTTTACTGCAAAATATCAATCAATGATAGAAGAACTCAGCATGTAAATGTAACATTTAGTGATGTCCTAAACTGGATAAAAATATTTTTTTACAACAATATACTCTCTATAGCTTGTATCAAAGTAGCTTTTCTTTACTTGCAGTTAAGACAAGTAAGTTTTAAAACCCATCCTCATGCACACCAAATGGTTTTATCTATACACGCAATTAAATTGAATTAGGTAAACCGTAAATCAATAGTGATGAGACCTGGATTGGTAAACATTGGTCAAGTCAATAGTCTATTAAAGCAACATACAAAATCTACACTCTGTATCCAGATATGCTTTTAAAATGTATATTTACTAAATATATATTCAAAGAGGACTTAATTAGCTATTATGCATAACCTGCAATTTTACCACGCTGCCTTTCAGTCCACTGTTATTTTCTCCTTTCACCTCCTAACTTCATCTATTGGTTGGTGTTTCTATCATCTCCAACTTTGATCTTCATCTGACAAACGTATTGTTATAATTTAAATAGATAACAATGTTTGGTTAAGACTCCAGCAGAAAGCCATAATGTTTCTTTGAATCAACAGCTCTTTGCGTGCCCAAACATCTTTCTTTATTTAATTTGGAACTTTGCTTTTGGGTCTCGCCAGCCTTATTTGGGGGCACCTTTGGTGACTGTATTCCTAAACGTGTGTGTTCCACTCCTGGATTTGGATACAAACTTATTGTTACAGCTGGGTGAACGTCATTAGTCTTTGCTCATTCAATTCCTAACCATTGGGTAGTATCATTCCTTAAATATATAAAAAATATGAGCTTACCATAAAAGGTTTGAGAACTATTGCTGTAGACATACGCATTAATATATTTAAAATTCATAATTTTTACAATCCCATAAAGCATAAGGTTTTGACATTGAAATACAAAGCCTTATATAACTCTGATTCCCCTCATGTTTACATTTTGCTTTCCTGAATATTTTTCAGTATGACTTCTTCAAACCCCTAATATGAAACCTCTACTGTACCTTATTGTATCCTTGTTTTACTTGAAGGCTTTTTGTAAGTTCTACTATGCTTCTGCAACTTTCTGCTACAATCATATTCACTTCATAATGCTCTGCATTTCCAATACTTTCTCAAAATAACCACATGCTTCCTTTTTCATCTGATCATGCTCCAATCCCAATGTTTCCTGTGAACAATGGTTTATATTGATTTCACATCTTCATCTAAGTTGATATAATCCCCAGACATTGTTCTCTTTATTCCCTTCCATTTCTATTCCCCTCTAATTGGTAACTTTACAAACTGTGTGACATTGTTTTTCCAAACTGGTTGTTGTTTGTGTAGTAAGCTGTTGCTCACAAATCCTTACCAAATATAAAAGAGATCCTACAATTCTAGATAACATTTTGTAAGTGACACCCATAATACAATAAAGACTGTCTAGTAAGATGAATTGATTGTCTCCATACCCACTACAGCACACCACTTGTTTTTTTCTTTTGTAACTCCTTCACTATCAAGCAATTTTGTTTGAAAAATAATGAAATAAAATAACATCTGAAATATGAGGTGCATAGCTAGCATATAACTCTTACTTATACATTATTTTATATATTTATTTCCTACATACATTATTTTTAACAAAACAATAGATAAATAAAAATGGTCAAATAGCCGGTTTGTAGATATTTGTATGTACCCTGAGATGGCATTACTACAAAAAATGACAACAGAATGTAAAAAGAATGTCTGTATTGGAACATAATATCCACATACACTAAGTACTGTTCAATCGGATTTCAAAAATAAAATCACTGAAAATAATGTTATAAGCGATAAGAGGCTTACAGGAAATACTATTCACTCCTTCACTCTCCCTGACTATAGCAGTGATATGATCTTTGAAGTTTCCTTTATTGACTGGAAATATTGGGAAAGCTGTCATTTTTAGAATACTTGCAGACATTAAATGCATGGAATGATTTCATGGCAGGCAAATGTGTTCTTCAACAAGCTGGTAATCATTCCTAGAGTATAAATGAAGATAAATTAGGCTTCATGGACAATTTACATTTTGCAAAACAAAAGAAAGTAAAGACATGTATGTACAATTTTGATAGTTAAGGTAAGGGGTTAAGTTTAAAATCTATACATAAAAGCACAACATAACTAAAAGGCGCAAGTAAAATATAAAACCATTTTGCTTTAATATTAATTCTGCATGTTGTATAAAAATAAAAACCTTTAAAAAAACACAATTAGGTTAAGAGGAGTAAAAATGTATAACAAGAATGTAGAATATTATTATTGGATAAATGTATATTAAAGAAATAGTTGATAGAAAAGTAGGAATTTCATGTTTAGAATAGATAGGTCATTGTTTAGGAGGATATTTATAAATGTGTTATGACCATAGACGTGTAGGAAAGTTCTAATATTCTGACAATAACCAGGAGAACAAATGGAATATGCAGGTATATCATATTGATCTCTATATCAGTTTTAAAACATTTTACCACTTTTCTGATCCTAACAGGTTTATACAACTCCATACTATTCTAGTACTATTATACTTGTGACGGGAGCTGTAGAATTATTTGTTTGGGGTTTTTTTACCATGGGAAGGATCCTGCTGCTTATTAAAAAAAAAAAATCTGAATTAACATTTTAGATACCTCTCTAGTACAGGGATGTTTACATAATTGTATTATATATGATGCTTATCAGGTAGTAAATATTAACTCAGATGTATTTTTTTTTAGCCACAAAAATATACATATAGTCTATGAAATATGTCTATGGAATATTTCATACAAGCTATGAATCATCAAGCATACATTCTTGAATGAATATAAAACACAACATGAGAGATGTATCATACTCCCGATAACTATTGGAAATATATCTTCTGGCTATTATTTGTTTTAAAAGTAGAGCAATGAGCATCCTTGAATTTAAGTATTATTGACATTTCCCCTTGAAATCATCATTTTGATGTTCGCAATAATGAAAACATACTTTTGTTATATAAAAATATATTTTATGCTATAAAACAGTTTTATAAGTCAACAGTTTTGTCTTCACCTTCCCTTAGGAAGAACAGTTTGTTTTCTTTTTCAACACCTGTATTTAAGCATCTGCATTAAAGTCCTTGCCTCAAGCTTATGGGTAGACACAATTTATTGCTCTGCATTCACAGATAAGCTCCTTTCTTTTCTATATATTAATACTTTGGAGCTTAACTTAGATATATCCTGGGGATGTGTTTTATTTTAGATTTTTTTTTTTTTTTTACCTCTTGGCTATATCATATTCTTAATGCTGTGTCTGATTTACAGTTTCAAGACAGAACATACAAATATTGTTCTATTATAGAACAAAAAACAAAAAGCTTTTGATGCCTAGGAAGACAGGAAACCTGAAAGAAAGTTCAATCTACAAGCAAACTTAAAAGTACATCAATACAAACTTCATAAATATGTTCAAGGTTTTGTAAGAATTTCAAGTTTATAGAAAGACCACAACCTTTTTCTACACAACACTGACCAACAATAGGGTGCATCAGTGCTGAACAACTCAATGAACCTCACCATTAATATTTCACTCACATAAGAGATAGTAAAATGTGCTAAATGTTCCCATTTGTGATGCTGCAATGTTAAACAAGACAATGGATTCTTACAATGCCATCTGTTACTATACTTATGGTGAAGGAATTCCATAAGGCAACAACTGATTGAGGCACATATAGTAATATTTGTGTTCACATAAGCTCTGTTTTTTAACTTATTTGCATATTCCCAAGTCCTCCCCAAGTCGAAAGGATAATCCATAGACCCCTTACTCATTGTCCCTCAAAGGGTATAAGCTACCCCTAAATTAGGAGCCCCCAACAACGAATACAAAAATTGTCTGGGGTTGCTGTATCTCTCTTTGTGGGTGGTATGTCTGAAATCCAACTAGTACAGAAGTTACCTTTGGTGTATGAAAGATACTGAGTTTTTGCCCATTCTCCTGTTTTTCATGTATATATTAATAAAGCAGGTTTTGAATACTTAATGAATTGTGACAGTGACAATAGTTTACATTTAAAAAAAATATATGTTTTTAGCAAAAATGTGTATGTTCAACGCTCCCATACTATTCAATTCAAGGACCAATCACACAGTCTATCTCAAGGTTTATGAAGTCTATCCAGAAAACAATCTAGAATAAAATGTAGTTTGGGTAATTAAATTAAATGTTGCAGTAGAAAGCAAACTATAAATTATAAAAGAAAACATGAGACGGTCAAGATTATTAACTAAATTCTGAATTACCAGCAAAGTGAATCCAAATGGAATTTCATTCAACTTTTAGGACACAAAAGTCAAATTATTAAAAATCCTCAAGTTGTATGTTTTTCCCCCCGACTATATTAGCATAATTAAAACTTTGCTCATGGGATAAAGGATAAAGAAGCTGAAAATCAATTGTATTGTTTAAATACCTCTTACTAATTAAATGACATTGTAACAAAATCCCCTATTGAACAGACTATGCGAACCAGCCTGTTCGGTTATTTAGATGTGTATAGAGTGATTTCATGCAAATAGCGAGACAAACGAATGAACTGCCGAACCACCCGACCTCCTACTGAAGTCATGTAGTGCCTATTAACCACCCAGACTTTGCGGTTAACCACAGACTAATTGGGGAATAGCTTGGTGGTCCGCGTTCGCCTGCCGAACACGTGGCAATCGCCATTTTGGATTGTCGAACACTCAGCGGTAAATGGCGGTGATGTCCTGGAACTAATTTCGGATACTTATTTTGCCGAACACTTCTGCTACCTCTCCAGGTCCTCGTTCATACGGTGGAAAACACACGAATGCCGGAGACCCTACACCATTCGTGCGTTGGATGTATGCGAAAGTGACCGACCCCAGATAGCTACAGTATGGAACTTGTTGTTGGATACAAACACGCGAACGGGCGGTGAAAGTCAAACTTCAGTCGATGTTTTTGAGAACTGTGTTCGTGGGATCTTAAAGTTTATGTCATGTAAAAAGTAAGTTATAGATTTTTATGCTGTTTGATGAATAATAAGAAAAGCCATGTTTCTTTCTACCTGGAGATAATTAAGGCTCTCTTTGCTACCTTAAGTTTATTATCTCCAGGATGGAAAGGAGGGAGTGAACTATGTAAAAGGGGAGTGCTTATGTTATAGCCACTGTGATTGGCTACTGTAATTCTTTTGTCCCAGTCTTCCATCTGGTCCCCCAGGGGAGTGTCCACCAGGCAGGAGACCTGCATAAATACCGGGCAGGTAGCTCACAGTAAATCAGATTGTTTTACCCCTTCATGAAGTCTCGACTCATGTTTGGGGGATTGGGAGTTATAATCACTTTGTTTCAGCTAGATTTCGGGAGACGCTACAAGGATCAGCACTGCACGAATAGAAGGATCCTTTACAGACGTGACTAATGTATATAGGCTTATATGTATAGGACTATGACCTAAAGTCTAACTTTTCAACTGATATATTAATACAAACTGGATGAGGGTGATCTGGACATTGGTGAGGGCAAACTCATTTCTCACTTATTAAGTACTAACCCAGCATGCCTTTTCCTCAGTCAGACACTGCTGTAGCATCAGAGATACCCTTTCAGCTGCATGATCTTATTCTGGCATCAGAAAGGAATATACATTACATGTTACAACGTTTCTGCACTTCTCCGATTTTAAGGCAATTGCAGCTGACCTTCACCAGGCCATTCAGGCCCCTAATGATCACATTGAAGCAGGACAAACTGTGTGGGGCCCATTATAAAGTGGTTGACAAATTCACCTTTTTTGGAAAACAATTATCAGAAGCTCTAGAAGCATTTGGAGGAAGAACAGTTCTGATCTGAACAGGAATAACGGGCAGGTGAGAGGGATCCCTTAATGTGTCTCCACTGAGGCCTAACAACCTCACCACCTTTCACAAGGCTGTAGTTCCAGCTTTTCCTGTGACTGAATGTCACCTCGATCGGCCCACAGACTATCCAATTATTGAGGTATAAATATGCAGGGATGTAATAGCTAGACTATTTTAAATTTAAGAATGTCTTCCTTCAGGAACCACAAGGTCTAGAAGACTCACTGGAACCATTGTTTTTGAGGCCTGAGAAAATGTATAGGTTATTTCTGTAATGTCTGTTTTGCCTCAATGATTTCCTATGAGGTTTTCCTTTTGCTGAATGACCTTATCCTCCATGATACTCCAGGAAGTCTATCTTAGTGCTGCAATGTAAACATTGCAGCTTCTTTAAAACTGCAATTCTTTATATTGCAGAAATAAGGAGGACAGGGACTGTGCATTTAGACCACACCAATGAGATGAAGTGGTCTAGGTGCCTGCAATATACAAGAATACAATATAGACATACACCTAATATTGAACTAAAGTTGAGCCTCAAAAAAAACAAATTGATTCTGTCCCCCGTATATGCTCCTGCTGTTATGTTTCTTTTAAATCAGTTATCCTAGCTATGCCCTTGCTGATTTATTATTTGTTTTAAATCTTTTCCTTACATGCAGCAGAATGTCAAACAGATACTGCAACTTAAGTTATATTACAAACAAAACCTACCATTAGTTTCACTGCGAGCACACCTCTTTTCTGATAACACCTTATTGTTATCTTAATCCGTCTGTATTTACAGCTTAGAACTATGTTCATGACTCTTTATTTACGTGTTTCTTAGTCATCTCCTTGGAGCACATCACTTAGTCCTCAGTCTAGGAAAAGTCAATGAAAAAAAACACCCAATTTATTTATCTTTATCTAAGATTTACACCCTTGGTCTTATGCATTTTCTTTTTTTGAAGTTATATTGTCTCCCTTGTTCCATTCACATGTTAAAGGCAACAAAAAAGTAGGAAAAAAATTATAAGACAAGGCATGATTCACATTTAAGTTATTATCAGTCAATGTTCTCTAAGAGCTTTTTTACTTATCTGTAATTATTTTCTCAGGATCTATGGGTTTTTCACCAGTAAAAAAAAAAGAAAAAAAAAAAGAAATGAGTCATAAACCAAGGTGCTGGCTCAGCAGTCACTATAGCCACCATGTAATAAAGACAATAATGTTTGACAAGATAAGAATCAGCACTGTCTTTGTGCTAGAACTCGGCTTTTATCCATAATCTGTGATCTTTTAAATGACCATATGATGAACTGGAGCAAATACAACTTTAATAGCCTTTTATAATTAGATCAGCATTTGGCAAGAATAAAGTCATTTTGGTGAATGTTAACCTAGTATTTCTAAGAAACAAAAAGTGATTGTTTGGTTTCACAAATTTTGCCCTTCATTTGCTAGTTAGAAGTAATCAATTCAATAATTAAATTAAGACACTGAAGATTATTTATCTAGTTTATGTTGTTTTTTTTGTTTGTTTATTTTACCAAAATGAATTAATTGATATTTATCTTGTTCCCATTGTCCAGAAACATTCAGACAATACAATTTTGCTTCAATTTTGCACATGTAACATACGAAAGACATAGGCATAGGCAACCAATATTAATTATACAGTGTTGAATATACTGAGATGGATTTGAAATGCATATGAATATGCTACATCCTTGTATTATAAGCAGTTCTATACTATCCATTACCTCAAGAAAGTATTTAAAATATATATATTATTGTTTATTTGTATTTAAAATATATATATTATTGTTTTTAATGTACCTGTGATCTGCCTAGACACATCTTCTCTGTATAAAACCTTTGCTCCACCATTACACCGGCGAAGTAAGCTCTGAGCGACATGTTGTCTCAGTGATTTTGTTTCCTAAGCTTGCTTGATATGGTGGTGTTCCTGTCTTGGCAGAAAAATAAGTCCATGGCAAAGCTGAGGTTTTAGAGCGATCGATCACTATTTTCTGGGAGAGTTTTCCACCTTTCTAACGCAGTTTAAATGGCCCTGTAAGCTGCCGTATGGTTTTGCCCCATTTAGACTTTAGAGCAAGGGTGCCCAAAAGGTAGGTCCATATGTTTTAGAACTACAACTACCATGATGCTTTGACTGCCTTTAGAATGATAAAGCATCATGGAAGCTGTAGTTCTAAATTATCTGGGGATCTACCTTTTGGGCATCCCTGCTTTAGAGAACAACCTTGCTCGAGTGGTGGACAAATCGTCAACCAATAAAGGTTTTTGTTTTTTTTTGTCTAAATATCTTTTGTGTCATGAATAAAACATATTTTTTCTATGAAAATTGCTAGTTATGTGCTGTAACGAAAGTAAAATAAATAAAATAAAAAGGAAATAATGAAGTCAAAATACATTTAATTCCCGTTTTTAACAGTATAAAATGTGGGAACATGAAAGGTGATGCATAACACTGTAAGCCTCATATAGTAAAAACTATAGTATAATGTCCATAAAATAAGATAAGGTAAAATAATGATTATAGAATATAGTTGAAATTATAATAATATTCCATATTTTACAAGTGTAGGTATGGCTTTTTCTATTTAATTGAATTCTCATGTTATTAATATTGCTGTACTATTCTCATAAGCTACTGTATATTATATTTATATGCTAAATTGTATTATCCCTCTTGCTTGAGGATTTGATTCATAGATACAATGATTGACAGATAATAAACTTAACTGATTCTGATATATTTCCTTTTCAGGGTTCTAAATATAACTTAAAATTGTGTTATTCATTTGTGGTTATACAGAGCCAACGTAAATAAATTAATCTGGGAGTCCCAACATAATCTTACAACAACATTCATTAAATTTTTTTTTGAGAATGTAAGATTTATTCAGCTTAATAAACTGTTGCAGTATAACTTTGCATTCACTTTATTTCACAGCTTAGAAAACTGGTTATTTAAATTATACAGTGTGGGCATTTTCTTACCACAATAGAGTGTTCTTTCACAAGTTAAAGAAGCACTCCAAGTAGGTTAAAGGGAACACTTCAGGAGTGCCTGTAACGGATCACCTGGCACCCCGACTGGGTACCTCCGTTGAAGGATACTCCTAGTGCTTTCTGAGGGCTCCAAGCACTCCAGCCAACACCATAACCACCGTAGACTCCTTCCGAGAGCAAGACAGGAACAAGCTCTTAAAGGACAACTTACCCTTATAATAAGGGATACAAATATATAGTATGGAAGTATCTAGAGAAAAAATTAAAAAAGACTTTAAATGTAGCAAACTCACATGGCTTAGAGTCTGGGAAGGATATGCTCAAGTCACAAGCGCTGGGGTATTTAAAGTGAATACCAGACTTCTTCTATGATGACTTTCAGATACTTATTGAAAGCCAATCCAAACTGGGCTCTCAGTCTAATAAGCACTTTGCCTTTAAGAGGGCACAACTCTTCTTTTAAGGCAGGAAAAAGTTGTAGCTCATAGGACTCATTAAAAATAGTTCTCAGCCAATCCAATGCATTCCTAATGCTTTTAAAAATGCCACACTGCACCAATCAGATGGTCTCTTCTACTCTGCCATTTCAGTAGAAGCACATTTCGTGGCTGTCTGTATGACAGCCACTAGAAGCATGTTAACCCTGCAATGGAAACATTGCCATTCTGCATGGTTTGATCGGGCAGGGTGGGGTGGGAGCGCGGGGGGGAGGGGTAAAGGGGGGAATGGCACCCAGACCACTTCATAGCACTCAAACCACTGAGATGAGGTAGTCTATAGTGTTGTTTATGGCACAGTTGTTGTCCAGCACAATGCCATTTAGGCATCCCTTCACTGACTCAGTACCATCAAGCCAACCAACATGCCTAGGATTTATAAGCACAATGCTTTTCAAAATGAGGCTGCAGCATCCCTATCTGTAATAGATTAGGTTGGAAACCAAACTCATCACCAAAGATAAAGCTGAGCACTCCACAACAGGAGCTACACTCACTGTAAAAGGCTCAGTTCAGAATTACTTCAATTTCGCAGCATGACCCCTGTTACCTCTGAACTACAGTCTCAAATTTTCATTTTGGCCTTAATCAGAAGTCTCCAGTTTTTTGGTAAAAGACAACCTGGTGAGACTCTATCAATATGTTATACTTGGCAGACCACCAACAGCATTAGAATAATTCAGATATTTTAAAATTTCTATTTTTTTTAATATATCTATACAGGTCCTCAAATTGAATAGAATGTGTGTGCCTGTGGGAAGATCATTATATTAGTTTACTTAGGTTAACATCCCACCAGGAGTAATATGTAGGCAAATCCTCTATGGATGAAAAATGGGGCAACATTGAAATACTCTTTTATCATAGCTTGCTAAATTCTAGATTAGGAGAGATGAAATTTATACTTCTCACATTTTGGAATCATATCCTTGTTTTGCTCCACTTAATCACCCCCATTAAAATATGCAGGAAGGGTGTTTGGATGTTTGAACCTTCCTCCATGTATGGAAGACTTTCCTGCAATCAATACCATTTTGTGAGGCCATACATGACTCCTCACCATGATTCTGAGGAAGGACCTTTAGGGATGAATATTGTGAAATATATGTGGAATACCCTTTCCATATCTCCTTCATGTCCTCCACCCTTCTTTCCCCCAAGAGATTTCTACTAGACTTGTGCATGGTGGAAAAAATTTGTTCAAACAAACCAAAATAACATTTAGTTGAGGTAGTCGGATTGTCATCCATGTGGTGATTTGGCTTGTACATGTATCGTCCATCTAAAACATTCTGGAAAACTATTCGGATAAGCCAAAAAGGAGTGAAAAAGAAAAAGTGGAGGAGCAGTAACAATTCTTTATTTCTATGTTATATTTAATAAATATATTATGTACAAATATATAATGATAGCTGTTTTTACTGCTCATCCTTTTTTTTTCACTGTGAATAAAATCAACATTCAGTCACTGTCCCGCAACCATTAAATTATCTTTTTGAACACCAATCATCATAGCACCAAGGATGAACTCTGAATCACATGAACATGTCAGTCCATTTTGCAGGTTATGTCTTCAGTTATACATACATATGGTGCAGAATTCAGATGACACGTAGGGGCTGGTGGTGAAAAGGCAAAGCCAGTAAAAAGGGAGGCAGAGGTAGAGCTAAATACAAGGTAGGGTCAGAGCCAAAATTGCACCAGGGGCAGAGCTAAATATTGCCTCTACCCACTGCCTGGTAATGCTTAACACTAAGAGATAGGCAGAGGAGTACCTGCTTCCCCAACAGCTAGACACCACTCCTTCCCCCTCCAGACAATAATGGAGAAAGGTACCTATCTAAGTGAGTGAGTGAGTGAGTGTGTGTATGTCTGTGTGTGTGTCTGTCTGTTTCTTTGTCTGTCTGTAACTGTGTGTGATTGTCTGTAACTGTGTGTGACTATCTGCCTGTGACTATATGTGGTGCTGTGTAACTGCCTGTAACTATATGTGTGACTCCCTGTTACTGTGCATGTGACTGTCTTTCTGAACTGTGTGTATTTGCGACTGTCTGCTGGTGAATGTGTGTGACTGTCTGCCTGTGACTGTATGTGGCTACCTGTAGCTGTGTGTGTGTGACGTTCTGCCTGTAACTATGTGAGTGACTGTCTGCCTGCAACGGTGTGTAACTGTCTGTGTGTGAGTTTATAATTGTAACTATATGTGTGACTGTGTGTGAGTGACTATGTGCCTGGAGCTGTGTGCATGTGGCTGTATTTTACAGTATAGGCATATAACAGTGTGCACCTGACTGTGTGTCTGTCTTTAATTGAATAAGCTTGACAGCAATAGCTCTGACTTTATGTCAAGCTTTGTCAATCAAGAAAAATATATAAGACAAAGTAGTCCCTTTCAAAGATTTTTTTTTTCTTTATGAAATGCTCTTTTTGGAGGGGGATGGGGTGAGAAAGACACTTTAAAACATATTGAATTTACACAAGATTATAGTTACAATACATAGGTACATCATGATTTTTTTTAATTACACTTCATAATATTATTAGTAAATTTTAATTAGGAAGAATACTATATAATAACTTGATATTATCAACCTCAAAGCAAATGATTATCCATCTATAACTAACTTTATGTGTTGAATAAAGCTTGCTCTTCATCTGAATTGACAGTACATTTAGAAAAATTTGCATAAAAATATTATTAAACTTTGTCTATCATCTTAATTAGTAAGGGCTGCTTAAAATATATATTGTCCCATGATGTCTTTTAAAATTGACTTGCGTTAAAATTAGTTGGCAGTGATTGTGGATGTGGCAATACCCATTGAACATAGCATCAAGTAGAAGGAATATGAGAAGGTATACATGTACCAATGGGTGAAAAAGGAACTAGCAAAGACAGAAGTAGTTCCATTTGTGATAGGAGCACTTGGAGTTGTAACCTCCAGGTCGATAGAGTGGCTTAAGCAGATTCCAAGTGGGACATTTTAGATCTCTGAGTTCAGTAGTAGGGATATGTTGGGAATTTGGAGCTATGTTTCCTGAGACACAAAAGATTCCACTTGTGCAGTGTAATGAAAGGGTGTCAAATAAATCTAATTCATCTTTACTTTGTAGCTGAAAAAGGGGCAAATTAAATGCACTTTGCAAGAACCTATCTTTTAAATTACTGTATAAGACTTTGTATAATATTAATAGACATAAGATGTTTGATTGTTTAACTTCCTTCATTTTTAATGAACCTTCCCTTGAATTTTAACAACATAATAATTTTTTGGACCATTAACAAGCAGAACATTGAGGAAACAGCATTTAATTCTTCAATCGTTTAAAAAGTGCCTTAAAACCCATCTCTTTAGGAAAGCTTATGGCCTCCCAGAGTAACCTCTACCTTACACACCTGTCTATTGCTCTCTTCTAAATGGCAGCACTCTCTTCTCCAGCTCTGCTTCACTCCCACAATATTTTATTGCTGTTTCCTGTCCTAATGTATATTATACCTTACCTCCTATAGACTATAAGCACGTTTGAGCAGGGTCCTCTTCAACCCATCGTTCCTGTAAGTTTTCTTGTAATTGTCCTATTTATAGTTACATCCCCCTTCTCATAATATTGTAAAGCGCTCAGAATCTGTTGGTGCTATATAAATGGCAATAATAATAATAATAATAATAATTGGACTATTAGCATGTTGTGGAGCTATATAAGATGGACTAAAGTGGGATAATACAATATACGTTTGAGAAAGCCCCAGGAGGAGTTGTGAAATGTGTAATAAGCCGGAACCAGGAAGCAGGAACTCATACCAGAGAAAGCACCCAAGCTGAAGGGTAGAGGTGGACACTGTGCCACTTTACTACATACCCTGATAGACACCATATTTTAAAGAGAGCTGATGAGCTTACCCTGACATTGCTACTTTATGCAGAATTTTTCATTTTTAACAATATTTGGAATAAAGTTTGTTAAGCTTCCAAGTTCAGCTGAAAGTGTATCCATTGAATCCCACGCACACAAGGGGCTGACCCCCCCCCCCCCCCAAACCTTAAAGTTTGGAGTTATACTTTAACCACTCTAATTTTGTGAGTTTATTACTTTGATATAATTTTATCATTTTATTGCACTAGTTTTTCCTCTCCGACAAAAAGTATTTTAAACTTGTGCTCCAAAGTGCATATTGTAGGAACCATACATTACATTATTATGTAGTCAGGTCCCTTATGATTTAACTCCCTAGGCAATCTGTAAAGCATCGCACACCCACTATTCTTTCCTTCCTGAATTGTAGGTACTATAATGCTTGTTTAGCCCCCACTTCAAAGGCAGAGCCATATTTAGCTCTTTATGATCGGTTTCTATTCTTCTTAATATGTAGGTTAGTCTTCTATACAGAATGCTATTTTTAAGCCTAAAAAATTCATAAATCATAATTAATGTTTCTTTCTATCATTTCACCATATTTTCTTTTATTCTGCAGAAGGGAGAATGTGTTTTCTATTGAAAAATGCTGAGATGCTAAAGTCTTACAGAGCTCATAAATTAAGATTTTTCTTTTTTATTTAAACATTAACTTCTCCATGACTTATATGTTCAGGCAGGCTACAATAGGAAGTACATTTCATCAAGATCTGGACAGTGTTTTATAAGGAAACCTAGAAAGTTAAAAATACTAAAAGTAGGTATACTCATTTTGACTTTAAAAACAACTTTAAAATCATCTCACTAACTTCTTTCTGTCATCTATGGGCTGTGGAGCAGTGTTAAAAATTCCCTTTATTAAAAATAAATATGGTCTTTCTGCCCTTTGGTTTCATCATCATCCTTTAATAAAAAAGAATCCACAATTTATAGGGATGCATCACCTGCCATGACTGTAGAGTTGCATACTTCTCGCTCACACACTCTAACAGTGAAAATTGCAAGAAATTCAAGTGAATTTCAAATTTTATGTAAAAATAACCAAACTTGAAATAGTCTCTCATTCACCTGTTCCGCTACTTTTGCCTTAAAATTGAATTTCACTTTGAATTTACTTTAAATACCCTACATTTCTTACTTTGGCAAATAATAATAATTAAATGCCTTGCTTCTCATTATTGGGAATGGGATATTGAACAATAAAAAACAAAAGGATGAACACGAATGCAACAGAAATAATAGCAAATTACCTTTATTAACTCAAGTTATATCAATAGGCTACCAGAGTGAGAAGTGAGCACTTACTGTCAGAAACAGAAGATCCTCCATCCTGCAGTCTGCTTGGCAACATAGAGGAGAGCAGGAGGGGAGGCATATGGGAGATAAGACACAAGGAGTGGCTGATGGGGAGAATGAGACACCAGCAGGAGTTGAGGAGGGTGTGGCAAATTGAAGGGCTGGGGATTTGATACACAATGAGAGGCCTGGGGGTGAGACACATGGAGGGGCTAGGAGTGAGACACATGGAAGGGCTGGGTGTGAGACACATGGAAGGGCTAGGGTTGAGACACATTGAGGGGCTGTTGGGTGAGACACATGGAGGGGCTGGTGGGTACTATACATGGAGGGGCTAAGAGTGAGAGAATAAGACACATGAAGGAGCTGGGAGGGGAGAACGAGACACATGGAGGAGTAGGGGGTGGATGAGACACATGGATGGGCTGATGAGGGAAAGAGACACATGGTGGCACCTGGAAATTATGACACATGCAATTGGGAGAAGAGAATAATTCACATGGGGAGCTGGGAGGGGGATAATGAGACACATGGAGCAGTTGGGAGTGAATGAGACACATGGAGTGTCTGGGGATAAATGAGACACATGATGGAATTAGACACATGGAGAAGAAGGGGTGAGGATGAGACACATGGAGGGGCTGGTGGGTGGAGAATGAGACACATGGGAGGGGGAATTGAGATATATGGAGGGTCTGGGACGAATGACACACATGTCATTCAAAAGTTGGGAGGGGAAAATGAGACACATGGCGGGGCTCGGAGGGGAATAATGAGACACATGGAGGGCCTGGGAGTGAGACACATGGAGGGGCTGGGTGTGAGAAACATGGAAGGGTTAGGGTGTAGTGATGTCGCGAACACAAAATTTTCGGTTCGCGAACGGCGAACGCGAACTTCTGCAAATGTCCGCGAACTGGCGAACCGGGCGAACCGCCATTGACTTCAATGGGCAGGCGAATTTTAAAACACACAGGGACTCTTTCTGGCCACATTCGGGATGGAAAAGTTGTTTCAAGGGGACTAACACCTGGACTGTGGCATGCCGGAGGGGGATCCATGGCAAAACTCCCATGGAAAATTACACAGTTGATACAGAGTCTGGTTTTAATCCATAAAGGGCAGAAATCACCTAACATTCCTAAATCACAATCAATATGGATTGACACCTGACATATGACATGTTGACACCTTGACATATGGATTGACACCTGTCCTCAGAGCCCCTGATGCACACGGACACAGAGCAGAATAGAGACTGGTCCCCCTACATAGGGTCACTTGGCAGATATGGATTGACACCTGTCCTAAGGATCCCTGATACACACTGACACAGAGCAGAATAGGGACTGTTCCTTCTACATAGGGTCACTTGGCAGATATGGATTGAAACCTGTCCTCAGAGACCATGATACACACTGACACAGAGCAGAATAGAGACTGTTCCCCCTACATAGGGTCACTTGGCAGATATGGATTGACACCTGTCCTAAGGATCCCTGATACACACTGACACAGAGCAGAATAGGGAATGTTACCCCAACATAGGGTCACTTAGCAGATATGGATTGACACCTG
Organism: Pelobates cultripes; assembly: GCA_933207985.1. Classification (NCBI taxonomy): domain Eukaryota; kingdom Metazoa; phylum Chordata; class Amphibia; order Anura; family Pelobatidae; genus Pelobates; species Pelobates cultripes. Next base: position 278,296,930 of record OW240913.1, read on the forward strand.
TCCTCAGAGCCCCTGATACACACTGACACAGAGCAGAATAGGGAATGTTACCCCAACATAGGGTCACTTGGCAGATATGGATTGACACCTGTCCTCAGAGCCCCTGATACACACTGACACAGATCAGAATAGGGACTGTTACCCTACATAGGGTCACTTGGCAGATATGGATTGACACCTGTCCTCAGAGACCATGATACACACTGACACAGAGCAGAATAGAGACTGTTACCCCTACATGGGGTCACTTGGCAGATATGGATTGACACCTGTCCTAAGGTTCCCTGATACACACTGACACAGAGCAGAATAGGGACTGGTCCCCCTACATCGGGTCACTTGGCGGATATGGATTGACACCTTGTTACAAACTGCTATTTGTAACGGGCCCTTTAAATGGCAAATTGCCCTGCTTCCCTGGGTTGTGGAGAAGCCTATTTGCCAGCCTCCTCCCGCATGACTATGGCCCCTGGGAGATTGTGAAAATGTATGCACTTTTATTTGGTGTGTATGGCCCTTTAAGACTGTCGGTGGGCATATTGGGACTTATGGACTCTTTATGTGACTGGTGCTGGCCCTTTAAACACCTTTTTTTGGGACATCAGGAAGATTGGGACACTGCCCCTTTAAGGCCGTGTCCCCAGACTTGTTGGGGACACTGCCCCTTTAAGACAGTGTCCCCTGTGTCCCCAGACCTGGTGCAAACCCTTTGTGCCTGCCTGGCTATTTCCCACTTGGTTCAGTAAATGGGGCTTACTGAACCAAGTACCACACAGGCAGACCACCCAGAAGTGGAAGTGTGCAGACAATTTACCTCCCAGAAGCTGCGGTTAACCGCAGCTTAATTGACAATGCTGGGAGGTCTTTGTTCGTTTGCCGAACACGTGGCGGCGGCCATCTTTGATCATTCAACGAGGTCAGCGGTATGTGTAGCCAAATTCATGGAACTAAAATCGGCTACACATTTCCGCGAACACCGCTGAGCTCTACCTTCTCTCCTACTGGTTTTACAGCTGCAGAGACTAAGTCCCATTCGGCGATGGGACTTAGTCGTTTTTTCAGCCTGAAATAGACCGACCTCACAGCCCAAATCTATGGAACTGTTTTGGGCAGGAAAATGTGCTTGCGGTCGGTCATAAAGGGACCTCCAGCTAACTTTTAACCCCTGGATGGATTTGGCTGATTTTTGGTTATGTTTATGTTTTAAAATTATTGCTGATTCCAAGTATATGGTATGAGAGATGGGATTAGTGTAGTTTTAAAGGGTGCAGTGTGTATTTAAAAAGGCTTGTATTTTTACTGCCTGTGTTGTTTTATGCATTTATAGTTCATTAGAAATTGTGTTCATCTCTTCCCAAGCGTCATTTGGGTTTCAAGTGGAAATGTTAAAATATATTTTGTTCGGAGTGTGAAATGCTTTTCGGCAGCTTCTAATCTTAAGCATCATTTGAGGAGCCATACAGGAGAGAAACCTTATTTGTGGTGTGTTTGGTATTGTTCAGTCAGTTTAATACCTTCGTGTGTATGCTCCTATCCAATTGGGCGTGTATATGGCAGCCATTTTAGGAACCACACACCTGGGACGAGCAAGGTCACCTCGTTCAACAGGCGACTTAACTTGTTTGTCCCTGGAAACTATCCTGGACATTCTGGCCTGGCAATTTTGTATGGATATGGCAGTGATTTCTGTAACAGGGAGATGGAAGAAGATGCTTGGTCGGTCCTCTTAATTCAAAATTGGGGCACTGCGCGGTCAAGCTAATGTGCCACCAGATAGGAGTGGTGTGTTTAGTACTATTTTTAACAGTTTAATACCTTCCGCATCTCCTATCAGTGGACGTGTACACGGCAGTGATTTCTATAACAGGGAGATGGAAGAAGATGCTTGGTCGGTCCTCTTACTGCAAATTTGGGGCACTGCGCGGTCCAGCTAATGTGACACCAGATAGGTGGGTGGTGACTTTGGTACTATTTTTATCAGTTTAAGTACCTTCGGCGTCTCCTATCCCAATTGGGGCGTGTACCGCGGCCATTGATTTTTTTTGTAACAGGGAGATGGAAGAAGATGCTTGGTGGGTCCTCTTACTGCAAATTTGGGGGCACTCTTGGCGGTCAAGCTAATCTTGACACCAGATAGGAGTGGTGTGTTTAGTACTATTTTTATCAGTTTAATACCTTCAGCGTCTCCTATCGGTGGGCGTGTACCGCGGCAGTGATTTCTGTAACAGGAGATGGAAGAGATGCTTAGTCGGTCCTCTTTTTCTGGAAATTTGGGGCACTATGCGGTCAAGCTAATGTGACACCAGATAGGAGTGGTGTGTTTAGTACTATTTTTATCAGTTTAATACCTTCCGCGTCTCCTATCAGTGGACGTGTACACGGCAGTGATTTCTGTAACAGGGAGATGGAAGAAGATGCTTGGTCGGTCCTCTTACTTCAAATTTAGGGCACTGCTTGGTCAAGCTAATGTGACACCAGATAGGAGTGGTGTGTTTAGTACTATTTTTATCAGTTTAATACCTTCCGCGTCTCCTATCAGTGGACGTGTACACGGCAGTAATTTCTGTAACAGGGAGATGGAAGAAGATGCTTGGTCGGTCCTCCTAACTGGAGACTGTGCTGCTGTGCGGGTGGCAGGTGGAGCCATTTATAAAGTACACACTGTTTTGCAGACCAGGTATCAGTGGTCAGATGGACCCTTGCCCCAACACTGTGTGCCAGACATGCCATTACTTCCTTTTGCACAGTCGAGTACAGGTTGGGGATTGCCTTTTGCGCAAAGAAAGTTTGGCCGGGTACCTTCCACTGCGGTGTCCCAATGGCTACAAATTTTTTGAACGTCTCAGACTCCACCAGATTGTATGGTAAAAGCTGGCGGGCTAATAGTTCAGACAAGCCAGGTGTCAGACGCCGGGCAAGGGGGTGACTTTCTGACACTTGCAGACAACTAACTACTATTCAATCTATAACAGTGAAAAAAGTTTTGAAGCCACAGTGCAGCACCAGAGGGCCTAAAAATTAGGCATGTACACATGCCTGAAAAATTCGGTATTGTTGCAGCCGTTTCACAGGCAGAAAGTGCCCTAAAACATGGCGGCTTGAACCCTAGTTGGTGGCGGATAAGTCACGCAAGTCAACCGGCATTCAGAGCTAAAATACAGCAGCGTGTGGACCATTTTAGCCCAAGGCAGCTCATCTCATCAGGCCTTTTTTACATAGGGTCACTTGGCAGATATGGATTGACACCTGTCCTAGGGATCCCTGATACACACTGACACAGAGCAGAATAGGGACTGTTCCTCCTACGTCGGGTCACTTGGCAGATATGAATTGACACATGTCCTAAGGATCCCTGATACACACTGACACAGAGCAGAATAGGGACTGTTCCTCCTACATCGGGTCACTTGGCAGATATGGATTGACACTGTCCACAAGGACAAGCTGCAGACTTCCTGGCAGGGCCCATACAAGGTGGTAGAGCAGGTTTGTGATACCACCTTTGTGATCGGTACGGTCACAGGCACGGGAGGCAAGCGCATGCTCCATGTGAACAACCTCAGGCGCCTATCCTATGCCCCGGATAGACGAGCTCCTAGACAAAATGGCCAGAGGCCAGTACCTCACCACAATAGATCTGTGCAAGGGGTACTGGCAAATTCCATTAGCCGAGGACGCCATCCACAAGTCGGCATTTGTCACCTTGTTTTGCCTGTATCAGTTTAAGGTCATGCCATTCGGGATGAAGAATGACCCGGCTAACTTTCAGAGGATGGTAGATCGGCTACTGGATGGGTTTCAGGAGTATGCCTGTGCCTACTTGGATGATATAGCCATTTTTAGCTGCTCATGGCCCGAACACCTGACCCACATAGGAGCCGTACTAGACCAGATTAGGGAGTCCGGACTGACCCTAAAGCCCAGTGCCATATAGGAACGCGTAAAAACCTTCCCAAGATAGTAGTATGGGCCCCAGAGTGTGAACAGGCCTTCCAACAGCTCAAGACGGCGCTCATTAAATCACCTGTACTTTCTGCTCCTGATCCAACTAAACACTTTCTCATCCATACAGACGCTTCTATGTTTGGATTGGGAGCAGTACTGAGCCAAGTCGGAGCAGATGGCGGCGAGCAACCCGGGGCTTATCTAAGCTGGAAACTTTTGCCCAGGGAAGTAGATACACTGCCATTGAAAAGGAGTGCCTGGCGGTGGTGTGGGCCCTCAAAAAGCTGCAACCTTACTTGTATGGACAACCGTTTACCTTACTCACAGATCACAACAAATTTGGGGCACTGCGCGTGCAATCTAATGTGCCACCAGATAGGAGTGGTGTGTTTTAGTACTATTTTTATCAGTTTAATCACTGTTACGTCCCCTATCCGTTGATGTGGAGCAAGACGCAGCAGCAGAAGAGGACTCAGCCGAGGAGGTTATGGAAGAGGATGGAGTAGGAGGAGTAGAAGAGGTGGCAGCAGGCCTGCTACTTATTCGTGGCGGTAATCACCAACTCCTCTGCTGAGCCCGCATTCCGTAGCGGCGGCCGTCTTAGGTTTTAATGCGCAGTGTAGGTGATATACCTGCTGGCCATGCTTTACACAGACGGTATCAGTGGTCAGATGGACCCTTGCCCCAACACTGTGTGCCAGACATGCCATTATTTCCTTTTACTGCAATGAGAGTACAGGTTAGGGGATTGCGCTTTAATGAAAATAAATTTTGTCTGGAGTACCAGTGGTGAGTGGTGGCACTGGGCACAGTATCCACTGTGACCTGACACACCTGCGGTGAATAACTAACTGCTATTCAATCTATAACAGTGAAAAAAGTTTGCATTTTTAAATGCAGCTATTACCTTGACACCAGTGAGTGAGTGGTGGCACTGGGCACAGTATCCACTGTGAGCCTGACACACCCGCTTTGAGACAACTAACTGCTATTCAATCTATAACTGATGTTTGTTTTACAGGCAGAAAGTGCCCTAAAACATGGCGGCTTGAAACCTAGTTGGTGGCGGATCAGTCACGCAAGTCAACAGACATTCAGAGCTAAAATACAGCAGCGTGTGGACCATTTTTAGCCCAAGGCAGCTCATCTCATCAGGCCTTTTTTAATCTAATGTATCGCCCAGTGTCAGTCCCTTCGGGATCCATCCCTCATTCATCTTAATAAGGTGAGGTAATCTAGACTTTTTTGACCTAGGCGACTTCTCTTCTCAGTGACAATACCTCCTGCTGCACTGAAGGTCCTTTCTGACAGGACACTTGAAGCGGGGCGGGCCAGAAGTTCTATCGCAAATTGGGATAGCTCAGGCCACAGGTCAAACCTGCATACCCAGTAGTCAAGGGGTTCATCGCTCCTCAGAGTGTCGATATCTGCAGTTAAGGCGAGGTAGTCTGCTACCACCAATACGATTCAGTCGCTCTCTGAGGTGGATCCGAAAGGGCACCAATAGCGTCATTAAGGACTAAAGGTCCGCATCTACCATCAACAACACGTCTCTAAAGCGTCCTGTCCTTGCCGGCGCGGTCATGGGAGGAGGAGGATGACTTCCACCTCTCCCCCTGTTAGATTCCCGTTGTGCTGTGACATCACCCTTATACGCTGTGTAAAGCATACTTTTCAATTTATTTTGCAAATGTTGCATCCTTTCATACTTGTTGTAATTCGGTAACATTTCCGCCACTTTCTGCTTATACCGGGGGTCTAGTAGCGTGGACACCCAGTACAGGTCGCTCTCCTTCAGCCTTTTTATACGAGGGTCCCTCAACAGGCACGACAGCATGAAAGACCCCATTTGCACAAGGTTGGATGCCGAGCTACTCATTTCCCGTTCCTCCTCCTCACTGATGTCAATGAAGGTATTTTCTTCCCCAGCCACGTACAACACCACAGGTACCAGATAGGTGACAACGAGCACCCTGGGATGCCTGTTGTGGTTGGTCTTGCTCCTCCTCTTCCTCCTCCTCAAAGCCACATTTCTCCTCTGACTCCTCTTCCTCACAATCCTCTTCCAGCGTTGCCGCAGGTCCAGCAAGCGATGCTGATAAGGCTGTTTCTGGAGGTGATGGTGACCAGAACTCTTCCTCTTCACGCTCATCTACGGCCTGATCCAGCACTCTT
>OW240913.1:278305379-278325196 GCA_933207985.1 Pelobates cultripes
AAGAAATAGTTATTGTATACAACAATCACTCAACCTGTTAAGAAAGATGGCATTCTTATAGAATAGCAGGCACAGAAGATGTGATGAGACTATTTTTAAACTTTATTAATCACATTATACTTTTTGAAATTACAAATTGTAGTGATATACTGATTAACTATAAAGTTATTAGTAAATTTGCAAACTGTGCAAATATAATTACAAATGAGATCTATTTTAGCATGTTGACTGGACAAACATTAAAAAAGCTCAGAAATGTGTTCTTTAAACATACAGTGGTACGAATTTAATGCGTCCTCCGGGACGTTTTGTATTGCAAAAAATGAGTAAACCGAAACGCGGTTTCCCATAGGAATGCATTGAAAACCAATTAATCCGTTCTGGAGGCAAAAGCTGCTCCAACATCTCCACACTCGATGCCACGTGCTACCCACAGACTCCAGCAAGCACGGAGGCGGTGCTATAAACCTCCCAGGCGCATTGCATCCTGGGGAAACTTGCTTTGTATTGCGAAAAAAAAAATTAAACTGCTACATTATTTTCAATGAATTTTCATTTGTAAATATGTTAACCGAGGCGTTTGTAAACCGAGGTACCACTGTACTATTTTGTACAATTGATCGTACCATGTTTGTTTTTTCACTATTTATCACAATGATTTTCACAATTATTTTCGCTATATTGGTGTTGTACAATTATTCTGCAAAGATAAGAAATAGATGAAACATTAATTATTGCAAATTTTGCTTTACATGCCATTAATTTTTATAAATTTTTTTTTGCAATTGCAGGTAGCCACTATATATCCCCTATCAGTTTCCGTTTTACATCTGAGAAAATAAATGTGCAATGATTATTCGCATATTTATGTATTTCCTTACAGTTTGGAAAACTGTGAAATATTCTTATATTCCTGTTCTCCTCTGTTTAGTGCTTTCTAGGTTGAGCTAATACTACAAGTTGTGCCCCATAAATATGAATACTGACTGCAATAATAATAATAAAAGTCACATACATTGTTGATGACACTCTAATAAATTATTTGTGAATGCTAATTTTTGTTCCTCTCTACAAGGGCACTAAATATATTCTGAGAATTTCCCTTAAAAGAAGTAATGATTGTTAATATACATTGCTCCATTCATTTCTTAATGATGTGAGGCCTGATTTAAATATTTAAATTAATTATTGACTTTAATGCAGTTTTGCACCCAGTGAAAATCTTTAAAGTTGATAAAACATTTATTTTTTTATTGTGTCTCAAATACTTGAAGACGGCAAGAAAATCTAGACTTTAAGTAATGTTTTCTAAAATTATAGTATTAATGGCAAGGACATTGAGTAAACAATCTGCTTTTATTAGTTTATTTTCTGTTCGTATTTTCTACAACATTGGGTTTGATGAACAACTGCTGCTTAGTTAAAACGATGTATACAGGCTTGCTCTGTAATGAAGATAAAATAAGCTCACAAAATAAATTTATTATACAAATGTTTTTTTGTTCAATTTTACTTTTATTCTAATCTAGCTAGGGGAATTAATAGCAAGGATCAACATTCTGTGTCCTTTCTCTACATAATTTAAACTATTCAAAGGTTTCATATTTCTTTATAATAAGTTATGTTATATTATCTGAAAATACATTTCTCATTCTGATTTAACTAAAGTTGTGCAAATTGGTATAAAAGTACAGACATGCTATCTCATACTAAATATGTTTCTATAACTCTGAGCATTCACCTACACCTCTGAAAAGTATATCTTTTTTTTAAGTTAAAAAAATAACTTCCTTAAAATAGCTGCAATTAAAATAATCCATAATGATTTTTTACTAAGATCAATGTCCAACCAAATTGCTAAATTCAGTAAAATCTCAGAAGTGAAAGAAAAAAGAATACTTCAAATACATAAAGCAGTTTCTCAGTAAGAAGCCTCAGATTGCACATTACCTGCACAGATGAGAAAGTCTGTCCAGGGGGAAAAAGTGGCAGGCTTGCAGTAGTTGCACAATCTAAAGCTGCAGCTATTGCAAACCAGGATTTCATATCATATACACCCAAAGAAAACATGCAACACAAAACACAAATTGCATGAATTTTTTCTTTTAGGATATTTCTGCTAAATTGCTATGTATATGTATTTTATGTCATATATATGTCTGTTAAACAGCAACTTAAGTGCCTCAGTGAACCTAATTGACAGACAAATTGAAACTGACGAGTGAGCACAGTGGTAAATAGATAGATAGATAGATAGATAGATAGATAGAGTATCCAGAGGATCCACTAATAATATGTTTGTTTATTTTTATTTATATGGGATTCTACATTGAGCAAAGTACATACATTTATGGACATAACATTTTACATACAAACCTCTGAAAACATATCAGAGCTCTAAGCAAAGCTCTAGACAAAATGTAAATTGAGTAAAAGTGGGGTTATCACATCATTCTAAAATTAAATACAAAACAAAACTTTCAGACTGCATGCCAAGCCCTGTGGGGAGTGTGCTGGGGAATACTAGCACCAGTCAATGGCTTAATGATTTTTACTATGTGTAACAGAGGTGAACAGGTTCAGGTGGCCAGACTTACTTTATCTTGATCTCTGTGGATCATACTCCAATTTGCGGTTTCACTGCAATGCCTTTTTTCCATTGTTTTGTCCGCAACATTCTTTGATGTATTGTTTCAGATAGTCACATTTAACCCCTTTAAGGATGAAGTCAATTGTATAGGTTCAGATCAAAAAAACTTAAACATAACCTGGAATGTGCGCTACATGTCTGTTTAACTGTAATTTACCTCTTTCATATTAAGTGCACCCACACTTATTATATATCATATTGTTCAGGAGAAACATGGCTTTCATTTCACATCAACTATTCATATATGAAATATAATTTATTATGAATAAAATCTAAAAAAGTGTGAGAAATGTTTTTGTTTTGCGTGGTATTTTAACTGTGAATGCCATAATACTGTTACCAAACATATTTGTATTCAGCATTGTCTCATGGGTACAACAGTACCCCCCCATGAACAGGTTGTATGGTGTTTTGAAAAGTTACAGGGTCAAATATAGCACGTTCCATTTTCAGCTTATACACATTGAAATTTGCCAGATTAGTAATGTTGCCTTTGAGAACGTATCGAATGCCAGGAATAAGAATTACCCCCATGATGACATGCCATTTGCAAAGGTAGAGAACGTAGGGTATTCAATATGGGGTATTTCCAGTCTTTTTTAGTGATCACATGGCCCCCGGTGGCCTGATTTGCCAAGGGAGGGATGCCTGAGCTGGCAGGCAGTCCACTCAAAGCAGATTGCGATGGTGGTATGCTATTCTATGCCGCCGCAATGGTTTTAAAGCCCATTTAATGTGGAATGGCATAGAACGCCATAAAGGCATCAAGGGGTTAAGCTTACACTGGGTAACCACTATACAGCCCTGTGTGGATATACAAAAAAAAGGAAAGAAAGAAAGAAAAAATGAAAGAAAAGAAAATAACATTGTGTCCTGCTTTTTTTTCTTATTCATATTGTTGCTGAATGACAATAAAACTTTAATTTACAAAAAAAAAACTTTCAGACTGGACCAATGAAATAATCAGTCTAAAAGGGACTTTTATAAACAATAATGCATATAGAGAAAGGGCATCCTATTAAACAGACAGTGAGTACAAAATTCAATATATATTGCGGCAACAACAAAAGCAAAAATACATACAATATAGTTTGTCATGAAAACTTCCTATACATGTATTTAATGTTAGTGTTTTACATTTCCAATGTGGTTTCTATTCTACCTACATACATAAACTAAATTACCATAGATTGTGTCTTTTTAGAGACAAACTATAACATTCTGGACCCTTAGGCATTTAAAAAAAAAAGACTCTACACATGAACTTTATCTGAACTAGATTATTCCAACTGCAAATATAATCACAGACTCGTGATTAAGCATTAACCGATATCAAGCAAAAACGATGGTGTCATAGTACATTTTTTTTCTCTGTGCTGTCAAAGAAAGGTATATTTCATAGATATCATGATATCTGTAATGACTATTGCATGAGTTCTCTGATTATATTTATTAGACTAGCTATCACCTGTATACCTTAATTGATCAGTAACATATTTAATGAGAAACAGCACATTAATACATGTTCAAAATATATATGTAAACTTTGAAACTGTGAAAATTGTTGAAAAAATTATCTAATTGGTTGCTTGCTCCTCTTAGCCAATCCGGTAACAGCCCCAATTCATATATTGTCCAATATCTAAAAATTCTAAGAAAATATCAAACCCTACTCTGCTGTATAATAAATTATTTCTGGAATATAAAGAAATAAGTATGAATGAAAACTAACCTCTTTATTGTTCTCTTTCACATAAGCCGAATAGCCCATTTCTCAGGCTATGATTATATCAGAGTTGGATAATTTTTTCAAGCTATTTTTGCATACATTTTGCAATTGGATTTTCAATTCACTACATTTCTGTATTTGCTAAATAAACCCCTTCGAACAATATGAAATAGCTGTTAAACTAAGGTACCTAGGTTTTTTTTATTTAAAGAATCATGAAATTCCCTGCCTCGCTCCATTAAACTCTCCCCTAACCATCATAACTCTCTCTAAACCTATCCATTTAAAGAGACTATTAGTTCTTCTCTTGTAAACACTTGAATGCCCTGCAAGTAATATATACTAATCTTCTATGAACCTTATGTAGTTTTTGTGTGCCTAACCCGTTATACTGTATGTCTTATGGGTAGGGTACTCAACCCTTTTATTTTGTGTAATGTTCACTATGTCAACTTGTCGGTTTCTATCCAGAATGCATTGTTAAGTATTGAAGTACCTGCTGGTTTTCTAATAATAGTAATAAAGTTCCGAAATCTTTGATTTATATTTCTTATTGTTAAAACAAATATGTTTATTCCTTCAATGTTAACAGGTATAAATATGATTGATTTAAATAATGTAATATTATAATAAAAAGAGGTGTTCTCCAGTGTTCCAGTAAGTCTCATACACATCTTCACATACTTCATCCAGAGTTTTTCACTAAAGTGAGAAATCAAAGTAAATTTTAAATTTAAGGCCAAAATACCTGAATTGGAAAAATTCTCTGTTAGGTGTGCTTCCAGTTTGGCTTCTTTGGACTAACATTTGAAATTTACTTTGCATTTATTTTGAATTCTCACTTTAGTGAATATCTGTTAATGTACCAGTTTGAGCAAAGTTCAGTCTACAGTTCTGCAAAAATAACATCCAAGGGGTAGGGAATACACATTATTATATATTGTATATGAAGACATATTTGATATCATGTCAGGCTTTTGGAAATATACAGTCATTTTCGGAAACAACATCCAAATTCCATCCAAATTTGCAAAAAAATATAAATGTATTGTGCATACTTTAAATTGTATAGCAATCTATACAATAAATTATTGTACCCAAATTTCATTTTTTTAGCAACGTATTAAGTTTTTCAAATATATTCAATTTTGTTTTTAAGTATTAAGAGTTTTAAAAACAGTTTTTTTTGTTACGTATACATATAATTCAGTGTAATTTTATTGTAATGTAAAATGTCCTTTAATGAAAAGCTCTAACCTATTAAAATACTTTTTGGCATGTCTGCAAAAAAGTACTGAAACCAAAGTTTAATATGTCATTGAATATAAGCATATCAGTAAGACTTATGGGTTTGTGAACTGACAGGCACTAATCAGAAAAGGAATTATCTGCAGCAACAATAAAAAAGGTGAGGAAATTAGGATATATATAACATGCAGCTATCGAATTATATAAAGACTAAAATTCATACTTTACATTATTAATATCTAATTGTCATATTTCACAATAAAATCTGGTCTGTTTGGGAAAAAAGTTTGATTTGTCAGCTTGGAAAATTAAAAAAGGTGTGTTAACCCATTCTCATTTTATACTACAAAAAAATCAAAAAGAAGCAAGATAATGGAAAGACAGATCAATACGAAGAGGAAAGTGTTGTCTTTTAAGTTTATACATCCTTTAGACCAGTGGTTCTCAAACCATTTATGGTCCATGGCCCACCAACAATCCAGGATTTATGTATTTCCCTGTTTTATTCCTATGGAGGTACTGATACAATCTGGGCTGTTGGTCAATCTTGAGGACTGGTTTGGGAAACATGGCATTAGGCAGTAGACTCTTACTTACCTGTTCTATGATTTCTGAAGAGCAATACATAATATATAGAATGTAATGAAAAGCAAAATATTATTCATCCTAACGACAAAAAATCTAAGTAAAATAGCCATTCGTGACAATTTTGAAATGTGTAAAGCAGATTACAAAAAAATCAGTGTAGATTTTTTACTTTTACTTTTACAAAGTATTCTGTATTTTTCTTCTCACTTATTAAACCAGGGATATCAAGAAAAGACAGCATGAATGGAGGGTCGACTGTAGCGTGAATACATATAATGTGTGCTTCCCTCATACCTTTAGATCCCTTACTCCTATTGTTTCTACATCCTGTGTTTGCCTCTGTTTTTGCATCCAGGGTGTCTTTCTGTCACCTCTTATGTTCATGTATTGTGTCTGTGACCATTTATGTCTGTCTTGTTTATGTCTTGTCTTATGTCTGTCTCGTGTTAGATTGTAGGCACATTTATGTTTCAGTATCCATCTTTATGCCATTGTATTTAAATAGTTAAATGTAATGGCTGTTTTTTTTTTTTTTTTGTGAGGCCTCATCACTAGTAATCTAGTATAGGAAAATAGAAAAGTGAGCATTCTCCCTTTCATTTAATTATCTCTGATTCTTCGTATTGCTCTGTGCTGCTGGGTATTTAAAAAAGGATGTAGTTGTAATTTGGTATCTCTCAAGGCCAAAATAAACAGAATAGAAATACAACTAATCAAACAGCAGACTAAACGTTTACACAATCACATCATAAAATAAGGAGGCTATTAATATTATGAAATTACCATCAACGTATATAATAAAAATGATTTTCCTTACACTTAGAACAAGCCATGCACTGTTTTTTTAAGTGATATTTTGTAACCTGACAGTTTCATGCAGTAAGTGCATAAATCCACGCTGCAAAACATGCTGTTCAGCCCCGAGTGAATGCAAACAATCAAATATAAAACATTACTTCACTTGTGATTGTGTTACGTTTGATAAACTTTGTAAATAAATCCTCCTTAGGATATACACCAATCCGTTTCCAGGGATAAAGTTCCACATATAATAATAAAATAATAGTATATAGTATAACATCCTTTATTTAAGTAATACAATCATATGCTCACATAAAAGTGGGTGGGACCAGAACGGTTTTAAATCCACAAGGCTACACTTGGTCTGAAGTAAGACGGAGAGCTAGGAAATACTAACTTCTTAAAACCAGGGGATAGATGAAATCCCTGATAGTTGGTACTGATCTGCAACTCGGCTGTAATTTCGGCACCTACACAGACGTCATAGGTGAGTGTAGGAACAGCGTGTTTTCATGGGCCAAATCAACTGAAGACAATTTATCAAATGTTTGACATTTTTGCCCCAGGTGTAGTGAACCTTTGGCATTCCAGATGATGTAGACTACTTCTCCCCTGATGCTATTTTATGGGAGATGCAGTTCACAACATTTGGAGTAGCAAACTACACCAAACTTCAGCATGCTGCAGATAATTATTTTATTTTTTTTGTGAAAATTATAGTTATAAATTGTAGAAATTTAAAGTTTGTTTTTGTTTGTTTTTTAATTATTATTATTGGGTAACATTGCAAACAAAAATCCATGCTCATTTTGTCTAATCAAATGTTTTCTCTTCCAATGACAACACTAAATCCCAGTAAAGAATTTTAGAAAATGTCAATTATCCAATTCAATCAATTGTTTTAAGGTTATATTGATTAACTATTTAAATAACAGGAAGAACATTTAGTGAAATTGAGTTATATAAATAATCTAGAGTGCCTAATAAATATTAGATCATTGATGTATTTTTGGAAGATGTATAAATTAGAATTAAAAGCCTCTGTAGTGTAAGGTCCCGAAAAAAAACATCAGTATGCAAGAGTGTGTATTAAGATCTTGGCTTAGCAAATATGTTCTGCGCTAAATGATATTCATCAACTCAGATTAATGAACAAAGAAAGCAGCAGTACACAGGTAAAAAGGGTCAAGATTGTTTCTTACAATATGTCAACCATTCATTTTATTTATATTACAAATGATTCTTCAAGCGGTTTAGATAGGAAAATAGTTATTTATGCTGTCAGATTATGTTTCATTATTCTTTGTCAACATGAACAAAAGTATTCCTAAGATTTAATACACTTGTAGAAGTTCATTCCAAAATGTGTAAGCAAAAGACAAAGAAATAGATTCAATTTACAGAATATAGTATTTGGTATAGGATATAAATTATTCTTAAATCTTTGTCTACAGGCTTCTGAGGTGTCAGTGTTTTATATATCTTTTTTTCATAATATTTTTCTATTGTCATAATCCTTAATCAATAATTGTTAACTCTTACCTCCTATTTGAAGTATAATGTGTGCTGTGTTTAACACATTTTTCATTGGCCTGGCTATCTTTTGCACAAACGTGGATCAATATTTTCTTTTCAAAACGTAGCAGAGAAAATCTAATCCCAGAGCAAACTGTCCTTTTTCATTTTATACTTTGTGTCTCCTGAGTTTCATTTGCCTCTTTACAGAAATTAAAAATCAAAGAAGAATTCCAGAAAAAATCAATTTTACTTAGAAATAATGTGTAAAGGATGTTTTTCAAAGTAAGTAGACATACTTCATGACTATTTGGTTCTTATGTAATGTTAGATGCGTTGTTTGTTCTACCACTTTACCTGACAGTTTCTATCTGAAAAGAACTATATTTATATAGCATTTAGCATTCAAGCAGAATGATAAACAGCCTATAAAATTCAAAGAATCCATATTCAGAAACATGCAGTTAAATATCCATTAAACTTGGAGATTCCTTTTGGAAATCTAGTCATCGGCCGAATGTTCAATTTCTGAGCTGCCAGAATTTCCAGAGACTCAACTTGCGCCAGAAAAAAAGATGGTTGGAATGTAGAAGAGGTTGCTGGTTTTTGCTTTTTTAGTCGAGGCAAATATGTAACTTAGTTTATCATGATGGTCTGCCCAATCATGTGGGCTGCAACTTCTGTTGAGTCAAGCAGTAGCAAAAAAAATCTTGAAAACGATTAATGGTCATGAGACAGCCACAATGTGCCTATTTTATTTAAAGATCAAGTGACAAGTGATCAGATAGCCATTGATTCTAGTTTCAGACTATGATTAGCTTACTGCTCTATTTAGCTAGGTAGCTATTACTGGGGCAGTTAAAAAAATTTGTTTGGGAGAAAGGAGATTGCCATTTTGTAATTGTTCCTAGTGTGAAACAAGGTTGTCTATATACAATTATGAAGAATGTATCTTTTTTTTGTTTGCTTTTTTTCAGACCAGTATATGCTGTGCAAGTGTGCAAGAATTAAAGGGACTCTCCAGTGCCAGGAAAACAAACCGTTTTCCTGGCACTGCAGGTCCCCTCTCCCTCCCACCCCCCATCCCAAGTTGCTGAAGAGGTAAAAAACCCCTTCAGTGACTTACCTGTATCCAGCGCTGATGTCCCTCGGTGCTGGTTCAGGGTCCGCCCACGCTCCTCCCCCGCCAATGTCATCCGGTGGGGTAGACCTAATGCGCATGAGCATTAGACCTTTGCACATTGCTTTTAATGCTTTCCTATGGGGATTTCAGCAACGCTATAGCACACGGAATGTGTGCTATAATCACGAAAGTGCCCTCTAGTGGCTGTCTAGTAGACAGCCACTAGATGAGGAGTTAACCCTGTAAGGTAAATATTGCAGTTTATGAAAACTGCAATAAGTACACTTGCAGGGTTAAGGGTAGTGGGAGTTGGCACCCAGACCATTCCAATGGGCATAAGTGGTCTGGGTGCCTGGAGTGTCCCTTTAAGCAGGGTTTAACATCAAACAAAGTAGCAAATTCACCTAGCAACTACTCATTTTATAACTCAAACGCCTACTTTTGCTGAACAAAGTTGTGTTCATTTATGCAATGTACAATCATTCATTTACCTAATTTATTTAATAAGAAACACAAACCCACCATCATCCTTTCCTAATCCCAAGAAGAAATTGAGGACATAGTAGTAGTGCATTAGTGTCATGGTCTCTGAGAGTCTGAACCCCCTCTTCATTGGCCATGAGGATTGCTGACACCTCCTTCACCACTGCCTCATCCACCACTATCAGTAATATTCAGGCTCAGGATATTTGGATTTGAAACATGTCCATCACAACCAAGTCACTTACCAGGAGGCATTTGGATTTTCTCAATCTTTATGCTCTGAACCTTTGCTCCCACTTTCACCGCAGATCCTTCTATCACAGAGAGTTTAAGCATTACAACTTTTGTGTTTTATGGTGCCTGAAGAAAGGGATTGACAAAACAAGTGGACTTGTTTGTGTGCCCCAAGAAGCAACTAAGGGAGAGCTCAAAAGAGAGTCTGCAGAGGAAAGTGAGATTATTATTATTATTATTAACACCTTCACCTCCATTACAATTAGCATTAGTCAACCAACGGGTAGTTTAGAGGCTAGTGTTGTCACAGCTTTTAAATATGAAAATCCACCCACATCTTCATCAGCCACAAAGCCAAGGGTTAAGGCTAATATATAGCACCATATACAGCTTAGCATTACTTTGACAGGCTCCCAGAAGTGCAAATTGCAAAGTGTCTATTGTGCAACAAGGATGAAGGTAAGAGTGAAGGGTCATCTCACAAGTGCTGGTATAAATCACAATCTGTAAAGACACCATAAGTCTGTATAATTGAAGGAAGCAGAAAGAGAAATTATTGAGGCAAGTACTACATCTACTGCTGCTTTATCTGATTGGTGCTGTATCACTAGGCAACATGGCCAGATGGACTCCCAGGCCACAAGGGGGAGATTCATTTTCCATAACAGAAGGAGTGCAGATAAAGGAGCTGATTCATGCCCTTGTCCCACAATATGTACCTCCCTCATGATTCACGTTCAGCAGGAATGTAGTCCCATCACTGTTCCTGCACGCTAGTATTGAAGAAGCACCTGGCTAAGGCTCTAGGTTCATGGGTGCACTTTACCACAGATTCATGGAGTTCTCCTAGTGTCCAGCATGCCTGCTACTTGATGACAGCCCCTGATGTATATGACCAAAATACACGGGTGTGGAAATGCACTGAATCCCCATATAATATGTATATGGGTGCAGCCAGGCCAGTCCCAGTACCAGGAACCAAATACTTGATAAGGTAGAAAATAGAAAACGGTCCAGGCACTCCAGGATACAAAAAGGCAAATTTATTGAACCCACTGCCACTCACAACGTTTCTACCTGAGCGGTCTTTGTCAACCTATCAAATGCATACACAAATACAGTTTTATAAGAACACAAGTGATTAACATAATTAACATAATTAAACAATTAATGAATTAAGTTCATATACTCCAATGTAGCTTACCCATCAATAGAAGCTGTCAGCTCTGCCATAGATTAAAAATTCAAACAATTAATGATTATATGAGAGGATAATGGTTAAGTTTCCATTTGAATGTCAGAATGGTTATATGCACCTTTTTCTCCTGCTGTTTTGGCTGCATGAATTGCCTTCCTGAAGTTTTATCTCTGATACTGAAAATCCGGCAGAGCCAGACAGTGGCATGAATCAAAGCCAACCAAAAAAAAACATTCTGCCAAAATGGTCTGGAAAAAGATACATTTTTCTCCCTGCAGATGCAGTTAAAAAGTTAAATTGAGTTAAATGAAAACTCATGAAACAGAGTTACGTTCTTTAGGTTTTATAGCATGCTATTGGTTAAACTACATAATATGTGTGGGTAGATAACCCTCCAAGTCTTTAGACCTGTACCTTTGGTTAATGCACCAAAAACCTTCTCTTCAAGATCTTGTAATGACTACCAGACTTCCCTTTAAATTGTGTCTGTGCTGCCTTTTCTGTTTTGTCAACTATGAAATAAGAAACATTTGGCTTTTTTTGGTTTGTTTAGTCATGATACACTGTCCATATCAAATCATCTATATAATCTGCTGCATTTTACTCTAGAAAACATAATTTAAATGTGCAGACTTGAACTACTTAACCTGTGGCAATGAATTCTTGAACATCCTTAATCTTGAGGGCAGCAATGTAAAATCTATGTAAACTGCAGAAAGCAAGCTGCTACTGAGAAAGTCAGAACTATCTAAACCCACCAGGTCTAGTTCTAGATGCATTTATTTTTTATATGAATTGAACATTCTCATCATGAAAAGGCTATCACCTTCTTCAACACTTCTTCCAACACCTCCTGCTTCATCTAGCATAATCAAAGAAGGGCCTCCAGACAAAGAATTCACTATTAAGTTCTACTGTCACCAAAATAATGGAATTTTCTATAATAAATATATTTTTTTAAACAATCCTGCATTCATTCTGCCCTCCAGTTGGCACATTGCGATCTGCAGGCTGGTCATAAAGAAGCTGTCTAGAAAAATGCTAATTGTTTTTCTCCTATTTATATCACATTTAGCATCTACCTTTATCATGCTGGTTTGTTTTTTCTATAAATATCCTGCAAATCAATCTCTGATATGCAATATTTTATGAGTTAAGACTACAATTAGTAATAAAGGCACAAACTGAGCATACAGAAGAAGAGCTAAGTGTAAAGAAACTCCATTTCCATTAAAGAAATAGAAAACAAAACCAAGTAGAAACAAATGAGTTAAAGGGACACTCCAGACCTCTAAAGCACTTCAGCTTTAGAGGTTACTAGTATGTCCACCCTGTCCCAATTTATAAATTAGCTAACTTCAGGAAAAATTATAATAGAGATAACTTACCATTTTAAACCAGGGTGAGTACTCTCTCTCTACTATTCCGCTCTGCCCTGTGTGGACTGTCAGTGATGATGTGATATACTTTTATGAATTTATGTAGGAATGCCCTCCGGGAGGGTCTCCTAATTAATTCCACTTAAATGACTAAGCAGAAGTGAGAGATCCATAAAGAAGCATTAGTTTAATACTTCACTCTAAGAAGCACTCTATTGGCCAAACTCCATGATCACCAAATATGGCAATGTAAGTGCCATGGGCATATCACATCATCACTGACAGTCCACACAGGGCAGAGCGGAATAGTAGAGAGAGAGTACTCACCCTGGTTTAAAATGGTAAGTTATCTCTATTATAATTTTTCATTTATGCGGGGATGCCTGAAATTAAGAGTAATGAAGGAACTCCAAAAAATAATAATATAAAAAAAAAAATATGCATACAAATAAAAAAACAGAACAGATCAAACAGGTAATCAGTTTACACGTAAGTAATACACATAATGCATAAATAATATGCATATTTTAAAATATAACTGTAATAGTTTAAAGCCTGCACAGACTGGAGTAGAATTTTGCTTTAACACTTCATTACAGAGTGCATGTAACCTGGAATCCTTCTGATGACTGTTGGAATTATTATTCAGGTAGTTCCAATTACAGATCAGTTCGTAAGTAAGAAACATGATGCAAACATCCTAGAAGGTAATTATTTTTGCAGGAATCCACATATTTAGTTATTGACATTTGACAAAAAAGTTGCAAAAAGATCAGCCATAAAGTGTTATTTACATTATCATAAAGTTTAGTAAGTAAACTGAATCATATAGGAAGTGTTTTGCTCATTTTATCACATGACAGGAGGCTTCATATTTTGCATAATCTTCATTTACTACTCCATAGCAACAAAGACATATAGAGAGAAAAAAATGAACCACTCAGAGACAGGCAGAGTGTATAAGATACGCCTCCCACTGAGTCTTTGCTGCTCTATCACAAGTCAGGTCAGAATATTGTGTGTCTACACTTTGTTGGCTTGCCTTGTTATATTTACTCAATTTCACTTATTTACTTGATTGCTTTCTTTCTTTTCTTACTGTATATGTATTTATGTAGTGTTTTTTCTGATAGTGGGGATGCTGGTTTTCATTCTTGAACCCAAAATAGCAGTCAGATAACTCCTTGGATCAAGCAGCTATTACTTCACTAAATAGAAATTATATTACTGTATGTTATGTTTTTGCAAGTATTTATCCAATTGCTGTTTAAACATCTGTATGGACTCTGATAAAACCACCTCTTCAGGCAGAGAATTCCATATACTTATTGCTCTTACTGTAAAAAAAAAACCTTTTATTTGCCTTAGATGAAATCTTCTTTATTCCAGCCTAAATGCATGACCTTGTGTCCTATGTATAGCCCTGTTTATGAATAGATATCCGAATAATGGTTTGTACTGGCCCCGAATATATTTGTATAATGTTATAATATCTCCTCTAAGCTGCCGTTTTTCCAAACTCAAGAGATTTACATGTTTTAACCTTTCTTCATAACTAAAATGCTCCATTCCTTTTATCAATTTTGTAGCTCGTCTCTGTACTTTTTTTAGTGCCATGATATCCTTCTTTTGAACAGGTGCTCAAAATTGCACGGCATATTCAAGGTGTGGACTTACCAGCGATTTATAAAGAGTCAAAATTAGATTTTCATCCCGAGAATTTATGCCCCTATTTATACATGACAAAACCTTACTGGCCTTAGCAACGGCAGATTGACATTGCATATTGTTGCCTAATTTGTTGTCTAACAATTTCCAAATTCTTCTCGTGTGTGATTATCCCTAATTCACTAACATTTAGGATGTAAGTTGCTTGTGCATTCTTGACCCCAAAGCATAACTGTGCATTTCTCTACATTAAATTTCATCTGCCTTTTTAGTGCCCAGTCCCCCAATCTATCTAAATCCCTCTGCAGCAAAACAATATCCTGCTCATATTTTATTACTTTACAAAGCTTTGTGTAATCTGCAAACACTAAAACATGGCTTTCAATGCCTATTGCATTAAGATCTTTTATAAATATGCAAAATAGAAGTGGTCCCAAAACAGAACCCTGAGGGACACCAATTACCACTTTTGTCCAGCCTGAAAATGTACCATTAATGACAACTCATTGTACTCTATCCTTAAGCCAATGTTCTACCCAAGAACAAGGATATTCATCTAGACCAATTTCTTTTAGTTTGAAGACTAACCTATTGTGAGGAACCGTATCAAATGCCTTGGCAAAATCCAAGTAGATCACATCCACTGCAACACCCTTATCTATACTTCTACTTACTTCTTTGTAGAATGCAATTAGGTTAGTTTGACATGACCTATGTTTCATAAAACCATGCTGATTATTACTAATAACAAAGTTCTTACCAATGAATTCCTGCATATTATCCCTTAATAGCCCTTCAAATATTTTCCAAATCACAGAAGTTAAGCTTACAGGTCTATAATTTCCAGGCAAGGATTTTGAACCCTTTTTAAATATAGGAACGC
The DNA here is from genome assembly GCA_933207985.1 of Pelobates cultripes. Lineage (NCBI taxonomy): Eukaryota > Metazoa > Chordata > Amphibia > Anura > Pelobatidae > Pelobates > Pelobates cultripes. The sequence goes on from OW240913.1 coordinate 278,320,879, forward strand.
CATCTGCCTTCCTCCAATCCTCCGGTACAATACCTGAAACAAAAGAATCTTGAAAGATTACATACAGAGGTTCTGTATCTCTCCTTTTCAATCTACCAAATGAATAAATCTATGTGCGCTCGGCGGTTTGTATTTTCTATATTATGTAGCTATATTATGATACGCATGTTAAATTTTATAGATCACGATAGATTGTGATAGTACCAAATTATTGTGCTCCCTTTATGTGAGGGTTACTCATATTGTTCAGGTTTACATTTCATATCACTAAAACGCTCTTGGTCTCTTTCAGTTTAAAAGACACAAAGAGATCTTCTACATCAAGTGTACAACAATATTCATTGTTCCTAGTTTTGAATGAATCCAACCGTTCTTCATCGTTCCTGGAATTTGAACTGTGTTCGTTATTCCGTATGGTTCTTCAGTTGATCACGTGACTTGTGATGTTGCTGTTATCAAGAGGAAGTGACCCAGTGGAAGACTTATCTTATACACTCTGACTGTCTCTGATTGGTTCATTTCTTTCTCTATATGTCTTTGCTGCTATGGAGTAGTAAAGGAAGATTATGCAAAATACTCACATTCTGTCATTATTAAAATTAAGATTATTAAGTATTTAGTATACTAAAGCTAGCATAATCTTCAATTTGCTCTAAACAGATTCATCATGCTGCTTAAATGAGACTTTCCCTAATTGCAAGACTTAGCCCATTAGAATCAGTAATATAGTCTTGAGTGACATTTCATAAAGAAGAGTATTAGATCTACCCTTCTTATGAAAATTGTTAAAGGCTATCTATCACTTCCAGCGATTTTAATATCATGTTAACATATACCCAATATTTATTTTTCTTATCGTTAATTCTTATCTTAAAGATACAGTACCAAATACATTTAAAATAGTGTTGCTGGGAAAATAATACAAGAAACACCAGTTTGAAAGCTCACAAATTGTAAAATGTAATAGTATTTTAAAACACCTGCCCTAAGCAGAAATAATGAGGCTGTATATCATCATACATTGCATAAGCCTGCCACAACACCAATGTGCCTGATTTCAGGAACATGCAACCATGGTGGTTGCAAAGCGGAGCTGACCTGGATTCCCAAATATATATACACATAGAATGTAACGGCAGATAAGAACAGTTTGGCCCGTCTCGTCTGCCCAATTTTCTAAATATTATCATTAGTCCCTGGCATAATTTTAAATCTAGGATAGCCTTATGCCTATCCCACACATGCTTAAGATTCCTCCCTGTGTTAACCTCTACTACTTCAGCTGGAAGGCTATTCCATGTGTCCACTACCATCTCTGTAAAGTAACGCTTCCTGAATTTTTTTTTAAACCTTTGTCCCTCTAATTTAAGACTATGTTCTCTTGTTGTGGCAGTTTTTCATCTTTTAAATATAGTCTCCTTCTTTACTATGTTGATTCCCATTATGTATTTAAGTGTTTCTATCATAACCCACATGTCTTGTCTTTCCTCCAAGCTATACATGTTAAGATCCTTTAACTTTTCCTGGGAAGTTTTATCCTGTAATCCATGAACCAGTTTAGTAGCCCTTCTCTGAACTCTCTCTAAAGTATCAATATCCCTCTGGAAATACGGTCTCCAGTACTACGTACAATACTCCAAGTGAGGTCTCATCAGTGTTCTGTACAATGGCATGAGCACTTCCCTCTTTCTACTGCTAATACCTCTCCCTATACAACCAAGCATTCTGCTAGCATTTCCTGCTGCTCTATTACATTATCTGTCTACTTTTAAGTCATCTGAAATTACCCCGAAGTCCCTTTTCTCAGATGTTGAGGTTAGTACTGTATCAAACTATATGAAACCAAGTTTCATATATATATCTATATATATATGAGTTGTCTCATAGTTTGGGTAGGTTGCCCCATAGTTTAAGAAAATTGAGGGATAAAGCAGTTCTAGTACGTTTGTCGTTGTTATATTTATAATGTATTTTTCATTTTGCAGTAAGAGTAAGAATTCCTTAAGTGCAGTAGTTATGCAGGCATAAATAAAGGAGTGAATAATACATATATGTGCATTAGGATAGGAGTTACCATCCCTGAAGAGTTAATAAATCAAATTTCCTTTGAAAAATAAAGAGGAAAAACGACTTTTCTGCAAATTACAGTTATTGCTCACTAGAACTATGCAATATGTTATAAGTGACAGTTAAAACACAAAGCAACAAAAGTGGTTTGTTTGCTGAAAAAGTGAAAGCAATCTTAATGAAAATATAACTACCTGTGACATACTCAAAAACAAGGTATTCATATTTATGTCTTAAATTAAATAATAGCTGTTCTGTACACAGTCACAGCTGGCATATTCCTCATCTTGTTTAGAAATCTCTGGGATCCATTTTTATTGGCAGCTGGCATGCACAATAACAATAATATCAGTATGACACAGTTGTCTAATGTTCAGTCATAACACAATACTTCCTACAGCAACAAAACGCTGCTTTCTGGAAAAATGAAGTTACAGTGTTCAATAACAGAACATGAAGTCTTGTGCTATGTTCTAAGTTTTGTTAGAGGCATCTCTAACTGCAAAGAGGGTCTTTTTGCAAAGGATTTTTTGGTGAGATCAAATTTCTAGTGTATCCACCTAGGATGTCAATTACAGAGGAAAATGAGGTGAGAGTCGCTTTGACATTTGTGAACAGTCCGAAAAAGTCCACATGATGTGCGCCTCTGAAGCAAACCACACCGAAAACGTCCTTGCAATGCTTAATGCGTAAATTGAAACTGAAGCTGGACCATCTAAAACTGTTGCATTTTCTTCTGGAGGACAACCGACGCCGTTGGTTGCAATTCTGTGAGGTGATGCATAACCAAACATCTAATGAACCAGACCTTTTTGATAAGATCATCTGGTCAGATGAGACTTTTTTCAATTTGTCAGGCTACATGAACAGGCATAGTAAGAAAAAACGTATTAAAGGGATATGTGGCACTCTTAAAATAATAATCCAGTGCAGCCTAAAACAGCTTAAAGTGTAATGTCACCTTATACACCTAACAGAAAATAGTAGAAAACCAAACCAAAAGTGTTAAAGTGCACAGAATGATTAAAATTTTACCTTTTAAACAATGAAGAGGGTCTTGTATACTTGTATACATACAATTAGTGATGTCGCGAACCCGAAATTTTCGGTTCGCGAACGGCGAACGCGAACTTCCGCAAATGTTCACGAACCGGCGAACCGCCCGAAACGCCATTGACTTCAATGGGGAGGCGAATTTTAAAACACACAGGGACTCTTTCTGGCCACAATAGGGATGGAAAAGTTGTTTCAAGGGGACTAACACCTGGACTGTGGCATGTCGGAGGGGGATCCATGGCAAAACTCCCATGGAAAATTACACAGTTGATACAGAGTCTGGTTTTAATCCATAAAGGGCAGAAATCACCTAACATTCCCTAAATCACAATCAATATGGATTGACACCTGACATATGACATATTGACACCTTGACATATGGATTGACACATGTCCTCAGAGCCCCTGATGCACACGGACACAGAGCAGAATAGGGAATGTTACCCCAACATAGGGTCACTTGGCAGATATGGATTGACACCTGTCCTAAGGTTCCCTGATACACACTGACACAGAGCAGAATAGGGAATGTTACCCCAACATAGGGTCACTTGGCAGATATGGATTGACACCTGTCCTCAGAGCCCCTGATACACACTGACAAAGATCAGAATAGGGAATGTTACCCCAACATCGGGTCACTTGGCAGATATGGATTGACACCTGTCCTAAGGATCCCTGATACACACTGACACAGAGCAGAATAGGGAATGTTACCCCAACATCGGGTCACTTGGCAGATATGGATTGACACCTGTCCTAAGGATTTTTCAGCCTCCTCCCGCATGACTATGGCCCCTGGGAGATTGTGAAAATGTATGCACTTTTATTTGGTGTGTATGGCCCTTTAAGACTGTCGGTGGGCATATTGGGGCTTATGGACTCTTTATGTGACTGGTGCTGGCCCTTTAAACACCTTTTTTGGGACATCAGGAAGATTGGGACACTGCCCCTTTAAGGCCGTGTCCCCAGACTTGTTGGGGACACGGCCCCTTTAAGACGGTGTCCCCTGTGTCCCCAGACCTGGTGCAAACCCTTTGTGCCTGCCTTGCTATTTCCCACTTGGTTCAGTAAATGGGAAATTATTTCAGCTGCAGAGACTAAGTCCCATTCGGCGATGGGACTTAGTCTTTCAGCACCGTTTTTTCAGCCTTATTTCCAGCTGCAGAGACTAAGTCCCATTCGGCGATGGGAC
>OW240913.1:278330528-278350744 GCA_933207985.1 Pelobates cultripes
GGGAAGTATCCCACACTGTGCTGACAGGATCTGGATGATATGTTCCCAGTAAGCAGATGGCTCTATGCAATACAGAACAGAGAGAGGCAGAAACCACTAATTGAATAGTATTTTTCTCAATGTAGTATAAAAAAGGATAAAAAATTCTTACTTTGCAAATGGTGGGTATGCCAGCAAAATCATACTCACATACAAGCTTGTGTAAACAGAATAAAATGGCTTGCACCACTCAGAACAGTCACTTCCGGGTTTCGCCAGTCCCGATCACGTGATCTCTGCAGGTTCCGCCTATCCTGTGACATTACACGTGACGCGTTTCGCTTGGCTTTCTGGGCTTCTTCTGATGAAATTGTGGATCCATAGCCCCTTCCTTTAAGTCCTTGGTGCCTCCCTGGTCCCTGGGTTTTTGCAGTCACTTGAGGGTTTTGAGGGCCTTCTAAGAAATGTGGTTGCAGCTATTGATAGCTTACAATTTTTTCCCTGTCCAGGTAGTGTAACCACTGTTCCTTCAACTTTGAACTTGCAAACTAGGCTTCTAACAGTGTCTCTAGACAACTTCAGTGCCTTCACTATCTTTTTGTACCCTGTTCTTTGTTTGTAAAGGGCGATGATTTCTTCTATTAACCTTGTGGACCATTCTTTTGACTTAGCCATGCAGTCAAACATGACACTCAACAAACTCCAAGCTAGTTCAGGTATTTCAAGTGTTCCAGCTCAAGCACACCTGGTGCGACTAATGAAGCCCTTGATGAGTTGCATCAGGTGTGATTGAGACAGCACCTGTTTTGCATATTTGTGCTGTTGTGAGGGATTCTATTCAGGGGGTTGAATAATTTTGAAACTGGAGAAGTCATTATAAATTGCATTTTCATTTGAATTAAAGAGTCCTGTATTGTTATTTGTCGTCACTACCTTCCCGCGTTGGGAGTGGGTAATTTGCACGCCTGCTGCCTTCCTTGCATGTGGTAGCCATTTGTTAGGGTCCCTGTACGGAATCAAACCCTAATCCCCCTTTACCCGTGGTCACCATGGTAGTCGCAGTCAATGGCATAGAAAGTTGATATGGATTGACATACGAATGCGTCGTCGCCTTCTCGTTGGGGAGCACATTGAAAAAGTGCTCTAGCATGATGAGCTGGGTGATCTCCTCCGGGAACTTGGCTTGATGGGAGTTGAGCCAGTTCTGAGTGGCCCTTGTGATGCCACGGTGTATACCCAGATATATCAGAGCTGCTGCAGAAAGTGTGGGCTGTCTGTCCGGGCTTTTGGTGTTCTCACCCTGCTGCTGCTCGCCTGTCTGCATTGCAGCATAACTTCGGCCTTCCTGCTCACCGCCTCATGAGACTGTGTGAGCAGCAGCAGGCAATAGTGGAGTTTCAGATGCAGCACACACAGGTCAGTCGCTCTGCGGAACAGTTTTCTTTTTTTATATGTCCCAATACTTTGGGGGCTACCCCAATTAAAATAAAAAATATATATATATGAACAGTGTTGGCTACCTCCTCCTCCTCCACCGCCAATTCCACCTACACTGTCACAGTCACCACCTCCTCAACCTCTGGGTCACTTAATATAAACTATGTACACAATAGTAGAGGCGTGTGAAAGTCTTTTCTCCATGCATCAGGAGTTGAGCATTTCTCCATGCATCAGGACTGCAAGAAATGCACCGCAGGCCGCAAATGTTTCTTTTTTTATATGTCCCAATATTTTGGGGGCTACCCCAATTAAAAAACAAAAAAAACTAATAAAAAACAGTGTTGGCTACCTTCTCCTCCTCCACCGCCGCTTCCACCTACACCGCCATGGTCACCGCCTCCTCACTTAGTATAAACTATGTACACAATAGCAGAGGCTTGTGAAGGCCTTTTCTCCATGCATCAGGAGTTGAGCTCAGTTTGAACAATGATAGAGAATACCCTGCACTCCAACCCTAATTCTGGTGATCCTCCTAACAGCCATGCTTTAGATTTTGATTTATGTTCTTCCAAAGCTAAAATCAAAGATTCCATCTAGTGCTATTTTATGGCTCAGCTGTATTTTAAATTTTTATATTATTTTAAGTGATTTCCCTATCCACATTTGTTTGCAGGGCACTCGTCCTACTCTTACCCCATTTTACTTCCTTTTGCAGCCCTCTTGCCCTTTCCAGGACTTTTTTAGAGGCATTTTTGTGGCCAAAAGTTCGTGTCCCGAATTGACTTCAATAGGGTCCGGGGTCAAGTTCGATTACGAACCCGGACTTTTTTTCAAAGTTCGGCCAAACCCGCCGAACCCGAACATCCAGGTGTCCGCTCAACTCTACTCATTACTTACGGGTCTCCCTACATCATTCCCTAATTTGGGAACTATCACCTTTTAACATATTTTTATATATTAGCTACACTTTGGAAGTCTATCACCTTTAATAGTGTTCCTGTATTCAGTAAGATTCAACCTGTTGTGGAGCACAGTACTGCACCCTATAAAACATTGTATGTGTTATTACACCTTACATTTACAGTGTATTAAAACACCAATTAAAACATGCAATTTTATATTTATGCAAATTCCAAAGCAAAAATAAATAAACCTATTTTTCTGAAGCAGGTACTAATGAAAAACAAACAAAAAAACTTTTCCATGGATAAAATCTACCCATTATTTGCAGCTATTTCTAAATTCATTAGCATGTAGATTAGCATATATAGTAGTCTAAACTAATAATTGACTTTTAAGGTTCTACAGTCTACTAAGAACACAATACATAAATATAAATATTAAACAAACTCGAATCAGCAGAATGGTCTTCTGTGTGCAGTGTAAATAACCTGTTGCAGCAAACCTTAATAGCACTGTTATACTAATCACATGAATATTCTAATTTGTTTTACAATAACCTTGTAAAAGAAACATTATATTTCATTTACAGAACATGTACAATGGTGTCTCATATGACAAACACTTTGGGAGATTTAAATCCCATCAATTCGTTGCTGACTGTCTAAATGTGCAGAGGTTACAAGCCAGGTACAATACAGTTTATACATTATTTCATAATGATCAGTTAATTATACTCTGTGAAACCTGCTTTCACCCGTGTTCTTTCAAGGGTCAGCATTTTTAAATGTATTATAAAATACAAGTAATTCTTAATTAGTAGAATGAAACTGCCCAACACAGAGGTTCTTTAAAACTGTCACCTTATTCTAAGTTGTGCTAATTTAATGCTGTACAATAAGGCAATTATTATGGCTTGTACATTGGATGGAGATCTTCTTTGTAATCATTGTAAATATGTCTGTTCTGTAAACTGATTTCTGATAGCAAGTATCTGCTAATACTAATAGATTTGTTTATTTAAAGGGACACAATAGTAACAAAAACAACTTTAGCTTAATGAAGCACTTTTGGTGTATAGATCATGTCACTGCAGTCTCACTGCTCAATTCTCTGCCATTTATTTATTTATTATTAATTTTCATATTTAACATAGATATGACAATTACAATATAAAAGTGTCTTGCTAATTAAAGGAGCATTATATGGTCAGGAACACAAACCTGTTTTACTGAACCTATACGTAGGGTTAAAATAACCATCTAGCCACCCTGATTCCCTCATGCCTCTCTAAATATAGTAAATCTTACTTGTATTCAAACCTGAATTTGTCATTGTTTCCTTTTGACCTGCTCACTGCCTGCTGACTTCATCAGAAGTGGTAACCTGATCCAATCACAATTCTTCCCCATAGGATTGGCTGAGACTGACAAAGAGGCAGATCAGGGGCAGAGCCAGCATGATTCAAACACAGCCCTGGCCAATCAGCATCTCCTCATAGAGATGAATTGAATCAATGAATCTCTATGAGGAAAGTTCAGTGTCTGAATGCAGAGGGAGGAGACACTGAATGTTTGGATGCATTTTAGGCAGCCATGACCCAGGAAGGATCTCTAACAGCTATCTGATGAGTGGCCAGTGAAGTTATCACTAGGCTGTAATGTAAACACTGCATTTTCTCTGAAAAGACAGTGTTTACAGCAAAAAGCCAGAAGGTAATGATTCTACTCACCCGAACAAATTCAATATGCTGTAGTTGTTCTGGTGACTAGTGTCCCTTTAAGTAGAAAGACAAGCCTAAATCCTAGCTCGAACAGCACAGGGGAATGAGAAATCTTTAGTAAATGCCGAAAGAGATATAACTTAGTTAATGCCGAAAGAGATATAACAGTATTTATGTTTTTAAGGGTTTCAGAACACCCTTGTTAGGTCATCAAGTACTGTTATTCAATTGTCCCATATATTGTATTTCTTATGATTAGTACAAAACTTAAAGGTGATTACACATTCCATTCTGCATTTAAATTTCACCCTTTCTTTAATTTGTGGCCACATGTCTACTTAATCAGTTTTATTTTCATTTTTGGCAAGCATTGGTAGATTTAAGTGAAGAAGGACCATTTCCACCATCCATATCTGTTTTAAATTAAGCAGATTATTAATTACAGAAAATATTACGGCCCAGCCTCTTTTAATTGTTGGACATTCCCACAATACATGGATTTCATCTGCCCTCTCAGAATCGCATCTCCAGTGCATATATTTATCCTGAGGGTACTTCATTGTTTGTTTCCAAGGTGTTATATACCATCTATTTGTTATTTTATATTGGGTCTCCATTATGTTAAGACAGTGTACTGATGGGTATAATGTTTGAACAGCAATAAACATAGAAACATAGAAACATAGAATGTGACGGCAGATAAGAACCATTCGGCCCATCTAGTCTGCCCAATTTTCTAAATACTTTCTTTAGTCCCTAGCCTTATCTTATAGTTAGGATAGCCTTATGCCTAACCCACGCATGCTTAAACTCCTTTACTGTGTTAACCTCTACCACTTCAGCTGGAAGGCTATTCCATGCATCCACTACCCTCTCAGTAAAGTAATACTTCTTGATATTATTTTTAAACCTTTGTCCCTCTAATTTAAGACTAGGTCCTCTTGTTGTGGTTTTCTTCTTTTAAATATAGTCTCCTCCTTTACTGTGTTGATTCCCTTCATATATTTAAATGTTTCTATCATATCCCCCCTGTCTCGTCTTTCCTCCAAGCTATACATGTTAAGATCCTTTTAACCTTTCCTGGTAAGTTTTATCCCGCAATCCATGAACCAGTTTAGTAGCCCTTCTCTGAACCTCTCTAAGGTATCAATATCCTTCTGAAGATACGGTCTCCAGTACTGTGTACAATACTCCAAGTGAGGTCTCACCAGTGTTCTGTACAATGGCATGAGCACTTCCCTCTTTCTACTGCTAATACCTCTCCCTATACAACCAAGCATTCTGCTAGCATTTCCTGCTGCTCTATTACATTGTCTGCCTACCTTTAAGTCATCAGAAATAATCACCCCTAAATCCCTTTCCTCATATGTTGAGGTTAGGACTCTATCAAATATTCTGTACTCTGCCCTTGGGTTTTTACGTCCAAGATGCATTATCTTGCACTTATCCACATTAAATGTCAGTTGCCACAATTCTGACCATTTTTCTAGTTTACCTAAATCATTTGTCATTCAGCTTATCCCTCCTGGAACATCAACCCTGTTACATATCTTAATATCATCAGCAAAAAGACATACCTTACCATCAAGACCTTCTGCAATATCACTAATAAAAATATTAAAGCGAATGGGTCCAAGTACAGATCCCTGAGGTACCCCACTGGTAACAAGTCCAAGCTTCGAATATATTCCATTAACTACAACCCTCTGCTGCCTCTCACTCAGCCTCTGCCTTACCCATTCAACAATATTGGAATCCAAACTTAAAGATTGCAGTTTATTGATAAGCCTTCTATGTGTAACAGTGTCAAAAGCCTTACTGAAATCTAGGTAAGCAATGTCTACTGCACCACCCTGATCTATAATTTTAGTTACCCAATCAAAAAATCAATAAGATTAGTTTGGCATGATCTCCCTGAAGTAAATCCATGTTGTCTCTGATCTTGAAATCCATGTGTTTTTAGATGTTCAACAATCCTATCCTTTAACATGGTTTCCATCACTTTCCCCACTACTGAAGTAAGGCTTACTGGCCTATAGTTGCCCGACTCCTCCCTATTACCTTTCTTGTAAATGGACACAACATTCGCTAACTTCCAATCTTCTGGGACTACTCCTGTTAACAATGATTGGTTAAATAAATCTGTTAATGGTTTTGCTAGTACACCACTAAGCTCTTTTAATAGCTTTGGGTGTATTCCATCAGGTCCCATTGACTTATTTGTCTTTACTTTTGACAGTTGAAATAGAACCTCTTCCTCTGTAAACTCACGTGTAATAAATGACTCATTTGTATCTATCTCAATTTTTAGATCTCTGGCCCATTTTTCTTTAACTTTAGAACATTTTTTAACTTTAGATTCATCATAACTTTAATACATTTCGATAATAATTTTAAGTCCTTCCCCTTTTCAAAGATTTTATTTAGTATTTCTAGTGGGCTTGATAACTTGCCCTCAATTCTCTGCCATTTAGGAGTTCAATCACTTTGTTTATACAACTCTAGTCACTCCTCCCCGCATGTGACTACACAGCCTTATTAAACACTTCCTGTGAATAGTCATCTAATGTTTACACTTCCTTTATTGCAAATTCTGTTTAATTTAGAATTTCATATTTCCTGCTCCGTTAATAGCGTGTGCTAAAGTTCAATTAACAGTGCAGGAGATAAAAATGTCTAAAGTGAGTTACATCTCATTGAAAGTTAAAACATTTTGTTTTTCATGCAAGCTGTGTGAGTCACAGTCAGGGGAGGCTTGGCTAGGGCTGCAAAAAGAGAAACAAAAGAGAGTTTAACTCCTATATGGCAGAGAACTGAGCAGTGTGACTTTAGATTCATGATCTATACACTAAAACTGCTTCCTTAAGCTTAAGTTGTTTTGGTGACTATAGTGTTCCTTTAAGTAAGGGTGATCTCATAAATATGAGCGCTTTTATAGAAGTGCTGAATTAAGCATTTCTGGAGGCTGCTACATTATATGACATACTTCAAAAAGCAGCTTTTGAATGATTCTTAAAGGAACACTATACATACATAACATTGTTGCTTTTATTTTTTAATTTTACAAAAGATTTTAGTAGAAAGTAGCACTTTAATAAACTAACCTTGCTATACCCCTTTAGCTGTCAAAGAGGAAACCGGTCCTTTCACTTCCAGTTTGTTTAGCTCAGTAGAGCTAAACTCAAGAGGCAATCAATTGCTCAGAGCACCTGCCTTGCAAAGACTTCAATTATCTGCATTGGCTCCAGTGAGCTAAACACTGAGTTGAGCTAAACAAACAAGGAAATAACAGGACCATTATCTCATTGAAAGCCAAGGGGAGGTTACAAGGTTAGTTTTTAAAACAGCCAAATTCCATTGAAATGTACACTTTTAATGAAATGAAAAAAAGGACACATTCTTCACACATAAAGCACTTCAGCAAGTCAAGTGCTTTAGGGTTCTTGAGTGTCCATTTAAACAAAAGGAATGATCTTCTAACCATGCAAGATCAGGTGCATGGTCCCACCTATTCTCACACCTCATCATATTGTGAGATCTGGTTTGATAATAATGAAAAGGAGCTATTATGTAAAAATAGAAGTGTAATGGAAAATACATAATAATCATATATATGACTTAGTTCCCTGATAAGCATGATACAGACAACACACACATTACATCATATTATTGTGAGATTTATTTTACAGTGGAGCTCTGTTACAGAATATGTACATAAATCTGTGTTTTATAGTTGGGGAGCTCTGTGATACTATGCTGTGTGTTGTATTATTGTGGAGCTCTGTGACATACTCATACACTGCACATTACTGTGATATTTATTGTTGAGGAGTTGTGTGATAAACTGGTACACACTACATAGTACTGTGAGGGCTTTTGAATGGGTATGACCAGGCAGGAGCACTGTGAAGATTTTTCGCACAGGGCGTCTAAAGAAAGCAGCTCTTTTCAACCCAAAATCACTTAAAAATGTCTGCACACTGGGCAAAAGGAGGAAAGGTGGAGCTGCAATATCTGCACAATATCGATATAAAAAAAATGCTAAAAAAAAACAGCCCCACTGTACAATAAATATACTGGACTTGTCACATTAAGACATAAAAATAACAGTGGGAGTTTTCTTCAAGCATTATTCTTGCCTGTTATAGTGTTGGTATTTCCATGGCTCTTTTCCTATCAAAGAATATTCAGCATTTACTATTTATATTAATTCAGTGCTTTTAAATGCTTCTGAGAATTAAAAAGGAAGACTGTAGCTGCTATTTTTATAAACGAACTGACTGCTCTAGGGTCCATGGATTTCTGACAGAACAGACTTAGATGTAACACAATTACTTTTAAGTTTGTCTAGGGGTATTATAAAGCAGTTTAACATAATTATAGCCACATTTGTGAGAAAGCAGTGGCATTTTAAGATTATAAAATTGCTTTTTACATGGAAAGGAATTGTAGTTGCTTTGATGTTATGTGCTCCAGGCACTAGTGAACTAAAACTAATGACAATGCTCACTGCTTCACCTGACATCTGTGATTCATGAACAAACTTAATTTTAATTAAAACTAAAGTTTTTCTAGCTATGATAACTGCATTTGAAAGGGTTAGTTTTTTTTTCATATTATTAAAGAGCAGTTAATTAAAATAAATAGATTTAGTCAGGGCTACTAGAGCACCATGGGATCTGAGGCAAGGCATATTTATTGAATTATACAGTAAAGAAATATATTTATATGTTTCCAAAATTATATTTCAATGCCCCTTTCTCAGACAAACAAAGACAAGACAAAAATTACTTGATGTTTTGTGTTACCTGTTGCTTAGTATTTACTAATTATTTGCCCCATAAATATGAATACATTGATCATCCTGATAAGGCAAAGACACAACATACCAAACAAATCAGTCACATACTGACAGTTACACTTTTACATTTTTAAATACACCCAGCTCCTTCAAGTTGGGTTGTTTGCGCTTATGAACAGCAATCTTTAAGTCTGACCACAGATTTTCTATCAGATTGAGGTTTGGGCTTTGACTAGGCCATTCCAACACATTTACATGAAGTGTTGCTTTAACAGTGTGTTTGGGGTCATTGTCCTGATGGAAGGTGAACCTCCATCCTAACCTCAAATCACGCACAGAGTGGTACAGGTTTTGCTCAAGAATATCCCTGTATTTAGCACCATCCATCTTTCCCTCAACTCTTACCAGTTTCCCAGTCCCGGCTGCTGAAAAACATCCCCACAGCATGATGCTGCCACCACCATGTTTCACTGTGGGGATGGTGTTCTTTGGGTGATGTGATGTGTTGGGTTTGCGCCAAACCTAGCGTTTTCTTTGATGGCTGAAAAGTTTAATTTTAGTCTCATCAGACCAGTGCACCTTCCTCCATACATTTTGGGAGTCTCCAACATGCCTTTTCACAAACTCAAAACGTGCCATTTTTGTTTTTTGCTGAAAGTAATGCTTTTCTTCTGGCCACTCTGCCATAAAGCCCAACTCTATGGAGCGTATGGCTTATTGTCATCCTATGTACAGATACTCCAGTCTCTGCTGTGGAACTCTCCAGGGTTACCTTAGGTCTCTGTGCTGCCTCTCTGATTAATGCCTTCCTTGCCCGGTCTGTGAGATTTGGTGGGTGGCCGTCTCTTGGTAGGTTTGCTGTTGTGCCAGGTTCTTTCCATTTGGTTATGATAGATTTGATGGTGCTCCTGGGGATCATCAAAGATTTGGATATTTTTTTTATAACCTAACCCTGTCTTGTACTTCTCAACAAAACTGACCCTTACTTGTTTGGAGAGTTCCTTGGTCTTAATGGCTGTGTTTGGTTAGTGGGGCCTCTTGCTTAGGTGTTGCAGCCTCTGGGGCCTTTCAAAAAAGGTGTGTATATGTAATGACAGATCATGTGACACTTAGATTGCACACAGGTGGACATCATTTCACTAATTATGTGACACCTGAAGGTAATTGGTTGCACCAGAGCTTTTTATGGGCTTCATAACAAAGGGAGTGAATGTATACGCACATGCCAATTTTCTGTTTTCTATTTCTAAAAAATAGTTTTATGTATATATTTTTCTCATATCACTTCACCAACTTAGACTGTTGTGTTCTGATCCATCACATAAAATTCAGATTGATAAAACATTAAACTTAATGCTGTAATGTAACAAAAAAGTAAAAGGTCAAGGGGGGTGAATACTTTTGCAAGGCACTGTATTTATATATGGTGGTATAGGGAAAATGACCAACCTTATATACAGACATATAATGTTCTGAGTGTGCAAAGGAACATGGCTACTCTGCCTATTTTCCAAATAAACTCTGCTTGATAGAGACAGTGTTTCTGTCGAAGCGTTGTTACAATTTTTTTGAATGCAAATAAAAAAATCTTGATACCCAACTAGGAGTGCTTGACACCTGTGTTCTTCTATTTATATATTATATTGAAATAGGCATTGAGCGTCATGTGTCAGTGTTTGCAGATGACACTAAGCTAGGTAAGGTACTACAATTTAAGGAAGGATATTACTTTGATGCTGGGGGATTTAAATTATAGAACGGGGCACCCAAAATGGCAGATGAAACATAATGTAGATTAAAGCAAAGTTATGCACTCCGTGGTGAAGAATGCACAAGCAACTTACACTCTCAAAGGTAGAGAGTTATGGAAAATAACAGATGAGAAGGATTTGGGAATTATTATTAACAAACAACTAGGCAACAATGTGCAATATCAATCAACAGTTACTAAAGCCAGAAAGGTATTGCCATGTATGAAAAGGAGGATTCATTCTCGAGTTGAAAATATTATTTTGACTTTTTATAACTCAGTGGTGAGACACACCTTAAATATGTAAACACTTGTTCTAAAGAGGGATATAATGGCACTAGAAAAAGTTCAGAGGTAGGATTCAAAATTAATAAAGGAATGGAAGATTTTAATCATGAAAAAAGGCTAAAAAAATTACATCTGTTTAGTCTAGAAAAACTGCACCTCAGAGGGTATATGATAAGAGTATATTAATAAATTCAGGACCAATACATTTCATTATCTGGAAATCTATTCAGAAGTACGGCACAAGGTCACCCAATTAGATTTAAGTATTAAGAAGATTTAATCTAATGACAAGACGTGGCATTTTCTGAACGAAGAGGGTTTTTTTTTATCAGAGTCTGTACAGATTTTTAAACAGTTAATTATTTAACAATTAATTATTGCAAAAGCATTATGTTTAGGAATGTAATATTTAATTTTTGGGGTAACATAATCCTGATCCAAGGAGAGATCAGGCTGCCTCTTTGGAGTTGAGAAGATGTTTTCCCTTAGTTTGTTGCAAAATTGAAAGAAAATAGTTTCAAACTTTTTTGCCTTCTTTTGGATCAACAGCAAAATTTCACAGATGTGAAAAAGGCTGACCTTGATAAATGCAAAACATTTCAGCCTATTTAACTATCGAATTCCTTGATGTAATAAACTTTCCAAATAATTCAATACTGTTAGAAAGGATTCCAAATGAATTATCTACAGAAGTCAAGTCACCATTAAAGACTACAGGAATTTGTGTAAGTTTTCTAACAGTATTAAATCATTTAGAACGCTTATTAAACTGAGGCCTATGTATGTAAGGGAGCAAGTTGGCTATTTCATGTGTGGCATATTTAATATTTCCATTAGGCCATTTCTTCACCAGTTTCTGCTGAATATAAATGTTTTATTTTTTTTTCAGTATTTTATACACACATATATTTTATTGTGTGAATAACTTGCAAATCTAATTACCGTTAAAGGGATACTATAATCACCTAAACAACTTTTGCTTAATGAAGAAGCTTTGTGTATAGATCATGCCTCTGAAGTCTCACTGCTCAATTCTCTGCCATTTAGTGGTTAAATCGCTTTTGTTTCTTACCATGCAGCCATAGCCACACCTCCCTTGGCTGTGACTAACACAGCCTGCATGAAAAAAAAATGGTTTATCTACTGATTTGTAAATTGTACGTTACTTACATATAGGATGATCCTGCAGGGTCTAGTAAGCTATTAACAGTGTAGGAGATAAGACATTTGAAATTAAACAAAATTTTCAATAAAGGAAGTAATAAACATTACATCTCACTTTACAGGAAGTGTTTAGGAAGGCTGTATAAGTCACGTGAAAGAAGGTGTGATTAGGTCTGCATAAACAAACTGATTTAACTCTTCAGTGGCAGAGAATAGAGCAGTGAGGCATGTTCTATACATAAAAAACTGCTTCATTAACTTCATCAACTAAAGTTGTTTTGGTAACTGTAATGTCCCGTTAAGATCACTGATTTGTATTTTCCTGCATCTTTAAAGTACAGTAAGACTATCATAAATATCTTGGACAGAATTTAGGAACACTGTAAGATATAATTGAGTACATGAATATTTCAGAATTCACACCAATCAGTATTGACAGATTGATTCTGAATAAGTGTCATATAAGAAACCCAAAAGGCGAATTTCACTCATCGCTGCATATCATTTAGTAAACCCACGCAACTAGGCACACTTCCCAAGTGGTATCTGAGTGTTCTCATATGACAATTTCATCATGAATTTCTGCTGAGGTAGCAGTAAAATTTTGCTATGTTTTTGAGTTTTTAACAGATATGACATAGATTATCACTGTAAATACTCCAGATGTGTATTCTACTACATTCCCAGAGTATATCAAAACAACCCATGTATACTTTAGTAAGGTTTGTATGAAGTCATAGGACAGCCACAGAAAGTCTGGGTTGTGATAGAAAGATAAGGGTTTAAAAGACTGCAGACAATAGATTTGCAAGCAGTTTTTAGATATCCCCCAATAAATAAAATGCATTACTAAATGCATGCATTTTTCATTGGGGCATAGTGGAGCTTCTCTTAAAAAAAAAAATAATAATAAAAAAAAAAAAAAAAATATATATATATATATATATATATATGGTGGCCTCCCAAAAAAGTTTTAAAGTATACAGTATAGTTTATTTGCATTTTATTACATTGTTTATTACATTTATATTTGTTTAACAGTATTTAATCTCATAAGCGCTCAAAATATCTTACATCAGTGTTTCAACATTCCTCGAACCTGTCCAGTACACTATGACACACAGTGAAACACAAATTCTGGTGTGCATCAATGTCCACTCATCAATGTGTGCATCAAATTAGACTCTTTTATTTCATCCATTGTCTCAGGCTTCCTCTCTTAAACCTTTTTCTTTACTACTCCCTAAAAAAAGAGCAGTTCGGCAAAGTTAGCCCTGGTTCTGGGTTGTGGCACTACCACGTCGCAGGCATTAATTAGTCTGAACTGTAAATACATCGCCACGCTCATCCAAGATGGCCGCACGTCATACAAAGTGATGCGTTCAAATCACATAGGCAGTCTTCAATGTCCATCATGGGTAGGGGCGGTGTCAATATCTTCCGGTTTCATGTGTATAAGTTCTGATTGAAGACACACATTTCAGCTCAAAGAACAACAAATATGGAGGTTCTCATATTTCCCACTAGGCATTGTTGTTACCAGTCAAAATGTAGTTAGTTTAGTCCATAATAGGTCCATAATATCTTATATAAAAATAGATATCAAAGGAGGGAGATAAAAAAACAAAAATTAGAGAGAGAAGAGGACACACTAGACAATAAACTATAAAATACAATAAAAATACAATATAAAATATACAGGAAATGAGAAATAGCCAAGAAATTGAAAGCAACATAAATATAATAAAATTTTAATAAAAAATATATATTTGATACGTACAAAGTATTATATATAAAAATAAATATGTATGTACATACAAATGGATAAATTTAATAAAAAGCTATAGAATGGAATTAATCTCAAAATCAGACCCTTAGGGTAAGGGTCTGAAGTTCAAAAATACACTTAATTTCTTGCTTGCTAAGTTTCTTGGCAATATTTTCCCCTCTCCAATGAATGGTAACTTTATCTATAGCATGGAACTCTAAATGTTTGTGGTCTGATTCATGACTTTCTAAAACGTGTTTGGGCACACTGTGATTAGTGACAACATTTTTTATTTTTCTAACATGCTCATTAATTCTGATGCTTAATGGCCTTGATGTTTTACCTACATATTGGTAGCCACAATTACAATTTAATAAATAAAAAAATTACGTTTTTGGAGTGGCAAGTAATCAGGAATTTAAATTTGTAGCTCTTTAAGGTGCTGTTAGATTTTAAAGATTTGATATTTTTGTTGCTTATATTGGTGTTTCTGCAGGCATTACAAGTACCACAGTGATTAAAGCCCTTCTGTATCTTCGCCAAGTTAGATAAAAAATTCCTTGGAATTTCCTTGTCAATAAAACTTTTAGTTAAAACTTGTTTTAAATTTTGCGCCCCTCTAAAAACAAATCTAGGTTTAGTTCCTACATATTTCAAGTTATTTAGTTCTTGAGTTAAAATATGGCAGTTTTTGTTAACTATTTTTTTCAGGTTACCTATATTGCTTGCATAATTAAAAACAAGGGGAATATGGTCACTCTCAGATTTGTTTTCCTATTCTTATATGCAGCAATTGTGATTTATCCAGTTCTAAAGTGCTATTGATCTCATCTTGTAACTTCTCCTTGGCATAACCTTTTTGTATAAATTAAGAAATTGGACTGAACAATATAATCTGACTGATTAGAACAATTCCTGTGCATTCTAAGGAATTGTCCTTTAGGAATATTTGTTAGCCATGGACGGTGATGGCAACTATTTATCTTTATGTAACTATTCACGTCCACTTGTTAAAAAAGTTAAGTGTCATTAAAATATTGTTAGAAACATATATCTCAAAATCTGATAATTGTTTTACTTACATTTTTCTTTAGTTTGATACTTCAATTATTTTTATTCAAACCTTTATAAAAAATATTAAAAATATCCATAAATCCTTTCCAAATAATAAAAATATCATCTTTATATTTTCTATAGAGGACCAAATCCACGCTATAGCCTCCCTCTTGGTATATTAAATGTTTTTCCCAGAAGGCCATAAAAAGGTTAGTGTAACTCAGCGTGAATTTGGTCCCCATAGCACTACTGCTAATCTGAAGATAAAATTCACCACTGAACTAAAAATAATTATTTTTTAAAATCAAATTAATACCTTCTAAAATGATTTGGATTTGTACATCTGATATAACCTGTGATTGTTTAAAAAAAATAATTTTACAGCCTCACATCTTTTTTGTGTTCAATGATAGTGTGAAGGCTGGTAACATCAAATGTAATCACATGTAATCATCCTCCCATTTAAAATTCTGTAAGGTATTTAAAAGACTCATAGAGTCTTGTAAAAAGGAAGGACAGGTTTTAACCAGTGGTTGAAGGCGTGCATCAATATTTTCAGATAGGGGTGATAAAATGGAATTAATCCCAGAGGCAATAGGTTTCCGGGGGGATTTACTGGATCTTTGTGGGTTTTCGGAAGAGTGCATATCACTCAGATTTTAGGGTGTTCTATGGTCAAAAAGGGTGTTCACCTTTATCTAATATTCTGATATCAATTCCTTTAAGAAAAAAAAAATTGATATTCATATTTAATATAGTTAGTGGGATCTTTACTTACTTTTTTATATGTGGAGACATCTTGTAGTTGTCTATTAATTTCTTGTATATACATTTCTTTATTTTGGACTACTACCCCTACTACCACCACCTTTATCGGCAGGTTTTATAATGATAGAGTTATCCTTGTTTAATGTTTCTATAGCCACTTTTTCATTATATGATAAATTATAATTATATTTCGACAAGGGTTTGATTTTATAAATATCATCAAAGCAAGCTTTCTCAAAAACTTTCATATTTTGAGATGTTAAGATTGTTTCTGTAAAATAGTATGGGTAAAACTTTGAACCTGAAAAAAATAGTTAACAAATCTGCCATATTTTAACTTAAGAACAAAATAACTTGAAATATGTAGGGACTAAATCAAGATTTGTTTTTAGAGGGGCGCAAAATTTAAAACAAGTTTTAACTAAAAGTTTTATTGACCAGGATATTCCAAGGAATTTTTTTATCTAACTTGGCGGAGATAAAGAAGGGCTTTAACTACTATGGTACTTGTAATGCCTGCAGAAACACCAATGTAAGCGACAAAAATATAATTTTTTTTAAATCTAACAGCACCTCAAAGAGCTACAAATTTAAATCCCTGATTACTTGCTTCTCTAAAAATGTTTATTTATTTATTTATTAAATTGTAATTGCGGCTACCAATATGTGGGCAAAACATCAAGGTCATTAAACATCAGAATTATCGAGCATGATAGAAATATAAAAATAGCGTCACTAATCACAGTGTGTCCAAACACTTTTTTAGAAAGTCAAGGGGAAACTTAGCAAACAAGAAATCATATGGGTTTTTGAACTTCAGACCCTTACCCCTAAGGGTCTGAACATAGATTTTGAGATTAAATAAATGTTATACCTTTTAAAAAAAAAAATTATCCATTTTTATGTACATACATATTTATTTTTACATATTATACTTTTTATGTATAAAATAGATATTTGTTATTAATATTTTTAATATATTTATGTTGCTTTCAATTTCTTGGCTATTTCTCATTTCCTGCATATTTTATATTGTTACATAGTTACATAGTTACATAGCTGAAAAGAGACTTGCGTCCATCAAGTTCAGCCTTCCTCATGTATGTTTTTGCTGTTGATCCAAAAGAAGGCAAAAAACCCAGTCTGAAGCACTTCCAATTTTGCAACAAACTAGGAAAAAATTCCTTCTTGACCCCAAAATAGCAGTCAGATGTCTCCTTGGATCAAGCAGCTATTACCCCACTAATTAGAAATTATATCCCTGTATGTTATGTTTTTGCAAGTATTTATCCAATTGCAGTTTAAACATCTGTATAGACTCTGACAAAACCACCTCTTCAGGCAAATAATTCCATATCCGTATTGCTCTTACTGTAAAAAAACATTTTCTTTGCCTTAGATGAAATCTCCTTTCTTCAAGCCTAAATGTGTGACCTTGTGTCCTATGCATAGCCCTGTTTTTGAATAGATTTCCAGATAATGGTTTATACTGGCCCCGAATATATTTGTATAATGTTATCATATCCCCTCTCAGGCGCCGTTTTTCCAAACTAAAGAGATTTAAATTTTTTTAACCTTTCTTCATAACTAAAATGCTCCATTCCTTTTATGAATTTTGTAGCTCGTCTCTGCACTTTTTCTAGTGCCATGATATCTTTCTTTAGAACAGGTGCCCAAAATTGCACAGCATTTTCAAGGTGTGGTCTTACCAGTGATTTATAAAGAGGCAAAATTATATTTTCATCTCGAGAATTTATGCCCCTATTTATACATGACAAAACCTTACTGGCCTTAGCAACGGCAGACTGACATTGCATATTGCTGCCTAATTTGTTGTCTATAACAATTCCCAAATCCTTCGCGTGTGTGGTTATCCCTAGTTCACTACCATTTAGGGTGTAAATTGCTTGTGCATTCTTAACCCCGAAGTGCATAACTTTGCATTTCTCTACGTTAAATTTCATCTGCCATTTTAGTGCCCAGTCCCCCAATCTATTCAAATCCCTCACAATATCCTGCTCACATTTTATTACTTTACAAAGTTTTGTGTCATCTGCAAACACTGATACATGGCTTTCAATGCCATTTATAAATATGTTAAATAGAAATGGTCCCAAAACAGAACCCTGAGGGACACCAATTACCACTTTTGTCCAGCCTGAAAATTTACCATTAATGACAACCTTAAGCCAATGTTCTACCCAAGGACAAGAATATTCATCTAGACCAATTTCTTTTAGTTTGAAGACTAACCTATTGTGAGCAACAGTATCAAATGCCTTGGCAAAATCCAAGTAGATCACATCCACTGCAACACCCTGATTTATACTTCTTACTTACTTCTTCGTAGAATGCAATTAGGTTAGTTTGACATGACCTATGTTTCATAAAACCATGCTGATTATTGCTAATAACACAGTTCTTCCCAATGAATTCCTGAATATTATCCCTTAATAGCCATTCAAATAATTTCCCAGTCACAGAAGTTAAGCTCACAGGTCTATAATTTCCAGGCAAGGATTTTGAACCCTTTTTAAATATAGGAACAACATCTGCCTTCCTCCAATCCTCCGGTACAATACCTGAAACAAAAGAATCTTGAAAAATTAAATACAGAGGTTCACTTATTTCCCCACTTAGCTCCTTAAGTACTCGTGGGTGGATACCGTCAGGCCCCGGAGCTTTATTTACATTAATTTTCTTTAATAGGTGTAGCACCTTGTCTCGAGTTATCCAATCACAAGTTATCTGCAAGTTTGTTGCAGCAATCATTTGCTTATGTCTTGCCATAGGACCCTCATTAATATATACTGAAGAAAAATTGTTATTTAAAAGAACTACTACATATTTCCGATTAGGCATTGTATTTGTATTATATTTCATAGTTTATTATCTAGTGTGTCCTCTTCTCTCTCTAATTTTTGTTTTTTATCTCTCTCCTTTGATGTCTGTTTATATATAATATATTAAGGACCTATTATGGACTGAACTAACTACATATTGGCTGGTAAATCTGAACAACAATGCCTAATGGGAAATATGTACTAGTTCTTTGAGCTGAAATGTGTGTCTTCAATTAGAACTTATACACATGAAACCAGAAGATATTAATACAGCCACCACCCATGATGGACACTGAAGACTGCCTATGTGATTCGAACGCATTACTTTGAGGGACGCATGGCCATCTTGGTTGTGGTATCTGAGATTGTAGTATGGCCGAAACCCTGTGCGTCTCCACCTTGAGTGTGGCAACGTATATCCGGTTCGGACCCTGTAAGGTTTAATTAGTTAGTAACACACCTGTATAATTTTATCCGTATGGTATAAAAACAGTCAGTGGGTCATTGTTACCTTAGACTTCACCTGAGGAAGACCTATATATAGGTCAAAATGCGTTGTGCTGCTGTATCAGCTTATTTTTAATTATACATGGAATAAAGTGATTTTACCATCATCAGATTCCTGTTTCTTCTGGATACATCCTTGTTCCAGCAAAAAAACTTACTGCAATCCCAATGGTGGATAAAGTGCCTATACAGTTGAGCCATTCTTTAAGGACTCTGAAAATTGTGAGTGTGCTTTTTTAACCATTTTCTGTTATTTATAAATATACAGATCACACTATGGTTTTTCTTTTTTATATTCATAAGTCCTTTATCTGATTGTATGTAGTGATGTACCGAACGGTTCGCTGGCGAACGGTTCCTGGCGAACATAGCATGTTCGCGTTCGCCACGGCGGGCGAACATATGCGCGGTTCGACCCGCCCCCTATTCGTCATCATTGAGTAAACTTTGACCCTGTACCTCACAGTCAGAAGACACATTCCAGCCAATTAGCAGCACAGCCTCCCTAGCAGACCCTCCCACCTACTGGACAGCATCCATTTTAGATTCATTCTCAAGCTGCATGCTTAGTAAGAGGAGGGAAAGTGTAACTGCTGTTCATAAGATAGGGAAAAGCATAGCTAGGTTAGGGATAAGGGTATGCTTTTTTTTAATTTTTTTTTTCTATGTAATGTAAATGCACTTAGTTGTCTGCCACTGCTGCCAGCTTCTGTGTCAGGCTCACAGTGCATTTCCCAGTCAGTGCCACCAATTACATCTGGTGTCACAATAGCTTGGATTTAAAAAAAAAACTTTTTTCACTGTTATAGATTGAATAGCAGTCAGTTGTCTGCCACTGCTGCCAGCTTCTGTGTCAGGCTCACAGTGCATACTGTGCCCATTTCCCCAGTCAGTGCCACCACTTACATCTGGTGTCACAATAGCTTGGATTTAAAAACAAAAAACTTTTTTCACTGTTATAGATTGAATAGCAGTCAGTTGTCTACCACTGCTGCCAGCTTCTGTGTCAGGCTCACAGTGCATAATGTGCCCATTTCCCCAGTCAGTGCCACCACTTAGATCTGGTGACACAAAGCTTGGATTTAAAAAAACAAAACACTTTTTTCACTGTTATAGATTGAATAGCAGTCAGTGTCCTTAAAGCGGGTGTGTTACGCTAACAGTGGATACGCTGACAAGTGCCACTAATTAGATCCTGTGTCACAATAGCTTGGATTTAAAACGAAAAA
>OW240913.1:278350844-278363589 GCA_933207985.1 Pelobates cultripes
GCACTTAGCCTTCAGTAATACCACCACGCGCAGCCTTGTTAGGCCATCACTACGTTACATACGGCCCTCCGTGGGCAATCGTTACGACACTATAATGGCTCCTCACTTGGGCATTTACATACGACAGTGGCATCATTGGGCCCACTCAAGCCCTCGTACGACCCTCTCCATTATACAATTAAGTGTATAGTCGCAGGTAATTCTTGCATATCTGATTTTGCTTAAGTTAAGACATGGGTCGAATACAAACTTCAGCTCCTTCAGGAATATCCCCATATGCAACTCTCAATAGGCCGTCACTACCTACATAACATACGGCCCACGGTGGGCAATTCTCTACGACACTATTTCCGGACCCTAACCCGGGCTATTACATACATCCGGGGCCCCCTTGGACCCACTAAATTCCTTGCACGACCCTCTCTCTCTGCATTTCTAAGTTAAGTCGCAGGCATAAGGAATCTCTGACATTCACATAGAGTGGTTGTTAAAACATGTGTCAGGTCCTCCAGAAGCCTTATATGCGACTCTCACTTGGTCAGCACTTCCGACGCTACATACAGCCCTCCGTGGGCAATCCACAACGAATCAGTTCCGGCCCCTCATTTGGGCCATTACATACTACTGTTGCTTCATTTGGCTCTCTCAGTCACCCGTAAGCCTCTCTCTCTTCGCACCTAAGAGTCCAGTCATAGGCTCTCAACAAATCTGACATATATATCCCTATAGTAAACCAGAGATGTTGTTCAACTAAATACCTCAGGTCCTTCAGACATACATCTATATGCGGCCCTCACGGCCACCACTACCAGCGTTACAAATGGTCCTCCACGGGCAATTCACCACAAACACGATTCCGACCCCCACTTGAGTTATCACATACGACCATGGCCTCAGTGGGCCTACTCAATTCCACATGCGACCCTCTCTCCGCATCGTTAGGTCTAGTTGCAGGCACTTTTGTATCTCTGATGCTTGCCTTGGCAGTGAAATAGAGACTTCGCTTAACACAAATTCGGGTCCTTTCAGAAATACCTCTACACGCAACCTCACTGGGCCATCAGTTACTATTCCAAGATGCCACAGTAGACTAATGCATAGGAGAATGCTCGAAGCCAGAAGTTGCTGCCTACACACCCATCTCCGTGGCAGTCCCTGAGTTCCAAAAGGAAGGTACATACTGTCTCGCCAGGCATTGGACATTTGGGACTAAGAGTAGCCCCGAACTTTAAACACGTTCACAGAAACACTACGTGAGCATCTCCAAATATGTGAATTATAGCCCAGTAGCAATATGCTACCCCAATGATTTCCTCCAGGTCAAGGTTCCCAACAGATCCCATCAAAACATCATCGTCACCATGGCAGTATGCGCCTCTTCAGGAATCTCCCCTACCTGGCAAAGAAACAATAGGGCCTTCCACCGACCTAACCTTTTAGGTATCCTCCTGGACTCAGCAACCAGGCTAGCAAGGTGGACTGACGATAAAGTATAACGCATCATCGGCAAGTGACTGGGTTCTCACGCATGAGTAACCGCTCCCGCACAGACCTGCAATCCCTACTTGGCTCTCACATTCGCATTTCACGCTATACCACTGGGCCGCTTATTCATACTGCGACTATCACACCTCCTACCAGAGACTCCACACGAATATAACACCGTCTCTCCTGACTCGCACGCAAACAGACCACTGAGGTGGTGTCGGTTTCTTACGTATCGAAAGGGATTTCTACGTTCATCCCCCAACCAGATGTAGAAACACTGGTCATGGGTATAGATGCAGCAGGCCATTCAGTATTCACAGCCATATGCCAAGATTGGTGGTTCCGTGACCTACGGCCCCCCCGACACCCTGACACTACTATCCGCCTGCACCACTTTTTACACTATTTCGATATTTAACCAGAAGTTGCAGCAGATCACACCTGGGGTTCCTGACGAAAAGGCAAACCATCACATGATTTCCAATAATAAGTTGCTTGTGTAAATATAAATAAAGGGTGTTCTCCCTCACGGGCACTCATTAAACTCATAAGGGGAATCACCTAATTGGCTGTGTCACATAATTTCCATTTGGTATGCATATATGTATCTGGCCGGGGTAATATTGTGGCCGACGCTCTATCTCATTCAAACTTTTAGCAACACCTCATGGCAGACATATGTCCCCAATCAGAGGTCCAATTCTATCCGTACCATGAAAGTAGAGTCCAGTGGTATGGTGGATGCATTTAATTTATTTTTGCCTCTTTCTCACAGAGAGACAAAGCCAAACACACCTATTCACAATATATATGACAAATCACTCGCTGCGGCATATTCATAAACGACAAGATGACCCGGCTACCAGAATAGGCTAGGTCCCGTTGACCATCATAGGTCAACCCCCCTAAGATCGATGCCGTGTCTATTGCTTCCATCAAGTAAGTACCGTCAATCATTAATCAAGGAATTATGTAGATGGTAATCAGCTGCTTACAGCAAGTACATTCCATAACCTAAGAAAGAACTCGGAAAGCCTTCACAAAATGAGTTGGGTAATCGATATCAGCATTATAGATTTACGATTAAATCTTTTTGCCCTCATTTATTTCAGGCCTACCCGATCGTCAGTTTAGGCACACCACAACCGACTCTCATACATAGCCAACGGTGTTATGTCCGGCTTATTATCCCCGACTACAAATGTTAAGGCGGAGCCTGTAGTTGTGGGAGGGGTTTTACCGGCCTATTTATACCCAGACTTACCTCCACTCAGGGCCGACACCGATCCAGACTACCCACCCGCCACACCCCTTAACAAACACTCCTTTGGTGGGCCCTCATTTATTTCAGGCCTACGCGATCGTCGGTTTAGGCACACCACAACCAAACTGAAAAATAAATAAAATAAATATATTATACATATACAGGTGGTCCTCATTTAGCGACCTAAGTGTTTTACGATGGCTCGCACTTACAACCAGGAGTAAGTGCAAGCCGTCATGGGGATTCCCTGCTCTGGTGCACATGTCTAAGTTTGGGGAAACTTCCCCGAACATAGACAAATGCACGAGAGCAGGGAATCCCTCAAAAATACATCGTAGTAGCTTGTACTCCAAGAAGACTTTTGTAGTGCCCTGAGCTGGTTGTGGCAAAGGTAGATATGGGTCTAGAAACAATCGCACTCCTTGGACTTGGTTGAAGTAGTAAAATTTATCTTTTATTTATTCCATATAAAATATCCATGGATTAAATAAGCAAGGGAAATTGTTGACTATCCAGATCTTTATGGCCATGAAGTTAGTAATATCAAGAATATGTAATATTCTGGTTGGTGTTTCTACTAATTGAGAAATGAAAGTGTTGTCAGGTTTAAAAATCTGTTTCCTTTAACTGTTCTACTAGTCCCTCTGGACCAATTAATGTCTAGCCCAATATATATATATATATATATATATATATATATATATATATATATATACACACACACAAGTATAGTGGCACTCACCCTTTCAATGAATCAGTAAAAGACTGCCTTGGTGCAATCACACGCTGGATATGTAAAGCAAAAAGGAAAGAGATGCACTCTCAGGTCTTTGTAAAAAAACTCGATATTATTTAATAACAGGTAACATACATCTGATCAAATGTATGTTACCTGTTATTAAATAATATCGAGTTTTTTTTACAAAGACCTGAGAGTGCATCTCTTTCCTTTTTGCTATATATATATATATATATATACACACACATGTACATGAAGTGTTTTTATTAGTTTTTTTTATAAATGTGGTTCTTTTTTCAATTCATAATATATATGTGTATATATATATTATGAATTGAAAAAAGAACCACATTTATAAAAAAAAACTAATAAAAACACTTCATTTGGCAAGCGTTTGTGACTAAGTGGCTACAACAAAAGACTGGACATACCCCATTTTGAATACCCTGGTTTGTCTACATTTGAAAATGGTATGTCATGATGTGGTTATTTCACATTCCATTGGCTACCATATGGTCTCAAAAGGCAACAACAATAAAATCACCTGTAAAAGTGCAGTTTTTGAGTAACAAAATGCAAAAAAACAAATATGAACGCTAACTTTGGCCAGCATTTGTGACTAAGTGGCTACTACAAAAGACTGGACATACCCCATTTTGAATACCGTGGGTTGTCTACTTTTACAAATGGTATGTTATGATGGGGTTAATTTTCATTCCTGGGCTGTTATACAGTCTACAGTCTCAAAGGTAACATAGGCCCATCTGGCAAATTTCTGGCAAAGTTTGAAAACTGGAATGCGCACCTTCCAAATAAGGTCTTTTAGCCCCCAGAGATCCCAACACACCTATACATGGGAGGTATCACTGTACTCAGAAGATGTTGTTAAACACATATTGGGGTGTTCTTTGACAGTAACGCTTAAAGTTCTCCATACATGTATTCTTAAATTGCTATGTGTGTCAAAAAAAATCACCAATTTTTTTTTTTTTTTAAGTTTGGCATAGATTGGGGGTAAAATGGTTGCATGAAAAGAGTCAAAATACCCCAAGTTTAATACCTTAGGTTGTCTTCTTTAAAAAAAATATATATACATGTGAAGGGTTATTCAGGGATTTCTGAAAGATATCAGTGTTACAGTGTTTAAATGTAAAAGTGGTTTGGAAACAAAGTGCTACTTGTACTTATAGCTCTATAACGTTAAAATAAAAGGTAAGAACATGTTAACATTGGGCATTTCTAAACTAATGACAAAATGTAGAAACTATTTAGCATGGGTCTTTTGGTTGTAGATGCGTAACAAATTTTGGGGGTCAAAGTTAGAAAGAGTTATTTTTTTTCATCATATTTTATAATTTTTTATAGTAAATTATATGATATGATGAAAATAATGGTATCTTTAGAAAGAACATTTAATGGTGAGAAAAATGGTATATAATATGTGTGGGTACAGTAAATGTGTAAGAGGACAATTACAGCTAAACACAAACACTGCAGAAATGTAAAAAGAGCCCTGGTCCTTAACGGTAAGTGAATTAAAAAATGGTCTGCTCACTAAGGGGTTAATCAAAGTCTACAAAAGTAGATGTCTGAATACATACCATATTGTTAAGAAACAAATACAAAAGAATAAAATTAAAACCAATGTGGCTTAGTAAAAGGTTCAGCCAAATAATAAATAAGAAAAGTACATTCATAAAATTTAAATCAGAGGGGTCAATAGCATCCTATAACAAATATAAGCATACCAATGAAGATTGCAAAAGGGCGATTAGATGGACTGAACTTGAAAGTGTTAGCCAAAGAGAGCAAGACCAAACCCAATTGGATTTGAGAAATGCAGCTGTAATGCCTTTATTTGAAAAGGTTCATAAGCTCCACCTGGTAATTACAGACCAGTGAGCTTAACATCTGTGGTTAGAAACATATTTGAAGGGCTGTTAAGGGATAAGAATCAAGAACTCATTTTAAACAGTAATATCATTAGCAAGAATCAACATGGTTTTATGAATGACAAGTCATGTCAAACTAACTTAACCCCTTAAGGACACATGACATGTCTGACATGTCATGATTCCCTTTTATTCCAGAAGTTTGGTCCTTAAGGGGTTAATGGGAAACTATAGTGCTCCCTACAGTGCCCCCCTCCTACCCTCCCTTGTGGTGCAGAAGGAGTTAACAAACCCCTTCTGTCACTTACCTTGTTCCAGCGCCGATGTCCCTGGGCACTGACTCTGGGTCCGCCTTCACTCCACCCTCATTGGGGGGATGCCTAATTCATATTAGAACAGCTCCATATAATGCTTTCCAATTATAATTATATAATGCTTTCCAATGGAGGTTTCGGGTGACGCTGGATATTTCTTCTTTTTTTTTTTTTATTATTTTTATATTATTCACATACATATAAGTTGGAGTATCAGAGATCTTTAAAACAGTTATTATAAGTACAATTCTCCAATTATACATATCCAAGCTGCCTAGACAATACATAATTTATGCGACTAGATGTTTATGTAAAAATAAAATCCTCTCTATAAAAGGTCAGTGGCAGCTTGCAAATCGTAGAAAATAAATAAAAGACAAGACATGGTCTTCTCGACCGGTGGAAGTCCCTTTATCATACAAATCTAAAATGAAAAATAGAAAATAAAAGAAAGGTCAAATAGTTTAGCACTCAAGATCTGAATTTAACCAAGGCTCCCAAATTTTGATATGTGAACCAAAGCTTTAAAGAGCCGAAAAATAGCCTTTCTCCATCCTGCATTGAAAATGTACTTGATTTAAAATAGCTATCAGTTAAATTTCCTGCTTTTTATCCCACATTCTTGATATTACTAACTTCATGGCCATAAAGCTCTGGATAGTCAACAATTTGCCTCGCTTATTTAATCCATCCAGTTTTAAACATAATAAGGCTTTTTCTGGAGAAGGTATGAGTTTTATCTTTAAAATATCTGAGATTATTAGAAAAAACCTTAGACCATGTATTGTGGACTACTCTACAAGACCACCATATATGTTCAAATGTTCCTTCCCTTAGGGTGACTCTGGATTTTTTCATGCATAGCGTGAGGACTTCCAGTGTCAGTTAGGGACCAAAAGTCACTTGGAAGTTGACATGGAAGTCCCTCTAGTGGCTGTCTGATAGACAGCCACTAGAGATGGAGTTAACCCATAAAGTTAATTTTTGCAGTTAATTAAAAACTGCAATAATTACCTTTTCAGGGTTAAGTGACCTGGGAATATGCACCCAGACCACTTCAATGAGTTGAAGTTGTCTGGGTGCCAATAATGTCCCTTTAATTGTGTTCTATGAAGAAATTAGTAGAAATATAGATCAGAGTGATCCAGTAGATGTGATCTACATGGATATTGCTAAGGCATTTGACACAGTTCCACACAAAAGGTTACCGTCAAAAGTAAAGTTAGTTGGATTAGTTTAAAAAAATTGGGTTCTTGGATAAAATGCTGGCTGACAGATAGAGTGCAGATAGTAGTTATAAATGTCAAATATTCAAACTGGACAAAAGTGGAAAGTCAAGTTCTGTCCTGGGTCCATTTCTCTTGATAAGTCTGTTTATAAATAATCTTGAAGAGGGCATTGAAAGTCATTTGTTGTTGTTTGCAGATGGCACAAAACTAGGTAAGATAATGAAGTTTTATTAATTTATTACTTATTACTGGTATTTATAAAGTGCAAACACATTCCCCAGCGCTGTACAATTAGTGGAGGACATACAATATGCACAGACAAATACAAAAGGCAGAGAAGTCTCTGCCCGTAAGCTGATTTTTAGCCATTGAAGCTCTTTTATACAAAATGCTTAGCTAGATTGCCCATGAGCTTACAATCTTAAGGATACAGTGGGGGTTTTGGACAAGAGGTAGAAGGGGAAATTTGGAAGTGATGGTTGAGCCTAAAGGAAGTTCACAGAGAGTTGCAGCTATTGGTAAAATGTAAAGGGAATGAATAGGTAATTGAGTGAGAATCTCAAAAAGCTGGAGGAACATGCTATATATTTAGGGGGAACCTGGTGGGTGGGTAGTGATGAAAAAAAATGCAGAGCTTTAGTATTGTTGTTTCTGTGAGTGTGAAGTGAGGCCTGGGAGTTGTGGGAGTTACTGCAGGATGTTAAATGCAGAGCTTCAGTATTGTTGTTTCTGTGAGTGTGAAGTGAGGCCTGGGAGTTGTGGGAGTTACTGCAGGATGCTAAATGCAGAGCTTCAGTATTGTTGTTTCTATGAGTTTAAACATGATATAATTTCTCTACAGAGGGATCTGGACAAATTGGGGGACTGGGCAAGCAAGTGGAACAATTATAGATAACAAGCCAGGCAACAGTATGCAATGCCAGTCTGCCATTGCAAAAGCTAGTTAGGTGCTTTATAAAATGCATATTGATTCACATGATCAAAAATGTTATTTTTCTTCTTTATAAATCAAGGCAGTTGTGGGCACCGGTTTTAAGGAAGGATATTGCAGAACTAGCAAAATGCAGAGATGAGCTAGAAAAATGTATAAGGGGGTGGGAAATACTAGTTATGAAGAGTCTATGAAAACTGCATTTGTTAGAAAAAAGGCACATTAGAGGAGATACGATAGCACTATACAAATATATAGAGAGTCCATACATACAAGAGCTCACTCATTGAGACAGGAAGAAAGGTGTGACGGACCGCCTGGCACCCCGACCGGGTACCTCTGTCAATAGCTGATTCCTAGTACTTGCGAGTACCATAAGCACTGTGCTGGAACACCATAACTACTGCAAACCCCACGAACCGCCGCAGCTTGGTTGGGATCTCGCCGTCTCCTACCCACCCTGGACCTATGACCAGGATCCAGCTTCCAGTGTGGGTAGACCTCTTTTAGTCCAGAAAGCGTAGCAGGAACAAGCTCTTACAAGAGCTTAATGATTATACTCAGGGGAGTATAGTGATTATAGCAATCCCCCAGAGTTTAGTTCTCCAATCCCCCAAACATGAGCCGAAACTTCATGAAGGTGCAAGATGATCTGATCTTTAATGGTTCAAGTTGACTTTTATACAATTCTTCAGGCCAGAGGAACACCCCCTGGACCTGATGGGTCACAGGAACACAAAGGACACAGACCAATCAAAACAAACATGCAGTCTGTGACACGCCCATGTACAGCACACTATCCCTCCCCTCTGCTTGGGAGATAATTGAGTAAAGTCCTGTGAGTAACTCAATTATCTCAGGCAGAAAAAACACATTTCACAAAGTTCAGAAAGTACCCCAAAACATAACATACCCCCAATGTTACATCCCCTGATAGCCCTGATCTAGGTGAATAACATATCCAAAAATCACCAAGATCAGAGCAGGGGTTCAAAAGTTTCATGGAAGTCTCTTTTTGACCGGCTGCAAGAATCGCTTCATGCTTAAAACAGTTCCAGGGAATTAGGGCCAGCGGTCGGTCTCTCTTTGTGGAGTACAAAAGTACTTACATTACATGAATGGAGCCTTTTAAAGTGTATTAGGCAAGGTATATTGCAGGGCCCATAATCACAGGGTAGGAGGCAAGCAAACAAGCCCCTCCAAAAACTCATGGCAAACTCACAGAAAAAGGGGAGTTTGTCACAAAAGGCGTTTTGGCTTACAACTGAGGAAAGGGTTCTTTACAGTAAGAACTATAAAGATGTGAAATTATTTTACAAAAGAGTTCATCTTATCGCATTCTATAGATATTTTCAAACAGAATATTCACAGAAATAATTGACATATTGATATTTATGTGAGCAGGTTGTAGATCCAGTGAGAGATCTGATTAGGGTCAAGAAGGATTATTTTCCCTTTTTCTGGTATAATTGGAAATGGCTACAATTGGATTTTTGCCTTTTGTTTGCCTTCCGTGTGCTTTTTAAACCTTTACTACTATGTAACCAATATGTTTCTTTCTTCTACGTGGCCTCTCTTTTTGACACCTACTTTGCAAATGTCTGGAATGGGGATACCCTAACACGCAAACCTAAAGGAAACAGTAAAGGAACATGAACCTTGTCCATAGAGTGGCTGGGCTAGTGTCTAGGGCAGATAAATTAAATGTCTGCAAGCAGACAGAGAGTAAACTAGAGACAGGCCAAGGTCTAGGATAACAGAAATATATAGAATTGATAGTCAAGTCAAGGTCAGGATAACAGAGAGCAAGAATGGTAAAACAAGCCGAAGTTAAAAAATCAGTAAATTCAATAAACAACATAAATGCACTCTAAGGTAACAAAAACAAAAGAAAAAAAGAACAATGTGGAAAAATATATACCCTAAATTGGGTTGTGATTGGTTACAGAGGGTCAGGATATCACAAGTATGTACATATCATAAAAAAGGGCCACATAGACTGACATCATAAAAAGACTGACATCATGAAAAATAATAAAACTTCGTGGTAAAGAATGCACAAGCAACATATATCCTAAATTGTAGTAAATTAGGGATAACAACACATGACAAGGATTTGGGAATTGTTATAGAACACAAGCTAGGCAACAATGTGCAATGTCAATCAGCAGTGGCTAAGGCCAGTAAGATATTATCATGCTAAAAAAAAAGGACATTATATCTTGGGATGAGAATATCATTTTGCATCTTTATAAATTACTGGTAAGACCACATATTGAATATGCTGTGCAATTTTGGGCTCCTGTTCTAAAGAAGGATATTATGGCACTGGAAAGAGTGCAGAAGCAGATTACAAGACTTATAAAAGGAAGGAACATTTTATCTGTGAAGAAAGGTTAACAAATTTAAACCTCTTTAGTTTAGAAAAATGTTGTCTCAGAGGGGATATGATAACATTATACAAATATATCCAGGGACAATACAAACTATTGTGTGGAAATCTATTCACAAACAGGACTATACAAAGGACACAAGCATATGTTTTTATACTGGAAGAAAGACAATTTAGTCTAAGGCAAAATAAAGTTGTTGTTTTTTTTACTATAAGGACAATAAGGATGTGAAATTCTCTGCCTGCAGAAGTGGTTTTATCAGAGTCTGTACAGATGTTTAAACAGCAACTAGAAGATGCATACTTGCAAAAACATAATATTCAATTATATAATTTTTCAACTGTAGGGTAATAGCTTCTTGATCCAAGCATAAATCTGTTTGCTATTCTGGGGTCAAGAAGGAATTTATTTCCTTATTTGTTGAAAAATTGAAAGTGCTTCAAACTGGATATTTCTGCTTCTGTTGGATCAAAAGCAATAAAACAGATTTGAAGAAGGCTGAACTTGATGGACACAGGGCTGTCTTAAACATTGATTGGACCCTGGGCAAGCATTTGCTTGGGCCCCCTGGATCCTGCCCTTCCCCTCCACACATTTCCACCCCCTGGCATGCAGTCATGCCCCTCACCCCAATACAGTGGCATAACTAATGTAGAGAAGGCCCAGGTGCAAGACATTTTTTTGGGCCTCCCATCTAGCACAATAATGGGGAAAAGATAGATCCTCATCTGTTGTACAATTCCCACGATGCTATGCCAGTTGGGGATCTACCATTTGGTCATTCTTACAGGGCTGTATTTGTGAGCAGTGTTTGTAAATTTGAATGTGAGCATGTTGTTGTATAGAGTATGTGTGTGCATGTACGGTGTAGTATTGGTGTTAGAGTGAAGGGGTGTGTTTCTATATACTTTTTTAGTTTGAATTCAGGGGCGTGTTTGTATGTAATGTTTGTGTTTGCAGGGGTGTGTTTGCATGTTGTGTTTGATTGCTTGGATGTATGACATACATTCACAGATATGCATACGCATTAGCACACTGATACATGCACACATCTGGACACATGCACAGACTGATACACACACACAGTCAGATACACACACATAGTCAGATACACACACATATTCAGATACACACACATAGTCAGATACACACACACACACACAGTCAGATACACACACATAGTCAGATATACACACATTTATATCAATTTAAGTCTAGCCACCCTCTTGTCTCCTTACCTTTAGAGAAGGGTGGCTTCCCTGGGGTCCAGTGGAAGCTGGATGGCTGAGGTTGATGGGAGTCTGATGAACATGTTTACCTCAGTCCCTCTCCTCCACCTCGTCCTCCTGTGTGTGCATCCTCCCTCACCTCCACTTCCATGTGTGTCTCCTCCTCCCCAGCGGTACTCTGTTACTTGGGAGGAAGTGATCTCACCTCACTTCCTCCCAGCAGGCAGGAAGACAGGGGCCCGGTCAGGAGCACTCTTAAAGGGCCGGGGGGCCTTGATTACTTCACTTGCCGCAGCCCACCGGAAGATTTCTCAGTATCCCGGTGGGCTGTTCAGTCCTGGTTGCGGGCAGGGGGCCCACGGGACAGCTGCTTTGGGCCCCCCAAGAGTTATTGGGCCCGGGGCAGCTGCCCCGTTTGCCCCTTGTTAAAGACGGCCCTGGATGGACATATGTCTCTTTTCAGCCTATGTAATTGTGTAACTATATAATAAAATAAGTCAAATGAAAAGATTCCATGTCATATATGATGTCATAAGGAGGCACAAGGAAGATAGAGATAAGTAGGTGTGCATCAGAACACAGAATAAACATCACTTTCATGATTGCACGGCACAGCGAAGGATATGTTTTGTGACAGCTGGAGAGGAGATCCCCTCAAATGATAACAGCCTGAAATGCTTTTATCCCTAACGAAGAGGAAAAACTTTGCTTTCTATACTATCTATTGCCCAATCTCATTCATAAATGTATGTCAAGATATAAAAAAAAGCAAAAAACTAAAAAGTTTTTGTCAATGGGACTGAACCATATTCTCTAATTCTTTTACATCTCAAACATACATTCTTTGCCCTCAGAAAAGAAGTCACATTAAACATAAAATAATATTTTTTTTTATGATGATGGTTTTATCATTGGATGCCTGGGAGGCATTTGACTGGGTTAGCTTGCCATCCTATAACCCACAGGGTATTCCTTTGGTACTTTGTCACAGAGGTTTAAGCTGTTAAAAAACCCTTGTGTCACAGTGGGTTCCAGAATGGCCACATCTGCACAATTTGTAATCCTAAATGGGATCCTTCTTATGCTGCTCTTCACCCTGATGGTGGAGCTTCTGGTAATGGTTATCCAGAGTCATTCTACATACAAGACATGGCAATTGGGGATGAATAGTACAAATTCTCTCTCTTCACGTCTCCTCACATTTTGTATTCCACACGCATCCCAGCCCAATCTGTCCTTTCTCCTTGCCTAGTCTGGAATTTTATC
>OW240913.1:278373064-278483435 GCA_933207985.1 Pelobates cultripes
GCTAACCTGTGGCACTAAAGCCCACCTTTTGCAGGATGACATAGCACCCACGCTGTCCTTAAAGGGTTCATGATGGTTCCATACCAGTCACAAAGTACATATACACAAGAATGGGCACTCTGGATCTCTCCACAAATAAGTTTCCATTTCGAGAAGAGCCTTTTTTTTTTTAAAGAGACTTAAAAAGTTATTCTTGAAGAAAAAACACTGTTGTAAAATTGTATTAAACCTATTTGTGGACAAAACAAAGTGCCCAATCTTGTCTATATGACACAGCTTGACAAAACATAATTACAAAACAAGGTTAATAAGATAATTCAGGGATAGTTAAAATAAACATTGAGAGTGTAAATATTCCAATGTTTTCTAGGCAGCACATAACACAATTGTAAAAGGAAAATCAATCAGGATTTGCTTACGGCAATAGTGAGTAATTTCTAAAGCATATAAATTACGAAACAAATTGCAATCTTTAGGTAAAGCAGCTCAACTGAAGAAACTTCATGAAATAAGAACAGAAATCTTGAAAACAAATTAGCATAATTATCAGAAATATTAAAGTGTATAATATATAAAAATATTAGGATACAGCAAATAAGGCAGTTAGATTACTAGGCCAACTGCAAACATTCAAGAAAACTATATGATGTGTTTCAAACACAAATGCCAAATGAAAATATAAAAGATGCACCCTTAGAGATCCACAAAATTATAAAACAGCATTTACAAATATATAGAATAACACAGGTTCAAATGAAGCTCAGAGAAGAACAGATAAGGAAATTTCCTTCTACAGAATATAAATGTATTAAAGGACCACTATAGGCACCCAGACCACTTCAGCTCAATGAAGTGGTCTGGGTGCCAGGTCCATCTAGTTTTAACCCTGCCTGCTGTAAACATAACAGTTTCAGAGAAACTACAATGTTAACACTAGGGTTAATCCAACCTTTAGTGGCTGTCTCATTGACAGCCGCTAGAGACGCTTCCGCGCTTCTCACTGTGATTTTCACAGTGAGAAGACCCTGCAGTCCATAGGAAAGCATTAAGAAATGCTTTCCTATGGACTGATTGAATGTGTGCATGGCTCTTGCCACGCATGCGCATTCGGCAGATGACATCAGAAGAGGGAGGAGAGTCCCCAGTGCCGAGGGAGCCCAGCGATGGAGAAAGGTAAGTGTTTAACCCCTTAACCCCTCCTGAGCCCGGCGGGAGGGGGGCCATGAGGGTGGGGCGGACCTATTAACACTAGTGCCAGGAAAAAAAATTTTTTTCCTTGCACCATAGTGGTCCTTTAAATGCAAAAATAAAGTGAGAGTTAAATGGATATTTTCCTTATTTGGTCAGAAGGGTTGACAGTGCCCCAGTAAGTAAGATGGTTTTCTATTTTGAGAATATATCCAGTTAGTATGTTAGTTCCCAGTTATGTGATATAATCCTGCTTCACTGAAATATGTAATTCAGGGTAAAGACCTCAACATCTTTCTGTTACGATCAGGGCTTGGTATTTGTCGTGAATAATTTTAAATCCAGATAAAATTCCAGACTAGGCAAGGAGAAAGGACAGATTGGCTGGGATGCGTGTGGAATACAAAATGTGAGGAGACGTGAAGAGAGAGTATTTGTACTATTCATCCCCAATTGCCATGTCTTGTATGTAGAATGACTCTGGATAACCATTACCAGAAGCTCCACCATCAGGGTGAAGAGCAGCATAAGAAGGATCCCATTTAGGATTACAAATTATGCAGATGTGGCCATTCTGGAACCCACTGTGACACAAGGGTTTTTTAACAGCTTAAACCTCTGTGACAAAGTACCAAAGGAATACCCTGTGGGTTATAGGATGGCAAGCTAACCCAGTCAAATGCCTCCCAGGCATCCAATGATAAAACCATCATCATAAAAAAAATATTATTTTATGTTTAATGTGACTTCTTTTCTGAGGGCAAAGAATGCATGTTTGAGATGTAAAAGAATTAGAGAATATGGTTCAGTCCCATTGACAAAAATGTTTTTAGTTTTTTGCTTTTTTTTATATCTTGACATACATTTATGAATGAGATTGGGCAATAGATAGTATAGAAAGCAAAGTTTTTCCTCTTCGTTAGGGATAAAAGCATTTCAGGCTCTTATCATTTGAGGGGATCTCCTCTCCAGCTGTCACAAAACATATCCTTCGCTGTGCCGTGCAATCATGGAAGTGATGTTTATTCTGTGTTCTGATGCACACCTACTTATCTCTATCTTCCTTGTGCCTCATTATGACATCATATATGACATGGAATCTTTTCATTTGACTTATTTTATTATATAGTTACACAATTACATAGGCTGAAAAGAGACACATGTCCATCAAGTTCAGCCTTCTTCAAATCTGTTTTATTGCTGTTGATCCAACAGAAGCAGAAATATCCAGTTTGAAGCACTTTCAATTTTGCAACAAATAAGGAAATAAATTCCTTCTTGACCCCAGAATAGCAAACAGATTTATCCTTGGATCAAGAAGCTATTACCCTACAGTTGAAAAATTCTATAATTGAATATTATGTTTTTGCAAGTATGCATCTTCTAGTTGCTGTTTAAACGTCTGTACAGACTCTGATAAAACCACTTCTTCAGGCAGAGAATTTCACATCCTTATTGTCCTTATAGTAAAAAAACAAAACCTTATTTTGCCTTAGACTAAATTGTCTTTCTTCCAGTATAAAAACATATGCTTGTTTCCTATGTATAGTCCTGTTTGTGAATAGATTTCCACACAATGGTTTGTATTGCCCCTGGATATATTTGTATAATGTTATCATATCCCCTCTGAGACAACATTTTTCTAAACTAAAGAGGTTTAAATTTGTTAACCTTTCTTCATAGATAAAATGTTCCTTCCTTTTATTAGTCTTGTAATCTGCTTCTGCACTCTTTCCATTGCCATAATATCCTTCTTTAGAACAGGAGCCCAAAATTGCACAGCATATTCAATATGTGGTCTTACCAGTAATTTATAAAGATGCAAAATGATATTCTCATGCCAAGATATAATGTCCTTTTTTAGCATGATAATATCTTACTGGCCTTAGCCACTGCTGATTGACATTGCACATTGTTGCCTAGCTTGTGTTCTATAACAATTCCCAAATCCTTGTCGTGTGTTGTTATCCCTAATTTACTACCATTTAGGATATATGTTGCTTGTGCATTCTTTACCCTGAAGTTTTATTATTTTTCATGATGTCAGTCTTTTTATGATGTCAGTCTATGTGGCCCTTTTTTATGATTTGTACGTACTTGTGATATCCTGACCCTCTGTAACCAATCACAACCCAATTTAGGGTATATATATTTCCACGTTGTTCTTTTTTTCTTTTGTTTTTGTTACCTTAGAGTGCATTTATGTTGTTTATTGAATTTACTGATTTTTTAACTTCGGCTTGTTTTACCATTCTTGCTCTCTGTTATCCTGACCTTGACTTGACTATCAATTCTATATATTTCTGTTATCCTAGACCTTGGCCTGTCTCTAGTTTACTCTCGGTATGCTTGCAGACATTTAATTTATCTGCCCTAGACACTAACCCAGCCACTCTATGGACAAGGTTCATGTTCCTTTACTGTTTTCTTTAGGTTTGCGTGTTAGGGTATCCCCATTCCAGACATTTGCAAAGCAGGTGTCAAAAAGAGAGGCCACGTAGAAGAAAGAAACATATTGGTTACATAGTAGTAAAGGTTTAAAAAGCACACAGAAGGCAAACAAAAGGCAAAAATCCAATTGTAGCCATTTCCAATTATACCAGAAAAAGGGAAAATAATCCTTCTTGACCCCAATCAGATCTCTCACTGGATCTACAACCTGCTCACATACATATCAATATGTCAATTATTTCTGTGAATATTCTGTTTTAAAATATCTATAGAATGCGATAAGATGAACTCTTTTGTAAAATAATTTCACATCTTTATAGTTCTTACTGTAAAGAACCCTTTCCTCAGTTGTAAGCCAAAATGCCTTTTGTGACAAACTCCCCTTTTTCTGTGAGTTTGCCATGAGTTTTTGGAGGGGCCTGTTTGCTTGCCTCCTACCCTGTGATTATGGGCCCAATACACTTTAAAAGGCTCCATTCGTGTAATGTAAGTACTTTTGTACTCCACAAAGATCGACCGACCACTGGCCCTAATTCCCTGGAACTGTTTTAAGCATGAAGCGATTCTTGCAGCCGGTTAAAAAGAGACTTCCATGAAACTTTTGAACCCCTGCTCTGATCTTGGTGATTTTTGGATATGTTGTTCACCCAGATCAGGGCTATCAGGGGATGTAACATTGGGGGTATGTTATGTTTTGGGGTACTTTCTGAACTTTGTGAAATTTGTTTTTTCTACCTGAGATAATTGAGTTACTTACAGGACTTTACTCAATTATCTCCCAAGCAGAGGGGAGGGATAGTGTGCTGTACATGGGTGTGTCACAGACTGTATGTTTGTTTTGATTGGTCTGTGTCCTTTGTGTTCCTGTGACCCATCAGGTCCAGGGGGTGTTCCTCTGGCCTGAAGAATTGTATAAAAGTCAACTTGAACCATTAATCATCTTGAACCATTGATCATCTTGCACCTTCATGAAGATTCGGCTCATGTTTGGGGGATTGGAGAACTAAACTCTGGGGGATTGCTGTAATCACTATACTCCCCTGAGTATAATCATTAAGCTCTTGTAAGAGCTTGTTCCTGCTATGCTTTCTGGACTAAAAGAGGTCTACCCACTGGAAGCTGGATCCTGGTCATAGATCCAGGGTGGGTAGGAGACGGCGAGATCCCAACC
Source organism: Pelobates cultripes (assembly GCA_933207985.1). Lineage (NCBI taxonomy): Eukaryota > Metazoa > Chordata > Amphibia > Anura > Pelobatidae > Pelobates > Pelobates cultripes. Next base: position 278,377,875 of record OW240913.1, read on the forward strand.
AAGCTGCGGAGGTTCGTGGGGTTTGCAGTAGTTATGGTGTTCCAGCACAGTGCTTATGGTACTCGCAAGTACTAGGAAGCAGCTATTGACAGAGGTACCCGGTCGGGGTACCAGGCGGTCCGTCACACCTTTCTTCCTGTCTCAATGAGTGAGCTCTTGTATGTATGGACTCTCTATATATTTGTATAGTGCTATCGTATCTCCTCTAATGTGCCTTTTTTCTAACAAATGCACTTTTCATAGACTCTTCATAACTAGTATTTCCCACCCCCTTATAAATTTTTCTAGCTCACCTCTGCATTTTGCTAGTTCTGCAATATCCTTCCTTAAAACCGGTGCCCACAACTGACTTGATTTATAAAGAAGAAAAATAACATTTTTGATCATGTGAATCAATATGCATTTTATAAAGCACCTTACTAGCTTTTGCAATGGCAGACTGGCATTGCATACTGTTGCCTGGCTTGTTATCTATAATTGTTCCACTTGCCTGCCCAGTCCCCCAATTTGTCCAGATCCCTCTGTAGAGAAATTATATCATGTTTAAACTCATAGAAACAACAATACTGAAGCTCTGCATTTAGCATCCTGCAGTAACTCCCACAACTCCCAGGCCTCACTTCACACTCACAGAAACAACAATACTGAAGCTCTGCATTTAACATCCTGCAGTAACTCCCACAACTCCCATGCCTCACTTCACACTCACAGAAACAACAATACTGAAGCTCTGCGTTTAACATCCTGCAGTAACTCCCACAACTCCCAGGCCTCACTTCACACTCACAGAAACAAAAATACTGAAGCTCTGCATTTAACATCCTGCAGTAACTCCCACAACTCCCAGGCCTCACTTCACACTCACAGAAACAACAATACTAAAGCTCTGCATTTTTTTCCAGCACTACCCACCCACCAGGTTCCCCCTAAATATATAGCATGTTCCTCCAGCTTTTTGAGATTCTCACTCAATTACCTATTCATTCCCTTTACATTTTACCAATAGCTGCAACTCTCTGTGAACTTCCTTTAGGCTCGCCATCACTTCCAAATTTCCTATTCTACCTCTTGTCCAAAATCCCCACTGTATCCTTAAGATTGTAAGCTCATGGGCAATCTAGCTAAGCATTTTGTATAAAAGAGCTTCAATGGCTAAAAATCAGCTTACGGGCAGAGCCCTCTCTGCCTTTTGTATTTGTCTGTGTATATTGTATGTCCTCCACTAATTGTACAGCGCTGCGGTATCTGTTTGCACTTTATAAATACCAGTAATAAGTAATAAATTAATAAAACTTCATTATCTTACCTAGTTTTGTGCCATCTGCAAACAACAACAAATGACTTTCAATGCCCTCTTCAAGATTATTTATAAACAGACTTATCAAGAGAAATGGACCCACATTTCCACTTTCCACATTTGTCCAGTTTGAATATTTGACATTTATAACTACTATCTGCACTCTATCTGTCAGCCAGCATTTTATCCAAGAACCCCGTTTTTTTAAACTAATCCAACTAACTTTACTTTTGACGGTAACCTTTTGTGTGGAACTGTGTCAAATGCCTTAGCAATATCCATGTAGATCACATCTACTGGATCACTCTGATCTATATTTCTACTAATTTCTTAATAGAACACAATTAAAGGGACATTATTGGCACCCAGACAACTTCAGCTCATTGAAGTGGTCTGGGTGCATATTCCCAGGTCACTTAACCCTGAAAATGTAATTATTTTAATTAACTGCAATAATTAACTTTATGGGTTAACTCCATCTCTAGTGGCTGTCTACCAGACAGCCACTAGAGGGACTTCCAGGTCAGCTTCCAAGTGACTTTTGGTCCCTAACTGACACTGGAAGTCCTCACGCTATGCATGAAAAAATCCAGAGTCACCCTAAGGGAAGAAACATTTGAACATATATGGTGGTCTTGTAGAGTAGTCCACAATACATGGTCTAAGGTTTTTTCTAATAATCTCAGATATTTTAAAGATAAAACTCATACCTTCTCCAGAAAAAGCCTTATTACGTTTAAAACTGGATGGATTAAATAAGCGAGGCAAATTGTTGACTATCCAGAGCTTTATGGCCATGAAGTTAGTAATATCAAGAACGTGGGATAAAAAGCAGGAAATGTAACTGATAGCTATTTTAAATCAAGTACATTTTCAATGCAGGATGGAGAAAGGCTATTTTTCGGCTCTTCAAAGCTTTGGTTCACATATCAAAATTTGGGAGCCTTGGTTAAATTCAGATCTTGAGTGCTAAACTATTTGACCTTTCTTTTATTTTCTATTTTTCATTTTAGATTTGTATGATAAAGGGACTTCCACCGGTCGAGAAGACCATGTCTTGTCTCTTATTTATTTTCTACGATTTGCAAGCTGCCACTGACCTTTTATAGAGAGGATTTATTTTTTACATAAACATCTAGTCGCATAAATTATGTATTGTCTAGGCAGTTTGGATATGTATAATTGGAGAATTGTACTTATAATAACTGTTTTAAAGATCTCTGATACTCCAACTTATATGTATGTGAATAATATAAAAATAATAAAAAAGAAAAAAAAAGAAATATCCAGCGTCACCCGAAACCTCCATTGGAAAGCATTATATAATTATAATTGGAAAGCATTATATGGAGCTGTTCTAATATGAATTAGGCATCCCCCCAATGAGGGTGGAGTGAAGGCGGACCCAGAGTCAGTGCCCAGGGACATCGGCGCTGGAACAAGGTAAGTGACAGAAGGGGTTTGTTAACTCCTTCTGCACCACAAGGGAGGGTGGGAGGGGGGCACTGTAGGGAGCACTGTAGTTTCCCTTTAACCCCTTAAGGACCAAACTTCTGGAATAAAAGGGAATCATGACATGTCAGACATGTCATGTGTCCTTAAGGGGTTAAGTTAGTTTGACATGACTTGTCATTCATAAAACCATGTTGATTCTTGTTAATGATATTACTGTTTAAAATGAGTTTTTGATTCTTATCCCTTAACAGCCCTTCAAATATGTTTCTAACCACAGATGTTAAGCTCACTGGTCTGTAATTACCAGGTGGAGCTTATGAACCTTTTCAAATAAAGGCATTACAGCGGCATTTCTCAAATCCAATTGGGGTTGGTCTTGCTCTCTTTGGCTAACACTTTCAAGTTCAGTCCATCTAATCGCCCTTTTGCAATCTTCATTGGTATGCTTATATTTGTTATAGGATGCCATTGACCCCTCTGATTTAAATTTTATGAATGTACTTTTCTTATTTATTATTATTTGGCTGAACCTTTTACTAAGCCACATTGGTTTTAATTTTATTCTTTTGTATTTGTTTCTTAACAATATGGTATGTATTCAGACATCTACTTTTGTAGACTTTGATTAACCCCTTAGTGAGCAGACCATTTTTTAATTCACTTACCGTTAAGGACCAGGGCTCTTTTTACATTTCTGCAGTGTTTGTGTTTAGCTGTAATTGTCCTCTTACACATTTACTGTACCTACACATATTATATACCATTTTTCTCACCATTAAATGTTCTTTCTAAAGATACCATTATTTTCATCATATCATATAATTTACTATAAAAAATTATAAAATATGATGAAAAAATTTAAAAAAACTCTTTCTAACTTTGACCCCCAAAATCTGTTACGCATCTACAACCAAAAGACCCATGCTAAATAGTTTCTAAATTTTGTCATTAGTTTAGAAATGCCCAATGTTAACATGTTCTTACCTTTTATTTTAACGTTATAGAGCTATAAGTACAAGTAGCACTTTGTTTCCAAACCACTTTTACATTTAAACACTGTAACACAGGAATCCCTGAATAACCCTTCACATGTATATATTTTTTTTAAAGAAGACAACCTAAGGTATTAAACTTGGGGTATTTTGACTCTTTTCATGCAACCATTTTACCCCCAATCTATGCCAAACTTAAAAAAATAAATTAAAAAAATGGTGATTTTTTTTGACACACATAGCAATTTAAGAATACATGTATGGAGAACTTTAAGCGTTACTGTCAAAGAACACCCCAATATGTGTTTAACAACATCTTCTGAGTACAGTGATACCTCCCATGTATAGGTGTGTTGGGATCTCTGGGGGCTAAAAGACCTTATTTGGAGGGTGCGCATTCCAGTTTTCCAACTTTGACAGAAATTTGCCAGATGGGCCTATGTTACCTTTGAGACTGTATAGCAGCCCAGGAATGAAAATTAACCCCATCATAACATTTTTGTAAAAGTAGACAACCCACGGTATTCAAAATGGGGTATGTCCAGTCTTTTGTAGTAGCCACTTAGTCACAAATGCTGGCCAAAGTTAGCGTTCATATTTGTTTTTTTGCATTTTGTTACTCAAAAACTGCACTTTTACAGGTGATTTCATTGTTGTTGCCTTTTGAGACCATATGGTAGCCAATGGAATGCGAAATAACCACATCATGACATACCATTTTCAAATGTAGACAACCCAGGGTATTCAAAATGGGGTATGTCCAGTCTTTTGTTGTAGCCACTTAGTCACAAACGCTTGCCAAATGAAGTGTTTTTATTAGTTTTTTTTTATAAATGTGGTTCTTTTTTCAATTCATAATATATATATATATATATATATACACACACACACACACACATATAATATATATGTATGTATGTGTGTATATATATATATATATATATATATATATTGGGCTAGACATTGATTGGTCCAGAGGGACTAGTAGAACAGTTAAGGGAAACAGATTTTTAAACTTGACAACACTTTCATTTCTCAATTAGTAGAAACACCAACCAGAATATTACATATTTTTGATATTACTAACTTCATGGCCATAAAGATCTGGATAGTCAACAATTTCCCTTGCTTATTTAATCCATGGATATTTTATATGGAATAAATAAAAGATAAATTTTACTACCTCAACCAAGTCCAAGGAGTGCGATTGTTTCTAGACCCATATCTACCTTTGCCACAACCAGCTCCGGGCACTACAAAAGTCTTCTTGGAGTACGAGCTACTACGATGTATATTTGAGGGATTCCCTGCTCTCGTGCATTTGTCTTTGTTCGGGGAAGTTTCCCCAAACTTAGACATGTGCACCAGAGCAGGGAATCCCCATGACGGCTTGCACTTACTCCTGGTCGTAAGTGCGAGCCATCGTAAAACACGTAGGTCGCTAAATGAGGACCACCTGTATATGTATAATATATTTATTTCATTATTATTTTTTTTTACTTTTTAGCAGCCTGGGGGACTGTCTGACAGCTCAGACAGTCCCCCTGCTGGCAGCTCCTAGAGTCTTATTGTGGTGATGTGATCATGATGATCACATGGCTCTGGAGGGCCGAGGTGGCCTATGCTGCTGAAGGGGGACTACTGGGGTCTCCAGCAGTTCCCCCGACCGTGATCGCCGCAGATCGTCGGTCCAGGTAAGTCCAGGGCTCCTATTTGCCGCGGACGTACTAGGTAAGTCTGCTGTCCTTAACAAACGTGTTTTGTCAGACGTACCTAGCACGTCTACGGTCGTTAAGGGGATATATATATATATATATATATATATATATAATTTCATTCTAAGTGTATTTTGATATAAATATATAAAATATAAAATATATATATCAAAATACAGTTAGAATAAAATTACGCATATATATTGTAGTTGGGGATAATAAGCCGTACATAACACTGTTGGCTATGTATGAGAGTCGGTTGTGGTGTGCCTAAACCGACGATCGGGTAGGCCTGAAATAAATGAGGGCCCACCAAAGGAGTGTTTGTTAAGGGGTGTGGCGGGTGGGTAGTCTGGATCGGTGTCGGCCCTGAGTGGAGGTAAGTCTGGGTATAAATAGGCAGGTAAAACCACTCCCACAACTCTGCCTTAACATTTGTAGTCGGGGATAATAAGCCGGACATAACACCGTTGGCTATGTATGAGAGTCGGTTGTGGTGTGCCTAAACTGACGATCGGGTAGGCCTGAAATAAATGAGGGCAAAAAGGGAGAACACCCTTTATTTATATTTACACGAGCAACTTATTATTGGAAATCATGTGATGGTTTGCCTTTTCGTCAGGAACCCCAGGTGTGATCTGCTGCAACTTCTGGTTAAATATCGAAATAGTGTAAAAAGTGGTGCAGGCGGATAGTAGTGTCAGGGTGTCGGGGGGCCGTAGGTCACGGAACCACCAATCTTGGCATATGGCTGTGAATACTGAATGGCCTGCTGCATCTATACCCGTGAACTGTGTTTCTACATCTGGTTGGGGGATGAACGTAGAAATCCCTTTTGATACGTAAGAAACTGACACCACCTCAGTGGTCTGTTTGCGTGCGAGTCAGAGAGACAGTGTTATATTCATGTGGAGTCTCTGGTAGGAGGTGTGATAGTCGCAGTATGAATAAGCGGCCCAGTGGTATAGCGTGAAATGCGAATGTGAGAGCCAAGTAGGGATTGCAGGTCTTTGCGGGAGCGGTTACTCATGCGTGAGAACCCAGTCACTTGCCGATGATGCGCTATACTTTATCGTCAGTTCACCTTGCTAGCCTGGTTGCTGAGTCCAGGAGGATACCTAAAAGGTTAGGTCGGTGGAAGGCCCTATTGTTTCTTTGCCAGGTAGGGGAGATTCCTGAAGAGGCGCATACTGCCATGGTGACGATGATGTTTTGATGGGATCTGTTGGGAACCTTGACCTGGAGGAAATCATTGGGGTAGCATATTGCTACTGGGCTATAATTCACATATTTGGAGATGCTCGCGTAGTGTTTCTGTGAACATGTTTAAAGTTCGGGGCTACTCTTAGTCCCAAATGTCCAATGCCTGGCGAGACAGTACGTACCTTCCTTTTGGAACTCAGGGACTGCCACGGAGATGGGTGTATAGGCAGCAACTTCTGGCTTCTTGGAATAGTAACTGATTGTCAGGGACCAGGAACCAGACAGAGACAGAACTAGATGCAAACACACCTTTATTAATAAATAACAAATAAATAACAAAAGCAAAGTCCAGGAATCAAGCAGGGGTCAGTCACCAGAGCGGGTAGTCAGACAAGCCAGGATCAGGAGCACGGAGAGCAGCGGAGTCAGGAACAAGGCCGGAGTCAGGAACCAGGAGCAAACAGGAAACACAGGAACAAGGAGACTTCTGGGGAACAGGAAACCACGCAAGGGCAAGGAGGTTCTGGGATTTGCTGCTTAAATAGGCAGCACTGATTAGCAGCAGGGTTGATTACTACTCTCAGGTGAGTAACCGTGGCAACATGCTGAAGGAGCTGATAGTAATTGCAGCTGAAAACTCTTTCACTGACACAGAAAGGGTTGCTGTTTAAAACAGCAAAGAAACCCTGACAGTACCTCCCCCTCAACGACTCCCCCCATCTCTGCTGGTGGGTCCGGGCTTCATGGGGAAGCGGGCGTGAAAGGAACGAAGGAGGGATGGTGCATGGACATCAGAGGCTGGAACCCAGGAGTGTTCCTCTGGACCGTATCCTTTCCAGTGCACCAAGTATTGGATCTGTCCTCTGAAGACTCGTGAGTCAATGATGCTGCGTATTTCATATTCCTCATGATTGTCAACCAGAACAGGACGTGGACGTGGCACTGAGGTGGTGTAGCGATTACAAACCAACGGTTTCAACAGGGAAACATGGAAAACATTTGAGATGCGCATGTTAGCAGGGAGGTCAAGTGCGTAAGCTACAGGGTTAACCCTTCGAAGAATACGAAATGGCCCAACGTATCGGGGTGCCAGTTTTTGTGAGGGAACACGGAGGCGTAGGTTGCGAGAAGACAGCCAGACCCTCTCTCCGACCTGATAGGTAGGAGCAGGAAGGCGTCTGCGGTCGGCCTGGAGTTTGTATTTCTGCATTGCGCGTTGCAAAGAGTTCTGAACCTGCACCCAAGTGGAACGGAGTTCCCTGAGATGTTCCTCCAATGCCGGTATCCCCTGTGGCAAAAACGTATCAGGCAACATGGACGGTTGAAATCCATAGTTCGCCAAGAATGGGGATAGCCGGGAAGAGGCATTAATCGCACTATTGTGGGCAAACTCCGCCCAGGGTAGCAGATCAGACCAGTTGTTCTGGTGGTCAGAAATGTAGCAATGCAGAAACTGTTCCAGTGTTTGGTTAGCTCGTTCTGCTGCACCATTGGATTGCGGGTGGTAGGCCGAGGAGAAGGAAAGCTGAATTCCCATTTGTGTACAAAAGGCTCTCCAAAATCTGGACACGAACTGGCTACCCCTATCTGAGACTATCACTTTAGGTAACCCATGCAAACGAAAGACCTCCCGAGCAAAAATTGTTGCAAGTTCCTGGGAAGTAGGTAGTTTTTTCAAGGGAATGCAATGTGACATCTTCGAGAATCGGTCAACAACCATGAGAACGACTGTATTGCCATGGGAGACCGGAAGATCAACGATAAAATCCATGGACAAGTGGGTCCAGGGTCGTTCACCATTAGGTATTGTTTGCAGGAGACCCACTGGAGGGCGTCGTGGGGTTTTATTTTGAGCGCACACAGGACAGGCAGCTACAAAAGCGGTGACATCCGAACGGAGACTAGGCCACCAAAATTGCCGGGAGACGGACCAAATTAACTGGTTTTTGCCTGGATGTCCAGCTGCTTTGGAGTCGTGGTATGTACTTAATAGTTTAGTACGGAGGTTAATCGGTACAAAACAATGGCCATTAGGTTTCTCTGGAGGAGCATTAATTTGTGCAGCCAGAATCTCCTCGCCTAGGGGTGATGTGAGGCTAGTGCGGATGGTTGCCAGTATATGGTCCGGAGGAATCACAGGAGTAGGGGTTATCTCCTCTCTGGATGGAGGGGAGAACTGTCGAGACAAGGCATCAGCCCGAATGTTTTTAGTACCGGGCAAGTAAGAAACCACATAGTTGAATCTTGATAGGAAAAGAGCCCATCTAGCTTGCCAGGGGGAAAGCCGCTTAGCCTCGGAAAGATATGTAAGATTCTTGTGGTCTGTGAGGATGAGGATTGGCACTGAAGTACCTTCAAGAAGGTGCCTCCATTCTTTGAGAGCTAAAATTATGGCTAGAAGTTCTCTATCACCAATCTGGTAATTGCATTCCGCTGGGTTCAATTTCCTCGAGAAATACCCGCACGGATGCCTGGAGCTCTCAGGGTTAGGACGTTGAGACAGGAGGGCGCCTACTCCTGTCTCAGACGCATCGACTTCCAGAATGAATGGTAAGGCAGGGTTAGGGTGTGCCAGTATAGGAGCAGCAGCAAAGGCGACTTTGAGAGACTCAAAGGCAGTAATGGCTCCTGTGACCAATGCTGTGGATCAGCATCTCTCCTGGTCATGTCCGTGAGAGGTTTAACCAAGGAAGAAAAGTTGCGTATGAACTTCCGATAATAATTGGCGAAGCCCAGAAAACGTTGTATAGAGCGAAGACCCATAGGTCGAGGCCATTTTAGTACAGCCGAAAGTTTCTCTGGATCCATAGAGAATCCAGCATCTGAGATAACATATCCCAAGAATGTGACCTGTTTGCAGTTAAACTCACATTTCTCCAATTTGCAGTACAGATTATTTTCTCTAAGTCTCTGTAGAACACGAGAAACGTCTGCGTGATGGTTCTCGAGAGATGTGGAATGGATAAGAATATCATCGAGATAAACCACCACACATTGCTGCAGCATATCTCGCAGGACGTCGTTTATAAATTCTTGGAAAACCGCCGGAGCATTGCAAAGACCAAAGGGCATTACTAGGTATTCGTAATGGCCACTCCTGGTGTTAAATGCGGTTTTCCATTCGTGGTCCTTTTTTATCCGGACGAGATTATATGCCCCTCTCAGATCAAGTTTAGTGAAGACCGTTGCTCCCTTGAGGCGGTCAAATAACTCCGTGATCAATGGAATGGGGTAGGCATTCTTAATAGTAATGCGATTGAGACCCCTATAGTCGATACAGGGTCTCAACTCGCCATCTTTTTTTTTCACAAAGAAAAAGCCGGCCCCGGCAGGAGAAGATGACTTCCGAATAAATCCCTTAGCAAGTGCATCGGTAACATACTCCTCCATGGCTCGATTCTCTGCTACAGACAGTGGATAAATCCGGCCACGGGGAGGAATGGCACCAGGTTGGAGTTCGATACCACAGTCATACGGACGGTGCGGTGGCAGAACGCTGGCTTGACCTTTATCAAATACATCTTGGAATTCTTGGTACTCAGCGGGTAAGGAAGAGGCAGAACATGTGCCCAAAACTTTGACCGGTTTCTGGAGACAGGAAAATGTGCATTGCTGGGACCATGATAATATCTCAGCTTTGCGCCAATCAATTATGGGGTTATGCTTCTGTAACCAAGGGTATCCCAAAACAACCTGGTAATATGGAGAGGAAATGACCTGGAATTGGATCGTCTCATGATGTAGAGCCCCTACAGCCAGAGATATGGGCACGGTTTCTTGGGTCACGTGGGTTGGCTGTATTGGTCTGCCATCGATGGCTTCGAAGGCTAGTGGAAAGTCGCGAGGCTGTAAGGGTATAGAGTGCTTTGATGCAAATGCACAATCTATAAACAAGCCTGCGGCCCCAGAATCAAGAAATGCCCGGGTTTTAATGGATGAATCAGGCCAGGAGAGGATAATAGGCACCAAGGGTTTGCCCACATATATCTTTGGGTCTGCAGAAAGACCACCTAAGATCTGCCCCTGACAGTATCTTGGGTGCGGGCCCTTTGCCGGACGAATCGGGCAAAACTTTAACATGTGACCGTGGTGTCCGCAGTATAGGCACAGGCCCTCCCTCCTCCTAAAGGCTCTCTCCTCAACCGAGAGGCGTGAGAAGCCTAACCGCCTTGGCTCCACACAGACAGAGGACTCAGGACCAGGAGGCATGGGAGGTGAGGGAGGTTTGGGTGGGCAAGAAAAGCTCGGTGCCAAATATACAGGAGGCCTCCGCAGGCGCTCCCTGGATGAGGATCTCTCTCGGAGTCTGATGTCAATGAGGGTGACAACTGATATCAGTTCCTCGAGATCTTTAGGTAATTCTCTGGCTGCAATCTCATTTTTAAACACATCGGAGAGGCCCTGTGCAAAGGCAGCCACGAGAGTCTCGTTGTTCCAGCCACCCTCTGCTGCCATGGTACGGAATTCACTGGCATACTCGACAATAGTTTTTGTGCCCTGAGCATTAGACATGAGTAGTTCGGCAGTAGGGGTGGAGCGAGCTGGAATATCATAAACCCTTTTAAAGGACGCAACAAATTCAGGGTAATTGTAAATAATAGCCTTCTCTGCCTCCCAGAGAGGTTTTGCCCAAGCTAGGGCCTTTTCAGACAGCAAAGAAATCATGAAGTGAACTTTGTCACTGTCTGTAGGAAATGCCTGGGGCAGGATTTCAAGGTATCCTTTAACCTGATTTATAAATTCTTTGCACTGAGCTGGGTTACCCCCAAAACACTGAGGGAGCGGGACAGACCCAGTCATTCCTCTAGCCGCTACAGGTTTGGGGGCTACAACCGGTGCTAGAACAGGAAGTGAGGCAGAGACGGCCGCAATCTCAGGCTGGCCGGGTACTGGATCCAGATGGGCATACTGGTCCAAATAGTGGTTCTGCTGGTCCCACCGGGTAAGTAGGTTAGGTATAGGTGTCTTGCCTGTACCATCTGTATTCATGGCCCTTGCGTAATGTCAGGGACCAGGAACCAGACAGAGACAGAACTAGATGCAAACACACCTTTATTAATAAATAACAAATAAATAACAAAAGCAAAGTCCAGGAATCAAGCAGGGGTCAGTCACCAGAGCGGGTAGTCAGACAAGCCAGGATCAGGAGCACGGAGAGCAGCGGAGTCAGGAACAAGGCCGGAGTCAGGAACCAGGAGCAAACAGGAAACACAGGAACAAGGAGACTTCTGGGGAACAGGAAACCACGCAAGGGCAAGGAGGTTCTGGGATTTGCTGCTTAAATAGGCAGCACTGATTAGCAGCAGGGTTGATTACTACTCTCAGGTGAGTAACCGTGGCAACATGCTGAAGGAGCTGATAGTAATTGCAGCTGAAAACTCTTTCACTGACACAGAAAGGGTTGCTGTTTAAAACAGCAAAGAAACCCTGACACTGATGGCCCAGTGAGGTCGCGTGTAGAGGTATTTCCGAAAGGACCCGAATTTGTGTTAACGAAGTCTCTATTTCACTGCCAAGGCAAGCATCAGAGATACAAAAGTGCCTGCAACTAGACCTAACGATGCGGAGAGAGGGTCGCATATGGAATTGAGTAGGCCCACTGAGGCCATGGTCGTATGTGATAACTCAAGTGGGGGTCGGAATCGTGTTTGTGGTGAATTGCCCGTGGAGGACCATTTGTAACGCGGGTAGTGGTGGCCGTGAGGGCCGCATATAGATGTATGTCTGAAGGACCTGAGGTATTTAGTTGAACAACATCTCTGGTTTACTATAGGGATATATATGTCAGATTTGTTGAGAGCCTATGACTGGACTCCTAGGTGCGAAGAGAGAAAGGCTTACGGGTGACTGAGAGAGCCAAATGAAGCAACAGTAGTACGTAATGGCCCAAATGAGGTGCCGGAACTGATTCGTCATGGATTGCCCACGGAGGGCTGTATGTAGCGTCGGTAGTGCCGACCAAGTGAGGGTCGCGTACAAGGCTTCTGGAGGACCTGACACATGTTTTTAACAACCACTCTATGTGAATGTCAGAGATTCCTTAAGCCTGCGACTTAACTTAGAAATGCAGAGAGAGAGGGTCGTGCAAGGAATTTAGTGGGTCCAAGGGGGCCCCGGATGTATGTAATAGCCCGGGTTAGGGTCCGGAAATAGTGTCGTAGAGAATTGCCCACCGCGGGCCGTATGTTACGTAGGTAGTGACGGCCTATTGAGGGTTGCATATGGGGATATTCACGAAGGAGCTGAAGTTTGTATTCGACCCATGTCTTAACTTTAATGTCGGGAAGCAAAATCAGATATGCAAGAATTACCTGCGACTATACACTTAATAGTATAATGGAGAGGGTCGTACGAGGGCTTGAGTGGGCCCAATGATGCCACTGTCGTATGTAAATGCCCAAGTGAGGGGCCATTATAGTGTCGTAACGATTGCCCACGGAGGGCCGTATGTAACGTATGTAGTGATGGCCTAACAAGGCTGCGCATGGTGGTATTACTGAAGGCTAAGTGCCAGAATGTACAGATTATGCCATGTGTAATTGCCGATTCGAGGATTTATAATGTGGGTGTATTGGATAGCCTGCAAAGGTCATTTGGAACATATGGAAGGAGGCTGTGAGTAATGGTTGACTGCAGTATAGTAGAGTGGTAATTGATTATCATGGCTGGAACTGACATGGGAACTGACAAGCTGTGTAACATGCCATAATTGATGTATCTTTGTTCGTGGCTACGGTCAGTTAAGCATCCGAGATTTTGGGAGCCGTCAAATGGCCTGGGAATAGTGGGTGGAAAGTATAAGATCCATGGTATATGTGTTGGACTCTCAGGGGTAGAGGGGGGTGGACAAAATAGAATTGTATGCTGTAATGCCGGCAGTCTATAAGCTGAGGCCAGGCTACTTCATTAATTGAAATGACACGCAACAAATTGGTACATGGAACAAAAGGTGACCTGGTTGCCCAATAACATATATCAATGTGACAGCTGAAGTGGCATAATAGGGAGGGGGGATGGACAGACGTACGTAAGCAGAGGATTTGTTCCCTCTGTAATGCCCCGGGTGCAGTCCGCAGAGCAGGAGTGGGCGTGTGACTGGATGGTATATCCTGAACATGGTATGCTAGAGCCATATACAATCCTGGGAAGCCGTATGGCTTCCATCTGCCATGCCTAATTGGAGGGGAAGAGAGTAGGATGTAGCGGTAAGCGCCCTAAAGGCCATATAAAGAGTAAGTCGTGAAGGCCTAGGGAGGGCTGTGACTTAAGTAAACAGTACAAGAGCAAGCCCATAGTAATACTTTGATGGTAAGGTGGCCGCGTATTGGTAGTACGTGACTTATTGGATGTATTATAAGATAGAGTGCGGGTTCAGTGTTGACTGTACAGATGTGTGGCTCTAGCTGCATACACCCACTCAAGTAAGCATAATAGTATTTGAACTTGATGCGCTAAGGAGGGGCTGAAGTATGTCTTAATAGGCTACCATCTGGGTGTCGTGTGGATAGTGTAAGCGTGAATACGGGATGATCAATTATTAGGTGAGATTTTATGGGAGTCGAGAGATTGCAGAGTAACCAGTTGAGTTTCTCCACAATCACCTAGTGTACTAACCGGTGATCTCGAAAGAATGCACGTGTTAATTTAGGACTGGCGTTGACTATGGAGGGGGCGTGCCCCATGAAACTCCTTCCCCGTGAGTAATTGGTGTGTTGGCTGATGCTTGTTGGTGAGGATCCCCTCTGGGGGAGGGGGCAGGGATTTTTGTGCGGCAATTGGTTAACCCGCCGCCGGGGACCACGGTAGTCAGGTGGTCGGGTTAAATCGCCGGTATGCTACAGACGGTGTACCATTGCACACCGTCTGTGGACTCACTGTTTGAGCAGGCAACCGCCGTTCTTGGCCGGTGTCTGGTCTGCTTAGCTATCGGGCTAACTTGGGCTGAACTAAGGGTACTCACGTTACCGTTGGAACTCACGGCACCAACGTAACGCCGTAAAGCGGCGGCGGGGGTGGAATGCGGAAGTTTGATTGCGGTTGGCTGTCGGGATCGCCTGTGGGAAAGTGTGCCCTCCTTAAGTCTGAAGGTTGCCCAAGGCTGTGGGTGAAGGGTGGTAGTCTCCCAGGATTAGGTCTGTGTGGAACTTCATTTCCCGGTGGGAGCAATGTTGAGGTAGACCGGAACCGAAGTGGACCAGAACCAGAAGTGATTGCGAAGTAGTCTGGATCGGTGTCAGCCCTGAGTGGAGGTAAGTCTGGGTATAAATAGGCCGGTAAAACCCCTCCCACAACTACAGGCTTCGCCTTAACATATATATAACTTTTTAAAATTATTTTTACAGTTTATTTTTAATTATTGATTTATTTTTTATAATATATATATATATATATATATATACAATATATAGTTATTATATATATTATATGTATATATATATATATACGTATGTAATTTTACTCTGCATTTTTTTATATTAATATATGTATATATTAATACAAAATACACTTAGTATGATGTTACATATAAGACACACACACACATATATGTATATATATATATATATATATATATATATACATATATATGACGAGAGCAATCTCGCCACATTGCATTGGAGAAGCCTGGTTGCTCGCCTGCTGCCTTTGGACTATGGCCCCATATTAAAAGACATCTTTTTCCCTGCAAAAAAAGACTTATTCGTGCTTTTTTCTGCCTGGTGTTCGGTAGATTCAATCTACCGAACAACCGCACGAATGACTAGACCACCTGGGAGCTGGAGTGTGCTGGCAATTAGCCTCCCTGAAGATGCGGTTAACCGCAGCTTAATTGACGAATGCTGGGTGGCCGCCATTCGTATCACGAACACGAGGTCACTGCCATTTTAAACCCGCGAACGCACAGCGGTTTTCGACCCTCAATTCATGGAACTAAAATCGGACACAGTTTTGCGCTAACACCGCCGAAGCCGCTGACCTCCCTTCTTGTTTGGTGAAAGTGCACGAACGGCCCGGTGTTCGGTAGTTTTACTTGAATATGTTATACCCCAGATAGGAATCCCATGGAGCCCATTCGCATGAGAACTGACTGTGTAAAGACTTTGACTCCATGGCGATTACACTGTATTCGTGTGGTCTGAGCGCCATTCGCTTAATAAAGTGCGCTCAGACCTGAGCTATCTGGGGATATGTTAAATGTATAGTTTTATTGTAAGTTGCGTCACACTGTGTATGTTAATAGTAATTCATGTTTTAGTATCCCCACGTGCATAATGGTGATTTGCCTTTGTCTTGGGAGATAATTGAATTACTTCTCAATTATCTCCAAGGCAGAGGGGAGGAAGCCAGGATGCATTGTGGGAATACAATGTGACTGTGTGTCCTATTTGTCTACTTGTCTGTCTTTTGTCACAGTCTCCCATTTGGTCCCCTAGGGGAGTGTCCACCAGGTGGGAGCCCTGCATAAATACTGGGCAGGTATCCCTCATTAAACCAGACCACTGCTTGCCCGTTAACACGGAGCCTTGTCTCGTCTTTGGGGGGATTTACTGAATGCTGATAGAGACTGATTGCTAGGAGTGTAAGCCGCTTGGGTGCTTTTCCTATTCGTCTGCTAGCTGCGATTCGTACGGTTCCAGTTCGTGTGTTTGGAGTGCTATATTGTATGCCGTTAGGGAGTTTGGAGCATTCCCTTATTGGCGGTTCGTGAGTTTGGTGTTCTACAGTAGCTGTGCCTGCATCTCTGGAAAGGGGGACGATCGCCTAAACGGTTTTTACCCCTTGTGTGCTGAAACGGTCCGTTACAATATATATATTTGTTAATTTATTAACTTTATTTTTTATTTTCTTTACTTTTTCACCAGCAAGGGGACTGCCTGTCAGTTCAGGCAGTCCCCCTGCTGGCAGCACTGTGTAAACCTATTGTGCCCATGTGACCGCTCTTTTAATTTGCAGAGGGGGACTGTCTGGGCTGAGCCTAGACATTCCCCCTAAGAAGAAGACTGATCGCCGGATGGGGAACGGCAGCGATCAGTAAGTACATGAGGAGGGAGGCAGAGGGAGGGAGGGTAAGGGTTCATTTTTTTATTTTTTTTATTTTTTTAAAAAAAATAAAAAAATTTTTTAACTGAGTACCTCGACCCCTCGAGGCCCTCAGTACAGGCAGAGCATCGGAAGCCTGTCTGAAGGCTTCTGATGATCTTGCCTACACTGCTGGCCGCCATGTGCGGCAACCCAGAAGTGATCGTGGGTGATCAGGGGAGCGATCACTCGGATGCCCAGCAGTGTGTGGGGCTATTCCACGATGCCTCAATATCGAGGCATCGTGTAATACCCTTAGAGTGGCTGGAAGTGAACACGATCGCTTCCAGCACTCAAATTTACCGCAGACGAATTAGGTTTTTGTCGGTCGTACCTCATATGTCCGCGGTCCTTAAGGGGTTAAAGACCTTCCATTTATCCTCTGTGCATTTGCCAGTGAACAGTTGCTGACATTAATTTTGTTGTAAAGATGCCCTTATCCTACTAAATAATTATTTGTAAAATTAAGTGTTTTTGTACAGTCCATAGAAATTTGTATGTTTTTTTATTTTTTTTAGATTATCACAAATGATACCATATTATGAGCACTATTCCTAAAGTGCTCCTTAACTTGAATGTTTGAAAGTAGGTCAACATTATTAGTTATGACAAGATCCAGATAAGCATCTATTCTGGTTGGTGTTTCTACTAATTGAGAAATGAAAGTGTTGTTTATCAAGTTTAAAAATCTGTTTCCCTTAATTGTTCTACTAGTCCCTCTGGCCCAATCAATGTCTGGATAATTAAAATCTCCAATGATTAACAAATTACCCAGGTGTGCAGCCTTATTACATTGAGATAGGAGTTGCTCTTCCCCATCAGGATTAATGTTAGGAGGTTTTTAACATATTCCTACTATTAATAGATATCCACTTGAATACAGGAAAAACAGAGATACGGCTGTATACAATCTAAAACAGGAACAAAAAAAAACACATAGTGTAATACAGTAAAACCAATATAAATGTGTTGAGATTGTAGTGCACTCACAAAATTTAGGTGAATAATGCGCTCAAATGGTGCCTGCCCCGATAAATTTGGGCGGCTAGGGGTATCCACTTCCCAAGGGAAATCCACAGGTAATCCAAATGGACCAAAGGACGAGACTCCAGTGGAAATAGATGAAATATGCTAAATTTATTTAATAAAAAGGGCCTCTTTCTTATATTATTAAGATGTTCCATGAGGCGTACCTTCAAAAGCCTTTTGGTCCGACCTACATATTGTTTGCCACAGTGTCCGTGTGGCAAACAATATGTAGGTCGGACCAAAAGGCTTTTGAAGGTACGCCTCATGGAACATCTTAATAATATAAGAAAGAGGCTCACTACCCATTCTGTACCCACTCACTGTATCACATGCCCTATGTTCTCTTTCTCTAAGTTTAAATGCGTAGGAATAGAGACAGTTTTGCCCCATTGGAGGGGAGGTAATAGAACAAAAAAACTAGCCCAACGGGAGACGTTCTGGATACATAAATTACAGACCTTACATCCCAAGGGACTTAATATCGATATAGATCTATTTTCCCCAATGTGGGGTTTTGTAACATTTACATTGGTGTCATTAACAATTATCTAATGAGAATTAGAGATCTGTACTGAGGTAGTTAGATATTTTATAATTTATTTGCATTAGGAACAATTATTATTAGATTAAAACAATTATACTCACTAATTGATGTAGTAGGATTAGAATACACCCTGATGGGGGAACATGCAGAAAGAGGGTATTAAGAAATAAAAAAAATAAAATAAAAAAAACACATAACTTTATTTGATAAGTTTAAATGATGAATATTCATATATACACATATTTTTTTAAATTATAGGAATGTGAAATTTAAGATTAAAGATATCTCCCTTTTGATTTATACATTTTATTTGAACAGTTAAGGATTATGGAAAAATTGAATTGACACTCATAGAATATAAATCTTTATAAACAAATCCTATAACTATATATATTCTCTCTCCAATTAAACACTAAGGCACATGTATGGTGATTATTAACCCTCCTTCTTTCTGCTAGGACCTTCTGCCAGTGAGTGTGTTTTTTCTTTTTATATTTGCAATCAAGCAGCTATACATTGGGCGACCTCTAGGTGGCAATATGCTTTTTTGCTTTTTTTGACTGAATTGGAACGCATGTGGAACGCGGAAGTGCAGAACGGAGGTCACTTCCGGTTTCCATCTGTTCGCGCCCAAAGGAGACAGGGGAACATCTATTCCACACCTGAGGTGATCAACAGGACTCTCCACACCTGAATAGGACCACAGGATTGCCAGAAACTCCCACAGAATCCACCAATGAACTGAGGGTATAGCCCTATTTATAGAGACTCAGGAGGGGGGGAATATTGTATGCATTTTCTGTATTGATTGTTTTTACCATTGTTTTGTTATATTTTGGTCCCTGATGAAGTTCCTAATTATAGGAACCAAAACGCTTAGGACCTCTTTTTTATTTATTTGATGTGGCTAATATATGTAGCCCTTTTTATTAAATAAATTTAGCATATTTCATCTATTTCCACTGGAGTCTTGTCCTTTGGTCCATTTGGATTACCTGTGGATTTCCCTTGGGAAGTGGATACCCCTAGCCGCCCAAATTCATCGGGGCAGGCACCATTTGAGGGCATTATTCACCTCAATTTTGTGAGTGCACAACAATCTCAACACATTTATATTGGTTTTACTGTATTACACTATGTATCTTTTTTTGTTCCGGTTTTAGATTGTATACAGCCGTATCTCTGTTTTTCCGTATTCAAATATATATTGTAAAGGGTCGGGAACTGGGCCACGATCTCGAGAGGCTGTTCTGATTGATTTAGATAAGTATTTTTGGATATTAATCCTCTTTCTTACTATATTTTAGTGAAAGTAGAGGCATTGTATATATACTGCTTTTTCTATTAATAGATATCCCCTGTTTCCTCATATTTCTACACATAAGGTTTTAACATATTAACTAGTAATGTCGCGAACCGTTCGCGAACTTCCCTTCAACATGGATGCTATCCAGGAGGTGGGAGGGTCTGGGAGGGAGGGTCTGCTGGAGATTGGTCAGGAAGTGTCAGCTGACCGGAGTTCGCCGCGAACGGTTCGTGGCGAACCGTGGCGAGCCGTTCGCGGGAAGTTCGCAAACGGTTCGCGACATCACTAATATTCACCTGTATTATCACAACTCACACACACAATTTCACACTTTGCTTCAAATCAGGTTTAATTTAAAGACATATCCCACCCACTTTCCTATTTTTTTCTGTCCTTCCTAAATAATATATATTCATTTAAATTAATAGCTTAATCGAGTGTTTTATCCCACCAAGTCTCAGTAATCCCAATTAAGTCATACTGCTCTTTGTATGCCAGTATCTCAAACTCCCCCATTAGTTACCATTTGTTTCTTGATATTCATTTGAACATGTATTTAATATCTTCTTCTACTTATTTTACCATCCCCCTTGTTATTGACTCAAAGTGGTAAAAAATTCATTTTTCTTTATTGGTTCTGTAAAAACATGTCTGCTTTCTCCTGAAAGCATCATTAGCAATGTCATTTGAAGTAAGAAGAAAGTATGATTTTAAATATATATATATATATATATATATATATATATATATATATATACAATTAGTAAAGATTGGGTACTTTCAGATGTCTTCTCAACAAACTGTGTTTAATCACCAACAAATGTTACATAGGTCCAAATCGACATTTTGACCCGTTTAGGTCTCTCTCAAGATTCATATATTTATATATTTTCAAGATCAGATTGTCTGCGCTATTATGTGTTTATATTAACATGACTCCACTTGAGAAGGACATATCCTACACTTTGCACAGAGCTCCAGCAGCACAGTGGCTTGGCTTAAGGTCTCTCACTGGGGGAGATAATAGACATATATATACTGCTTGTATATCTAAGCGCTTTCCACTGTTTGGTCACACATTTGTCTGGTATACCTATAGAGTTGACTTGTGTCGCTTAGATATTATTATTATTACTAACAAACATGTAAGTGTAACCAGACATGTTTGACGCACAGGAACAGAGGGGCTGAGGGCCCTGCTCACATGCTAGAGGGAGTGGAGTAAAGTGACACAAAAGGGAAGCGAAGTATAGGGAAGTAGATTGGTAGAATAGAATAGAATTTTTGTGGGGGGGTGGGGGTTTAATGACAGTTGCAAGAGATTAATCAGTTGGGAGCCATTGACAGTTTACTTGATATGCTTTTATGAAAAAGTGAGTTTTTAATGATCTTATGAAGGAGTGGAGACTGGGTGAGCATCTAACGGAAAAGGGAAAGGAGTTCCACAGGAACAGTGCAAGCATCAGAGGTGGGAGTACAAACAGAGGATAGACGTAGGTCTTTGGCAGAGCGTAGGGGCCTCGACGGGACATAATGGTATACTGTTTGTATTTCTAAGCTCTTTCCACTGTTTGGTCACACATTTATCTGGGATATTTATAGAGTTGACTTGTGTCTTTAATTGACCAGGTTTTATATTTGATTCTAAGATTGAAATCTCGTTTAAGCAAGGCCCTTTTTACTCCTTGTCTCTGTCGATATTTCTTTGTATGTCAGTACATGTTTTATACATACAATGTATTATTGTAAAGCACTTTGGAATATGTTGGCACTATATAAATTCTAATAATAATAATGAATTAAAATAACTGTTTTATGAAACTACTATTTATTACATGTAAATCCTGCTTTATTTACTGAGAACATGAAACTATTCCTTGTATATCCGGAGCACTCCACTTTCTTTTCCCTCTTCTGGGCTCCATATGTGCATACCATGAAATATAAATAAATTGATTGTGAGGATACGTTTATCTGTTTCTTATTTTCAGCATCCTTGCCAATGTGCCTTGGTCAGAGTCATTGTATCTCACTGCAGCTCATGCATCCAAAACATTTTTGATTTTTTTTTGCAGAAACACTGCTTCTTCTAGACTTTGGGGGATTATATATATATATATATGCATAGAGGAAACTAAAATGAAATTTTGCTAAAAAAAATTTTTTCCTTACGATTTACATGAATTAGTCCTAAAGTAACCTGTTCAGCAATTAAATTAACATTCTAGATCTCAAAATAGTTCAGATCTTAGTAAAAAAAAAAACAACAAAAAAAACCATTTAACTAATCTAAATTGAGCTCCACTGGTAATAGCTGATCTAGTAAAAAGAAAAAAAAAATAGCTTGAACAAACGACAAAGTTTATGGAGCACGACACTCTTCCAATTTGGCATTAGAAAAGCTCATTTCACTGAAATAGCTCCAATAAAACTAGTGGATGACATAGCCTTTGCGAAAGATAGAGGATTTACAACTGGTGCAGTGTTTTCAGACCAGCTAAGTCATTTGACACTGAAAATGATGAGGTACTTCAAGACAGGAAATACTGTATTCTGTTTAAAACAACTACTGGTTTAGAGAAATTGGGTTACGGACAGATGTTTTTCATGTTACATTAGATATTCTGCAGAGAACATTCTAAGCAACGTGAATGAGGTTTGTGTTTGTGTTTGTCTATTTGTCTATCTTGTGATCTACACATGAAATAAATATATTTATGTAGGCAAATTACAGTCCAATGCCATCAAAAAGGTGCTTTTTTTTGCTAGTTGTAGTAAACCAAGTTTATAAAATTTTACAATAGAGCCTGCTAGCAATATCATTTTAAAACTCAATATAAAACAAACAGAATATAAGATTTTGCTAGAAATCAATATGGTGACCCAGGGCTGGCCCAAGACTTTGTGCTGCCTGGGTCCAAGACACAACTGCTGCTCCACCATGCATGCACACACAAGCACATCAACTTAGTCACACATATAAACATACACATTCATTTACAGACACATTCACACAAAAAAACTAACACCAGTACAAAACTTTTAGCCACACTTGGCAAAGGTACATTTTGCCGGCCCTTGCTGACCACATCCCTGGTCATCTTATATGCACACATACATTTCCACATTTCCACCTGCTTTCCCTTGGCTTGGTTCACACCACCTTCTCTGCGTCTCTTCACATCGTGTTCTCTGCACCTTTTCACACTTAATGACCCTTTCCACAGCACCATATTGCAATTTCCCACAGTACTAGAGATTGCACTCAATGCAACAGACTGCACCCAACTTCCATGTCTCTCTCCCCTTACCTTCCATGTCTCTCTCCCATATCATCAATGTCTCTCTCCCTCTTCCTTCCAGGTCACTCTCCCTCTTCAATCCATGTCTCTCTATCCCTTCAATCCATGCCTCTCTCTCCCCATTTGATTCCATGTCTCTCTCCCCCCGTTCCTTCCAGGTCACTCTCCCTCTTCAATCCATGTCTCTCTATCCCTTCCATCCATGCCTCTCTCTCCCCATTTGATTCCATGTCTCTCTTCCCCTTTCATGTTTCTCCTCCTTCCTTTGCATGTTTCTCTTCCTCCTTCCATGTCTCGTTCCTTTTTCCTTCCATGTCTCTCTTCCCCTTCCTTTCATATCTCTCTTCCCCCTTTCCATGCCTCTCTTTCTCCTTCCCATCCATGTCTTTATATTAGAGAATACCGCACTCAAATTAATGCAAAAAATTATCATTTTAATTAATTAAGGAAAAAAGGTATATATTGCCATTACATAAAAGGGGGCATAGAATATGTACTGTGTGATTTCAGATAGCCCAAATATCACAAAGTATGTACCAAAATCAATCTTAAGCTTCTAATTCATAGTATATACAAATCAGACCTCAATTCATCAAAAGGACATCAGTTAATCTATAAAATAGAAACATAGAATGTGACGGCAGATAAGAATCATCTGGCCCATCTAGTCTGCCCAATTTTCTAAATACTTTTATTAGTCCCTGGCCTTATCTTATAGTTATGATAGCCATATGCCTATCCAACGCATGCTTAAATTCCTTTACTGTGTTAACCTCTACCACTTCAGCTGGAAGGCTATTCCATGCATCCACTACCCTCTCATTAAAGTAATACTTCCTGATATTATTTTTAAACCTTTGCCTCTCTAATTTAAGACTATGTCCTCTTGTTGTGGTACTTTTTCTTCTTTTAAATATAGTCTCCTCCTTTACTGTGTTGATTCCCTTTATGTATTTAAATGTTTCTATCATATCCCCCGTCTTTCCTCAAAGCTATACATGTTCCTTTAACCTTTCCTTTTAAGTTTTATCCTGCAATCCATGAACCAGTTTAGTAGCCCTTCTCTGAACTCTAAAGTATCAATATCCTTCTGAAGATACGGTCTCCAGTACTGCGTACAATACTCCAAGTGAGGTCTCACCAGTGTTCTGTACAATGGCATGAGCACTTCCCTCTTTCTACTGCTAATTAGTGATGTCGCGAACATAAAATTTTCGGTTCGCGAATGGCGAATGCGAACTTCCGCAAATGTTCGCGAACGGGCGAACGGGCGAACCGGGCGAACCGCCATAGACTTCAATAGGCAGGGGGATTTTAAAACCCACAGGGACTCTTTCTGGCCACAATAGTGATGGAAAAGTTGTTTCAAGGGGACTAACACATGGACTGTGGCATGCCGGAGGGGGATCCATGGCAAAATTCCCATGGAAAATTACATAGTTGATGCAGAGTCTGGTTTTAATCCATAAAAGGCATAAATCATCTTACATTCCTAAATTGTTTGGAATAACGTGCTTTAAAACATCAGGTATGATGTTGTATCGATCAGGTAGTGTAAGGGTTACGCCCACTTCACAGTGACAGACCAAACTCCCCGTTTAACGCACCGCAAACAACCGCGAACAGTCCATTTGCACAACCGCAAACTCCCCATTTGCACAAGGTTGGATACCAAGCTAGCCATGTCCGTTCCTTGTCCTCACTGATGTCATTGAAGGTCTCTTCCTTCACCCAGCCACGTACAACACCAAGGGTCCCCAAAAGGTGACAACAAGCCCCCTGGGACGCCTGCTGTGTTTGGTCTTCCACCTCCTCAAAGCCACCTTCCTCCTCTGACTCCTCTTCTTCAGACTCCTCTCTCTCTGCTTTATTCTAAGGTGTGTTAAGTAGTACTATTCCTATCAGTTTAATCCCTGTTATGTCCCCTATCAGGGGACGTGTATATGGCATTGATTTTAGGAACCGGGAGATGGAAAAAGATGCTTGGTCGGTCCTCCTACTTCAAATTTGGGGCACTGCGCGTGCAATCTAATGTGCCACCAGATAGGAGTGGTGTTTTAAGTAGTACTATTCTTATCAGTTTAATCCCTGTTACGTCCCCTATCAGGGGACGTGTATATGGCATCGATTTTAGGAACCGGGAGATGGAAAAAGATGCTTGGTCGGTCCTCCTTCTTCAAATTTGGGGCACTGCGCATGCAATCTAATGTGCCACCAGATAGGAGTGGTGTGTTAAGTAGTACTATTCTTATCAGTTTAATCCCAATGTCACGACTACTAGTGTGGTCCAGCACACAGAAACTATGTAAACATAGGCAAGAAAAGGAAAATAAAAGGACAGAGCGTAAACCGGACCTTAGAATGGCCGGACTAATACACTAGAGACAGAGAATGGTCAAAGGGAAAGCCGAGGTCAAGGAAGCCAGAAAGTACACAATACCGTTTACACAAGCCAAGTCAGGGAAACCAGAATTCAGAATAACCAGGGAAAAGCCAAGGTGCATCAAGGTTCCGAGCAGAAGCTGTAGAAGATTGGGTGTCCTGTGTTAGCCAGTTAACTATGTCCTCAGTACGTGGACTCTGAACACTGTGCATTATTCTAGGGCCAAAGGGAATCACAGCACCACGACCACGACGGCCCCTGCGGGGTGGCCTGTCTCTGCCTGTCATTTTTTTTCCGATTTTTTTCGATTAGTGGTACTATGCATCTGTGACAACAGATATGAGTGGCACTGTGCAGTGGCAGAAGTTGGCAGAGTAGACGCTGTAGGCCTGACACACACGCTTGCAGACAACTAACTGCTATTCAATCTATTACACTACTGTTACACCAGATATCAGTTGCTCTGGTGTGACACTGAGGGTGAGGGTGGTGATGCTGAGGGTGGTGTGGGGGGTAGTGAGGCTGAGGGTGTGGGGGGTAGTGAGGCTGAGGGTGTGGGGGGTAGTGAGGCTGAGGGTGTGGGGGCTAGTGAGGCTGAGGGTGTGGGAGGTAGTGAGGCTGAGGGTGGTGTGGGGGGTAGTGAGGCTGAGGGTATGGGGGTAGTGAGGTCAGAGAGATCAGATGAGTCCTTCAGGACTGTAGTTGACACTGAATACATTAGCCTTGCTATCAATTTCCCTATCAAATCAGCAGCAGCTACACTGCCCCTCCTCTCACTAAGAATGCAGCTTCACAATGAGGTGGGAGGGTCTGGGAGGGAGGGTCTGCTGCTGATTGGCTGGAATGTGTCTGCTGACTGTGAGGTACAGGGTCAAAGTTTACTCAAATATGACGAATAGGGGCGGACCGAACAGCGCATATGTTCACCATCCGTGGCGAACGCGAACAAGCGATGTTCGCCAGAAACTATTCGCCTGCGAACCGTCCGGGACATCACTACTGCTAATACCTTTCCCTATACAACCAAGCATTCTGCTAGCATTTCCTGCTGCTCTATTACATTGTCTGCCTACCTTTCAGTCATCAGAAATAATTACCCCTAAACCCCTCTCCTCAGATGTTGAGGTTAGGACTCTATCAAATATTCTATACTCTGCCTTGGGTTTTACGTCTAAGATGCATTATCTTGCAGTTATCCACATTAAATGTGAGTTGCTACAACTCTGACACTTTTCTACAATAATATTGATCAGCTGTTGATCTGGTGGATCCACCCAACAATGACATATATATATATATATATATATATAGTAATACTCTTCAAAATAGTAGAAAAGTTGGTCTTTCTGGACACTGTGTATATGTCCCAGAACAATATATACAAAAAAGTAAAAAAGTAAAAAATAAAAAAAATAAAAAATATATGACTAAAACCAAGTTCAATTTACCAAAATTTGCATGTAATCCTCTAGAGCAGCGTTTCCCAATTGATGTTCTCCGAGAACAAAGTTGGGGTTCTGTTGCATTTTGCCACATCCAAGACGACCACCGCTACCTGCTGTTTCTGGAAGGTTAGAAACAGCAGAGATCGCGCAACTGCGATCTCATAAGAGATTGTGGGAGGGAGATCTTAAGACCGCCCTGCTGTCAGCCTGCCTTGCCGTCATCACGCTTTGCCGTCAGCACGCATTGCCATCAGAGCCCGCCCTAGCGCCCACCCTGCAGCCTGCCCTGCCATCAGCCAGCCACTTAGACTTAGCTCGTTTGTGAGAGAGCCCGCCGAGCTGTCAGCCAGCCCGCCCAGCAGTCAGCCAGCCAGCCCTGCCGTCAGCCATTTTCTATCACTCGTGGTAGAGGAGTGATAGAGAGTGGAGCTGATAGTTAAAGCTCTGTTATTGTCATAGATAGAAATCTCTGTTAGTTAGGTAGGGACATAAAAATCTCTGTTAGGTAGGGAAATAGAAAGCTCTGTTAGACATTGAAATTCTCTGTTAGGGACATTGAAAGGCTCTGGCAGGGGCACTGAAATTGTCTGCGAGGGACATTAAAAGGCTCTTTAAGGGACATTAAAAGGTTCTATCAGGGGCATTTAAAGACTCTGTCAGGGGCATTGAAATTATCTGCTAGTGACATTAAAAGGCTCTGTAAGGGACATTAAAAGGCTATGTCAGGGGCATTGACATTCTCTGATAGGGACATTAAAAGGCTCTTTAAGGGACATTAAAAGGTTCTATCAGGGGCATTTAAAGACTCTGTCAGGGGCATTGAAATTATCTGCTAGTGACATTAAAAGGCTCTGTAAGGGACATTAAAAGGTTCTGTCAGGGGTATTAAAAGACTCTTTAAGTCATCAGAAATAATTACCCCTAAATCCCTTTTCTCAGATGTTGAGGTTAGGACTCTATCAAATATTCTGTTCTCTGCCCTTGGCGTCCATTTTCTTGCACTTATCCACATTAAATGTCAGTTGCCACAACTCTGACCATTTTTCTACAATAATATTGATCAGCTGTTGATCTGGTAGATCCACCCAATGACATATATATATTTCTAATAATACTCTTCAAAATAGTAGAAAAATTGGTCTTTCTGGGCACTGTCTATATGTCCCAGGACAATACATACAAAAAAGTAAAAAAAAAAAAAAAATATGACTAAAATAAAGTTCAAATTACAGAAATCTGCATGTAATCCTCTAGAGCAGCGTTTTCCAATTGGTGTTATGCAGAACCCTAGGGTTCCGCTAGAACAAAGTTGGGGTTCCACATTTTGCATTTTTGCATTTTGCCATTTGCATGATGTCCGCCGCTACCTGCTGTTCCTGGAAGGTCGGAAACAGCAGAGATCGTGCAAAGTCAGAGGCATTGAAAGACTTTGTCAGGGGCATTGAAAGACTCTGTCAGGGGCATTGAAAGACTCTGTCAGGGGCATTGAAATTCTCTGCTAGGGATATTAAAAGGCTCTGTAAGGGACATTAAAAGGTTCTGTCAGGGGTATTGAAAGACTCTGCTAGGGACATTAAAAGGCTCTGTCAGGGGCATTGAAAGACTCTGTCAGGGGCATTGAAAGACTCTGCTAGGGACAGTAAAAGGCTCTGTAAGGAACATTAAAAGACTCTGTCAATGGCATTGAAAGACTCTGTCAGGGGCATTGAATGACTCTGTGAGGGGCAACAAACTGTTAAGTGTATTTTTGCAAAGTGTTCCATTTCTTTTGCTCCAAATCTAACTCAAAAATCATGCTTCCGTTCAGTTTTTTCTAGGAGCAGTATCAAAATCAGCATCATTTTCAGTCAGGTTGTAAGATCTGTATTTTTCAAAGTGTTTTGTTTGTTTTACCAATAAACAACCATGCATTTGGAAAGCTGGTTAAAGCAAGGATCCCTTCAGAGATAAATTATTACTACTTCTATCTGTTCGGCAGTTATAGAAACTGAGAAAGAAGATACAACTAAAAATCCAGAAAACATGCCCGAAATAGTTGTATCTACTGTTCCTCAAATAGCAGAGTCAAGTGACAAGTCAAAAAAAGAAAAAAATGCTGCCCAATCTTCTTCTCAAACACAGAAAAAAAATATGATGATAGCTACTTGTCATTTGGATTCACAAGTGCCAGAAATGAGGATTGTCCTGAAGCACAATGCGTACTTTGCAATAAAATATTGCCAAACATTTCATGAGCACCTGCTAAATTACGTTGTCATTTTGAGCAAAACCACGTAGAGTACAAAGATAAAAACATTGACTTTTTTAAGCGAAATCTAAAGGAGTATCAGAAGAGTAAGCAATTTATGAGCAAAAAATTTCAAAATGCAAATGAAAAAGCCACAGAGGCTTCCTACAGAGTGAGTTACTGCATAGCACTCACAGGAGAAGCACAGACAATTGGAGACTCACTAATAAAACCTTGTGCAAAACAAATAGTGTCATGTATTTTAAGTGAGAAGCTCAGGAAATAACTTGAAGCTGTGCCACTTTCTAACAACACAGTTATGTGTTGTATTCATGATCTTGCTGATGACATCCATAATTAACTAATTTCTCGACTGCATCAATGTGATGGGTACTCACTGCAATTAGACAAGTCCACATATGTTGTAGAACTTTCAATTTTGTTGGTTTTTGTTAGATATAATTTTGACAAAGAGATTGAAGAAGACTTGCTTCTGTGTGAAATGTTGAAAACTCATACCACTGGTGATCAACATCTGTATCCAGAAGTTCACACAGTATAAATTGGGACAAATGTGTAGATGTGTGCAGTAATGGTTGTGCCAAAACAATGGTTGGAAAAGTGTCCGGTGCTTTGACACGAATAAGAAATGTAGCAAAAAACAGCACCAGTTCTCACTGTGTTCTTCACAGACATGTACTGGTAGCTAAAATATTTCAATCTCACTTAAAACTGTGAAGATATGGGTAGTCACCACTCTGCTCTGCTTTTGCATTCAGAAGTCTGTTGGCTATCACAAGGTAAAGTCCTTGCTTGAATGTTTGAAACGCATCAAGAATTGTTGGCATATTTCCAGGATCATAAATTTGGATTATCTGATCCATTAACAAACACTCTGTAGTTATCCAAAGTAGCATATCTTGCAGACATAGTCACAAAATTAAATGACGTATGTTTATCACTCCAAGGAAAAAACAATAATATTTTTAATGCAAGAGATGAATTATTTTCACTGTCATGTAAGCTGTAGTTTTGGACCTCATCTGTTGAGCAAAATAATTTGAACTCTTTGTCAAAACTTAAGGATTTTCTTAAATAATCAGAAAATGAACTTGAAGATGAAATTTGCAATGAAATTGTAGATCATCTTCACCATTTAATCACATCTATTAACCCCTTAAGGACACAGCTTCAGAAGCTTGTCTTACGCTTAAGACACAAGCCATTTTTGCATTTTTTGCTGTTTGTGTTCAAACGCAATTTGCATCTCTGTCATTTATTGCACTAACACATATTATATATAGTTTTTTAAGAGGGTAAACAGGGCTTTAATTTGATGTCACATATGCATAGATACATTGTCAATAATTATAAAAAAAAGTCAAAAAATTTAAAAAAACACAAAAAATATATATATTTTTCAACGTTTTGGCAATAATAGCATGTGCATAATATGTCCGGCTTAGAAAAAGTAATTCAAAATAAATTCATTTATGTGTCTTGATTTATAGAGTACATCATATGAATAGGATTTCAGCTTATTTTGAAAGTTACAGGTCACAAAATACAAGGACTAAAATAAAATTTTAATTTTAGAAGTTGGTATGTTTGTCTTGTAGGTTTAGTAGCCATCACAGAAAAAAAAATGCCACACAAAAGTATATATTTATATAAAGTAGACATCACAGGTTATTTACCTAAGGTTAGTTTGACACTTTTTACATATGGTCATTTCATCACCAATCTCTGCTAAATATTGTAGTAAAATTGTGTTTTTTCTTTATTTTGGCATATACATATATAACAAGGTTTTTGTAATGTGTATTTCGTAAAGCTGGTGTGTGCTGTTCCTGCACATCTGCTGAGTATAACGATACCCCCATTGTATGTCTTTGGCACTTTTCTGTAAAGCTAGAACCAGGCTATTCCAGTTTCTATAGTTAGAATTTTCGTAGATGGATTTGACGGGCCTATGTCTCATTTTAGGGTATTATAGCAGTGTGAGTGTTCAAATAACCCCACAAAAGGCTTTTATTTGATAAAGCAGACAATCCAGGGTATCTTATATGGTGTATATTGTGCCTTAACCTGTCACCATTTTTTCATCAATTTATGTCAATGTTTGTTGTGAGGGAGGAAAAATTAAATTTTTACATATATGTTGCATTTTTGCTGAGTATTTCTTACACTTGATATGTACCACTGTCATAAAAATCCCCAAATTATGTTTAGCTACATCTTCGGAGTAAAACAATATGTCCAACGTATGACCTAAACACTATTTTGTGAAGCAAAAAAATGGGTCGCAAGAGTATTCTGAGGACGGACAGCAGCTAAAATAGCCTGCCCTTCGGTGGGTTCCCGCTCAGAACTCAAGCTGGTTTTAACTCATCTTGTGCTATTACAGAGAGAACATATCTGAAGCATATCAGACTGGTCCCACCCATACAGGCAGTCCAGATCCGAAATGCCAGCAAGTTCTCTCTGCACGAGAGATACAGCAACCCCAGACGATCGTTTCAGCCTTGTTAGGCATCGTCAGTGAGGCATAGCTGATATCTCTCTAGGCACCGTGAGCAAGGGGTCCACGTCTGGATTACCCTTTAAACTAATGGAGAGCAAAAAATGGGTCGCAAGAGTATTCTGAGGATGGACAGCAGCTAAAATAGCCTGCCCTTTGGTGGGTCCCCGCTCAGAACTCAAGCTGGTTTTAGCTCATCTTGTGCCATTACAGAGAGAACATATCTGAAGCATATCAGACTGGTCCCACCCATACCGGCAGTCCAGATCCGAAATGCCAGCAAGTTCTCTCTGCACGAGAGATACAGCAACCCCAGACGATCATTTCAGCCTTGTTAGGCATCGTCAGTGAGGCATAGCTGATATCTCTCTAGGCACCGTGAGCAAGGGGTCCACATCTGGGCCTAATAGCTCTATACCTAAAGACTTCTTACATATACCCTGAACTTTTCAATCATCTTTCCTGATTGTATCGCAATTCTGGTGATAATGCTGAGAACTTAGATAAGATAACCACTACAATTACAACATATTACGGTGTATTCAAACACTGTAACAATTTGTCATGCCCTTTTAAGTGTTTGCCGCATTTAATCCTTTAACCTTCCCACAGCACATACCTCAGTATCTAGGCTGAAAATAGATCTAATAATCTGCCCAGCATTGATACAGACTTCGATCTTGGACGAAGTCTATCTCTGTGAATTATCTAACACATCCATATCGTGGGCTGAACAAGGGTGGAATATTGCTAAGGATTACTCTACTCAGTTAAAAAGATGTCCACGTAGGAATAGATTAACTGATAGCTACAATCTCCAGATACTATTCTATTAATAGTTCTACACTTAAAGACATCCTACAAAAACCTCAAACTTTTCAAATATCTCTCCTGATTGTACTGCATTTTGGTTATAATGCTAACAATTCAGGAAAAATACCACTAAAATTATAACTAATCCCTGTTTATTTTAAAACTGTAGCAATTTACTATCTGGCACGTTCCAGAAACGGACTCCCCCACATATTCATCAAATGTGATACTGAGTTTTTCATTGAACCAGAGCTCCCATTAACTCTTTGTTTTCTACCTGTTAAGACACCCCTGGCACAAAGGAGTGAAACCGCCGTTTAGTTAAGCTTCCCCTTTCACAATAATGCAAGCTCCATTCGTATATACTTCCACCGTACGAACTGCAACCAGTGGATTGCGCCAATCTCCCAAACGGGACCCGTACGGATGCTCCAAGCTCCCGAACAATAAATCCACGAATCGTGGCTAATAGCCGAACAAATATATCCTCCTGCGGCTTACGGTTCCAGCAATCAGTCGCTAACCGTGTGTAGTAAATGCCCCCAATAACGAGACCAAGCTCCGCATTGAGGGTAAAACAAGAACTGCCTTTACTGTGGGCTACCCGCCTGTATTTATGCAGGTTTCCCACTTGGTGGACACTCCCCTAGGGGACCAAATGGGAGACTGTAATGACAGACAGACATATGGCACTTTCAGACATACAGGCACAAAATATTCCCATAATGCATCCCGGTTTCCTCCCCTCTGCCCTGGAGATAATTGCGAAGTAATTCAATTATCTCCCAGGACAGAGGCAAATCGCCATTTTAAGTAAGACACAAAAAACACATGAAAATAAATAATTACACAACTACCGAACATATTACATTCGTGCAACGTATCCCCAGATAGCCTGGATCTGAGTGCATATTCTTAGCAAATAGCTCTCAGATCCCATACGCACAGTTCAATCGCCATGGAGTCAAAGTCTTTTACAGTCTTTCGGTATGCGATTGACTCCATGGGATGGCTATCTGGGTTAAGTCCATTCGTGTAATCCAAACTCCCGAAAGGCCGGTGTTCGCATGCCTTGTCGACTGAGAAGGGCGGTCTGTGGTTTCAGCGGTGTTCGGTAGAAAATGTGTCAGTTTTTAGTTCCATAGAATCTGCGCCAAACACCGCCGGTCTTTCGCATGGTTTAAAATGTCCGCCGCCTCGTGGTCGACATACGAAGGACGACCACCCTGCATTCGGTTATAACTAAGAGGTGTCTGCGGTTAACCCCAACGTTCTAACTGGGATCAAGAGGTTAACCAGCAGCACACTTCTCTTCTGGGTGGCCGTCCGTTCGGTAAGTTCATTCGGTAAAAAGTCAAACATACGAATAGGGGTATACGGACAGGCAATTCCACGAAAGGAAGGCAAACTAGAAGAACCAGCAATAATAGTTATACAGATGGGTCTGTCACACTACCCATTTGTGTGAATATCATATCACCAATCTTGGTTGACACAAAGACAGATTAATCTGTTCATTTGCTATACTGATTTAGCTCTCAGACTTAGTCTATATATTTGTTGCACAAGAATATGGACTTACCTCAGATAGAGTAAACAAATATACATATGTTTTAACAATCTTTTAAGGTTAAGCGGTGCAATAAGTCACTATAATTCATGAGCCATATAGTAATTCTAATCAATAGATTTAATAAAGGTTACGTTTTAACATACCTATTTTTCGGTATGTCTCCACAAATTTGGGAACATTGGGTGTTTATTCACCTCCCGCATCACTCCTGATGCCGTTCTTTTTCTTATAATTCAATTCAGTAGGGGTTATCCCCCACCAGGAGACATACTCATATCCACAATTTTTAGTTGGCAATTCTGGAAATGCTGGGTACAGAAAGTGCGAGAAGTAGAAGAAATAGATGTTGCATGTGAAAGAAACTCAGTATTTAAATCTTTATTCTCCAACCACAAATCGTCTTCCCTGTCAATAAGAGCAGAAGGAACATCGATAGTTAAAGTGGCAATCACTGCATGAAACACAAATAATATAGGTTTCCTGGACAAACGAGCCTGCAGGATGTCTGTTTTCAGACCTTTCAATATAGGCCACTGTGGCTCCCTTCAGGTGTGATAGACATTACCGACAGACATCTGTTCCCTGCTCACTCATAGCTTACAGCGTTTATAGCATTTATTGGACAGAGATCCCATTGCAAGTTTATTTTAGAACTTGTTTAGTTAATTATTCTACACTATAACTTTTAACTAAAATAATGCAGTGTCTGTATTCCCAAAGGGCACTGTATAACTATTGTAATAGAAATGAGACAATGACAAAAATAAAAAGAAAATAAATTTGTATTGAATGAATAGTAAAGAAACACATTTAACAAGTAAGCAACCTTAAATGATGTGAAGAATTGCAGCTGAATGTGTACATGATTGAATGAATGGGTGCATGGATGAATGTCAATTTTCAGCTATCTCTTTACTGATTATATACAATTTTATTTCTCCCAAAAATGTTTCAGTAACTTTTGACTTGTTCCCTGCTATATATGTAATGTATTGTATAGCTGTAGTCATCAGATTCTTTAGTTAGCACTGTCTGTTGTTAGTTCCAAAAAAGTTGAAAGGATGTGTATAAATATTTCTTGTTTATCCTTGGATTAACAAATAACACATGACTTTGTCCCAACTTGAACCTTAACCGTTAAATTGCTAAGTTAACCTTATAAAATGTTGTGAGTCTGCAATATATGCTTCCATACAGCTAAAATGTATATATCTACATTAAATAATGAAATTCCATACTCCACAGTTGCCATCACCATTCTGGCCTTGTTCTCCTCATTGCTAGACAGGCTCTGGCACCTTCTAATATACCACAAGACTTGTTGTTCATTTCAGGTTCAGAAATAAAAATATTATTATTAGTAGTAGTAGTATGTATATAGAGCCAACTTAATCTGCTGCGCTTTACAATATATTAAAGGGTGAAATTTAACAATTAATGAGACAATTACAAAATGTTACAGGAACAATAGGTAGATTAGGACCCTCCTCAGATAAACTTACAGTCTAAAGGAGTAGAGATTGAAGACACAATAGGAAGGACATCAAGAGAGACAGCAAACAATACAATTGAAAAGAAGCAGAACTGGATGTGAGAGTGGCCTTTAGGAGAGAGCAGGAGACATTTGTGAAATAGAAGTCACCCTGGGAGGCAATATGCATTTCTGAATATATTTATTTTCAGGGATTTGATGGACTTCTTAAATGAAAGCAGACTAGGGGAGAGTCTGGTGGGGATAGGCAGGCTGTTCCAAAGGAAAGAAGCCGTCCGTGAAAAGTCCTGAAATTGCGTGTTAGCAGTAAGGTTGCGAGCAGCAGACAGGAGAAAGTCGCAGGCAGAGCTGAGAGACCAAGAGGGTGCATACCTACAAATCAGTGAATAAATGTAACAGGTGCTAAAGTTGTTTAGAGCTTTGTAGGTAAGGATTAGTATTTTGAATTGACACCTATACGATACAGGAAGCCAGTGTAAGGATCAACAGAGGGGCGAGGTGTGAAAAGAGCGACAGGAGAGAAAGATCCGCCTTGTGGCAGCATTTATTACAGTTTTTAGCAGGGCAGTACAGCTTCTGGGGAGATCAATAAGGAGAGAATTACAGTAATCCATTCGAGAAATTACCAGAGATGTGCGTTAAGGATGGTGCAAGACAAAGGGAGAGAGATCTGATAAGGTGAGAAGGGACAGGTCAAGCAGACAACTAGTGGAACGAGAAGAGAAGCACAGCCACCTTCTGTTCAGTAGCCAGACAGAATGCCTGTAGGGTAGGAAAGGAACAGTCCAGGTGCAATTGAGCGAGAGGGGGAGCAAAGGGGGGTGAATACTTCCCTTAACTGTTTAATCTTGTCGGTAAAGTAGCATGCAAAGCTATCGGCTGAAAAGTTGGGGTGTGGCTTCAGCAAGGCAAAGGAGAAAGTTGAAGGTATCAAAGAGACACTTGGGATTGTGTGAGCATGAACTAATGAGAGAGGAAAAGTATGATTGCTTAGGAGGAGTGAGGGCTGCACTGTACAAACACAAAATTAATTTATAATGGAGAAAGTCTGACTACAAAACAAGGAAAGGGACAGGAGAACCTGAATTCCAATAGAGTGTCACCGGGAGAGTGGAGTACCCTTCTGGCAACAGGAAACTAGATTAGGTTTAGGTACTATCGAGCATATATAACATGCTCCCTCTAAGCATGATTTAAAACTTATCTTTTAATGTAAAGTAAAATAGTGATAATAATACACTATGGTGAAAAAGACATCACCACCACCAAAGATGATGTATTTTTCACCATAGTGTATTATTATCACTGTGTATTATTATCCTTTCCTTGTTTTGCATTTTTAGTGATTACTTTCACTAGGGGTCAACCCCCATACAGGAGAAATGTTACTGCATACCTTCTCCCTTTTGTTTAGAAAGTCTGACTAGGTGTGCATTCCAGATGGCAGTACGAAAGGAGGACTTAAAGGGAGAGTTACATGGGATTTCGTATAAGATTGGTGTGGTTTCTAGTGTTAGCACAAGGTAGGTTAGTGGGGGAGAGACCAGAGATTGTAGAGACATCACCATCGACCAGGAGCAGAAGAATAGAAAGGAAGATAAGGTTGGAGAAAGATTTAAATGTTTGTAGTGAGCATGTACTTGGAGGATTTAGCAGGAGTTTGTTGAGAAACGGTGAATAGGTATGAGAAAGGTGCATGAGATGAACAGAGAGAGGAGGGACATAAAGAGGGAGCAATGAAGATGTACAATACTTACAATAACATCTCTGCAAGGCATCCAGCATCCATAAAACAGTCTGTGCTGTTTCTAGGCAGTTCTGGTTCAGATACTCGCGTATACATTGCTGCTTGTACCACTTGTGCTAAGGTTAAGTCCAATTGTAATCTACCTTGTGGTTTACTGCAACCTCTCTCCATACCTAGTACACCATGGTCCTGCTTGGCCATGGATTTTATTGTAGACTTACCTAAATCCAAGGGTCTGACTGATGTTAACTGGTTTTCTAAAATTGTTCACTTAGTTCCACTCACCAAACTACCTACCTCATATGAACTAGCTATAATATTTGCTAAGGAAATATTTTGTTTGCACAGGCTCCCTCAAGAGAGAGCATCTGATAGAAAGAGTCACTTCATCTCTAGGTTCTGAAAAAAATCATACTACCCTCCCCCAATCAAATTGTGCCATAGATAGAGCTAATTAGTCTATGGAGAATTACTTACAGTCGGGAAAGAGGAGGGAGTGAATGGACTCTACCATTGCTATAGCAGTTTTAAATACCTTTATTTTAGAAATATATGATCTAACTGTATTTACTGTGTTCTTAAATGCAGACCTTTTTAGATTCTGTTGCAAATTGTAATAGACTGCTTTACTAATAATGCCTTCAAAGTCATTACAATTACCCATAGCCAAGGTTTTTGACCATTTTTAGTCATCTATTTTTTTGTCATACCAGTGTATGTGAGAAAAAATGCATTTTTGCTTTTTTACTAGTATCTTAGACTCTGTGTGGAATATTACAAGAAAAGGACACTGTATTCTGTGTAAAGATTTTATTTCACAAATGTTTTATAAACGAAAGAATAAGTGAAAAATATAAAAAGTTAAGAATATCAATATAAAAGAGTAACTAAAGCCTAGTGTAATACATTTTGGGCACCATACATAGAGAGAGTGACTTGAAATAAAATGAACATCTACAAAAATATATTCAAAATATGTGCACTTAAAAAAAAAAAATCAA
Organism: Pelobates cultripes; assembly: GCA_933207985.1. Lineage (NCBI taxonomy): Eukaryota > Metazoa > Chordata > Amphibia > Anura > Pelobatidae > Pelobates > Pelobates cultripes. Next base: position 278,415,997 of record OW240913.1, read on the forward strand.
AACAATCAAATGATATAAAATAACAGGGATAGTTAGGTGTTAGCAGCTACCTGTTTTTTTATAAAGGTTATTTTATATAATTTGATTTCAAAATAAAAAAATACTTTTATTTTTTCTGACTTGTTTGTAGCTATGTTAGAGGTGGCATGGTCCAGTTTTGTGGGCAATAAAATTGTCCACTTGTTAAACCATTATTGTTCTGGGAGACCTGAAATGGAGTGGCTGTATAAATGTAATACACTTAATACATCCCAACCCCACTAATCACATTTGGCCTCACCCACAGATTTGTCTAATGGAGCCTACCTGGATGCCAAGCAATTGTTAGATACGTTATTAATTTACCAAGCTTTAGCACAGCTTGATTACTCAAAAAGTAATTATTATAATTTGGGGAATAAGATGAGCAAATTGTTAGTGCACACAATTTGAACTAGATGTACCCATTCTCACATTATGAACAAACAGGATCACCTTTGACCTGATCAAAATTATCTAATTTTTTAAGAATAATTTTGCCATATTTATTCTGCTCAGCCTGATGAACCTGACATATGTAAAGCAACTCTTAAAGAGGCGGGCCTTATAAGACTTTATAATGGCCATAATGACAAACGTAGTCCCTCTATCACAGAATTAGTTGTTAAACATATTAGCCAATGGTGAAACTCCCGGACCACATGGCTTTAGTGCAGAATATGACAAGTTGTTGAAGGGACAACTTGTCCCTTCTTTGACTGAACTTTTTAATAAAATTTACATTCACAGAATTCCTTAATGAAAAAGACTTAAAACTTTACTAATGGAGATTTTGCATCCCCAACATTTGGGTTTTGTCCAGGGCCAACAAGCTACACCCATTACATTGATGCCCATAAGGCATTTGCTATAGTTGTTTGACCACGTTTGATATTTTAAAATATAATTTTTTTTTTTGTATTTGCAATCGCCAGATCTCCCTCTCCTGTCTTAAAGAAAGAAAAGTTAGGGTACAAAAAGGTTTTAGACATATTTCTATAACAACAGACTATGGTGTTTGTTCAATTTTATGTTTATTTAATGCTGTCTATGGATTCATACACAATCATTACATTATGATTTGCCATTTTGCAAGATATTTGATAATATAATTTAGAACCAGTGATACAATCTCTTGTTATTTTTCATATTTTCATATCTTCTTGACTGAAATAAATATTCACTTGTCTGCCCAAAATGACCAATAAAATGTTTTAAACTTAATTTAGTAACCTTTTGTGCTGAACTATATAAAACTATGTGGAACTATATAAAATACCTTAGCCTTATCCTAACAGATCACACCTGCTGCAAAGTCATTATCTATAGTGACTTCTTGTTTGAATTGATGTGTCTTTCATAGAACAGTGTTGGTTGCTACTAAAGACATTGTTCAATATACATTTCTGAGTATACTTATAATTATTTCCTATTATATGTAACGGGGTTTTGGGGGTGCCCCCTAGTGTCTTTGGGGTCCCCAAACCTAGTTAACTCACTATGCCTGACAGGCGGATCCTGAGCCTCCGCTATCTGGGAGCTGGGGTACATGTCTGCGGCAGTGCCTCCACCCAGTGGAGCATCCGGGGTAGGGATGTGGGGTCCCACTGGGAACATACTTGGTGCAATGAGACTGACACAGTCTAACTGGGACTAACTTTATATGGAAAGTAGCAACTGAACCAACATACATAGGAAAATACAATAGTGTAACACAGATAACAATGCAAATGGGGATTTTCCTCACTCACCCACCAGCACACCTGCGCCCCACCCCCTTATCTTCGCCCTAGCAGCCGTTGGTGCACATAGGAGAGTTGGGGCCCTTATAAGTCCTGCTTCACAGGGTCACTGAAGCAGCCTCAGATGTGTAATGTCCGTCACAGGACCTCAGAGTCTTTACTGTGAGTGAGGAGACAGGTGCCCTGTGGTGATACAGGGAGAGGCTTGGCTTACCCTCACAACACATTTAACCAGTCAGTCAGCAGCAGTCTCCTCTCACTGGATTCGCCAGACGTCTGGACTCAGTGCTTGTCTTCTTTCCTTTCCTGCAGGTCCCTCTCTCAGCTGGTGTGATCTTGGGTGAAACAAGTTCTCTCAGCCAGGTCCTATCTCTGTGCTACAGTCTCTCACATGTCCTTTCTCTGGCTCAGCATGTGGTCACTCTTAGAATCCTCCTCCCTCAGAGCTGTGCAGGAAGTCCTGACAGGCCCTGCGATGATGCCACACTCCTCTCTTGATTTCAGCAAGTCATGTGATCAAAGCTCAATGTTTTATTAACAGCATACTGAGTCCATGTGCCATCTACTGGGCATTTCAGATAATGCAGCCTGTGTAACTTCACGGGCTACATGCTCCCCCTTGAAAATACTTGCCTTCCACTGGCAAGTCCTAGCCAGGGAGCTTAACAAAAATTCAACAGAAAAAGGTTTAGCATACCTACAGTACAGTTCGCACAGTAACATCCTAGCTAGCTAGTTATTTAGGGTAAACAGTCACTAACATTTACCACTTCAGCTAGTGCATGTAGGAAAGTGGCCATTTTAAATGCTGCTTGTGTCAGCGGGGCATAACTGGGCTCTCCTATATTATCATAAACTAGGGCCCTAGGGGGTTGCCGCACTCTGGTGCTGTGTCTCAGTTCTCGCTGGGGGAGAGGATCTTGGGACATCAACTGTGGAACTTCGACTCCTGCCCTCGAAGTAGAGTTTTTAAGGGAAGTTCCAGGCACAAAACAGGGACTTTCTGGATTCAACCTTGGAGAACTTTGTGACCCAGGAGAGGTTCCAGGACTTTGTGAAACCACAGGAGTTAAAGGAGGCAATTGTTGTGTTTCTTCAGCGGGTGATGACCACCACTGATCCTCTGCACTGGGAGTTCCCGGGGTCTCCTCTGCCCCATTTCCAGGACTCTCTGCTGGGGTTTCCTCCAGTTCTTCACTACTCTCTTCCTCTTCATCAGTATACACAACTGGAAGCAGATGGTTTCTATGCCAAGCCTTTATTCGGCCCTCAGGGCCCCGAATGTTGTACACTGGCAGTCCTTCCAGTTTGGACACAACCTCAAACAGGGTATCTTTCCATCTGTCAGCCAGTTTGTGTTTTCCAGGCACACCTAGATTCCGGAGAAGAACTTTATCCCCTGCTTGAATCTCCCGATATCTCACCTTAGCATCATATCTTCTTTTGTTCCGTTCTTCCATTTTTGCTGCAGCTTGGGTGGCCAACTCGTAGGCCCGACGAAGGTTTTGTTTGAGGTTCCTCACATATTGAAAGTGTGAAGTTGAATCTGTTCCATCAGGAGACACTCCCAACAGGACATCTATCGGCAATCGAGCTTCTCTTCCGAACATTAAGAAATAGGGTGAGAACCCTGTAGATTCATGCCTTGTACAGTTGTATGCGTGGACCATGGTTTCCACATGTCCATTTATCCCCCCCTGTCCATTTATTCCCCCCCTCCCTGTCCATTTATCCCCCCTGTCCATTTATTCCCCTCCCTCCCCTGTCCATTTATTCCCTCCTGTCCATTTTATTCCCTCCCTCCCCTGTCCATTTATCCCCCAGTCCATTTATTCCCCTGTCCATTTATTCCCTCCCTGTTTATTCCCCCCCTCCCTAGTCCATTTATTCCCCCCCTCCTGTCCATTTATTCCCCCTGTCCATTTATCCCCCTCCTGTCCTTATTCCCCTCCCTCCTCCCTGTCCATTTATTCCCCTCCTCCCTATCCATTTATTCCCCCCCCCTACCCTCCCTACTTGTAGCGTGGCCGAGCTCTGTATGATCCGCGGGTACAGGGAGCTTTTGTTTCCTGTACCCGGCCGGACTAAAAGGAAGTGCACACTGAGTGTTCACTTCCTGTTAGTCCGTCTGGGTACAGGAGACAGCTGCTCTCTGTACCCGCGGATCATACAGGGCTCGGCCACGCTACAGGGAGGGAGTGACAGGAGGGAGCGCTCAGCTCCTGTCAGCCCCTCTCCTCAGGCTGCGCCTGGGCGGTGCGGTCCGCCCTCATGGACGCACCAGCCCGGGCAAAGCTGCAGCCGCCTGAGGCTCTCTACAGAGCGCTCGGGCGGCTGCAGCATGGGGGGGCCGGCGCTCCTGGCGGCGCCCCTTCCCAAGGGGCGCCCTAGGCGGCTGCCTAGTCCGCCTTACAGGTAGCGCCGGCCCTGGTTGTATCAACGTGACTAGTATATTGTCTGCGAATATGTTTAGCTTATAGTCCCTGTCTCCCAGAGGTATTCCATGTATGTTTGGGTCTGCTCCGATTTTGGAAGCAAGTGGTTCTAATGCTAGGACATAGAGTAGTGGGGAAAGAGGACATCCCTGCCTGGAGCCGTCGGTGATGTTAATCTTGTTAGATAGAAATCCTGCATACAGGACTTGGGCCAAGGGCTGACTATAATGCAGCAATAAATAGTTAAATTTGAGGAGCACCCTCATCAGGAATATCCAGTTCAAGTGGTCGAAGGCCTTCTGCGCATCCAAGTAAATGAAGAGACCTCCGAACCCCAGTTTCCGTGTGCTGTGCATTAGATCCAATACCTTGCGGGTATTTTCCGAGCCTTGCCTGCCCCCCACGAACCCAACCTGGTCGTCGTGTACAAGCTCTGGAAGAATGGTTTTAAGTCGTTTAGCTTGGAGCTTTGTTGAGTAGGGAGATGGGGCGGAAATTTTTGCACGTTGTGGGAGGTTTACCTGGTTTAGCGAGTGTGGTGATATGAGCCTGCAAAAGTTCTGCGGGCAGCTTACGCTTGTCAATGGCTCTGTTAAAGAGGGTCAGAGTGCAGGGGATAGCGTGTTGGCGCAAAGTTTGTAATATGCATTCGCGAAGCCATCTGGGCCAGGGGCTTTCCCGGGAGGAAGTGTTCTTATTGTGTCTTCAACCTCCCGTTGTGTGATAGGGGCAGAGAGGGTCTCTTTGTGTTCCGCAGTTAGGGGTGGTAAGTGAATGTCCTGTAGGTAGTTTTCAATAGTTGTGGCCGATATTGTGGATGTTAGTGAGTTGTCCTTGAGGTTATAGAGCGACTCATAAAATCGTGAACGTCTCCAGCATTTAATTGGAGGTATGCTGTTTTGGAAGTGGCTTGCCTGTCTCTAAGTCTTTGGGCAAGGATTTTGCTTGCCCTGTGGCCTTGGGTATAATACATGGCCTTCAGTTTTCGCATAGATAGACCCACCTTTTTGAGTGTGAATGTCTGTATTTTGCTGTCTGTTATCTGTCGTGGGTGGGGTTCATTTGGTTTTGTTTGTTGAGGTCATGCACTAACTCATACCAGGTTATGTATTGAGTGTGTGATGTCTGTTTGAGGAAGTGCGCCCTCCTGATCAATTCACCACGAATGACGGGTTTATGTCCCAGCCATGTTGTCTCTGTGGATATGCCTTGTGTTAAATTTTAACTAAAATATTGTGCGAGGGTGTCTTCTATGTGTTTGGCAAAGTTTTGGCCATGCAATAGGGTTTAATTTAAGCGCCATGGGCTCCTATTGTGACTTATCTTTCAACTCCAGTGTGATAGATGTGTGGTCAGACCAGGTGATGGTCGCTATGGAAGTTGCGAGTACCTGAGTTAGGTGTTGTCCCTCAATTAGAAATCTGTCAATTCGGGTGTATGAGTTGTGGACCGGAGAGAAGTACGTAAAGTCTCTCTTATTTGGCTGGAGAACTCTCCATGTGTCGTATAGGTTGTGTTCGTCTAGTAGTTTTTGGTATGTTTTACATGTTCGCTGGGTACATGAATGGCTCTGTGTGGTCAGTCCTTTCGAGGGGTCTAGTCCAGGGTCTAGGATATGGTTAAAGTCCCAACACAGTATTAGCATCCCAACAGTTTGGATAGGATTTTAAGCAGGAAGCTACGTTGGTCAGAGTTTGGTGCATATACGTTTATGATGGTGTAAGTGATGTCATTGATGGTGCAGATAAGGATAATGAATCGGCCATCTTTTTCTAGGTAATGGTCATGGTCATGGTCAGTGAATGCCACTCGGTTGCTTATTAATATGGATACCTCCTTTATTTTAGATTTTGCAGTAGCATGGTATTGATGCGGATAGGTGAGGGGTTTAAGGCTGGTGGTTTGATTAGGTGTGTCTCCTGGAGGCACGGTATAGGTGATGATGATTGATTGGGGTGTTTAACCCCCTAACATTGTTTAACCCCCTAACATTGTGCTTTTCATAAAGGGATTTGTAGTGTGATTTGTGTGCAGAGTCACTGTTAATGTTCACTGAGTGTTCCACCTGTACACCTTCATGAGGCCCACCAATAGGAGGCTCCCGTGAGGTGCTTTGCATGGGTATGGTGCGGTGTGTACCTGTGGCTTGAGTCATCTGGGTCCAGGTATCTCCTTCAAGTCCTGGATCAGGCGTAAGGCATAAGATTAGGTATTTAAAAAGAAAAAAATCTTTCAACATTGAAGTTGTTGTTTAGTAGATAGGTGAGTGTGCTGGGTCTTGTGTATTGTATAATTTGTCCCCCAGCAGCACACCCATTTATGCATGTTCAGGTGAGTGCAGCCAACCCCCCTTGTTTCACATATATATATATATATATATATATATATATATATTTGGGAGTCTAGCCAACTCCTTGGTTTTGCACCCCTCCCTGTCACAGGTGCCTCATCCCAGGGCCCTATTTAGCCTTGTACTGCAGAGAGCCTCAGATGGAATTTTTTCCCCAAGTAAGTTGGTTAATCTCATAAGAGCAGACATTAGGCTGTTAGTGTAGGACCTGCCAAAGAGGGGGAACATTGACGTTGTGGTAGGCTTATGCAATGTATGATCATATATTGTAACTTAAACCCCCATTATTTTTGCCTAGATTAGGTATTTTTAAAAAAAACAAATAAAATCTTTCAACATTGAAGTTGCTGTTTAGTGGATAGGTGAGTGCGCTGGATCTTGTGTACTCAAACTATCAGCTCTGGAAAAAGTTTTCCTGCATGATCCAGGAAGGAAAGGCATAATTTATCTGTGTTACTCAGTTTATAATGTTGAACCTTTAAACAAGTTGAGACACATGCTATCGTGGGAGATGGAGTTAGGTACACAATATAGTTTGGAAGAATGGTTTGGATTTTTTACTGCACTTAAGGGAATTTCATACTGTACCGACCATTTTGAAAACCACTATGAGATTTTACATCATTGGTATCTGGCTCCGTCTAGACTACACAAACATGAACAATGCATATTCGGACAGGTGTTGGAGGGATTGTGGAGGTACTGGAAATATAGCACACATAAGGTGGTTTTGTGCAAAATTAGCTAGATACTGGAAAATGATCCATGATTTGATTATTAAAGTGGACAAGGCTATAAGTATCTTGGAGTCTGTTACGAAAATCGATATGATAATAATAGGCCACATCCTAATCGCATCTACTTCATGTTTACCTCAATACTAGAAGTCCAAAAATCTACCTACATGTAAAGAAGTTTTGCACATGTTTTTAGACAATAAGGCAAATAAAATGTCTTATAGAAAAAAACATACATTTATTGCAAACCTTCTACATATTTGGGACAAATGGGAAGAAGATATTTAAAAAACTTATTGCTTATAGAATATATATTTTGTTAAGCTCAAAGATGTATAACTAATGTTTTGTACATTATTCATTTATTATTTCATGTGTTTACTAATATGGATGGATCCCCTTTCCTATTTCCAAGGTTCCCTTTCCTTTCCTATCCTGTATAGTATGTTTGACTATTAATTATTATTTGGTGTAAAAACATTATAACTTTAATACAAATCATTTGAAAAGAAATTCACATCTTGTCAATAAATAGACATGTTTATGCTAGTTAGTGAGTAGAAGCCTTAAAGCTGGATAAAACAAGCTAGATAAACTGACTACTGGATTGGTCATCATAGTAAAGCATTATATGCTTGATGAGACAGAGAATCTAAGCAAGAAAAGGACCACCAAGTCTGAATCACAGATTATACTATCCTAGATGTGATAGCCAGGCAATATAGTGAAGGGGAATATATCTTAAGGTCAGTCAGGCATTAGGCAACAGGCTCTGCATGCCAAATTGATATTAAATATATACTAGGGAGAGGGCGGAGCTTGAACACCGAAGCGAACGGACACCAGCACATGGAGCTCCGAGCTTCACACAGAGAAAAAGCCATCCCTCTATACCCCAGCTGGCAAGCAAACACCCCAGGACCTCATGGGGAGAAAGGGGAAGAAAACAATACCACACAAGCCCACCTTGGGTCTTACGATTTGGATGCAAGCACGTGGAGCCTCCGAACCCAACATGGCGGCTCTGCATGGCGGGTGCTCGGATTTCCTACATATCCTAGGAGGAGGGATACTCATAGCCTCTTAAACCACCACAGAAGGAAAAACAAAGCGGCATGGAAACAGACACAGAGCCGATCACCACAGCGGTCCTGAGGGCATTATTAGCGGACCTAAAACGCAGCATCCATGAGGATGTCCCCTCGCTCCGCACAGACTTGAAAGGCCTGACAGGACACATCTCCAAACAAGAGGGCCCCTCACAATCCCAGGCCCAGAATGTCACTGCACTGCAACACACCATACAAGCCCTGCAACAGCAGACCCAGCAATATGAACTCCGCCTCGCGGCGATTGAGGACGCCAGGCGAGCTTCCAACATAAAGATCAGGGAAGTCCGAGAGGACATTCCGGAGGCCTAACTGCCTAAACTTATGGGACATCTGATACCAACAATACTGCCACAAAGACAGACAACAATAATCACCCCAGCAGGGGTCTTTAGTGTCCCTAAACCAACGAGCGCACCAGCCATGGCTACGAGAGATGTCATTTTGACCCTATGCAACAACAGAGAGTAGGTGGCAATTCTGTCTTCCCTCTGTGGCAAGACCCCCTTTCACTTCGAAAATATGGACCTTTCATTTTACACAGACCTGTCCAATGACACTCTAGCCTGGCGCAGGTCGCTCAGGCCACTCACCTCAACACTCCGAGCCCACAAGATTGACTACCGTTGGCGTCCCTCTAGGACACTGATAGTCCAGCGAGGACCCAGCATGCATACCATTCAGGACATTCGGGATGCCCTGGCCTTCCTGCGGGCCCTGGACTTGCCTCAAGACTCGCTGCCCCAAGCGAAAATGGCCGCCAATGACAACAGCTCCCCAAACCGCAACCATATTTGGGACCCAGACCGGATTGCCCAATTCATCCCCCAAAGCTCCACACCTGACACATATGCAATGATTACGACCTAGAGGCACAGAGACACCCCCCAACAGAGTCTCGGACCCGCCGCTTGGCCCCGGTAAGGACACGGTGCACAACACTCTAACACACTGACAGCTACCGGTCTGCCTCTAGCCAGGAACAGTACAGACATGCAGGACACCGGAGACCCAGTGATACAGACCACAGACCCCTTACACCAACAAAAACGTCCCCCGCTCCCGGGCAACACTGGGCCCTTGCCCCAACTAGACGTCGATGTCGAGACTCTGGAGACTTTTGGGCACTCACCACAATTCTTTTAATTTTAACTCTAATTTTTAATTTTAATTTTTAATTTTTTGGTTCTAATCCTGAAACCCATCGGCTAAGATTGGCCTGTATGCATGCTTAGTTTGCTCTTGTAGGCATCAAGAACCAGACCTCACATTATTATATAACCTGAACATGTCTATGTATCTATGTACCAATATATGTCTGCTTAGCCTGATTGCCTTCGTTTGCCCCCTTTCACCACCATTGTGGCTCTCATGACTAGAGTGCTTATACATGTTTATATTGATACCCCAGTCAGTAATTTGCATGTCTACAGTTTATAGCTTGTACACTTACTACAAAGTTTATCTTATATTAAGCTTAGAACACTTGCTCGCCACTATGCACGGTTTCAGGGGTCGCTGTGTGGTGTATACCCTCACTCTTGGACCCCTAAGAGGCACAACGTATTTCAGTGTAACAAGCCTGACAACCACAAAGCGAATCGATATAACAGCTAACAACCAGAGATAGCCTTAACCTGTATTAGCACACAGAGATTTCATCTCTGTGTTTCATACTAGCAACCAGTGATATAGTGTGCTTGTTTTACAGGGGTAAACAGGGGTAAAACCAATAGAATATATAAAGGAAAGGTAGTAGCAAAAATCTAGCCAGAAGGGAACAGAAAAATCCTGTATTTTTTGCTGGAGGACCTGGACATTTTGTCATGATACATGTCATTATGTACTCTATCAAATATCAACAGATAGTAAATTAATTTCTCTGCCTCAGCCAGAAAGCATAAATGTGCCAAAACATATATCATATCAACACAAAAATGGTTTATTAAAATCAAGGTCATGCCATGACCATCCCAATGCCCTGACTTGAACCATGAATCCCATATGAGGCAAACTGAAAAGGAGAATCCACCAACATCGACCTCGAAATTTGAAGGATCTGAGGGTTTCTGTATGGAGGAATGGTTTCAGATCCCTTGCCTTGTATTCTCTAACCTCATCAGGAATTATAGGAGTAGACGCCTATAAGACTGTTATCTTGGCATATGGGGGAGCATAAAGTATAGGCTAAAAGTGTGCCAATAATTGTGCCACACATATATTTAACAAGGATTTTTGTATTTAATTTTTTATAAACCTGTGTTGTGTTTGCAAATGTTTGATATCCACAAGAGCAGAGTATTTTTGTGTATTTTTTAACACAAGATCAAAAGGTTAAACAATAAACAAATAAACTTATTTTTCACAGACTTCTTTGCTAATATTTACCACTGGTGCCAATATCAGTGGAGGCAAGGGGGGCACTGTATGCAAAGAAACCATACGTCTGTGTTACTGAGGGAAGAGGATGAAACATAAAGTAGTGGGGCAGACAGCAAGTCCATTGGAACTATATCTGATTCTGTGCAACCAAGTACCACCAGCAGTAGCTACCTCTCTATTACCATCCTTAGCAACAGCAGGGGGATGTTAAGCAAAGTGCCGCTAGGTGACAGGGACTGGCTGACTCTAAGTCCTCCAGGAGTGGTCATGGTAGTTTGAGTAACTCCTAAAACTGTAATTTGGCACTCCATACAATAGCCTTTTTGCTAGCTGAAAAAATATTTACTGATTGAAGCTATTATATGTCATTGTCTGATAGTCCTAGCAGCTGTGGCAGGTGCATCCCTAAGACAACAGGTTAACATCTGCAGCTTTGAGTTGACAGTTTGGGGGGAGCAAGTGAAATGACAACCAATCAAAATTAGACTATTTGTGTCTCTGAAATGGTCAGGTCTTACCTGTCTGAATGTGTTTTGCCTCCTGATAGTCATCTGACCTTCTGAGATTAAAACAAAGAGCTGTGGTCTGCTCTGTGTCTGACTGCCTAGCAACTATTAAATTTAAAAAGGGAACTGGGGGTCCACCTGGAACATGCATTTTGCAAAAATGGTGCTGCTGTAGTGACCAAAATTTATACATAATACAGATTAAGGAACAGCACACACATTGAAATACAGTTTTACATTTTATAAGGCTACTTAAAATCATCTAGCTCAGCAAACAAAAAATGGAAATTCAATTTCACCATGTGGCCATTGTAACCGTAGTCACCATCACTTGGGGCTGAAGATGGACACTTAATGTAAGTCCCCAGATTAATCCTATGTTTTAGTCTCCTTGTGCCCCTTGTAGGTACAAGGGGTGTAATGTATTTGTTTGTTAGTTTTTCTCCTCCTCCTCCCCCACCCCCCTTCCCTTGTTGTTTTCCCAAAAGGGCATTCTCATATTGCTCAAGAGACCCCTTTTCTCTGCTGTATAGTATTAAAAGTGTTTTAGGAGTTTTCTTGTACTATGGGAGATAATTGTTTTAGCGTGTCTATGTGTATAACAGGTAAAATAGAAAGGAAGATAACTAATTTATTATAAAATAGTTATTGTGCAATGGATCTTGATGTCAGGCAGGTAATTCAGTTATGGACTCTTGACCTAATTCTGTCCTAGACACCAAGACTCCAAGGAGTGACCTGTATTGCTTTGTATGATGATCCCCTGTTCTGATTACTTCTATATAAACCTGTGGTTCGCTCAATAAAACCAGTTCTACTTCACCCTTCACTAAGTCTCAGTTAGTGTTTGGGTGAGACAATTATACAGCTCTACACTCTGCAGGAGAGCTTGATCACTTGGAACTGTAGCACAGGACTCTATTCCAGGGTGGAAAACTCCAGATAGACCCCAGTCAAGCTGCAGTAACTGTGGTTTGAAGAGCTACGGGTGTCCTGATTCCAGCTAGGAAGCGGGCTAAGCGTAGGTACACAGCCTGGATACCAGGCAGTCTGCCACATTTGGTGGTAGCAGTGGGATGACTCCCTAGCTATTAGAGAGAACCCCAACATTCCATGGAGACCCCGGCATGTCTATTTTAACTTGTGGCTATGGAGAGTGCTCACACTTGTGCAGCATTCTGGTTTGAAGTAAAACTCCAACAACAACTACATCCTTCTGTGCCTGAAGGATGACCCTATCCTGGCAGAGAAAGAAATGGAATGGAGTCTGCTGATTCAAACTAACCTATGGAAGGAGAGCCTCAAGGAGATATGACCCTTCCAGAGTGAGTTCCTCCCGACCACTGAACATCGCCATTGGAAACAACTCAAGTTGTGGATGCCATTCCTGGGAGAACAGCCCTTGGATGAATGGGTAATGGAACTAGAGATGCATGTCATGAGGAAAGTGTGGTTGGATGAGTCCACCTGAGCCTTGCAATGGCATGCGTTTCACCTCTACCCATGGCTGGTTGATGGCAAATGTATCGAGGGGGAGGACTATGACAGCCCTGGTCTTTTGTGGGAGGCTTCTGATGACAATATGGAATACGGGAACCCAGAAGGTTCTTGCTTGTGGAGAATCCAGGATGAGTGGGAAGATCTATTGCACCTTTCTGAGATAAGGGAGCTGAAGCCAGATCTGACTTTTCTAGCCTGGCGTGGGAGCTCGAACAAGACTATGTAGGCCTGTTTTACCGTATACCACCGTGGGCCTTATAAATGGGGAAATTTGTGGACTTTGCAATACCAGGAGAGGAGAGTATTGTCCTTTTTCCCCAGTGACAGTGTGAGTTACTGGGAGTGGAGATGGTCGGTCTCTCTCCCCAGCGACTGGAGCAAACAGGAGTGGAGACAACTGGTCCACCTCACCAGCAACAGCTAGAGTTACTGGGAGTGGAGATAGCCGATCTCCATCCCCAGCAGCAGTGTGTGTTACAGAGTGAAGGGATGGTCGGACTCTCTCCCCAACAGCAGTGTATTATGCCGGTAGAGGAGAGTATCATCTTCCCTCCTCAGCAGCGACCTGAGCAAATGGCAGTAGAGACAGTCAGTCTACCTCACCAGCAGCAGCTGGAGAACCTGAGTTTGGAGACAGTCGGTCTCCCTCCCCAGTAGTAGTGGGAGCAAACAGGAGTGGAGACAGCTGGCCTCCACTCCCAGTGGCAGTTGGCGTTATCTGGGAGTGGAGACAGCCAGTCTCCCTCCCCAGAAGCAGCTGCAATTATTAGGCGTGGTGACAGTCAATCCTCCTCCCCATCGGCAGCTGGAGTTACTGGGATTGTAGACAGCTGGTCTCACTCCCCAGCAGCAACTGGAGCAACCTGGAGTGGAGACAGTTGGTCCCCCTCCCCTGAGAAAGTTATTTGGAGTGGAGACAGCCAGTCTGTGGTCACAAAAATCAATGTTCTGGGATCAACGGGAAGCAGCTCCATTTTTTTGAGGGTCCTTTACACAGCTCAATGTCTGGTTCCCAGGATCCACCTTCATGTTCCACCAATGAGTTTGTTCACAGGGGGTGGAGTGTGTGTGGGGGGGATGTCCTGATGTGTGTAAGGAATGCATTGTGTGAATCTGTGTTTGTATGTGTAAGGGCTGCAAGGTGAGTTTGTGTATGTATGGGATGCAGTGTGTGCGTCTGTAAGGGATGCATTGAGTGTGTGTAAGGGGTGCATTGTGTGTTGCTGTGTGTAAGGGATGCATTGCTTGTGTATGTGTGTCTGTGTGTAATGCATTGTTTGTTTTTCTGTGTGCAAGGGGTGCATTGTGTGTGTGTGTGTGTGATGTATGTCAATCTCACCCCCTTCCCCCGTCAATTTCCTTCTCCCCCCTCCAATTTCCTTCTTCTCCCCCTCCCTCCCTTTCTCCAATTTCCTTCTTCTCCCCTCCTCTCCTTCTTCTCCCCCCATCTCCAATTTCCTTCTTCTCTCCCTCCCTCTCCAATTTCCTTCTTCTCCCCCTCCCTCTCCAATTTCCTTGTCCCCTTCCCTCTCATTGCCTTCTCCCCCCTCCAATTTCCTTCCTCCCCCCCTCAAATTTCTCCCCTCCCAGAAATTCTCTTTCCTCCCCCCTAAATTTCCTCTCCCTCCTCCCTCACCCTCTCTCTTCTTCTTTTCCTCCAACTTCCCTCTATCTCCCTCCAATGTCCTTCTTCTCCCTCTCTCTCCAACTTCTTCTTCTTTCTCCTCTCCCTTCCACTTCTCTCCCTTTCCCTCTCTCATTGCCTTCTCCCTCCAAAATTCTCTTTCCTTTCCCCTCCAAAATTCTCTCCTCCCCCTCAAATTTCCTTTCCTTCTCCCCTCCCTCAAATTTCTCTTTCCCTCTCCCTCCCTGTGTGTACCTCCTCTCTTCCTCTCTCCCCCACCTCAAAATTTCCTTCCTCTCCCTCGTACCTCTCTTCCCTTCTCTCCCTCAAATTTCTCTCTTCCTCCCTCAAATTCTTCCTTCTCCCCTCTCTCCTCACCTCTCTTCCTCCCTCCCTCAAATTCTCTCTCTTTCCTCTCCCTCCCTTTTAAATTTTTCCTCCCTCTCCCTCACCTCTCTCTCTCCCTCCTTTCCTACCTCTTTTCCTCCCTCTCTCCCTCCCTTTCCTAAATTTCTTTCCTCCTTCTCCTCCCTCTTTCCTAAATTTATTTCTCTTCCTAACAAATTTATTTCCTACCTCTCCCTCCTCCTTAAATTTCTTTTCTCCTCTCCTCCTTTCCTAAATTTTTCTCTCTCTCCTCCTTCTAAATTTATTTCTCCTCAAATTTCTCTAAATTTCTTTTTCCTCTCTCTCTCTAAATTTTCTCAAATTTCTCTCTAATTTCTTTAAATTTTTTCTTCTTCTTTTCTTTTGTTAGCTGCTGGTATTTTGCAGCAGTTTTCGCAAGCGATGCCGCGCTGAAGTGACGCTATTTTCCGCTGCATTGCGTTGGAAGGGAAGTGCTCCCTCGCGCGCCGGCCGGCTGTCAGGGCCAGCCTCTGGGGGGCCCTGAGGTGACCGGCTGCTGGGCCCCCCAGGAGAAGAGACTGGCCCCCTGCTACCCGGTATGTACCCACTGAATGTGGGGCCCGGACGACCTTAGCAGTCCGGGCCCCCCAGGACCGCCGGGCCCATGACAACCGTTGCTGGATCAACTAGTAATCCTGACACCAGCATAATGGGCGATCAGGGTTCACTGTGTGCACTTCCCGATTCCACGATGGGTCTTGCTCTGCAGCTTTGCGCCGTTTGGGCCCCAGCACAATAAAGAGCAGTGCACAACATCCAGCAGTCCAGCCAAGTGATATAGGACATATTTAGTATCTCCACAGGAGTCGTAGTGGCACACAGAATCTGCTATCTTGTACATGCTGAAGTGCCAGTTGTGCAGTCAGCGCTCTCAGCAGTATGGGGGAGTTTCCAAAGGGTAGACTGGGATCACCCCCACTGGTATAAAGGGAGTGGGAAATTGGACACCAGTTGGCAGAACAAGTCAGGAGTGCAGATCAGCCTGATTCTCCACTCCTCCAGACTCACTAGACCGCCAGGCCTGCTCTCTGATCTCTGGCAATAAGAACCTACGGGAACATCAAGCATGCTCTGGTAGCACCCCAAGTGGTTCAGGGCCACCCCAGGGTTAGCTACAATTATCAATTGATGTTTATTTAGTATCAATAGCTGTTTTCATGGGGTATATGCTGAAGTTCACACAATATGTGTCTGTCCAGCTGTCAATTTCTTTATTAATACAAGATAGCAAATAAGCAAACTATTGTAATTAATCATTCTAAAATAGTCCATTCACTTTGTATTTTATTTTAATTCAGTTATATAATAATGTAATTTTTGTCAACTCAGAATTGTCATTGCACGAATGGCTGATATTGCATTGCCATTAAGCCAGGCAATATTGTAGCCATTTTTGTATTGTCAGCACAGTCAAATGTACTTTTTTCCCTGTTGTTCTAACTCTCTGACTGACTTTACCAAATATTTTTAAATACCAAAATTCACCCCAAACAAGCATCAACGTGATTTAATTCTGTCAACCATATAATATATAAAGTATGGAGAGGCTACTTAATGGTATAAACAATAAACTATAAACACTTGGGTGCTATTCATAACCAGTATTCCCTCAAATACCGAAACAAACAATAGTTAAATGAAAAGCAGAATGCACACCAGAAACCATATGAAATCTTTATCTTGATTTAATAAGCCAATATTAGCTTTACAAATATAAGACAACAATAAGTGATAGTAAACCTAATAGGGCAGAAACATTTTATATATAAAGGGATTTTGGTAAGTGTTTGATATAAACGCCCTTGATAAAGGCAGCCAGGAGGTGCCGAAACGTTGTTGTTGTTTTTTTCTTTTGATCCGTGTTTCTGCCCTATTGTGGAATTTTGGTAAATATCTACTGTTGATTATTATGTCTAGCCTGTTTACTATCACTTATTGTTGTATTATATTTGTAAACCTAATATTGGCTTATTAAACCAAGATAGAGATTTAATATGGTTTCTGGTGTGCATTCTCCTTTTCATTTAATTCTGTCAACCCCCTCACCCCCAAAAAAATTATAATTCTGCCTAACAGTGTGAGAATTCAAGATGTAGCCAATCTGAAAGCACAGCTTTTTTAGAGAATGTTTCCAGTTGGCTTATTTTGACCTTAAATTTCACTTTGCATTCACCTTGAAATTTTGCTTTAATGAATAACCTTGTAAGTGCCTTGGAAGACCTAAAATTTTTCACCCTACCTTTCATTCTCCGCTGACTCATTTATGTTATTTCCTAAAATATTTCCTTTTAAAAATTTAAAATAACTCCCTCCTCCCTTTCATCAAGATTGCAAAAAGAAAAACAATCAATTCTTATTATAGAATTATTTTTTCATCTATTTTTTAAAATATAATTTATATTATAATTTATAATATTAATATGACTACTCAGAATTAGCATTGTAAAATAGCTGATATTGTCCAGCCATTAAGCTAGGCAATATTGTTCCTGTTATTTGCATTGCAGAATATTAATGGGCTTGTCTGCATATTTCTCCTAATTTTCTTTATGGATGATGTTTTGATTAATTTTAATTCCAGAAGAAATGGTTTGGCCGAACCGAACCGAAAATTTTCTGCCATGCAAAAGTTAAAAACAGCTGCTTTTTTTTATGGGTAGGCTTTCCGCAAGGTTTTGAATTGTGTTTGTGGGTATTTGTGCCCATTCAGCATTTGTGAGGTGAGGTACTGATGTTGATCGAGAAGGTCTGGCTCGCAATCAGTGCTACGTTTCATTGTAAAAGTTTTCAATGAGGTTGAGCTTAGGGCTTTGAGGTTGAGCTTAGGGCTTTGAGGTTGAGCTCAGGGCTTTGTAAAGATCACTTAGGTTCCTCCACACAAACCTCCTCAAACCATGTCTTAATGGACCTCACTTGTGTGCGGTTGGACAGTAATTCTGGAATAGAAAAGGACATTCCCTTTTAGTGTATAAACACATTACAGTGAATTTCAGTGCTGCAACATTCAGACAGAACATTCATATATTCCCGATGTGCCAATGTTTCTACATTATTATTTTTTTATTGCATTCGAAATCAATGGTGCTATATAATTTGTTTTATGAAGGACTTTACAACTGACTCACTCTATTTATACCAGTGGTGTTTTACACATGTTCAAATACTATTTCATAGTAATCATATTTTATGTGTGAGACATGACTGATACACTAGTACAAACATGTCCACTGAATCACATGGAAAAAATACCCAACACTTATTATATTTTCATGTATTGACAGAATTTCCTCTTTCCACATAAGCGTCGGTTTGATATTTGAATTGAATTAATTTTTACAAAACATAACACTCCTCTTTTTTTTAAAATGTTTTGTAAAAACAGCAATATATCATCTGAGTAAATAAAGTGTTTTCCTGAATTTCTCTCCATGTAACTAATTTTACAAAAAGTAAACAGAAACATTTAGTTTCATTGCAAGCGTCGGGATTTTTTTTATGTTTCTGCACTTGTGGTATTCTGTCTATGTAGACATTGGACATAAAACAGATATACTGTAGCACTTTTATAATGTGCATTTCATGATTAGAGTGCTTGTTTCTGCTTGGAATGAGTGTTTTACAATGTGAGGGAAATATTTTTATTTTTTCATGGCATGGCAGCTGCTGTATGCGAGCTGAATGCATAACCAGAATCAAATTGCAGTAAGCCTTTCTTTTTTTTTAGTTTCTTTGATCAGCAAGCAAATTGCTTCATTCTATAAATGCATACAATTTCACTTTGAAATATTTTAATGCGCAGAAATAGTCTTTAGGCAATGCACTGCTTATGTAGATGAACCAAAGATACTTTGCTTCTTACTTAGGTAAATAAAATACCCCTGTTCTTTTTTGCTGTATATTTTATTTGAATTCATGTTATCTGTGGGAGAGGTAACAGATAACATAAACTACTAACAGATTAAATTATTATTTAAAAGCTCTGCCCTGTGTTTTGTGTACAGAAACTAATATACCAAGCCATTTCACTTAATTGGTAAATTGCTGCACGGGGCACTCACATGTATTACTCAATTTTTCTTAATGTACAGTGTAATTAAGCAGTAAAGGAAAAGTAACTTGTAGAACACATACTACCGGAACAAACAAAAGAAAAGCATTGGTTAAGTTGTCTTTTGCTTTCATTACTAGAATTATATATTTATAGTTAATATACACAGTAGCTAACACGTAATAGGAATAGATATAGAATGAAAGTCTGGCCAACTAAACATACAATGTTAGAATATTATACAGTTAGACTTTAACTAAATTAACACTCAAAGGTTAAAATTAAATATATGTATTGTATTCTTTCAACTCTTTAAAATAACATTTCACTCACTGGTAATCCAGGAGATGCTCCTCCTCTTCAAAGATCACAAGTGGTGATATCAGTAAATCCAATGCTTTTCACAGAGAAGCAATTGGGTTCTACGACATGACAATCACTGCCTTCTACCAGTTGAATGCCTGTCACTGAGAAGACCCGAATCTAATGCTTCTCCATGATAAATATTTGCAGCATTTAGCAGCATCATGATATGTGTGATAATACTGAATGTGTAGACCTTGCAAAAGTTAAGCTTTTCAATTAGGAAATTATTCTAGCGACTTGCTTTCAGACAGTCACAGGGGTGTGCTTTATGAAAATATAAACATTGGTCCATGAATAGTATGTATTGCAACACATTTCCATTTACTGATAAAGAGAATAGTAAAAAACAAAACAAACAAAAAAACTATTCAGCCTTTTATCTTAGCATGTTTAGGAGGAAGGTGTCGGGCTGTATGGCAATGGAAATCAGCCTCTCCATTCATGGAGGGGAGAATGGAAATATTTTCTATGCATGATCACTTAGTTATTCAAATTCCAATGTCTAAAAGAAAATACAAGGGATGTTTCTCAAGATAGAGTTTAGTTGCTATAAAATTCTCTCTGATTTTGGCTTTGATAATCGTTTACCCACTGCTCTGTAGTCCTAGAACTTGGCCTATCTTTGACTACTCTTGTCTGTTACCTGCTTTGAGAGTTAGGTATATGGAACTTAAAAATGCAGAACTTAATAACTAAAATAATGAAAGTCCAAGGCGAACAAATCCATTATGGCAAGGCAAAGGCAATCCAAAGGTCAAAATCCAGGCAACAAAGGTTAAGTAGCGGGGAGGCAATCCAAGGTTAGGTAACAGGTATTTAGGAACACAGCAGGTAGTAGGACAGAACAACTGAGCAATGAAGGCTCAGCTGTTCTAGGTTTATATAGGGTGCCAGAGTAAAAGCCCATCTACTTTGACAAGCCTCCATAACACCATATCATCTGGAGTTCCCATAGGGTGTGACTGCCTGATAATATGTTCAAGTCGCACTGTTCTGCAGCATGGAAAGATCATGCATGACTCCCAGCATCTATGGTTGCCTGGGAGACTAAACTCCATTGGAGTTCATTGGTCGCGGCCCAGCCCCTGCCTTTTTGCATGCCTCGGAGTTGCTGCAGGAGCAGCGAAGGAGTGAAGGTAAGTCGTGACACCTGTTGGTTATATTCTGTACTTTCATACATGAACACCTGCAATCCAAAGGATTTACAAAATGTCTTTCTGTAATATAAGATACTCTATTGCTTTATGGTTTGCATGTTAGGGTGTTTGTCCTTGACATTTTTGTTTGAATAAAAAATGCAAAATAGGAACTGTTACTATCTAGTAAAGAAAATATAAATATTTAGTCATTGTGTAGCATAATGACAATGTATCATTGTTCCTTCTTTGATGTCACTTAAATACATGGTATAGCAAACCACAACAAAATGATATATCCTTAGAAGTACTAGACTGTTATGTCATATGCAGTAAATCTGCTGTCAAATATTTGATGTAATATTGCTATTGCCATTTAAAATGTTCTATTGACAATTCCAAGACACAAAATAATGTTGATTGCCTTGACTATAATATACAGATTTGATTCAAGATGCTGCAAAATTGTAACCTTGGAAAATAGATTTTATTTCAGATTCCAGAGCTGGCTAACATGATAACCATATTCTGTGTTTTCTAGTCTGAATTACTTTATGAGAATGGTTTGTTAAAGTTACAGAGAAAGATTTTCCCCCTGAATTATATGATTTGATGCTACTGCTATCACAATAAGTCCAGGTGGGCAGCAGTCCCAGAAATGTGTAGGCATATATTAAAAAGGCTAAATTATATATAAAGTGACAAAGTGAATATTTAAATACCATTTACAAAGATACATATACTATTTATATGCACCATTGACTCACTGAGCTTATTTCTTCATCCTGGTACAGGATAATTATTGTGTATGTCTATCTCAAATGCTGCAAACAACAATTCACTAAGTCTACTTTCAATATAATTCAAGTACATACATATAAAACTTCTGTGCATATCATCACCAGAAATATAGTTGATACAGGTTCTTGCTGGGTCATAATTAAAGTATTCTTCTAAACATTTGAGAAACAACTGAATGTTGTGTATATAACACATTTTCTTATAATTTAATGGCAAATGCAATTAACTGTATACTAGTTATATTAAATTATATTGAAGATGGTGGAAATACATCATCTCTTTAATAGGAATCCTGGTTTTAGGTGTAGTAAACATGACATCTGCTAAGTTGGTATTTATTATGTTCAATAGTAGTAGTAGTAGTAGTATTTAAACAGCAGAATGTTGTACAACAAGGGACGCTAAAAAATGTAATCACAACAGGATGCATTCAACATATAGCAAACAAGGCGAATGAGGCGCGCGTGTGTGTGTGTGCATGCAAGCAGAAGACAGAGGCAAGTCTTTTGGCATAATAGAGAAGACAGGATGGGTCATTTCTATTTATTATAGAGGATATGTAGATTGTCCCACTGTTACTAAAATATTTATAGACAAGCACCTGGTATTTAGAGAGAACCCTAAAACACATAATAAGCCAAGGTAAGGATTGACATAGAGGTGACATGTGGGAGCAGCAGCAAGAAATATATATGAGTCTAACAGCAGAATTAATTGTGAATTGAAAAAGGACAGTCTAGGCATGAATAAGACTAATGAGGAGATGGTTACAGTCAGTAGTCGAGTTAGCAGATTGTTGTGGCATGTCAAGCACCTGACCATGTTAAGAAGGGAGCTATATTTTTAAGATGAACAGGTCAGGATTTGGAAATTGACTGAGATGTTGGGGTAATGGAATGCTTAAAGAAAAAAGAAAAATAAAGATGGTTTCCATCTAGGGAGAAATGCACAAAACAATACATTGTTAGGAAATTACTATTGTGTAAAAAACAGTAAAGAGTGCACTCATTTAATTATTAAGAAAAAACCACTGTGCCTCAGAAACTTGCGTTAGTTATGACACTCACACTCCCACATCATATTGGTGATGCTACACTCACAATTATGACACTGGTCTATAGGGTTTTTTCTCTCCTTTCTCTACATAAATAGAACTTTGACCTTTCATGGTTTCTCCTTGTTTTCCTGGCTTCCTGCATAAGATTATTGCATTAAGTACGACCAGCCCTAGGGACCGGTAATGTGCTCCATGCTTTCTTTATTAAATAGATCTGACCTAAGTTTTGGGTGTTAGGGGTCTACCCTTATCCTGACTGGCACTTATGCATAGGCAATGCCTAGTGTCCTAATGAGGTATTGTCACGTTCTGTTCCTGTTGCGGATCAATTCTGGCAATGGCTTCTGGTATCCAGTACTCTTTTTTTCAGTTGTTTAGTTTTTCTTGGTTTTTCTGGTTTTCTGTTCTATATCTGGTCTTCTTTGTGCTGTTTTTTGGGGGTTCATTCCTTTATTCTGTTCCTGGAATTCCCAGTCTCCTGGATTCCTTTAAATGTTTGTTTTTTGTTGCCGCACCCATTTCTTTGCCATTAATCCTTTTTGTTTTAGTCTGTTCCTGCAAGCAGTGGGCTATTTTCCTCTGCTCCTTTCTTTTCAGGCAAGTACTGTGTGTGTTTCATTGTTGTTTATTTAGTCATATATATCTAGGCAGTTATGATCCACCGTAATTGGAGTACTTTGGCGCAGTGGTGGGCTGCATACATCTTGGCCATTTATGTATGTCTAAATCTCCAAGGTTTATTACAGATATAGTACTTATTTCTCCTCTTGTTTTGCCTGGTATATCTTGTCTTGTTTTATTTGGTCTTGTATTCCCAGTTCATGTACAGTACCTGTCCTGCCCTGTCAATGTCCTGTTCTTGTTTCCCTCATGTCTTGTGTACATGTTCTGGGTTCTGCTTTCTGTCCTGCTCCAGTTCAGGGTTCTTCTAGTCTTGTCTTATCTTGTTTAGTGCCTATTCTAGTCTTGCCTTGTTTCTAGTACTGGATACATTTCTGCTGCAGAGCCTTCCTATCCAGATCCTTGGAGACCTGCATATTATCATCTAGCACTTGGGATCCGCAGAAGCTGCATCAGGGCCCTGGTATGTGGCCACACAAATGCTGGTGCTCAACACCAGGGGGCATGTGGTTACCCTGTACCAGGCCCTGATAGTCCATTTCCACACTGTGACTCCTATCTTCATCATCAGGCATACAGGGTCCCGGTCTACGGACCAGCACCCATGACAGGTATTGTATTGTGCATTTTTCTATACATGCTATTTCTATATCTTTCACTACTGTTCTATTTTATATGGTGATGCTTTTAAGTCCTGGAGACTATGTTTAAATTCCTGCCATGGTGCTATTGTCTGGAGCTTGCACACTGTGGAAAAATGAACTTGTTACCAACACTTGTTAAGCACACTAAGTTATTTGTGAGCTTACACTTTAATGACCATTCCTGTGGTATTAAAAACCTCTTTTATCTAAATGTACCTAGGGATTTAACAAAGTGTGCAGGTACGTTTTTTAGAAAGATCTAAATGTTTCTTGTTATATATGTTCATATCATTGCTATAAAGAACTTGTTTGCAGCAGTATGTCTAACCACATTAATGGTTTTATTATGCACAGTGGTGCTGAATTGAAATGTATTTTTGTTAAACTAGAACTTATTTTCCGGCGACTCCTCTGCAGTTTTGGTATGCAAGGCTAGAATTACAACTCAGTGCTTATTTCATAAATATAATTCGTAGCTTAGTAATAAGGATTTCTATTACAGCCTTAAAATGTTCCTTATTCCATAATATATACTCCCCCATTATAATATTTCTGCATACAACAATTACAGTTAAAAATTTCATTTTCTGTGGTTTTCAATATCCTATTTTTATTTAAATTAAAAAGATAAATAGAAGGACAGAATGAGCAAGAAGGTTTACACATGTATGTTTGCATCCATTGATTAGATTGTCTTCTTCCTGGGAGACATAACATATAACTTCTGAGAAGAAGAAAACATAATACAAAAATGAATAAAAGACATGGAAAATGGAGAGAAAAAATATTTGGGAATGCTTGTAACCTGTTAATTGTACTTATATTGTAGATGTTTCCTAGCAGAATATTTAACCCATGGTCTTAGCTCATTGGCGGAGAGCGTATTACCAAGCACATTTTAGTCCTTGCAATGCTAGCTCAATAGTACTGTCACACAAAATACCTGCCCAAAAACATGTGACATATTTCTAACACACAACACATAAAACCACACACCACAGAGGATACAAACAATAAATAGTGGACAATAATATTTACCCACAAGAAAATAACACTGTTAAACACACACCAGATTAAACAATTTAAAAAAAAAAAAACTTTGTATCCAGATACATCACATCCATTTTGTGCAGGTACACAATAACAACATAAATCTCCACCAATTTCACTTCTAAAAACAAACACCTGCACAACACATGCATTTATCAGGTGAAATTCTCATATTCTCCGTCACCTTTGTTTCTGTCAGTGAAGCCCTAGTCACACCTCCCTGCATGTAATGTGCACTGCCTTTCTAAACACTTCCTGTAAAGTAAGATGCTTATAATGCTTATACTACCTTTATTGCACAGTCTGTTTAATTTAGAATTGCATATCTCCTTCTCTGTCAATAGTGTGTCAGACCTGGCAAGAGCCTCCTGTCTGTGATTGAAGTTCAGTTTATAGAGTAGGAAATAAAACATCTAAAGTAAATTAACACCTGATTGACAATTAAACTTTTTTTTTCATGCAGACTGTGTGAGTCACAGTCAGAGGAGGTGTGATCTGTAGACCACATTGCTTCACTATGCAAATTGGTTTTAGTGACTATAGTGTCTCTTTAAGCAGGTGTATAAGCCAGGAAAAGTAAAGTCAAAATGTCCCCCTCTAACCTGTACACTGATAAGATGGGAGGAGTCCCCGGAAAATAAAGGTATGGTGTGCAGACTCTGGTGGTAATTTATTAAAGCAAGTACAGAGGGGATCTGATAATGAAATTCAGGAACAGTACTCCAATAGATTGTTATTTGCTTGCTTGCTTGCTGGCTCAGAAGGTTCAGATCCTGTGATATTTGTCAGTATGTTCAATCATCTGATATATATGCATAGTGACTGTGACTGCAAAGAGCTCTGTATATAATGCTTGTTATTAGCACCTCAACTGCTATCTATTTCTTTATATATTGATATATTAACTTAATTTGTAGATCTCAATAAATCATTTACTACACCATAAGAGGTCTCTGTTGCTCTGCAACTTTTCTAAGATGTATATCTTATTATAGGAAAAACAAGAGAGCACACATTTGAATTATTTTAAGGGGATTGAAGTAGTGTGACCAGGAGGGCTACCTCATCAACAGAAGCATGTAAATGATAAGCCACAAATATATAACTACATGTCAGTGGTGGCTCTAGAGTTTCTGAGGTCTTAGGAGAAACTCAAACATGAGGACCCTGCTAGTGAAAAAATAAATAGGGATTGCACTGTCTATGTATATTGAAGAATGTGTGTGATTGATACAATAGGTTATATAAGAATGTCGCTCTTGCCCCAGTCTTGTGAGTATCCGGGACCAAGAAACAAATTAGAGGTTTGTGTAAGTTAGAGGAATTCTCTAGTTGAACCAATTTGTTTTTAATAAGTTTACTGTTACAAATTCAGATTTTAGTAAAAAGTAATCAGAAAATGCCAAATCATCACTGAAACAAACAAAAAAATGCTTTTGTTAATTTTGTATTTTGATCCAAAATCCTCCATGTTCAAGATATTTTGGTTTAAGAAACAATTCGACAACTGACTAACATGTATATAAAGTTATCATTCTTTGTAGTCACCTTATTTAGATACTTACACCAGCTGTTGCAGTCCATTCCTCTGGTTCATTTATCAACGTGGAACTGCACTTTTGTCATGTACCATACCATCTGGTTCTAGTGAGTTATTTCCGGCTAAAGTACCAGCATGGTCTCTGCCTCTCATGTTAAAGTGAAGCAGTATAAAAAGTGTATGTTTGAGTTCTGCTGTATTCTATTTGGTAAACTTTTACTGAACAACATGTTTACTTTAAATGTTGAGAGGCTATTTATGGGCCAGGTTAAAGCTGAATCTCAATATTATAGTGAGTATTTATATTTATGGAACAGTTCTGTTTGTAGTTCTTATATGTAGCACAATACAAAATTAAGCAATAATTTATAAGTTAGTTTATGGACAGGGGCATACTTAATTAAGCATTCTGGTGAAAAAAGAAATCAGGAGGGCTCTATCAGACAGCCACTAGAGGGATTTCCGTGTTCACACGCTATGTGAGGACCTCCAGTGTTGCCGAAATCTTCATAAGAAAGCATTGAATAATGATTTCCTATGGGGAGGTCTAAAGCGGGTGCACAGCCATTGCCGCGCATGCGCATTAGGTCTCCCCCATTGGCTGACATTGACGGGGGAGGAGAGTAGGTGGAGCCTGACTAAGCGCCGAGGGACTAAGCGCTGTGGTAAGTCACTAAAGAGGTTTTAACTTGGGATGGGGGGCAGGAGCGACCATAGACTAAGACGAGAGGTAGTATATAATATGATATAAAGAACCTACTATGGATTTTCAGGAAGTATGTGTAAATTTAAATACCAGCAGGATACCAATAGATGTATTTAAAATATACTTTTATTTAATGTAAATCAACAATAATCTGTATACCCATTATAACTAGATATTTACAATCTTACTGCAAAATTAGTTAGTGAAGCTAATTGTCTAATGATTATGGGAAATTGGAAGATATAAATTTGTTATTGATACCATCAAATACAATTGTAAAAGGCTGAAACATATGCAAATTAACTATGGAAAATGACATGAAGGGTAATAATGGCTCCTGCTGGCAATTATCTGTTCATGCCCTACATTTTCCATATTTTGAACTTGGACAAAAAACAATTCTCACATTTTCAGCTCAGCAAGTGAACTATATTAATATAGAACATTTTACTGACTGACAAGTAAATTATATGGCTACCTTTTGTCATTCGGACAAAAAATTCTGCAACCTGACTGAGACCGCATCCAAGTCATCACCTCAACTGCCATGTCAAACAATAAGTAGTCTCCTTATGTAAATCTACATATTTCTTTATTTAGACACAATTTCACAATTTCTGTCATCTGGGATTATATTATTAACTATAGGTTAACTATTATTGATTGATAGATTTTTCAGTTGAATGCAAAGAAAAATAACTTGCTCGGCTGTGAGAAAAATCTATTATGTATTTTATAAGGCTTTCCTCAATCTTTAAGCCAAAATCTACAGTTATATGGATGATGTTCTTCAAAGATAAAATACATGATACGCTTAAGACAAAAAATAAAATAGTAAAATAAAATGTAAAAAAATAATGTTTAGTATTCACAAATTAACAGCTAGCTGTATCAGCTATTGTATTAGGATAACAGAGAGCACGCACACACATACAAACACTTACTCACTACTATAGATAACAGACTAGTACCAAGCTCTCCTTTGGAGAAAATGGTCTTTACCATTTGCTTACATAGACAGTTTGCCCTGCTTGTGCAGGCCACAGTTTATGACTTGAGTCGAAGCACTTTACCACGTTTGTGGGGTATGAAGAGATTTATGGCGGTGCCACTAGATTTCAATCAGACTTAAACTACTTAGCAAATCCTTCTGTATGAGGGACACTAAAAATTCTAATTGTTCTACCATTGAACAGAATGTAACACTCTGTGGCACCATACTGGGTGGATGTGAAACTATTAATACAGAGAAGGTGGGGAAATAAGCAGAATGAGTGAGAAATAAGTAGAGGTGGAGATAGAGGAAGGGGAGACAAAGAAAATAAAAGCTAGGAAAAAGAGCACAAATAAGGAGACATGGGAAGAGAGGATGAGAAGAGGGGGCATGAAGAAATAAACCCAGGGGTGAATGGACAGACATGTAGATAGATGTGGAAAGTATAGACAGACCAAAGCACAAATGAGAGACAACCACAAAAAAAGAGTTGTATAAAGAGGGGAACTTAGGTAGGGAAAAAAAGAGGTAAACTGTGAGATACATGTGTAAGTGTCTAAGGTGACCAGGGTAAAATAGGTAGCATATTAATTAATTACAGAACAGAGTAGGGAGTGCTTATTGGTTATAGATGTAAGAGGACAGACACGCTAGGGGACAGCAAGGGAGGGAAGATAATGGACCATGTTGAGGGAAAAGAAAGAAACCATAGGACATTCTGGGGCAAATAAGGCAAAATTGGGATGTATAAAATAGAAAACCAACTGGTTTGAAAACTGCAAAGAACAAAAAGATAATAAACAGTGGGAAGAAAGAGTGGAATAAACATAGTAAATACAACTCTATAGAAAGTGAGAAAGAAAAATTAGGCTGTTGAAAAAGCAACAGATGTCTGGCTGGGAGTGGGGAACAAAGTTTGTTATAAAAAAGAGTGTGAAGGAATACCCCATCACTCATACTACTCTAGTTGCATCCAAGGAACTACCATGGAAAATGTACTACAGCTATTGTTACTGGAATAATGTTTTAACTTAGTACATCCAGACATAAAAGACTGGGTAAGAGATCGATGCCCTCACACTCTACCAGGAGCAGCCAGGTTAGAGGATAAATATACAGATGTCCGCGAACTAGACCGGCCCTAACCTAGAGCCCAGCCACCCCAGGAAGAACCATCACTACCTGCCCAAGGAGGGAACTATCCACCTCCACCACCAGCCTCCGAAGCCTGCATACCCCAGCAGAAGACCGGACCCCGCTGTTTCTGCTGCAAGCATGTCGGCAATGTTCGAAGCAATTGTCCCCTAGAGCCACCTTGACCCACCTGGAACCCATCAGGAACTCCAGCCACTCGAGGAGCCACTCTCTGCCTGGATAACACCATCTCCCGAACATGTGAAACTGCCAAACTGTGTCAGGAAGAGCCATTGGGGGTACTCCACGTAGCTGACCCCGTCTAGGCAGCCACAACAGACAACCGGCAGCACCACAGACAGTTGGTCCTAGTTAATGGTCAAGCCTCCTGAGGCCTGAGAGACACTAGGGCAACCATCACCTTAATTCAGCGACACCTAGTGGGCAGCGCAGAACATCCTGGAAAGTCGGTTGCCTGCAGGTGTCCTTTTGGGAAATGACTTAGGACCTCTAACATCTGCTTTTGCTTCCTCGACTAATCCTAAAGTACAAGCCGTGACTACTCAAGCTCAGGCATGAGCCAGGGAAGCTGACTCACATTCCGTGGAGGCCCAGGTAAGACCGCCCCCCAACAGTAACCTTAGAACCCCTAGCTTGGATAACCCCGAGGACTTTGAAAGGGAAGTAGCAGAGGATCCCTCCTTTCAAAAGTACAGAGATAGGGCTTTATTAGACCCTATTTTTATTTTTACTTTTATTTTTACTTTCATATTTATTTTAACTTTTTTGTATTTTTATTTCATATTAAAATTTTCTTTATTTTTTCATTTTTATTTGTTTTCCTTAATTTTTTTAATTTTATTTCTATTACTTTTTCATTTTCATTATATAGTTAAAATAAGGTTTTTTCCACCTCTTTATAGTCCACAGATCCTCTATTTGCATACCGGGAGGAATCAACTGAGTTTACTCCCTTTGAACTGTTGTACGTGAGACAGGCACAGGGCCCATTAGACCTCATTAGAGAGCATTGGGAAGGGGAGACCAACATAGCAGGGACCCCGATCGTGCCATACGTGCTGGAGCTGAGGGACCAAATAGAGTCATTGGCTCAGATAATACACAAAAACCTCCAGGCAGCTCAGCAGCACCAGCGGTTATGGTACAACTAGAGGGCTAGACACCGTAGTTCCCAGGTCGGACAAAAGGTTATGGTACTAAAACCAGTCTGGCAGGATAAACTACAGGTGGCCTGGCAGGGTCCCTACAAGGTGATAGGACAAGTCTGTGACACTACCTAAACATAAATATGCTCAAAGTGTATATGGGCTGAGAGAAAGAGGTAGCTGTGGTCTGCCCGCCAGCCTCAGAGGATCACATTGCATTACTCCTACCCAACCTGTTAGGAGGTGACCCCAGAGAGAGAGAAAGAGCTATAGAATTGGTACAGCTAGGGGACTGGTTAGGGGCCAAAGAGAGTGTCCAAGTGATATGAAACAGGCAACGTTTTCCCAGGAGCCAGGGTGGACATTCTGGGTCAGACCCCCTTGCGCATTCCCAAAAGCAGTCTGGGAAAAAATGCAGAAATAAATTAATTAAATGATCTGCTTAGGGGTCATTGAATATTCTAAGAGCCCATGGGCCTCGCCTGTAGCCCTGGTACCAAAGTGAGATGGCACGACCTGCTTCTGTGTGGACTACAGGCTACTAAACAACAAGACAGTCATTGGTGTCACTACCATTGACCTGTGTAAAGGTTATTGTCAGTTTCCCCTAGCAGAGGAGGCAATGCCGATCACATCAAATTAAAGCCCTTTTTGTTGTCTTAAAACGGTATATAATATGTGTTGGTCCAATAAATGAGAGAGATGTAAATTGCAGTTAAACACAAACCACATAAAATGCAAAAATTGCTTTTGTCCTTAATGGTATGTCCAGCTTCAGAAGCTGTGTCCTTAAGGGATTAATGTATTTCAGTCATAGTGCAATCTTTATTGGTTATCTTACTTACATTAGAGTGCAAGCTTTATGAGCTATCTGAATTACATTAGAATGTGAGCTTTATAGTCCAAAATAGGTGCTCGTTTAGAGGCAGCGGCTTCAGAGTGAGGCACACTCCAGGTAATTGGCAAAATATACCAAGTTTATGCATTTATAGCTGATTGGCACACTAAACCTAGTTTATGCATGTATAACTGATTGCTATGATATACCAAGTTTATGCATTTATAACTGATTGCTGTGATATACCAAGTTTATGCATTTATAGCTGATTGGCACACTAAACCTAGTTTATGCATTTATAACTGATTGCTATGATATACCAAGTTTATGCATTTATAACTGATTGCTGTGATATACCAAGCTTATGCATTTCAAGCGTAGAGGCCTGATATACCAGATGGCACTGGCAAACTGTTTGTGGACAAAGATGGCACTGGCAAGTTGTTTGTGTGTAAATATTGATAAGCTTGGGGACAAAGCTGGGACTGTAAAGTTGTTTTGGGAGAAATATGGTATTGAAAAGCAGTTTGATGGCAAAGTTTGCTTCGTAAACTGTTTGAAGACAGAGATGAAGAGGTGGAGCTTTAAAAGGAAGAGGTGTGGCCTTGACTGGAAGAGGTTGGGCACATTCAGATCAAAGGGGGTGAATAAGTTTAGTCATGCCTAGGGTAGCACAAAACCAAAATACACCACTGGGTAAGGTATGAGTCATGTTAATAGCAGCAATTGTGATATTTAATTATTTGTAGTCTTATTTTATTATAGAACAGATAACTAATTTTAGCCTGTCTAACTTTAGCCTGTCATTTTGTTTTCTTTTTTAATAATTTTAAGTTACAGTTACCGGGTCAATCCCAGAAGATATTGTTTTATACTGAAACATGATTCTGTTTGACTTTTCTTTTCTAAACCTTGTATAGAAATGTGCTAACAATTTTGCCTCATGGTAAAGTCTTAAGTTTGACATTGCAAGAGTTCCTGAGGTTGTTTACTGTGTCGTGACTGCCCACAATAATATTGCTTTCTTTTTTCTCATTGGATTTTTTAGGCTGTTTTCAAATTTTCTTTTAGCGGTTTAGTACAAAATGGATAATTTATTATTTTGGAGTGACATAAGGCCTTATTACATGCAATATGACTGACCAAGAAGGTACCTAATTCTTCCTGGTCATACACTTTAACAACAATGATTCTTCTATTATTATGTCACGCACCAATATACCAAGCAACTCACAGATGTAGTC
Organism: Pelobates cultripes; assembly: GCA_933207985.1. NCBI lineage: Eukaryota > Metazoa > Chordata > Amphibia > Anura > Pelobatidae > Pelobates > Pelobates cultripes. The sequence goes on from OW240913.1 coordinate 278,448,153, forward strand.
CTAAGAAAAATAATTCAAAATGTATTAGATTTTATTTTTTGGCATAAAATATTTAGCAATAATTTTGCAGAAAATACATTCCCATTGTCTCATCCCATTTTTCCTACCTACTTTCCCCCTCCTCACATTCTCCCCTTTCTTTATTTTTCTTTATTTATTTGTTTGAAATACTGATAATATTCCCAGACAAGAGAGAGGAAGAGCAGAAACAATTACTTTATTGCAACACATGAATAGACTTGGTATTGGACAGTTGGTGCAATTTGCAATGTCACAGGTCAATGTCACTTATGGTTCTGGATGAGCCATGGGCAGTTTTTCATTTCTTTTTCTTTTTTTGTTTTCTCACAGTGCAAAGATCTCAGATGACTGCACCTTTTTGATGGGAGGCTCCAATTCAAATGGAGTGAGATATGCCAACTCGACCCTACTGGGTTGGGTACTACTATACAGGGCTTCACAGAGGTTGGGAGAGGTGAATTACACACTAGCTGCTCTCTTGAGGGATACTTCTGTGCACCTCTGTTATGTTTATATGCCCGATGTGACTAATGCCTTCACAAAGCATAAGTATAATGGTTCCTTCTTTTGTTAGTGGCTCGTTAAACTCTCATGTCGTTATTATTAATTATACCCTGTTTCAAAATATCTAATATTAATAGATTATCGAACAGAAAAAGAAAGAAGAAAAAAAAGAAGGAAAGAAAAAAAAAATTATTGAAAGCTTTATTCTACAGTTGGGGGTACTTTGGGGTATATATATCAAAAAGGTTATGGTGGGGGGGAGGGGATTGTGATTGAAAACCCCTTCCACCTGAAGTCTGTGGATAGTTTACACTATGTTAAACAAAAATCTGCATATCAGTCAAGCCATAAGACTTGCTTTTCCCACAGAAATCACAAACTGTAATAATGTTACTACCCCAAAGGATTCTGAGTGGGCATATGCAAATTAGTTTAATAAAGAATCACATTTTTGCCTCATTCCATTTTAAACATGGATTTCTTTGAGTCTGTGTTTGCTGTATACAACAGCTTTCAAACACAATTTAAGAAAAGATGCAAAGCCAGTGAACCACTGTGAGCCAGTGAATTTTTTTTTTTTTTTTACAGAAAATGTTCCAACATGAATTGTAACTGCTTCCACAGGAGAATGCCTTAGACTTTATGATGTGTCCTGCATAGTGTTCATAAAAGGTTATTAATATTACATTTTAATACAAAATGTCGGGCTTCTGAGTTCAACAATGGCATGTACAATATTAGCAGGGTTAAATGGGTTATTAAGTGAAAACTGACAGGAATTCAAAGTAAATTCAAAGGGAATTTCAAATTCATAACCAGAATAGCCAAACAGGATTGACTAGATTTTTGATATTTTGATCTAAATTTTGAATTTCCTTTGAATTTATTTTGAATCACCAGTAATTCACACTTTAGTGAATAAACCTGTTAGTGTAAAAAAATATATATATTAATATGTAATAAACGTTTTAGGTTGTCCCCACTCTAAAATAAATAATCTCTGCAGTTTAAAGACATGGTCATGGAATAAATTGAGTTATACATTGTTCAATCACAGTATTAAAATCACTGACAGATGAAGTGAATAACATTGATTATATAATTTCTATGGCACATGTTAGGGGGGATATATTACTGTATATACTCGTCTATAAGTTGATCTCATGTATAAGTCGAGTGCAGTTTTTTTACTTACAATTGTGAAATATGCTATGACTTGTGATAAGTCGAGGGTACCTTATTCAAATTGAATTGTTCGGTTACCGAACAGACTCTTTGTGGTCCCCCTTGTTAACACCTTGTAATCACCAACCACCCTTGGCTGTTAACCACAAATAAGACTTCCCTGGGTGGCCACCATTCGTATATACGAATGCACATGTTGTCGTCGATGGCATGAATCTCTGAGTCAGCTACGCGAACCCCCCTGAAACTTGTGCCTCTGCTTGTTCGACTTCACAACCAGCTACGAGAACAGCGTTCGGGAGTTGACATTGCCCCATATTCGACTCCCGAACACCGTTCGACTCCCGAACACCATACAAAATTTGATTGAAACTCACACTGACCCGTGGATAAGTCGACTCTGCATTTTAAAAGGAAGTTTAAGACTACAATTTCTCGACTTATACACGGGTATATACACTAGTGTATATACACTAGGCAACAAGTGAACAGTCAGCAAGCAGTAAAAATGGGCAAGCAAAAAGATCTAAGTGGCTTTGACAAGGGACAAACAGTGATGGCTAGTCAGATGATTTGATCAGGTAAGCTGCAAAATGGCAAGTCCTGTAGGGTATTCTCAGTACGGCTAACACACCTGGTCTGATCACACAGATGAACTACTGTAGGTGAAATTGCTGAAAAACTTAATGCTGGCCATGGTAGAAAGGTGTGAAACACACAGTGCTTTGCAGTTTGCTGTATATGGTGCTGCGTAGCCTCAAACCAGTCAGAGTGCCCATGATGACCCTTGGCCACCATTGAAAGTGCCTTAAATGGCAATGGGAGCATCAGAACTGAACCATGGAGCAATAAGAGGAGGTTTCCTGATCTGATTAATCACATATATTAAATCAGGTGTATGGCCGGGTCACGGGTGCATGTGCATTGTTTATCTGGGAAAGACATGGCAGCAGGATGCACTATGGGAAAAAGGCAGGCTAACAGAGGCTTTGGGAAATGTTCTGCTGCAAAACCTTGGGTCCTGACATTCATGTAGGTGTTACTTTGACATGTGCAACCTACCTATAGATTGTTGCAGACCACGTACACCCCTTCGTGGCAATGGTATTCCCTGACAGCAGTGGCATAATGCACCATATCACTCTATAAAAAAAGTTTAGGAATAGTTTGAGGAACATAACAAAGAGTTTGAGATGTTGACCTGGCCTCCAGATTCCCCAGATCTCAATCTGATTGAGCATGTGTGGGATGTTCTGGAATAACAAATCTAATCCATGGAGTCACACCTCCCAACTTGCAGAATCTGCCTCTAATGATGCCAGATACATATAGGATCTGTTCAGAGGTCTTGTGGAGTCCATGCCTTGACGCATCAGAAATGTTTGGCAGCATGAGAGAGACTTACACAATATTAGGCAGGTGGTTTTGGTGTTGTGGCTGATCAGTCTATAGTCTAGTGTCTTTTTTGAACCCATCCCACCTCCTCCTTCTGATATTCATTGTGTCTAATGCTAGTGGCTTGGTCAGCATTTTAGGTCACTCAAGTGATTTCCTCAAGTCTTTCCTTATCTTAAATGTAGCTTGATTCATACAAAACCATGCATTAATGAATGCTTGCATCACTTCCTTTAAATAAGTGCATGCACCAACCAGTTTTTATAGGTTTGATAATAGCTTCTATTTTTATACCTGAATTCTGTTCAGATCTTAGAAAAACTATTCAGGGGTATTTATCAAAGTGATAATTCAAAGTGAAGTTCAGATTTAAGGCCAGGGTAGCTAAACTGGAAACATAGCTGTCTAAGAGAATCTTTCCAGTTTGACAATTTTTTCCTTAAATTTGAAATTTACTTTGAATTCACTTTGACTTCTGTCTTTAGTCAACCTAGGGGGGATGAAAAAAATTATATTTCAATAAAAAAATTAAAATATTAAAATTAAAAATAAATAAATAATAAAATAAAAAAATAATAAAAATGCCCTCCCCCCACCCAGTTCACACACACTACACACACAAACACACACTCTGCATTATATACACACACTCGTACAAACACACAAACTGCATTATATACACACACACATACAAACACACACACTGCATTATATACACACACACTCATACAAACACACTTTGCATTATATACACATACACTCATAGAAACACACACTCTGCATTATACATACACACACACACACTCTGCATTCACACAAACACACACACTCTGCATTATATACACACAGAGTGTGCATATATAATGCAGAGTGTGTGTTTCTATGAGTGTGTGTGTATATAAAGCAGTGTGTGTGTTTGCAAGAGTGTGTGTGTATATAATTATAAAAATCACAGAATTTCATAGCCTCAAGTTTTACCCTCAACTTATCCACGAGGCATAGCATATTTCACAATTGTTGGTCACAAAACTGCACTCGACTTATACATGAGATCGACTTATACACGAGTATATACGGTAAGCGCCTATCCAGTCATGATATGATCTACTGTCTCGCTAGATATAGACAGATAGCAAAAAGGTTGTGGTGAGATAAAACATGATAAAACTCCCCACAGTGCAAATATAAACAACACAGTTATGCGTCACCTACATATCTCAAGTTGGATTTTCAGAAGTCTTTATGGGGCATAGAAACACAAGAAATTCTGTTTTCAAGTTCGACCTGCAAATGAGCACAGACTGGCATCAGTTTTATACTTCTTACTGCATTTCCGCAGATATTCTTAGCAATGGACATTGTTTCAAACAAAGCATTTAAAAAAAAAACTAAAGCATGGTATATGATCCAAAAGGATCGGTGACCAGAAACCAGCCGTGGACTGTAGTTTCAGTCTGGTGGGATTTTAGTTCTGGTTTGGAAGTTGAAGTCTCTCCTTAGGTAGAGAACGAGAGGAACCTCTCATTCATCCATTTTTGAGGGAAATCCATTTTTATCAAGCCTTACCTCATTTATCAATGCTGCCTTTAGCACCAATAGATTAGATTAGGAACAGAGATAATGAATTTGTATTGAATGTATTATTTATTTATGAATTGTATTTGAATTCTTAGCTAATTTGGCTTTATTTTATTCTGTTATTTAGTTGGATGTTTGTTGGTCATTGAGGGTTAGTGACAGGTGTTGATTAATATTGTCATTGTTTTTTCTGTCAGGGGTAAATACCACCAATTTCTGTGTTCTTACCATGTGTTAAATAATACATTTTATTAAGTGTTCTAATTTTCACTGGTTTTTTTTTTGTTTGTTTTTTTGCAATATGGAGACAAAGTTAACTCCCCGTGCTGGAGTCCACATCTTACAAGGCACTGTAGGATGTCTCTGAGGAAGTAGGGCTATCCCCTACGAAACGCGTCAGACAAGTCCAAGCTCACAGAACGCTCACACAGCGATAAGAGAGAGGTACCAGCACAGCAGCCCGGCGATCTGTTTGGAATACTTGTGTATGAACTGCAAGATCCGATTAGCAGTGCAGCTCCCCCGAAGTGAGGCTCGAGGTGGAACGCACTGTGAAACGCATACCGACCTCACCGGTCACCAGATTTCAGTTACTGTATCAGGATCACCATCCACATCCATCCGTGCCAGTGCTTAAGGTTTTTGTGCATATTTTACCTTCCAGCATCTATTGCCTTATGTGTGAATCTATCTTTTAATATATTTTTACGTTTTGAACAAATAAATTTGTGTTACTTTTAAATTATTTTTTGGTGATACATTCTTTATATTGCTTAGGGCAGCCAGTTCCATGTACTGGTTTTTTGCCCAATTATAGATACTCTTTATTATACAACACTGTGAAGATGACAGTTTTATAGTTAATATATTTTTAATCACTTTTTTAGCTTTCATCAGATGGAGTGAGTGAAAGTATATTATCTGGCATAAATTACCTTTTCCCAAGGTTTTGGTTTCCTGGGTTATGAGATAATCTTGCCACACAAATATAGTTTTAAACAGATATATATTCTATATTTCTGTAGATTTTTAACATTTGCTATCCTGCATTATCAGTCTCTTTTAGTATTTAGTATTTATTAGCTCCTGGGTTCCTATTGCTACATTTCTTGTGCAGCATATTTCATTCATTTTGCTTTAATAGGTTTTTGGTGGACTCCTATTTTTATCCAGTTTTAGAGCTTTTCCACGTTAGGTCTTTTTCCCTCTATCTCTCTACATAATTTTTTGTAAGAGAATTTTAATTACTGTAGGATTACTGTCATTTGCATTATTGATGTCACTGTGCTCTCTACCTGTCAAAATACTTTGTGTAAGTGCCTTGAAATTATTGCTTTGGAACATTAAATTACATGGCACTCTTGGACACATGTATATAACGTAAAGCAGCTACTCTGTCTATTGACACAGAAAGTGTGAAAAGTTTTCAATGCACCTGCCAAACTTTTTTTATGGGTTGTCCTTATAACACATCAGTTTCTGTGAAAACACTATGTCAGCAAATATCTTAAATTTGAAAAGTAGTGATTTTCATTATCATTCAGTTGTTTACAAGGGCGAAAGTCTGCTTTATTCCACTACTCTGACTGAATACATGACATTAGTGGCAGCCTTGACAGAATACTCATTGTATCAACTGTTATGTTGTATTGTATTCCTGCCAGCAAAATAAATCCTTCAGATACATAAATGCATTGCTAAATATACGTCACTGTAATAACCTGTCAAATATGAAAGATGCTAAAGAAAGTTCATGGTCCATGAATCATGAATTTTCGATGCATTAGCCTCTATGACATTCAAGCACCTGTAGAACTGCCTCACTGATGATTCTTGCATTATGTTATCCGTAGCTGAGCATCAAGGCTTTTTAACGCAGTCAATTCATGTGTTGAGTATATGCTTACTTATTATGCAAGAAAATCAAATTCGGAGATAGTTGCATTAAGAGGATGAGTTATACATAACCAGGCTGCCTAGCACATCTGAAATTTAAATTCGATGTACAAATCCTATTTACCATCTCATATTGAATGGCTGACAAACATTTTTAGCTTGGATAATTAACGTTCACTTTGTACCGGCTAATATACCATCAGGACAATCATGAAACTGACAACCAATATAAAAGCAGCTAACGTCTTACAACTCTTTAAGAGGGAGGATGTAGAGGAAGTTTGAGAAGATGAGATTTTATGCATAACCTGGGGATTGTGAGATGTAGGGAGTGAATTTAAATTGCAGGCACTATGCTATCCCTGTATGTTCTAGAAGATTGCAGGTTGTTGAATTCTTTTAAAACAAGGATTGAAATGAAACAAAAGATGTTTGAAAACAATCCTAGTCTAGGCTCTTCTATCTTCTCTTTATGAAAAGAAGGAGAATATAATGCTCATATATCTGGCATGTATAAATAGCCACTAAATGCTAAATGCTCCTTTGGCGCAAAAAAATCTTAATGGTTTTTTAAAATTGAAATGTATTCAATTCCATTGTTTGTGGCATGCATGGTATTTTTTTAAATTCCATGTATAGTTTGATGAATATAAGAAATTTAATTTTTCAGAACTGGATTTTTTTTTTTGACGGGGGAAATAATTGTTGCTTAGCAACATGACAAAATATGTTGTCAATTCAAACAAATGATGTATAGATTTGCACAATGTCTAACAAAAAGAACTGAATTGTTCCCCAAAAGTATGTCAACCCGTTAATATAAATTAATAAGGATCCCCAATTGCTTAGCAGCTAATAAATTAATAATCATTGTCATGCTTATATTACAGTGCGCCCCTGTACTGGTTGGTATGTCATAGAATTTTGTAGACAGGCATCAACTGATTTAAGCATCAGGTGTGTGTTTGGATGCCGTTTATAATGCCATACAGTAATTTAGAACTTGTCCAGGGATACAGTGTGAGAGTATGAGAGGCTGAGCTGTTTAGCCACATGCTTAATGCCTGCCTTGCTAGAGCTGCGAAGACAGCTGTAAGTGCTGCTATTGTAAAGGGTAAACAACTATAGCAGTGGTAGATCAGACAAGCCCACAGAGCTGGACCACAGTTTTATTGGCATGTCTTTTTTGGGGGGAGGGTGGGGGCTAAGTCCCTTAGTTCTAGAGAAGATTAAAGTTTATTTAATACAAGGCAATTACTTAAAAAGATTATTCTGTGGCTGACCTTGAGCTAATATGACCATAATCACTCACTACGGAGGCCATTCAGCTCAGTCAGACATTCCCTTCAATACTGCTGAAACTCCTGCATCCATCTATGCTTCTCTTCCAGGCACCAAAAACAGCAAAGCAGAGACGCCTAGCTTTCCTTACTGGGACACACTCCTTGGTGGATCGCTCCACGAAAGCGATACAGAGGCTACATTCCAGCAGCTGCTGCCAACCACAACCACCACGCAAATCATGGGTTGGAAATCGCAGAAGCCTTTACCCGGGGTTGTGCCTGATACCCGCGAAATCAGCACCATGCTACAGAGGCAGCCACAAACCAATATTGCAGTCAAGGAGAAAGTGGTCATGTTGGCCTCCAATGACTGGCCGGTCAACAATGGGACACCCCTCTCATAAGAACAAGAGCCTGCAGTATCTACTCACCTTGAAACTCTGACAGATAACCTTGCCACAAAGCAGGACATTCAGACCCTTCTGTTTGACATACAAAAGCTACGGGCAACAGACCTAGCTGTAATGAGAACAGAGTGAAGGACACAGAAGAGGATATGATAGAACTGCATACTGAGGTCTTTAATATGAAGGACTCCTTCCACAAACTTCAATCTACCCAACAGGGTTACACCATCAAACTTTCAGCTCTGGAAGATCGCTTCTGGCATAACCACGTAAAGGTAAGAGGGGTACCAACTACAATAACGGCAGAAGAACTTCCCCATTATCTCCATCGCTTGGTGACAACTGTGTTACCCCCCAAGTAGCCAAGAGAGTTAGCATTGATGGGGCTTATAGACTGCACAGAATACCCAAGTCTCTCGCGACAGCCCCGCAAGATGTTATCAGGCGCTGCACAACTTCGCAAGACAATGGGCACTTCTTGGCAGCACTGAAGGGACAAACGCCTTATACATTTGAGGACACACAATTTTACATGCACCAAGACCTGACCAGAGCCACCCTGCAGTGGCACAGGTCCCTCCGACACATCACAACCCAGTTGCACTCAGCAGGCATCAGCTACAGATGGGGAACACAGAGAACCCTGCTGGTGACCCAACTTGATACTACACACCGGCTAGATTCCGCAACAGAAGCCACCGCATTCTTAGTTACAGTGGGCCTCTCTAGACCATCCTCCAATGAACTTAATCACACCACACCCCATGCTTGGGATCCAGCCATTGTGCAGTCCTTTGTACCTAGAGCTGAAAGGCCCACTTCTCAGACCACCTGACTATACCTGCCACTCTTACTGCTGATCATCATTGTGCAGTATGAAGTTCAGTGTTATGTTATCTCTCTCGCCGTACCACCTGTTCCTAGGTTCTACAATAAACCTATCTGCCTAATACACTCACCTTGTCTATATGAGCCTGTACAGGAGCTGACGTGGATGAACTCTAACGGGTTACCAACCCATCTACTACTTTAGCACACTTAATACATTACTGCTGGCAAGCATTTATTCACCATCTCCCCTGGGCGGCTCCCTTGGTTAGGAGTAACCCGATAGGTGATACATATGTGATACATCTCACTCCCCTGTGGTTAGGATCCAGCTCCTCCAGTTTAATATGCCCCAGATCCAATATTGCACCCCAGTTGGCCTATTGATTTATCTCCACGTATCACCCTTTTGTACTCCCTCTCCCATGTAGGGAGCTGCCACATGAACTTATCGCCTGTAAGAGAACCGTCCCGAACTACATATGATCCCCTGGCAATACTATCATGTTCATTTCTCAGGCATCGAATACCTGCTGTTTACCTATTGTTACTAAATAGTGCTGACTTAATGACATGTGTTACAATGCTGTTATTCAATTGTTATCAAAAAGCTGTGTCACTGTGAAATTATTGACCTTATGTACCACCAGCATAACAAAAATAAAGAATGATAAAAAAAAAGATTATTCTGCGATTACTATGTCATTTTTGAAAAGAAGTTTTTCCAAATTTTGCTCTAAACTGTTCTGTGGACAAAGTACAATCCATACTAGACATTTTGTTAAGATTAGCATAGAAAAAGTGGACAAGCCCACTCTGACCTCAACTATATTAAACATCATTGTATAAATTAGAAAACTTTCACAGAAGTGGGAGGCTATTAAAGCATCAAAGGGAACACTAACTCCAAATTAATATCCGTAAATTTGAAATGAGATGTTTGATGAGCAAATGTACTTTATTAGCCTTGTAATGTGTGCAAGGTTAACTCTCGGTCTTCTGGCATCTCTTGCATCTGGCATCTCAAACCAAATTAAAGGGTGAGGAAAAATCAGTAGGTATCAAAATCTGTAAGATGTTTAATCATAAGCACATTTGTTAAATTTTGAGGGATTTCCCAGACAGAAAGGGAAACGAAAGGGAATGCGTGTAGACATATCGGTGCCCGATTCATTCCTTTTTGTTTAGTGGACATTTTCACTAATGGCTTTTTTTTCTACCCCCTCCACCCCAACTGTTAATAATATTTCTGTGAGCTTCCTGACTTATACAATAACCATGGTGGCCATATTTTATCTAATTTATTTAGTTGAGCAACATCATTCATGCACATTAATTCATAAATATAGTCAAGATTAATCCTCTCCACCAAAGAAGTCACTGTTTCCAATTTAAATCGATAAGGTGTTACATAGCTAGTGACACATGCATATGTTAAATTCTATGTATATCTAAAGGGTTCAAGTGGCTCTATAAAAAATCAGCATTGCTGACAATGTCCCTTCTACTACCTTCCAAAGTGGCTGTATTTTTTGGGAGGACTGGACCACCAAATGTGCAGAATGATACACTACCCTCCCCTTCCTCACATCTAACACAAGTTGGTGAAACTGCATATTTTATGCAGATGAGATAGGGTTAGGAACCATTGATAGACTAGTTTGCAATGAGCCTCTATGTGGTAGTAACACTTTGTCACTCCTCTAAGAGCCCCCGATGACTTGTCTCATACCACAGTCATCCTTCCATCGTTTTTGCAAGGGACATATCCAAATAGATTTTCTCTAGTACTTTGTAATAGAGAGAAAGTTCTTTAGGTTTCATTGGGTCTCCCCAGCATCTATTCACTAACAGTTGATATTAGGAAGACATCATGCAGGAATAGATTACTAGGTTAACTAGATAAGACCTGCGCAATTTTTTGATCTTCAAGTATAGGAACACATAACTTGGTGGGAGGCTAAAGGAGGTATGGATACTTGGGAATGTTTGTAATTTGCTCTGTAAGAGTAGTTCAGATTAGTGCATAATACCCACCTCTTGCCACCCTTTGCAACGCCAACCACAGTAAGTACGCCGTTAATGCCATCAAGGGAGCAGCAGGGAGGAAGTATTTCTCTACTCTTTTTGCTTGAGCAGCCCACTACAAACTTTGAATAGGAGTTACTTAGTAAGGAATAAGTTAGGTGCTGTTGGTCTAAAGATCGGTGACACCCATAGCATCTCTAGCAGAGGTAGCTTCTGACCATGTCTCACCTCCATATCGACCCATTGTATCATGCCCTTTGGAGCATGCATAGATATTATTGACTCTAATACTGCTGCTTTATAATATAAGAGTATGTGCGGTACTCTCATTCTCCCACGTGAAGAGGGTTGTTGGAGCAGGAGTCTAGTCTTACACAGGGCCGGATTTACATAGGGGCTGATGGAGCTGCAGCTCCAGGCCCATGCCTATAGAATAGACCCATTGATTAAGTATGGACACTTAAGAGGGATGTTGGGTGAATAAAAGAGATGTGGACTAGCTGACAATGATATAGTTAAGGTAAAGCTGACTGCGCACTATTCAAATGCGCTTGCTACTTCAGTCTCTCTAACACTGTGGCATGTTCCTTTTCTTCTACACTCACTACATACACTTCTTCTCCGTCCCAGACTGTATAACAGGAGCTTCTGCTTACTCGTAAGAAGGTAAGGAGAGGAGTGGACCAGCGAGTGCTAGGGGACAGTTCTTAGAAAGCATAGAGCTAGTGACTCATTAGAGCATTTATGCCAAGCTGAGGATGTTGTCTGCGCAGTATGATTGGCAGGTGGCCTGACGTGCATTCATTCCAGGTTGACCATTTAATTCTTTGTGCAGATATGCCGTGTTTTGGGTATTTTTGTCCCTTTTGGGCGGTTTTGGTTACGTGACACATCAGTGGCCCACTCTTTTTACCTACTGAAAGCCTGCTTCACTGGACACTGCTGTTAGGGGGTATAGATTTACTTGAAAGATGAAAGCGAGAGATAAGCATAGGGTATGTGTTTTCTGATGGCTATTTCCTGTGAGTTTTCCTCCAGCCCTCCTCCACCAGATAAATTACGCCTGGGAGGTATAACTGTTAAAGTGTTTTCTGTGGATAAGATTCTGTAATTAGGCCCATCATAATTGTCAGCACCTGGCCCAATGGACTCTTACTCCGGCCTGGTTTTACTGGTTTCCCAAATAAATCTTGTGAGTAGGCTATGCAATGCCTTGCGATACTTTGGAGGCAAAGAAATAGGGAGCAATCTAAAAACATACAAAATACAAGGAAGCACCATCATCTTTACAGTAATTATTCTCCCTGCCCATGATAATGGTACGTGAATCCATCTTTCTACTTCAGTTCCACACTTTTGAAGAAGTGGAGCGTTGTTATATTTAAATATAGTGCTCATATTTAGTTGATTCCTAAATATGCTATGTGCGATGTGTGAAATTTGAAGTTAAATCTAGTTTTAAGATCTGAATTGCTTGTTGGGCAGAGAATAATTTGAGTATTTAAGCTCGTAATAGAACAGTGTGCTACTAGGATAAACAGCACCACTGGTACAGACTTGTCTGGATGGGAGGCTTTCCTAGCTACGGGAGTGTCCTTATGTGAGCTTGTAGCATCTCTGTGGGTAGCACCCCACTCAAGAAGCATTGATTGAATAATGTAGTTATACCCTGTACTACCTCGTAGGGTGAAAATGGAGTGATTAATCCTTTTAAGTCCAGTGTTGACAACCTGGGAAGTGACACCAAGGCCAAGGCAGTTGCGTTTGGAGTATTGGTGTCTTTTCTAATGTTATATAGTTGGCTATAATAAGCTGCAAATGCATTTGCTATACCACTTATAAATCTTTTAAGGTTCAGTGCCAGCATGTACACACTACAGACATAGTTACCATGATGGCATGCATGTACATGATCTCTATAACACCAATGCACATGGCATAATAAAAGTCTAAATAATTAGCATTTTATGCCAGGCTGTGCAAAGAAAGTCTCATATTTGATGCACACTGAACAAAATGAAACTGCTTACAATTAAAAAAAAAAAAAAGCACAAACCACAATTAACTTTCAGGGAGCTACTAGGTAGTTTACAAACCCTAAATGCAAGAGGTCCTCTTTAAAATATTTCTTGAATTTTTTATATATATGTAAGATGCCAAAATACCAGAGTATTGCAGTATGCAATGATACCTTTTTTATTGGACTAACATAATATTTCAAAGACAAGCTTTCGAGTGTTTTCCTCTCTTCCTCAGGTCAGAAGCAATGCCATATCTATATGGATATACATATATATAGAGAGAGAAAACTGGGGAAACTTATAGGCCATTTCTTAATTAGTTGGGTATTGAAGACTTGTTTGAATTGAAACACTGCCTACATGCCTCCGAATCCACTCATTTTCCTACTTATAGAGATCAGAGGGCAGAAACAGCACACAGAATAAATGATATCTTTAGAAACACTATATAAATAGGACATGCTATTACAATTAATTTATTAGGCACTGTAAAAGAAAGAATGGGCCTATATTATATAGTGATATACTCAACAACCAGCTCAGGAAAATTGCTCATTAAATTAACAGCACCTTGTTCTGAACCTTTCTGTTGATAATGACTATGAAAAAGCCTGCCCTTAATGTTCCTAGACCTTTAAACCACTAACGACACTCTGTCACCTATGACACCTTTCAAATCAGCCACACATTGATTTTCCTAATATTAGCCCATTGAGGGTTGCATACATGGATGAAACGAGGATGTAATGGAATATAATCAGACTAGATAGCTATGTCAGAAAGAAAATAGTTCCCAGCGGCTTGAAGATACATAAGACCTCTACTGGGAGTGATTGATGAACTTTTAAAATCATCATAGGAAAACAAATACATTGTTCAGTCAATTTCTTTGCAGTATTACTGGAGGAAAATCACTCAAAAATAACTAAAATAATCCAGGTTAGTACACAGTTCTAAAGCAGCATGCTGATAATTCAAAGAACAGTATAAGGATGTTTAACCCTTTGACCATCAGAAGAGTTTTCAGAACTATAAGAAACATAATACTTGGTTCCTGTGGCAGAACTACCGCGGTCGCAGGGGTCGCCACTGCGACCAGCCCTTCAATTCAGGGGGACCGGCCACCCTGCGACCGCGGGTCCCGCCAGCTGAGTAATGCTGCCCCGGCGGTGTAACCACGCACCGGGGCCTCATGGTTTCTAGTTACGCCTCTGCTTGGTTCTAAACCTTGTTTCCATGGTTGTTGGTAATAAAACAGTCATCAAAGGAACACTCTAAGCACCACAACACACTGCACACTGTTGTAGTTATGGTGTCAGGAGAGCTCTGGTAACCCCCTTCCCATTGCATATAGTCAAACCATTTTAGAATGGTTTGGCATCTTACCTACTGCCCACCTCCCTGCACGTGTAAGTGAGAACCAGAAGATCCTGCTAAGAGCCCCTGTAAAGCCTCCTAAGCTAAGCCCTACAGGCTTCCCAAGCACAGACTTTCTGTGGCTATCAAATCACAGACTGTTTTATAGCTCATTGCAAAGTTTTTGCCCTTTGAGTTTGGCTCCAGAGAGCTAAACATCCAGGAAGTAACAGTACTAGCTGTCTAGCCGGAGAAGTGTAACAAGGTTGATTTATAAAAGTGCTGATTTCTATTAAAATTATTTCTTTTAACCCCTTCAGGATGGAGACAATAGTACACCTTCTGATCAAATAAAATGTAAACAAAAACTGGAATTTGCGCTAAATGTCTGTTCAACCGTAATTCACCTCTTTCATATTAAGCACACCCACACTTATTATATATCATTTTATTCAGGAGAAACAGGGCATTAATTTCTCATGAACTATTCATATATGAAACATAATTTATTATGAATAAAATTAAAAAAAAACTGTGAGAAATTAAGATTTGTAAAAAAAAATAAAAAATGTATTTCCGCCTGACATTTTAGCTGTAAATGTCATAATACTGTTAGCTTTTACTGCAATAAAATGCACCTATCTGTATTCAGCAAAGTCTCACGAGTACAACAGTACTCCTTTTTAACAGGTTTTACAGTGTTTTGGAAAGTTACAGGATCAAATATAGCACATTCCATTTTTCCGTTTTTGTCACATTGAAATTTGCCAGATTAGTAATGTTACCTTTGAGACCGTGTGGTAGCCCAGGAATGAGAATTACCCCCATGATGGCATACCATTTGCAAAAGTAGACAACCCAAGGTATTGCAAGTGGGGTATGTCCAGTCTATTTTAGTAGCCACTTAGTCACAAACACTGGCCAAAGTTAGCTTGCAATACCTTGGGTTGTCTACTTTTGCAAATGGTATGCCATCATGGGGATAATAACACATTCAACTATGGAGCAAGATTTAGGCATCAGTATTGAAACTTGAGTGTGTATGGGGTTATAGTTTCACTGCAGTTGCTCTGAAAGTCAGATCAAGTGAGCAATCAACAGATAATGAGTTAATCCATTTGAAATGAGAAAAATGTTTGTGTTTAGCACTGATATTTTGCACCACAGTCACACTGCTATACACTAGTTAAAGGGACACTATAAGCTTCTGGACCACTTCATAATATTGAAGTGGTCTCGGTGCAGTGTCCGTTCTTTTCTGCTCCCACAATATAAACAATTACTGTATCAGAGACACCCTGACAGCCACTATTTGGCGCTTCCTCTTCCAAGACCGAGTTTGACTCAGTTCTTGATGTTTGAAATTCTCACACATTGAATAAGGATGGCAAACGTTTGATCAATGATTCTCATAGATAAACATCAGACTCAATGCCTCTCTATGAGAGGCAGTTTATTGACTGATTGTGGCGAATGCTATGCATTCACCTATGTCCATAAACACTTCTCTAAGTAACGTTTTTGTGATGCAATAGAAGACAGTTTGGGCTGAAGATCTCGATGCTGGATTCAAGGTAAATTTTCATATTAAATCAAGGTGTAATTGATCCAAAAAGATGAAACCTTGAATCTATTTTAAGACACCAACACACACACTGAATGTTAAACATCATTACTTATTGTTGACTACAGTTTCCCTTTAAATTCTAGTTACACCACATGAGCTCCATCAACAAAATTATCTGTACCAGATATGTTTTGCTTATAAAAATAGCATTAAAAATGCCATATAAATGATAGCGATACTTAAGATAAATGGTTACCATAGTCACCAAGCACTATTGAGCAATAGGGATAATCACTGTAGATAAAACGGTATAATAGTTTATCTGCATGTCAACATCATGTTTTTTGTACTTATTTTTCTGAATTGACCAAGACACTTTAAGCTTCTGCTGAAATGTAGAAAAGAAAGCATTCTTCCTTTTTTCAGGTGAGCTGATTTTCATTATTTTATTTACAGCTAAAATGTCAGGCGGAAATTTTTATTTTTTTTACAAATCTTAATTTCTCACAGTTTTTTTAAATTTTATTAATAATAAATTATGTTTTATATATGAATAGTTCATGAGAAATTAAAGCCCTGTTTCTCATGAATAAAATGATATATAATAAGTGTGGGTGTGCTTAATATGAAAGAGGTGAATTACGGTTGAACAGACATTATAAAATTCCATATGAAAATGGAAAAAACACCAAAAAAAATAAAATAAACTACACTATCTGCTCTACTATAAGTGAAAATTAGCATTTCCACCATATATGTGACTGACTTAATTTACTAAAAGATTTTTTTTTTTTTTAAATAACAAAAATATATAATGTTGTAAGATATATCTGTATTTTGTATAAATTTTGGTCTCTACGAGAAATACATGTTCTGGGTGTGCCCCAATTCCCTTTTTACTTTACTATGAATATTTGTCAAGACCAAATTCCTTTTGTGTTGCGCACCACACACCCCCACCCCCCCAGCACCACACTCCCCCAGGTCACTTTGGAAGTGACCACAGAAAAGTATAAATTTGAGGAGGTTTTGAATAGGTATTATTTTAATTATAATGTTCATTTTGTATAGTGTAGATATATTATATACATTGTGCCTCTATACATAAAAGTACAATCACTTTAACTGTTTAATTTTGACAAGGCAATTAAAAAAAATAAAAAATGTTATCACATTAATTTTGCATTATCTGGCCCCGACCGATTTTCGGCTGGATATTATAAGAAATTATCCACTTAACTTATACAAAGACTGACGAAAGCGTTGAACGCAGTGGCGGATGGCAGGGAGTTTTGTGCTTAATCGCTGGCTGCGACAATCCCTGTTCAGTTGAAACCTGGGAAGGATCCTAAAACAATCCGCAGTTATCACCCAATCTCATTGCTCAATGTGGATGCCAAACTCTTTTCAAAGGTTTTAGCCACTAGGCTTTAAGCTGTCCTACCAGCCTTGCTACATCCTGATCAGACAGGATTTATTCCTGGTTTGGAAGCTAGGGATAGTACTTTGGGACTCTTTGCTATACAACAAAACACGCCAGAATGATGGGCAGACATTTGCTTCTGCTATCAACTTATGCTGAAAAGGTGTTAGGTAGTATATGCTTGCTAAACTGAAAAGCATGGGATTGGGAGATAAGTTGCTCACATGGATCCTGGCATTGTATAGCAAGCCACATGCTTCAGTGCAGGTTAATTGAGCTCTAAGAGCTGATTTTAGCATTCATAATGGGACCAGGCAGGGCTGCCCCCTTTCCCCATTGTTATTTGCTATGGCCTTAGAACCACTTCTGAAGACTATATGTCAGAATCCTGATGTTCAGGGCTACACTTGAAGTGGAGAGGATCACTGCCTAGTCTGATGACCTTCTTTTTTTTGTTTAAAATCCAAGGATCACTTTGCCCTGTCTACTGTTGGAGGTTGAGAGATACGGTTCACTGTCATCTTTCAAGCTCAATCTTTGAAATGCAAAGTGGTGAATGTCACGTTCCCTGCTGCTGATTACATTTTGCTCAATCCACAATTTCCATTTCATTGCACTGGCAGAATTAAGTATCTTGGCATTTGGGTGACCACGGATCCGAGTGATCTGTAT
The DNA here is from genome assembly GCA_933207985.1 of Pelobates cultripes. Taxonomy (NCBI): domain Eukaryota; kingdom Metazoa; phylum Chordata; class Amphibia; order Anura; family Pelobatidae; genus Pelobates; species Pelobates cultripes. The sequence goes on from OW240913.1 coordinate 278,466,317, forward strand.
CAACAAAACTTTCTACCTCTATTGAAAACGTTGCTGTCTGATTTGAAGAGATGGGCATAACCTAATGTCTCGTGGCATGGATGGGTAGCAGTAGTAAAATGAATATACTCCCATGGTGTTATGCCCTTTCCAAATTATTCCACTTGCTTTACCTGCAGCTTTTTTTCTCCTTCCTGAAGACGGTTGTGATTGGATATGTATGGCAGGGGGAACGATCACTTTTGCGTCATGACTTGCTTTGTATGTTGAGATATTGGGGGGCTTAGCATTGCCTAATTTTAAAAGGTAACATCAGGCCATGGTCTTGCAACAGATTTTAGATTGGCATTTGACATCCTCACAATAACTATGGTTGACCCTGGATATGGGAGGAGTGGCTGAGAGGCACGGAGGTTTTGGAGCACAAAGATAGGACTACACCAGTATCACAGAGCTTTACATGGTGGAGGGCTTCATGAGCTAGATGCTTTACCGGAGAGTGGAGCACCAACTCCCTTAGTTTCTTTTCATTACATACAATTGAAACATTATTATAGCACTACTCCATTGAGAAAAGCTGCATAGGGATCTTACTTGGTTTGAGGGTTTGTGCATGGCGGGCTCTGGGCTTCAGAAGGCAGTTTCGATGCTTCACCAACATTTGTTGGTAGGGAATAGGACTGTGAAGAATACCTTTCAGAGGCAGTGAGAAGGTCAGCTGGGCGGGACAGAGGCAATTGGAGAAGGTCTTGTTGTGGCAACATAAGAGATCCATCAATTTTCAGTACCAGGAGATGAACTATAAGTTAGTTTCTATTTAGAATTTTTTCCCGCTGTATCGCTCACCTGCTCGAGATGTCAGGATGGTCGGGGTATGTTATTACACATTTGGTGTAATTGCCCTAAAATTGTCCCTTATTGTGAGATTGTGAGAAGCGTGGTAAGTGAAATCTATAGGGACTCCATTTTACAACACTTACATCATTTTACAAAGGCTTTGATTCCTGCATTTTGGAAAAAGACTGAATTTCCCACAAAGGAATCTTAGTTGCAGAGGGTTGAGGATATACAGACGGCTGAGGCCCTTCATTCTTCTCTTATCGGGGTGAGTTCCCACAATTGACCCACAATGCAACTTCAATAAACATACGCTCACACCGCAGTCCCTAGATACATGCACACAAACTTTACAGGCCCTATCAGCACACATACAACCTCTACTAAAAGTACAGCCAATGCTGGTGGGTCCTATTGAGTGGCTCATACACTTAGGGCTACCCTATGGGCATGTGACTTCAGGGACAACAGGGCCCTCTCTAAGTTAGTTCAACCATTTTTCCCTTCTTTCTTTTTCCTTTTCTATGTCTTCCTTCTCTGTACTATCGCTACCTCCAAATCTTGCTGGTGGGATATTTTGCATGTTGAGCACGTTCTAGTTGCCATTACTTGCCAGGAACTCTTTCCTCCCACTGCATAACATATGTTTTATTTAGAATAGCTACTATGTCTTTTCTGGGGGCGGCGGTATTTTGTTTGTTTTTTGATTTGTTTGTTTGCTTTCTTCTCTTTTCTTGCACACACAGGAGTTGGAGAGGTGGCTACTCTCCCCACATGAGGGGGGAGGATTTGTGCTGCATCTTCATGGGTGGGAAGCAGGAAATGGTCCTGGAGTTGTTATTTCTTACTTCATGTTTTATATCTGCACTTATATGATTACCAAGGTTCCTTCAATTGTATATTGGTTGTATTGTAATAGATTCATGCCAACATGCATTCTGCCTGTATTGTCCTTACTGTGTAGGCCTGCAAGCTTTCATTTGTCTTTTTTTCTTGTACCTTGAAAAACATTCTTGATTAATAAAAGATTTTCCCCCCAAAATTTTTTGCATTATAGATTCACAATGATCTTACAACAAATTATTGACATACACTTTAATTTATTTAGCACTATTTCTTCCATGTTGAAATTAGTGTAGGGTAGTGGTGGGCTTAACGCAATATGGCCATATGGTGGAACAGATTCCCCATATTTGTTTGCTGAGATAGGTGATTCTAAGTAGCCTTATAAAATGTAAAACTGTATTTTTTATGTGTGCGTTGTTCCTTAATGTGTAATTTATATAAAAAAATTCTCTACAGCAGCACCATTGCTGAGAAATGCATGTTCAGGGCGTGTCCCCAATTCTTCTTTTTCTTTACTAATAGTATATGAGCAATCACTAAACCAAATGCACACTCACAAACACAACAAAATAGTGTATCGCCACAATTATGTCAATGTTCAATCTCATTATTGCTTGAAATACAATGTAATTGTTCATTTGAGAACATCTAAATGTACAGAATCATGTGGTTCATTGACTTTTTTTCTCATCTTCCATTATATAGCTGGAATGTATAAGTATCCTAAACATATTATATTGTGGTATATTCTAATAGGAGATGAGGGAACTGTTGAAGGGCATTTAAGAGCTTTGTTTAGGTTAATACGTTTTTATTCATGGAGGAAGTTATTAGATTGGTAGTCCTAGATAACAAACAAGATTAAAAAGAAACTATGTAATCGTTAGAAAAGAAAGAGTCAATCAAAAAGTATTTATAGGCATCAGCATACATTTTTATTTTGGGCAAGAGGGGGGCAAAAGATAGATCCCCATCTTTTGTGCAACTCCAACAATGCTTTGACAGCTGGGGCTCTACCATTTTCACATGCATGTAGGGTTGTATTTAGCACTGAGCAGTGTTTGTGTGTTTGACTGTAAGCATGTTTTTGCATGGAGTATATTTGTGTGAATGTTGGGGTGTGTTTGTATGTGGATATGGCATTTAAATGCAAGCATGCATTTATGTGTGGTGTAGGTTTTTGAATGCACAGGTGTGTTTATATGTAATTTTGGTGTTTAACAAAGAGGTGTGTTTGTATGCAGTGTGTAAGTTTGAATGCAGGTGTGTATTTGTGTGTAGTATTGGCATTTGAATGCTGAGATGTATGCACATATACACATGCACTGCCACATACACACACACACACACACTGAAACACATGTAGGTTCACAGATATACACAATTATACACATGCAGCTATACGGACACATATACACACACTGACACACACACATATACAGACACACACACTGACAACATACAGATACACACACTAACCACATACAGATACTGTCAGGAAACTGACAGGGATCCAATACGCAGAGTGCGCACAGAAGGAGGTACGTATACCGGACCTTAGAATGGCCGGACTAACGTAAGGACAAAGCAAGAATAGTCAAAAGGTAAGCCGAGGTCAAGGGAGCCGGAGGACAGGTAAGCGAGATACAAGCCGAGTCAAAGGAGAGGAGAGGACAACAGGACAAAAGACAAGCAAGGGTCAAAACCGGAAACACTAGATAAAGAACGCGCTGAGTGACTAGCAAGCTAGAACCACGACAGGGCAATGAGCAGTAGTAAAGGTTTCCTTTAAATACCCTGTACCTAAATAGAGACCACGCCCCCAAAAGGTCCGGAATAGCGGTTCCCGGCACTTTATGCAAATGCCGACGTCATGACGTCGACGCTAGCCGTCGCGTCATAAAAGGGGGAGGAGCTAGCGCGGCCGGCGCGAAAACGGCCGAAATATGCCGAAATGCTAGGGGAAGGGAGCCCCTAAGCAGAGAGGATGTCCTCCCTGGATACATCACCAACAGGTACCCTGACAGTACCCCCCCTTCTAGAAACGCCCACCGGGCGGATGGGACCTGGCTTAGAAGGAAAACGAACGTGGAAGGCCCGAAGAAGACGAGGAGCATGCACGTCTATACCAGGAACCCAAGACCTCTCTTCTGGACCATAACCTTTCCAGTCTATGAGGTATTGCAGCTTCCCCCTAGAAATACGAGAATCAAGGATGGACTTGATGATATATTCCTCCTGACCATCCACACGGACCGAGGATGGAGGAGTAGAGCGGGAGGAAAATCTGTTACAAACAAGAGGTTTCAATAACGACACATGAAAAGAGTTAGGGATGCGTAGAGTAGGAGGTAGATCCAGCAAATAAGAAACCGGGTTGATCCTCCTCAGTACCCTGTAAGGACCAATGTAACGAGGAGCAAACTTCAAGGAAGGAACTTTCAGGCGAATGTGTCTGGTACACAACCAGACCCTATCCCCCGGAGAAAAAATAGGAGCAGGACGTCTACGCCTATCAGCATGTGACTTAAACACCGCGGAACTACGTTCAAGAATTTGTCGAGTCTGATCCCACAACTTTCTCAGGTTGGCTATATGAATATCAACCGACGGTATACCCTGGGAAGGAGACACCGACGGAAGAACAGTAGGGTTAAAGCCATAGTTCAAGAAAAAGGGGCTATTATGAGTGGAACCACAAACAAGGTTGTTGTGAGCAAACTCCGCCCAAGGAATCAGACCGACCCAGTCATCCTGGTGTTCAGAAACAAAACAACGTAGATATTGCTCAATTTTTTGGTTAGTGCGTTCGGCTGCTCCGTTAGATTGAGGATGATAGGCCGAAGAAAAATTCAGTTTGATGCCCAACTGTGAACAGAAGGATCTCCAAAAACGGGAAATAAATTGGGAACCCCTGTCTGACACAATCTCATTGGGAATACCATGTAAACGGAAAATTTCTCTAGCAAATATCACGGCCAGTTCGGGGGAGGACGGAAGTTTAGGCAAGGGAATGAAATGAGCCATTTTAGTAAACCTGTCAAGGACCGTGAGTATAACTGTATGCCTATTGGAAGCTGGTAGATCAACAATAAAATCCATAGCCAAGCAAGCCCAAGGTTTGTTGGGAACGACTAAGGGCTGCAATAAACCACAAGGGAGATCCCGCGGAAGTTTATTCCTGACACAAACATTGCAAGCCTTGACAAAGTCTTCCACATCCCTACGTAAACCGGGCCACCAGAAGTCTTTTGAGATCAGGCAGTAAGTTTTGTGGATGCCGGGGTGACCAGCGATCTTGCTATCGTGGAAACAGCGAATAATGTCCACTTGGAATTTGGGAGACACGAACAAGCGGCCCACAGGAGTACGTTCGGGAGCAAGAGATTGTTCGTTCTGAATATCAGCGAGCAATGGAGAGTGTATTTTGACATTGGTGTTGGCGATAATATTGACTTCAGGAATAATAGGGAACAAAGTATCCTCTGTAGAGGTGGTAGGTTCGTGCTGACGTGACAAAGCGTCTGCCTTAGTGTTCTTAGAACCAGGCCTGTAAGTAAGCACATAATTAAAGTGTGTAAGGAACATAGACCAACGTGCCTGCCTGGCAGATAATCTTTTGGCCTCCCCCATATACGATAAATTTTTGTGGTCAGTCAAGATAGTAACTGGGAGGACGGTGCCCTCTAACAAATGTCTCCATTCCTTTAATGCCATAATGATAGCTAAAAGTTCTCTATCACCAATGTCGTATCTCCTTTCAGTGTGTGACAGTTTCTTGGAAAAAAAACCGCAAGGGTGCAGCGGCTTATCTAAACTTTGTCTTTGGGATAACACTGCGCCTATCCCTGTTTCAGACGCATCAACTTCAAGTAAAAAGGGTAGAGAGGTATCAGGATGAACTAATACAGGTGCTGAGGCAAAAGACTGTTTGAGCGTTTCGAAAGCAGATAAAGCCTCAGTAGACCAGGTTTTGGTATCGGCTCCTTGTTTGGTCATATTAGTGATAGGAGCGATAACAGAGGAGTACCCTTTAATAAAACGTCTGTAATAATTAGAAAATCCAAGAAATCTTTGTATGGCTTTGAGTCCCTTAGGTAAAGGCCAATCTAAAATCGATTTTAGTTTGGTCGGGTCCATCATAAACCCGTCTTTGGAAATTACGTAACCTAAGAAAGTTACCTGAGACTGGTCAAAGCTACATTTTTCCAATTTGCAATACAATCCATGTTGTAAAAGTTTCTGTAATACCTTTCTGACTTGTCTATGATGTGAATTAATGTCTCTAGAATGGATTAGTATATCATCCAAATATACAATTACACATTCATGTTGGAATTCTCTAAGAACTTCATTGATCAAGTCTTGGAAGACGGCCGGGGCGTTACAAAGCCCAAACGGCATTACGGTATACTCATAATGCCCGTAACGGGTATTAAATGCTGTCATCCATTCATCTCCTTGTTTAATTCGCACTAAGTTATATGCTCCCCTTAAGTCAAGTTTAGTAAAAATACTCGACCCCTTTAGTCTGTCAAAGAGTTCAGTAATTAAAGGAATAGGGTAAGCATTTCTGATAGTAATTTTGTTCAATCCCCGATAGTCTATACAAGGACGTAAGGTACCGTCTTTCTTTTCTACAAAAAAGAAACCCGCCCCCGCCGGAGAAGAAGACTTTCTAATAAATCCCTTGTCTAAATTCTCCTTGATATATTCCTCTAAAACCAAGTTTTCCTTGGTGGATAGAGGGTATACCGTACCCCTGGGAGGCATAGTACCAGGGAAAAGTTTAATAGAACAGTCATAAGACCGGTGGGGAGGTAAAGTATCCGCCTTACCCTTGTCAAATACAGATTTGAGGTCTAGATATTGTAATGGTATCTGAACGTCTGTGGATTGAGAAGTGTTAGCATAAGAGTTCACGGGGCAAACAGAAGTAACTCTCTGCAGACATTCTTTCCTACAACCCATACCCCAAGAAACGATTTCTCCACCCTCCCAGTCAATCTGAGGGTTGTGTCTCTTGAGCCAAGAATATCCTAGAACCACTGGGACTGCCGGGGAGGAAATTAACAGAAGGGAAATCAACTCTTCGTGGAAAATACCAACAGTAAGCTTAACGGGTTCGGTCTCATGGAATATTACTGGTTCAGATAAAGGTCTACCATCTATGGCCTCAACGGCCAAGGGTGTATCTCTCAATTGGAATGGGATACAATGCTTATTAGCGAAAGTTTGGTCTATAAAGCTTTCTGCTGCTCCAGAATCTAATAATGCCATCGTAGTAATAAACCCCTTTTCCCAAGCTAGAGAGACAGGAATCAGAAGCCTATGGTCTTTTTTATTATGCATAGAGGACAGTAATGAAACACCCAAGGCCCGTCCTCTAAGGGAACTTAGGTGCGAGCGTTTCCCGGACGATTAGGGCAACTAAGACGTAGGTGACCTCTCAGCCCGCAGTATAAACAGAGACCCTCCCTTCTTCTGTACTGTCTCTCAGCCTCAGATAAGCGAGTATTACCTATTTGCATAGGTTCTGGTGGAGTAGGATTATAGGAGTCAGGGTTCTGAAATGAGGGAGCGAGTCTTACAGGAAGTCTAGTAACTCTTTCCCGAGTGTTCTGCCTCTGTCTCATGCGTTCATCTATTCTGGAAATGAAGGATACTAAATCCTCTAAATTTTCCGGAAGTTCTCTAGTGGCAATTTCATCTAGAATTTCATCAGACAACCCATTCAAGAAAACATCCATAAAAGCTTGTTCGTTCCATTTCACTTCTGCTGCCAATGATCTAAACTCTAGAGCATATTCTACAAGGGTCCTATCTTGTTGTTTAAGGCGTAACAGGGATCTGGCCGCATTAATCTTCCTCCCTGGGGGGTCAAAGGTTCTTCTAAAAGCCGTGACAAACGCAGTGTAGTTGTAGACTAAAGGATTGTCATTCTCCCAAAGGGGATTGGCCCATCTAAGTGCTTTATCTATTAGCAGGGTTATAATAAAGCCTACCTTAGCCCTGTCAGTGGGGTAAGCCCGGGGTTGTAGTTCGAAATGTATACTTATCTGGTTTAAAAAACCACGACAAGCATCAGGCGAACCCCCATATCGTAATGGTGACGTGACATGGGAAGATGCGCCTACAGTGGCTACTTCCAAACCAGTACTTAGCGAGTGGCTAGCAGTGGAACGTATTTCTTCAGACTGGGTACTGGAGCGTGTCAACAAAGTTTGTAACGCTAAAGCCATTTGGTCCATTCTATGGTCCATGGCCTCAAATCTGGGGTCAGGAGGACTAGCACCTGCAGGATCCATCATGGCCCTGTCGTAATGTCAGGAAACTGACAGGGATCCAATACGCAGAGTGCGCACAGAAGGAGGTACGTATACCGGACCTTAGAATGGCCGGACTAACGTAAGGACAAAGCAAGAATAGTCAAAAGGTAAGCCGAGGTCAAGGGAGCCGGAGGACAGGTAAGCGAGATACAAGCCGAGTCAAAGGAGAGGAGAGGACAACAGGACAAAAGACAAGCAAGGGTCAAAACCGGAAACACTAGATAAAGAACGCGCTGAGTGACTAGCAAGCTAGAACCACGACAGGGCAATGAGCAGTAGTAAAGGTTTCCTTTAAATACCCTGTTACCTAAATAGAGACCACGCCCCCAAAAGGTCCGGAATAGCGGTTCCCGGCACTTTATGCAAATGCCGACGTCATGACGTCGACGCTAGCCGTCGCGTCATAAAAGGGGGAGGAGCTAGCGCGGCCGGCGCGAAAACGGCCGAAATATGCCGAAATGCTAGGGGAAGGGAGCCCCTAAGCAGAGAGGATGTCCTCCCTGGATACATCACCAACAGGTACCCTGACAGATACACAGATACACTCAATGACAACATACAGATACACACAATGACAACATACAGATACATAACCTGGCACATGCAGATACACAGACACACACTGACACACATACAAATACAAACACAGACAAACATGGACACACATGCAGATACACACTTTGACTACATACAGGTATACATATTTACACTGGCACACAGATACACAGGTATACACACTGACACTGACACACACAGATACACACATACTGGCAACATACAGATACACACACTGACACACCTTGACAGATATACTGACAAACACCCTTGAGAAAGGCAGCCAGGAGGTGCCGAAACACTGGGGGTGTTAGGGGCTCGTGTTTCTGCCAGGATAGGCTTGAGTAAGTTGTGGTTAGTACCACTGTTTAAAGTATTTGCCTTAATGTTGTTATTTCAAATTTGATTTGGTGCTCCATTGAATTTTTGTGCTTTGTGTTTGTTATAGCCTGTTTGGTTTAATAAAGCATTTATGTGTATCTCTTTGGAGTAGTCTAGTGTGCAATCTCTTTGTATTACATAGATATGCTGACACACACAGACATACATACAAACAGACATACTGGCACACTGACACACAGATACACACTGACATGCAGATACATACACAGGTATACACATTGACACACACAGATACACACATACTGACAACATACAGATAAACACACTGACACACACAGACAGACATACGGACACACACACAGACAGACATACTGGCAGACACAGACATATTGGCACACAGACATACTGACATACATACAGACATACTGACACACACACACACACACACAGAAATACTGACATGCACACAGGAAAACTTTACACTTTTAACCCCTTAAGGACACATGACATGTGTGACATGTCATGATTCCCTTTTATTCCAGAGGTTTGGTCCCTAAAGGGTTAAAGACACTCTTCCGTTTCCTACCTTTGCAAGAGGCTACCTTCCCTGGGGTCCAGTGTGCTGGCTGGGGTGGTTGGGAGTTGGCTCTCCTTGCTAAGTACCCCTCCTCAATGCCTCCCTCCCGCGTGGTTCATCGTCTCTGTGGTGGGAGGAAATGACTTGCGGTCATCACGTCCTCTCATGCTGACGTTAAGCATGAGGCCCGGTCGCACTGTTAAAGGGCCACAGCACTCTACTGGGCCCCTGCTGAAACATGCTGACTGGGTGGCCCTAAGTGTTTGGGCCACCTGGTGGGCCCCTTTAGTGTGCGGGCCCCTGTGCAGCTGCAAATCCATTAGGTAAAAACTTTATTTATTTATTTTTATGCAGGATGCACATGGCAGGGCCACGGGGAAGCTGATTTTGGCCCCTCAGGAGTAACTGGACCCAGGGCATCTGCCCCGTTTGCCCTGCGTTAATGATGGCCCTGGCTCTATAGGAGTTTTCTAACTTGCTTGGAGGATTTTCTACCCCAGAGTAAGTGATTAGAGACTAGTAAATGCGAATTTGACATAACTTTTACAAATTTTTTAAAACATTTAACACCTTCCTCTAATGATTTAAGGGGATAATCAGTAAACAATGTGCAGTAGTAAGCTGACAATCAATTTAGGTCAAAATATCTGTTTGCAATACTTCTCATCTCAGTCAATTTTCAGTTTAGCTATTTCAGCTTAGCTATTTCAGATTGCATTTTGCAAGCTGATTCTCAATGAGTATACTTATCCACCTATAATTTATTTTGCATTAAATACTTGGGGTAGAAACCCCAAATACAATCAATAATTGTAGTCATTTTTCGTACATTTTCTCAGTTGTATATTATGATGAAAATGAAAAATCAAACACAGAGCAATTTTTACAACTGCTAAGCCTGGAGACTAATAAGATAAAAGTATAATCAGGAAAAATGTACAGTTGAATATACTTCCCTTGTTTCCAGGCATACTGAAATTAAACAGATTGGTATCAGGGTTTGCCAATTTTATTAAAGACCTACAGGGCAGTTCTTTGACAGGGTGGATAAGGGAGAGAAAGGTTGGATAAGTGAAATTTGGCTAGAAGGAATGTCATTGCTGATAAACTTTTTTTTGTCCTTCAATAAACTGGAGTAACCAATAGTTTATCGCTTAGAACCTTTCTAGTTTTATCAACATGTTATACTTTTTTTTTCTTTGTGCTTTAATAATTGCACTTTGATAGCAACAGTAACTATTTATTAAAGGGGAAGTGTCACTTTTCTGTCTCTCCATTCAGTGTTAAACCATTGTCAAGCTGTTTAAAACTAAATAAGCATCACTGGTCACCTAAGGGCAGGTACCTACTGGAGGTAAGGCTAAGGCAGAGAAAACACACTTCCTTGTAGTCATACCCATTCATATCCACAATGGATGCTTTGATAGGTTGAAAGCAGTCAGCTGACACTATCAACCAATCACAGCTCTCCCCCTGCTGTTCAGGCTAGTGTTTCCTCATTAGACCAAGCACAGAGGAGATGGGCTGCTGGGGTTTCTCATAAAACATTAAAAAACATTAAAAACTGTTTAACATTGATTAAAAGGACTGAACTAGTGGGCACCAGACACTATAACCAGTTCAATGAATTGAAGCAGATATAGTGCCTACAGTGTCCCTTTAAACATTTGTTTATTGAAATCATCTGTTTTCATTTAAATTGATATTAATATTAATTGATTTAGAAAATGACATCATAATCCGGTTCAAACAAGACAAATAGAGCACATACTGCAAATAAATAAAAAAATTAAAATTAAAGATTGTTGCATTTTTCCTCTTGTATGTCTGCTTTCTCTATGCAGACTGCCAGGTGTCAAGGACAAACAATGTAACAATGTGTGACAGGCAGCTAAAATGGAAGTGCCCAGTTGCAAGATAAAGAGGTAAGAATTTCTACATTATATTTTATTTTTTTTAAACACACATGAACACATATTTGTTAAATATAGAGAAAAGTAAACATAACATTAAAAGTCCCAGTAAGTGACAGTAGCTATGAGGCTCATGATTTGTATTATTTTTGGATAGGCAACGCATTTACTTCTTATAAAATATAATCTTATTTTGGTACCAAATTGCTAAGTTCATCAGCCGCCAACAGCTTCAATTTAAAGGGACACTCCACAGTTAATTTTACCTCTATTTTTACCAGTGGGCACAGCATTCATACAAATGTTCAATGAGCTTACACATGTACATAAGTGCAGGTATTGCCAAATAAGACAAACATGGGAGGCTTTTAACATTATTCACAAAAGTGAGCATTCAGAGGGAATTTCAAATTCAAGGTAAAACCAGATAGACTAGAAACATTATCAAAGTTAGATATGGTTCCAATTCAGCAATGTTGGCCTTGATTTTAAATTCACTTTGAATTCTCAAATTAGTGAATAACCCTGTATGTAATGTATAGTAGAAATAGAGATGTTTCTATTCCATTATATAAGTTAATTTGTATGTATGCAACTTCTGCTATGTTTTGTTGTTTCTATATGCTAAATAAAAAATGCACTACAACTTTCTGAATAAAACAACTGTAATATCAAATGTGTGTAAATGTAGCATTATCTCCTTTATCTCCTGTATCTACACATTTTTACAGATATTAAAAATGTTTTAGATATAATTAATCTTGTTCCAAGATTCTCTGCATTTTGCACATTACTTAACATAGCGCCTGGATTTTCTCCTTGAGACTTTTTATTTTTAGTGGGAAATTCTGCTATTCAAGTGTTAAATTTACTGCAGGTGTCGAGTCTTAAAATATTGAGTATAAAAATCTCTTCTTGTTCACCACTCCTTCAAACCTGTTAAGTAATATCATTCCATTCTTAATCCCTTCCCTACCAAGCACTTCATAGTTGTCAAATTGTTAGCATAACATTTATTTGAAACTAAGGGTGCATAAATATATCATAACAAACCAATTCTGTGTATTGATAGCTTTGCTTTTGCCTTTTATACAATTTGTACTTTCCCTCATTCATTCATCCTTTATAAAAAAAAATATTTGGGATATAAAACTCTTCGGGTAATATACGGTGTCCTTTATCTTGCAATATTTCATATCATGTCTGAAATGCTAGTATAAATGCTAAAATGCAGTACATGTTACAATACTAGATAAATCAAAATGGTCAAATACCTTGCTTACAGGTAAGGTCCTCAATGCATTACTAATGAAAATAGCAAAAATGTCAAATGAATATATGCATTTATGCATAATGACCATATATCTCTGTAAATTTGAAATGCCCATTTTTATTTTATTTTTTTATAACTGTTCATGTACTGTAAACTGTGTTTATTAAGAAATGTTGGAACTCAGTAACCTTTGCAAATATAGTAAGGGTACTGAGTACCTACCCACTGCATTAGAACCCTAACTTTTTGCACAATTTGGTATGTTCATGTAATTATTCCTTTAACCCCTTAAGGACGGCGGGCATTCTATGCTGTCCTTGGGGAACTGGCTCTAAACGCCAGAGGGTGGCATAGAACGCCCAAATCGTCCTATGTACTTACCGTGGTCGCCGGCGATCCTATCTAAAGGATACAAAGCACCTTATTCAAGAACTTGACTCAATAGAATGGCAGAACGAATTCATATGGGCCACACTGGATGTGACGCCATTGTACACAATCATTGACCACGAAACTGGGATAGAAGCCGTTAGAATTAATTTGAGCAAAGATGTAGAAATAGACCCACACTTTGGCAATTTTCTTATCAAATCCATTCAGTTCATTTTAACTCATAACTTTTTTAATTTTAATGAAGAATTATTTTTACAAATCAAAGGTACCGCCATTGGCACCAAGTTTGCACCAAGTTATGCGGATATATTTATGGATTATTGAGAAAGGACGTCCATTTGGACAAATAACCCATTTGGTGCAGACTTGGTGCTCTGGAGGCGGTACATTGATGATATTTTAATTATATGGCGTGATTCACCAGATAGTCTTAATGATTTTTTTAATTATGTCAACCAAAACTCCATGTCCCTAACTTTTACTCCAATGGTTGGTCCCACTCAGATCAATTTTTTGGACCTTACAATTTATATAGAAGACAGTTCAATTAAGACAAGAACTTTTTTTAAATCAATTGATTCAAACAGTTTCATCGACATCAAAAGTGGCCACCACCCAGGTTGGTTTAAGGGAGTTCCAAAAAGTCCGTTTATTAGAATTCGCCAAAACTGTAGTGACCTCACTTCTTTTTATACACAGGCTAATGTTCTTAAAGCTCGTTTTTTATATAAAGGCTACCCAGAAGATCTCCTAGATGTTGAAATAAAAAAGGTCGGCAATCTTAATAGGAATTATCTGCTTTTGGATAGGAAGAAAGGTTCCTCCACGAATTCTGATTTTGAATTCGCTTTTAACACTCGTTTTAACTCTAAATCTTTTGAAATTTATCAGGATCAGCAGGAGACATTGGTGGATTTTATTGGAAGACGATTTTTTAAAAAACCGACTACCCTATAACCTTAAAGTGATTTTTAGAAAAGGAACTAGTTTTAAAGATATTTTGGCACCCAGCACTTTTTATTCTATGAGACCTAAGGCACTAAATCGGGAAAAAGGGGTTTTCTCTTGTGGCAGCTGCAAAGGCTGTAAACACAAACATTGTGTTATTACAAAGTTCCAGAGCAATCAAACTCATGAGAAATTTCAAATAAAGAATCATATCACTTGTTCCTCTACTCGTGTCATTTAACTCCTGGAGTGTGGTTGTGGCATGCAGTATGTTGGACGGACAAGTAGGAAATTAAAAATTAGAATTTTGGAACATGAGAACAACATTAGGAAAGGTCTGCAGACACATTCAGTCCCTAGTTCATTGTTCAAAATACCCCAAATTTAATATGAATAATTTGGGATACTCTGCCATAGAGCAAGTCACTTTAAACCACAGAGGTGGTGATCTGATGACAAAACTAAGACAGAGAGAGGGTTTTTGGATCCATAGACTGCAGACTCTACAGCCTAGGGGCCTTAATGTGGATTTCGATTTGGTTTGTTTTTTGTAATCGGCTTTTTCTTTTTTTTTTCTTTTTTTCTTTCTTATTATATTTTTTGTTCCTTCTATAATAGTTAACTTTATTATTCAAAACTTATATTTTATTTTGATTGTTCATTTTATTAATTAGGTTTCATTTTACACAAGTATTTAGATTTTTTTATTCGGAGTCCACATGAAAATAAATTTTTATTTTCAAGTTTTATATTTTCTCAATGACATTATTATTTGAATTGTCTAACAACTATAATGACCTTTTTCTCTCTCTCTCTCAGTCTAGTCTGAAGTATAAATTTTTTGAGTGCACTTTAATTATAGTTCCATATTGATCTGAAGGTATTATTGTATCAACTCTTAATGTTTTGTTATTATGTATATTTTTTCTCTCTGATTGTTTTTATGGACATTGATTTCCAGGATGCGTCTGGAATGCATCCCCTAGTGTGGAAAGCACGACGGAGCCCCTCGATTAAGTTATCCATGCTATTAACTTCCGCGATGCATCTGGAATGCATCCCCCAGCATGGAACGCAAAACAGAGCCGTCTGATGATGTCATCTATGCGACAGACGGACGTGAATAAGCAATCAAGATGCTATTGAATCAACCTGTAAGGACTCCATCCTGATGGGAGGGTATCCGCGGGAATTGTTTACTGTATTTAAATGCTTTATTTTTTTCCGTATTGAACAGCTGCACTTTTGGAGATCTGTAATTATCACTTTGATCCTGAGGAAGTTCAGTTGGCTAAACGAAACGCGTAGGTCCTGTTTTTAGTGTTAGAGTTTCTTTTATTAAGTGTTCTTGCATAGCAAGACCACTTAATGTTATCTCACATATATATTATTATTATTATTAAGTGTTCTTGCATAGCAAGACCACTTGCATAGCAAGACCACTTATTGTTATCTCACATATATATTAAGTGTTCTTGCATAGCAAGACCACTTAATGTTATCTCACATATATATTATTATTATTATTATTATTATTAAGTGTTCTTGCATAGCAAGACCACTTAATGTTATCTCACATATATATTATTATTAAGTGTTCTTGCATAGCAAGACCACTTAATGTTATCTCACATATATATTATTAAGTGTTCTTGCATAGCAAGACCACTTAATATTATCTCACATATATATTATTATTATTAAGTGTTCTTGCATAGCAAGACCACTTAATGTTATCTCACATATATATTATTATTATTATTATTAAGTGTTCTTGCATAGCAAGATCACTTAATGTTATCTCACATATATATTATTATTATTATTATTATAGCAAAATTTGCCACCCTAACTCCTCCCACAGTTTTTACACTACATAGACAAAAATTTACCAAAACGTGCAGATTGTTCCCGATCGGATTGTTATTACTTTGTGGAACGTTTCGCCGAATGGTTCACGGAATATCGTCGTTCTTGTGGCGAAATTTGTCCCATAGGAATGAATGGCAAAGCTAGAGTGGGAGCTGGCAAAAGCTGAAAAATCAGGACATGAGTTCTAAACTGCCAACACTCCCTCATTTTCAAGCCCACCTACACAAATCTTATATCAAAACGTTCAGCTATCCCTGCTGCCACTAGAAATGTCCACGGCTAAGCCATAGTCCTGATAGTTTTCACAATATGACCATTTGTTTGCAACTCATGCCTTCCATTGACATTCATTGAAACTTCACTCTGCAAAGCTCAAATTTGAAGGGCAATTTCTAAACTGCGACTGTGCCTTCATTTTTAATACTTCAGAGACATACTATGCATCAAAATGTAGGTCTGGATCTTGTGATTCTCACAATATAAAGCTCTTCGCTGTAGGAGTTATAGTTTTTAAGATACGACCGTTTGAAGATGGCACCCACCAAAAATACTCTGACCTGTGCTGCAGCAGCAAGTGATGTCATAGACAAGGCCTTTTGAACACCTGCTAATGTTTTTATAAATGTATGGTTTAATGTAACTGTGCAACAACGCTGCAATTAAATGTGCTATATAAACGATAACAGTTACTCATTCACTCCAGTTGTAGACTACTGGTGAGGCAAGAATACTTCTGCCACAATTTCCCCTAGAAATTGTAGCTTTTCTAAGGCTATTATTATTACATTATAGCAAAATTTGCCACCCTAACTCCTCCCACAGTTTTTACACTACATAGACAAAATTCTAACAAAACATGCAGATTGTTCCCGATCGGATTGCTATTACTTTGTGGAACGTTTCACCGAATGGTTCACGGAATATCGTCGTTCTTGTGGCGAAATTTGTCCCATAGGAATGAATGGCAAAGCTAGAGTGGGAGCTGGCAAAAGCTAAAAAATCAGGACATGATTTCTAAACTGCCACCACTCCCTTATTTTCAGGCCCACCTACACAAATCTTATATCAAAACGTTCAGCTATCCCTGCTGCCACTAAACATGTCAATGGCTAAGCCATAGTCCTGATAGTTTTCACAATATAATCATTTGTTTGCAAATAACGCCGTCCATTGACATTCATTGAAACTTCACTCTACAAAGCTCAAATTTGAAGTGCAATTTCTAAACTGCGACTGTGCCTTCATTTTTAATACT
>OW240913.1:278489400-278529295 GCA_933207985.1 Pelobates cultripes
CATGGTTGGGTGCAGAGAGTGATTTGCATCGCTGGGAGTGTTAAAGCCATGGAACAGCGTAAAGCCATTCTGTTTAAAACCAAGCACAAATTTGCCAGTCTTGACCTCACTGACACCCAAGGCTTGTCAAAGACACCCAAGTCTTGTTATTTGGCAATTCCTTTATAAAGGATCTGGGGCGCTTCGTGGGGGCATTTACTGCCCTTGATAAGGAACAGTTGTTTGTTTCAGGGGCAGGTCTCTACCAGGGCCAGATCCCGCAGTTATTTCCAATCCCATGGCTCTGGACGAGGCTCCTTCCAGCACTGCTCCACCTAACAGGAGGCGAGGACTCTGTCCCCTTTCTTCTCAACACAGGGACAACTATGGCGGTAGAGAGGTTTCCGTGGAAATTCCAGCTCAAGATGCCCATAAGGTAAGTTTACATGCACCTCAAGTTTTTTCTCATGTTTCCATAGGGACAGACTCTGTAATTTTTTGACAGCTTGGTCAGTGATAACCTCATGGGTGCTCGACATGGTTCAACGTTTCCAGACAGAACTCGTGGGAATGCCCTACAATATTCTGTCTCCTTTAATGAAATGATTCTACCTTCGGGGGCCGCAGATTGATCGACGAGGAATTGTTTTCTCTCCTGGGCAAAGAGGTGATCGAACTGGCCCCCATGGCACCCTAAAGGGTTCCTAAGCAAAATTTTCCTTGTGGAAAAGAATGGTGGACAGATGCTCCCTGTCATCAACTTATGCATGCTCAATTCTATGGTGACCTACCACCATTTCATGATGGAGGGCATCCACTTTCTGAGGCACCTCCTCCTATGCAGGTTTGGTTGGCGAAACTAGATTTGAGGACGGTTATCTGACGGTTCTGGTGGTCAAACCTTCTCGGGATCTACTTCACTTTTGTTGGAAGGACAGAATTTGCCTCTTTACATGTCTTCCATTTGGTCTCTCCTCGGCACCTTGGTGCTTCACAAAGCTGTTACTCCAGGTGATGGCCTGGCTACGCAGTCTACCTGGACAACATACTACTCATGGCTCAGGAGCGTTCCACCCTTACGCAACTCTCTTGACTGGGGTTCATCATGAACTGGGAGAAATCCTGCCTGACCCCATCCAGGAGCACAGCATTTATGGGTTTCCTCGTGGATTCAGAGGAGGAATCGTTGAGCCTTCCGTGGCACCAAGATTAGGACGATCAGCAAGGATCCTTTGCAGATCACTTCTCTGCCTGCAGATCACCCTATGTCATTTAGCATGGCTCATTTGCTTGTTGTCCTTGTCTATCCAGGTGGTGTTTCCGGCCCCTCTCCACTACAGAGCCCTTCAGCGTTTGAAGATAACTCACCTATGCAAGGGCAAGTCTTACACAGACCTGGTTACACTGGATGGCGAAACAAGGGACGAACTGCAATGGTGGATTCTAAACCTGTCTGCAAGAAAAGGCAGGGCGATCTTCGGAATATCAACCGGAATTGACCATAGACTTGGACACGAGCCTCCATGACTGGGGGGTCTACTGCGAAGGTGTTTCGACGGGAGGTAATTGATCAGATACCGAGTCCCTGCTCCACATCAATGCATTGGAATTCCTGGCAGGCTCCTTTATGATCCAGAGCTTCGTGAGAGACGAGGCTCATGCGTGCTTTTATCTCCACTTGGACAACATCTCAGCTGTAAGGTATGTCAACCACATGTGCGACAGTTGGCGGTTCTAGCAAGGTTCGTGAAGGAATTTTGAAAGTTTTGTCTGGCTCTGAACTTGGTGGTCCAGACAGAATATCTACCGGGTCTGCACAACTTCCAGGCAGATTGGAGTTGACGGTATCTCTCGGACAGCAGCGACTGGAAATTGGAAGCGGAGGTGTTCTCAGCTGTGTAGCCTCTTTTGGGTCCTTTTTATCAACCTATTTGCATCACGGCTCAACCCCCAACTACCGTGGTTCTTCAGTTGGAGACTGGACTCGACGACGGAGGCCGCGGACGCATTCCTGAAGGACTGGCATGGAAACCTCCTGCGTGCATTTCCCCCATTCTCCATGATTCCTCTCACACTCCTTCAGGTCCGCCGCCATCAGGCTGAACTGGTCCTAGTGGCTCCCTTTTGGGGGATGCAGTCTTGGTTCCCTAAACTTCTGGAGATGTCGGTGGTTTGCCCCAGACTGTTGCAGTCTTTCCCAGGTCTACTTTGTGATCCGTCCCAATGTTGTCACCCTCTGCTTGTGGACAGATCCCTTCTTCTCATGGCATGGTGGATTTCAGGGGACTCTGGGAGGTCCAGAGAGTTAGACGATCATACGGGTCAGCTTGGCGATCTCGGGCTGGCTGGAGCCTGGCTAGGAACGTGGATCCCATTTCAGCCCCTGTGAGCACAATTCTGCAATTCCTGATGTCTCTCTTTGAAGCCGGTAGGGCTTACCAGATGATCAACCTGTACAGGTCAGCCATATCTTCTACCCATCATGGTTTTGATGGCTGTCCTGCAGGCCAACATCCTACATGGTTCCCATCTTTCTCGTCTGCCCAGGCTTTGTTATTCCTCCACTTGGGATGTTTCTGTTGTTTTGTCTTTTATCAATGCCTGGCCTTCTAATTCAGATCTCTTGTTATGCCAGTTGTTGGAAAAATTAGCTTGTAATTTTTGCCTCATCTCTTGCAAGAGGGTGTTGGATGTCCGTGCTTTGGATTTTGATACCCAGAGGGTGTGACTTTCAATAATTCCAGGCGTACTAAGACTTCTATTAAGTTGGTGTTGTATTCCGCATTACCTTCGGCACTGGCATTATGTCCTGTGGCTTGCTTACACGAATATCAGGACCGTACCAGGCCAGGCCGTTCCGTGTCTACACCCCAATTTTTCCTGTCTTTTCATACTCCTTTTGCTCCGGTAGTGAGCACCACATTGTTCCGCTGGTTGAAATGGATGTTGGGCCAGGCTGGTATCGACACTTCTGTTTTTGGCGCTCATTCTGCTAGTGGTGCTTCTGCCTCTTCGATTATGGCATCAGGCGCACATTTGAAGGATATTATGAGAATGGCCAACTGGTTGCAGGAATCAACGTTTCATGAATTTTATTTTCGACCTGTTGCTCATGTATTTTCTGCGGTGGTTGGTCAGTTTTAAACTTGCAATATGAGCCTCCATGTCTTGTAATAAAGTTACATGATTTTGCTATTACGTGACGAAAAGTCATGATTTTCTTAAAGACACGGAGGGGAGTATTGTCAGCTTGTATTTCTATGTGTTTTTCCCACCCATGTTGCTCATTGTATGTGATTGGACTCAATGGTACGGTAAGTGGGGCATTGTATTTACGGGGGTTTGGCTTGGCTATACCTGTTTAGACTTTTGGGATGTGGACTGTTGACCATTTTGGGATTTAGATTAATGCTTATAAGTTATCTGGCCTTGATGTTGGTCTATACCACCAATTTAACCCTGTGCTCCTTTTTTTTTAATGTTTTCACAGCCTGATCAGGACCTATTTGATGTTCTTTCATCTGCCTTTGAGGAACGTCTTCTTATTTGGAGCTGTTCCGTTGCTGTTCCTGATTTGTTTCCTGTTATAGGTTCAGTGGCCCTGTGTTAACAGCTATGGACTTCTATGTTTCATTTGCTGATGGATTACATCTGCTGGTTTCCTGTTTTGCAGACTTTATGTTATGGTGTGTCACATCTTCAAGAAAGAGGAAGGTCTTAGGGAGGTGCCTACTATTATACTGAGACTTGGTCGGAAGCGGTCTATGTATGCATTATTTTTCATACTGTTTGTTTTCTTTGCTGCTATTGGTGGACAGTAAGGAAAGGGATATGAAATACTCGCCTCCGTGTCTTTAATAAAATCATGATTTTTCATCATGCAATAGCAAAATCATGTCATTATATTGTTACAATGGCATCTGTCAAGGGGTGTGATATATATTAGGCAGCAAGTGAACAGTCAGTTATTGAATTTCATGTGTTGGAAGCAAATGGGCAAGCAAAAAGCTCTGAGTTACTATCTAAATGAAGCACTATTCACTCTCCTTTGTTTCAGGTCTTATGGCTGTGTGTTTAAAGCCATCCATAAGGAGTCCGGACAGGTTGTTGCTATCAAACAAGTCCCCGTCGAATCTGATCTGAACTAATTATGATGGCTTTCGTCAGAGCATCTCCAAAATGGCAAGTCTTGTGGGTTATTCCCATTATGCAGTGGTTAGTACCTACCAAAAGTGGTGCAAGGAAGTACAACCAGTGAACCGGCATCAGAGTTTTGGGCACCAAAGGTTTACTGATGTATGTGGGGAGAAAAAGCTAGCCCGCCTAGCCTGATTACACAGAATAGCTACTATAGTTCAAATTGCTGAAAAACTTAATGCTGGCCATGATAGACAGGTGTGAGAACATACAGCACATCTCGGTTTGCTGAGTATGAGGCTGCATAGCCACTGACCAGTCAGAGTGCCCATGATGACACCTGCCTGCCACTGAAAACGCTTTCAGTGGGGATGTGAGCCACAGAACGGGATCATTGAAAGCACCTTTAATGGGGATGTGAGTCACAGAACTGGACCATGGAACCTGATCTGATAAATAACATTTTATATTAGATCAGATGTATGGCCGGGTGCATTGTTTACCTGGGAAGAGATGGTAGCAGGATGCACTATGGTAAATATTATTGCAAACCACGTTCACCCCTTCATGACAATGGTGTTCCCTGACAGTAGTGGCCTCTTTCAGCAGCATAATGCACCCTATGTTGTTTAGGAATAGTTTGAGGAACATGATAAAGAGTTTAAGGTGTTGACTTGGGCTCCAAATTCCCCAGATCTCAATCTGATTGAGCATGTGTGGGATGTTCTGGAACAGCAACCTGCTGTATATGCTGCTAATGTCTTGAGTACCAGATACCAGAGACACGTTCAGAGTTCTTATGGCGTCCATGCCTCAACACATCAGAACTTTTTTGGCAGCACAAGAGGGACCTACACAATATGAGGCAGGGGGGTTTAGTGTTGTGGCTGATCAGTCTATAACCTAGTGTCTTTTCTGGATTCATCCCACTTACTCCTTCTGATATTCATTGTGTATAATGCTAGTGGCTTGGTCAGCATTGTTTGTTACTCAAGTGATGTTAAATGCAGTAGTCTTTCCACATCTTAAATTTTGCTTGATTTATACAAAACCATACATTAATGCTTGCTTTACTTCCTTTAAATAAGTGCACGCACCAACCAGCTTTTATAGGTTTTCATAAAAGCTTCTACTTCTACTTTTTTTTTTTTTTTATTCTGTTCATATGTTAGAAAAACTATTAACGGCTATTTATCAAAGGGATAATTCAAAGTGAAGTTCAAATTTAAGGCCAGGGTAGCTAAACTGCAAACATAGCTGACTTAGAGAATCTTTCATTGTGACTATTTTGACCTTAAATTTGAAACTGACTTTGAATTCACTTTCAATCCTGACTTTAGTCAATCACCTTTCCTTTTAGATCAGGTGGATGAGCGGCTGCATGTGCGTCGTCTACCTGAGGAAGAGCAGCAGGATGCACAATGAGAATAATGCAGGCCAGCTGAGGCAGTGTTATGCTCTAGGCCAGGGGTTCCCAACCCAGTCCTCAAGTAATCCATACCAGCCAGGATTTAGGGATTACGCTGTTGTGTCTAACATGTTTTTTTTTTTTTTTTTTTAAACATCTTAGACACAACTGGGTAATTCCTAAATCCTGGACTGTTAGTTAATACCTGAGGACTGGATTGGGAACCACTGCTCTAGGCCTCTAGGCAATGTTCCTCTGGAAAACATTGTGTCCTAGCATTCATGTGGGTGTTACTTTGACACATACTACCTAGCTAGAGATTATTGCAGACCATATATACCCCTTCATGGCAATGGTGCTCCCTCATGTCAGTGACCTTTTTTCAGCAGGATAATGCACCCTGTCACACCATAACAATTGTTTAGGTGTGGTTTGAGGAACATAACAAAAAGTTTAAGGTGTTGCTTTGGCCTCCAAACTCCCCATATGTCAATCCAATTGAGCATATTTGAGATGTGTTGGAACAACAAATCTATCCATGGAGACCCCATGCAAGATACCACAGGGCACATTCAGAGGTCTTGCGGAGTCTATTTTGGTAACATGAGAAGAACCTACATGATATTAGGCAGGTAGTTTTTAATGTTGTGGCTGATCAGTTTATATACCCATGTATTTTACTCCAGCATATAATGCAGCACTTTAAAGTTCAATGTGGGTTTATAACAAATGCAAAGCAAACTATAATAGATATTAACAGGAAATGAGAGGTTATAGAGGACCCTGCTTGAACTAGCTTATCTAGAGGACTTGGTACTTATATTTAATTTTCTACAATTTATACTTTCATCACTGAAGCTGGAAATGTTATGTTTCAAGGTCAGAATGCAAAATTAAGAACATATAAGAAAAGTAAGTATTTTTATTGCTTAGATATATTGAACTTAAAGTACAAAGCGAATAAGATCAAGCACATCTCTCCGATAAGGCAAGAATATTAGGCAGCAAACAACCATTGAAAGAATTCCATAATCCAACCCTCAATCTGACATAATCTTTTTATGTACTATGTTGACCATAGGTTGTTCACAGTATACATAGAAATTGCCCTAATGAGGATACAACTAACACTTGCAGATTTTATCTGGGAACCATTGAAATTGCTATCACAATTTTAGGATAAGATCTTTGTGGCTGAGCAATCATAGATCATGTGGGAAATTAAGAAAAATACGAAGAAAATAAAGAACCATAGAACATTCTACAGAAGATCAATGTAAAGTAATAGAAATGTATCTGTGGATCGTAAAATGCTCTGTTCACGTAAGTCAACATTACTCAGTGGTTTGATTTGCAATGTTTGCCGTTGCTGTGCTTGGATTGATTGAGGTTGTGATCTAATATCTAAATCTTCAACATAAATTTAAAGTGATACTCTTAGCACCAAAACATCTTTAGCATAATTAGGTGGTTTTAGTATATAGGTCATGCACCAACAGTGTCACTGCTTAATTCTCTTCTGTTTTGAAGTTAAATCACTCTGTTTAGCTGTGACTTACTCAGCTTCCGTGAAAAAGAGTTTTATTTATTTACAGCTCAGTGTGTTTATTTAAGAAGTCCTTATCTCCTTCTTTGTTAATTGAACTTTAATCACACTCAGAAGACTGCTGCATGCAATTAAAGAGCAGAGAAGAGAAAAAAAACAACTATATTAACCCCTTAATGATGGCGGGCATGCTATGCCATCCTTGGGGACACGGCTCTAAATGCTGGCGGGGAGCTTATTACGTCCTGGCCACTTACCTGCTCGCTGGCAATCCCCCGCTGGTGATTGCGATGGGGGGACTTGCCTGGCATCCCAGGGAGTCCCCCTGCATCTGATCCAGCCCTCCTGGGCCATGTGATTATGAGGTCCTTGCGAGGACCTCACGATCACATGGACGGAATAGCCGTCCATAGCAGTGCCAGCAGGGGGAATGCCTGGAATGACAGGTAGTCCTTCTGCTGCCTGAAAAAAAGTGAAATAAAAGTTAAAATATAGTGTAAAATAAAATATATATATATGATCCAAGTATATATATATATATATATATATACATATATATATATATATATATATATATATATACACACACACATACACAGTCTACGTGTATTTTAATATTAATATAGAAAAAATTATATATATATATATATTAATATCAAAATACACACAGAATGATATTAATGATATATATATATATATATAATTATAATTTTATATATATATATATATTATAAATATATAAATACGTTAAAAAAATATATATGTATATATGTGTAATTTCGTTCAAACTGTATTTTGATATTAATATATATATATATATATATATATACATTAATATCAAAATACACTTAGAACAAAATAATATATATATCTATATACATAAATACATATGTATATATAAATGTTGAGGAATTACTTCATAGAATCTTGATTGGATCATATACATTGCATACAAATATGAAAAATAAAAATATATAATATAGCGCAGATTGTAGCACACATGTGCAATTTAGGTGAGGTAGATAAATGGTTCACTCACATTTTCAAGAGCCTATATTATTGGCTCTGTAAACTGGACTGGTATGCTTTTTAGGGCAGCATCCCACCACTATTTCTTGCTGAAATCTCTCTCCGGGAAGATAAAAACAATAGAAACATCCAAGGTGTAATATAGTTGATATAAGGATATCTTGGATAAAATGTAAATAGGTATTATGCTCACTTTTTTAGAGCCTTAAAGTCCTGGCTCTGAGGGTGGTAGGCTTTGTGCCACTCTAAGGGGGTTGGCACTTTCCACAAATTAGGTACTTGCGGCTTCTGTGGACTTTATATAAAATAAAATCTATTTATTAATACAAATGAGTAGAGTTGAGTGGACACCTGGATGTTCGGACTTGACCCCAAACCCGAACCCCATTGAAGTCAAAGGGGACGTGATCTTTTGGACACTAAAATGCCTCTAAAAAAGACCTGGAAAGGGCTAGAGGGCTGCAAAAGGTAGTAAAATGGGGGTAAGAGTACTACAATGGCCCTACAAACAAATGTGGATAGGGAAAACACTTAAAATAACATAAAAATTAAAAATACAGCTGAGCCATAAAATACCACTAGATGGAATCTTAAATTTTAGCTTTGAAAGAACATAAATCAAAATCTAAAGCATGGCTGTCAGGAAGATCAACAGAATTATTCATTTGAGAGAGGGTTGGAATGCAGGGTATTCTCTTGTTCAAACTGAGCTCAACTCCTGATGCATGGAGAAAAGGCCTTCACAAGCCTCTGCTATTGTGTACATAGTTTATACTAAGTGACCCATAGGTTGAGGAGGTGGTGACCGTGGCGGTGTAGGTGGAAGCAGCAGTGGAGGTAGCCAACAGTGTTTTTATATATATATATATATATATATATATATATATATATATATTTTAATTGGGATAGCACCCAAAATATTGGGACATATAAAAAAAGAAAACTGTTCCGCAGAGCAACTGACCCGTGCGTGCTGCATCTGAAACTCCACTATCGCCTGCTTCTGCTCGCACAGTCTCACGAGGCGATGAGGGGGAAGGCCGAAGTTACACTGCAGCGCAGACAGGCGAGCAGCAGCAGGGTGAGAATGCTGAAAGTGCGCACAGACAGCCCGCACTTTCTGCAGCAGCTCTGATATATCTGGGTATACACCGTGGCGGTGTAGGTGGAAGCGGCGGTGGAGGAGGAGGAGGCAACAGGAGTCAAAGCTGTGTACCCATATAAAGATTGTCAAACGTTGTATCCTGGAACTGTGTCCCATCCGGTTACTGGTGAAATGGGTCTGACCTATTCTAATCAAGGGGATAACCATTGTTAACCAGGTCCCGCTTCAATTGGTGGCAAGCGGCGGGATCCCATGTCCCTGCCAACAGACACATGGACTACAGTGCTCTAAAGCGACCTACACCGCAGGACTTGTGTGGAGCCATAGGAATAATGCCTGGTGGTCGTAACAAGGCCAAATTGACTGCTGTGCTCATGGAGGATGACCAGGCATGCAGTGAGGCAACGAACCCCAGCCAGGGGCAGGAGATGAGGATGAAGTGCGCAAGGAGGCTGAACGGCGCCTGGCATATTACCGAGAGCCACCCTCAGAGGAGATTGTCAGCAGGACCTTTTTGGAGGTTCAAGCCTATGTCCTTGCCAATGAACCCAGATGAAGGAAGAAGGGAGCAGAGGGCGCCGGGAAGCACAACCACCCTGGCCCAAAAGCTACCATACAATGCCTTCAAAGACTTCAAGGAAGCAGAAGAAGGCATTGATGACATGCGCGGACATTACCCAGGGTTTACCAATGCCATATTTGGTGTGGGAATGGGTTAGGGAAAGACAGGTGTGCAAAGAATACTGGAAATTGGGCGAAACAACACAGAAATATAAAGTTTTAGTACATAATTATTTTAGATAAAGTATACTTATATCCATCAAGTTCAAAAATGAAATAAAACCTTACACCTTGGTTTATATTTGTGTTTTAATTTTTGAGTTTTTGCAAGCAGAAGAAGTCCTGCATCCCAAAAAAACCTTATTGGTATTAATAAAGGTTAGGGTGGGTTTCTTTTTTATATTATTGTTAATAATTATTTGAGGTTAGGTGCACCTCTAAAGATTATTTTGGGTTTTTCGGGTATGAGGTTCAATAGTTGTGGGTCTTGTTTTAGGATCGACCAGTGTCTATTAAGTATTTTCTTGATTCCTCTATGATTAAAACTGTAATTGCACACAATAGCGATGACAGCCATGGGAACGTTGTGTGCCCCCTCTTATGCTAATCTCTACCTTGGTACCTGGGAGAATCAAATTTTAAATGAGCCTCATTTTCGAAAATATTCAGAGTTGATATCATGTTGGAAAAGGTACATCGATGATGTACTAATTATTTGGACAGAGTCTATAAAGGATTTTGAGGACTTTGTCAAACTCCTTAATATGAAAGATCTCAATTTGAGATTCACCAGTGAGATTGGTGGTAAGCAAATTAATTTTTTGGATATAACCATTACAATAAAAGAGGGAGGGAAAGTAACAACCACCCTTTTTAAGAAACAAACAGCCACTAATGGTCTCTTGAATTGGGCCAGTTACCATCCACAATCACTTAAGGCTGGCATTCCAATAGGCCAATACTTGAGATTAAGGCGTAACTGTTCATCTACAGAGGACTTTAAGATCAAAGCCTGGGATCTTAGGAAAGCCTTCAAAGAAAAGGGTTACCCGAATAGGGTCTTACGTAGAGCATATGCTAGAGCTATCAGTACTAATCGGGATACACTCCTTATTGATGATAATGCACAATTACAGGATAAAAAATTGATCAGGTTATTGCCACATATGATGC
Source organism: Pelobates cultripes (assembly GCA_933207985.1). Taxonomy (NCBI): domain Eukaryota; kingdom Metazoa; phylum Chordata; class Amphibia; order Anura; family Pelobatidae; genus Pelobates; species Pelobates cultripes. The sequence goes on from OW240913.1 coordinate 278,500,339, forward strand.
CGGTTGGGATTATATGATGGGGACGCTTAGGCGTTACTGGCTGATCCTTAAGTCTGATCCACACTTAAAACAGGTAATTACTTCTTTTCCCTCTGTGACTGCAAGGAGAGGAAAAAACTTTCGAGATACCTTGGTACAAAGCCACCTAGCACCTCTGAAAAGATGGCTCAATAATTATTTACCCAAGGGCACATGTAAGTGCGGGCATTGCAGTGCATGTGAGTTTATTGGAAAAAATTCCAAGGAGTTCACAGATAGCAATAACATCAATACGTTCCCGGTTCGATCATTCTTTAATTGCAGAACAGAGGGAGTGATTTATTTACTTACCTGTTCATGTGGTATAAAATATGTGGGGAAAACCTTTAGACCCTTCAAATAAAAAATTAGGGAACATGTTAATTCAGTTAGGAGACCTTTAGAAACCCCAATATCCCGCCATTTGAAAATATACCATTCAAACTCTTCTAAAAAGATAAGATTCATGGGAATTGAGCATATCCCACAGACCCAAAGGAGAGGGGATTGGGATGTAAAATTGAGACCCTCTCGCCTGCAGGACTGAACAAGGGTTTCTCATTTGCCGCTTTTCTGTGATCACTCTCTATTTTAGATGTGATACATAATAAGGATATCCCTACTAAGTCCGTTTATATGAACAGTAGGTTGAACAATTGTATATAGTTATTGTTCATTTAAATATATATACCACTTTTGTATGTGGTTTTTTTTTTCACTTTGGTAACTTGTATTGGTATCAATCACTAAACTTAGTGAAATATACAGCAGCATATCTACCAATTAGACAGTTCTTAATATCCACTCTTCTTTCTACTTTGAAGGCAATAATAACTGATATGATGGGGTTGTAATAACTTTCAGCCTAATATAGCTGATTTGGATCCTTCATGGTTTATTGAACAACCATAGGGGTAATTATATTATTGCCCATTATTAGGAAGTTAGGATAAATTAATGAATCTATGTCTACATTAATAGAAGGATTGATATACTGCAGTATGATTATTTCGACATTGAGATTTATTTCCATTTATTCTCGCTGTAGCTTAATCACTATTAATAAGATCTCATGGTTCGTGTAGCATTTGAGGGGAGATTCTGTCCCATTTACATATGAAATACATGATTTAGTGGCTTAAGTTTTATAATATATTCTCCCCCTGCCTCACTGTCATCCTCGGTGATTTCGGATGATGAAGAGAGGGGGAGTACCAGTCTTGCTGTGTGGAGCTAGTATTGTCCAATGGGGACTGTTCTGGTGGGAGGTAGTGTAGTCTTCGTCACTGGATGACGTGATCTTGCCACTCCCACTTTATGTGACTGGTCTCCCCATGTGTACATCGTCTGATTTGGAGATCCTTCCGTGACGCCCCCTGGTCACATGTCCTGACTAGTGACCAATCGGAAGGTAGAAAATACGGCAGTGTAAGCTCATGTGGGTGCACACAGCAGACAAGCTGATTGCTACAATGTGTATATAAGCAGATACAAGGTTACATCAAAGTTTACTTTTCCTGATGAAGGCGTATTAGAGTGCCAAAACGCGCGTCGAGCTAATAATTATCTTCTTTCTTTTTTTGTTTTGTTCACTTGGTAGCACAGAGTTATGGATTATTTAATTTAAGTAAATTCATTTTTTCTAGCTTTCTGGACAGGCAGGGAGAGGGTTACAGGGTTACAGGTAGGCACGAGGTATATAGGAATAGGACTTTTCTTATTAGTGGCTTTTGTTTGGGCTTGGGATTTTGGGAGTCTTTCTTCCCTCTTTTAGGGGGTATCTATATGTATCCCTTAATTAACCAAGCCGTGTCCTTCCTTTATTCACCTGTTTTTTCTATTCTTAAGCTTTGATGTAATGTAATCTAGGCTTGCATAGAGATCTAGGTATAGCCTGGGTATATTGAGCAGGATAGTAGTCTGGGTCTGGATGTGCTTTGACACACCATTCCCTCTACCCTGGTCTCCCCAATTTTTTATGTCTGTTTTAAACTGTTTTCATCATTAGGACTATTAAAGGTAGGGACTCCTTCCCATTGGTTAGTCTTCTGTTTAGGACCTTACGGTCCTACTTTTTTCTTTTTCTACGCGAATTTATTTATGGCTGATTGGGAATGCCATTTTATATTACAGGACCAAGGCTGGGTGGAGGGCCTCGTGACCTATCGCAGGTATATAGATGACTTGCTTTTTTTATCTAGAAAGGCACGGAAGACACTTTAAAGAATTTTATTGAAAACCTAAATAACAATGAATGGGGAATAACTCTTACCACAAACTATAGTAAAACACAAACAGTATTTTTAGACCTTAACATATTTATTGAAGAAAAGAAAATCAAAACCAGCACCCACTTCAAAACCTTGGACGTAAACAGCTTTAAACATATCTCAAGCTGTCACTACGAACCATGGCTTAAGAGTGTCCAAAAATCCCAGTTTCTTCGCATTAGAAGAAACTGTACAGAAGATGATAAGTTTAAAGAACAAGCTAACAAATTAAAGACAGACGTATTGGAAAAAGTTATAAAGAAATAAATTTAGAGCGAGATTACCAACAAATATTACAAACTAACAGAAATACACTTTTAAAAGAAAAAACACCTATAAACAAGACACAAAAACTTGAACTTAAAAACTTGAAAATTAAAAAAAGGCATATTACTAAATTCAAAAACTCCGAACAAGACGAAGAATTTAAAATTAAGGAACTAATTACCTGTCACTCGGTAAACGTTGTTTATTTAATGGAATGTACATACGGCTTAAAATATGTAGGCCACACCAAAAGGAACCTCCATACGAGAATAGAGGAACACATTAGAAACATTAAAAAAGGTTATGAAGGACACAGTGTCACAACATTTTAAAATCAAACATAATAATGACCCAAGCAACCTTCAATTTATGGGTATCCAGAAAGTAACAGGGAATTGGCGAGAAGGAGATTTAATAAAGAATTTGGGGCAAAATGAAATGAAGTGTATCTTCAATTTGGGAACATTGTATCCTCAGGGTCTAAATATGGCTTTGAGCGCTGCAACTTTTTTTAGACTTTTAGGAACATTATTTTACAATATAAGGTTTTTACCCTTAAACCTCTATTTCCAACTTATAAGAATATTAAAAAAAAAAAAAGGATTTTAATAGTTGAACTCTAATGTAGTAATCCTTAATTAGACTCCAATAAAATAGGAGTCAAAATAAATAAATAAGATTATAAACACAAATATAAACCAAGGTGTGACAGACCCATCTGTATGAACTAGAATTGCTGTGTTCGTCTGTTTTGCCGTTTGTATGAATTTCCCCATTCGTATGCCTTGTTTAAGGGAATGTATTTTTTTTGTCGAACGGAACTACTGAATGGACGGCCACCCAGAAGAGAAGTGTTCTGCTGGTTAACCTATTGATCCCAAATAGAACGTTGCGGTTAACCACAGGCACTTCTCAATTAAAACCGAATACATGGTTGTAGTCGTTTGTATGTCGACCACGAGGCGGCGGCCATTTTAACTATGCGAAAGCCCAGCGGTGTTCGACGGTTATTGCATGGAACTAAAAACGGACACTTTTTCAACCGAACACCGCTGAAGCCGTCGACCTCCCCTTCTCAATCGACAAAAGTATACGAATACAGGCCGTTCGAGAGATTTAAAGGCACGAATGGACTTACCCCAGATAGCCTTCCCATGGAGTCAATCGCATACCGAAGAACTGTAATAGACTTTGACTCCAGGGCGATTGAACTATGTGTGTGGGATCTGAGCGCTATTCGCCTATAATATGCACTCAGATCCAGGCTATCTGGGGATGTGTTATACGTATGCAATACGTTCGACAGTTATAAAGTTATGTATTTTAATGTGTTTTGTGACTTGTATTTAAAATGGCGATTACTTCTCAATTATCTCCCGAGCAGAGGGGAGGAAACTGTGTTGCATGCTGGGAATATTGTGGGGATGTATGTCTGAAATGTCCCCATGTCCTTCTGTTATTCCAGTCTTCCATTTGGTCCCCAAGTGGGAGACCTGCATAAATACGGGCAGGTAGCCCACAGTAAACTCAGTTCGTGTTTTACCCTCAAAGCGGAGCTTGGTCTCGTTATTGGGGAGATTTTATTACCGGCGACTAGAGACTGCTTATTGGGATTATTTGCCGCTTGGAAACTATTGCCGTTCGGCTGCTATTGGCGATTCGTGTATTTGGAGCTTGTGAAGGGAAGGAGCCGTACAGGTACCGTTCGGGAGGTTGGAGTGTTCCCTGGCTGGCGGTTCGCATGGTTATACTGTATACGCTACCAGACCACATTATTGTGAACGGGGAGCATTCACTAAACGGCGGTTTGTGCATTTATTACTGGAGGTACCATAACACAAGGTGTAAGGTTTTATTTCATTTTTGAACTTGATGGATATAAGTATACTTTATATAAAATAATGATGTACTACAACTTTATATTTCTGTGTTGTTTCGCCCAATTTCCGATATTCTTTGCACACTTGTCTTTCCCTCACCAATTCCCACTCTGCAAGTCAAAGCTAAATAGGGTCCTGGAATGAGGCACCTGTGACAGGCAGGGGTGCAAAACCAAGGAGTCGGCCTGGACTCCCAAGTATATAAATGAAACCAAGAGGGCTTCACTGACCTGAACATGCATACATTATAGGGTGCTGCTAAGAGTCCCAGTAAGGAAGTATTTCCCAAGTAAGTGGCTTAATCTCATAAGAGCAAGCATTAGGCTGCTAGAGTATGGGGTACATTGACGTTGTGGCAAGCTTATGCAAAATATGATCATATAATGTAACTAAACCCCCATTATTATTTTTTTGCCTAGGTGAGGTGTTTTTAAATAAAACTATTACATTCTCTAGGATTTGAAATCATTGTTTAGTGAATAAACGAGTGCGCTGGATTGTGTATTTTGTATATTTTGGCCACAGCAGCACCCTATAATGTATGCATGATCAGGTGAGTGCAGCGCTCTTGGTTTAATTTATATCACTATATATTTACCTATATATAAAGAAAAATAATTAAAAAAATTATATATATATATATATATATATATACATACACATACGTATATATATGAAGAAAAAAACAGTAAGTCTGGCACTCAATCCTCAAAATAAACGGAAAAAACTTACACCAAAACAATGCAGAAACAATGAGACCAAACATATTAATGAGTATAATAAATGATAAATAATAACTAGTGGACTAAGAGAAATAATGCTTTCTCTAACTATCAAATGTATACTACTTGATACGATAAAGGAGAATATATACAATTTGGTTAAATACGTAAATAGATTGTAAAGAGCTGATTCAGCTGCTATATTTGGCCATCTGTTTTATAGATTAAATATAAACTCACTGAATGCACTGTATTGCCATCTTGATAAAGACATGTTTGGTCGAAACGTTGATCCATATTGGCAACATTCTAATACATTATTTTGTTTTGGAAATCCATTGAGTGCCCTCATCTTTATTACATTCTATATACTCAGCACAGAGCAGCACCTTGGTGTAAGTTTTTTCATTTATTTTAAGGATTGAGTGCCAAACTTATTGTTTTTTTTCTTCATCTATTTTTTCTTCATATAGTCAAATTCCAAGTTTTGTTTAAGTTTTATTTTGATCAAAATGTGTACATTTGGTTCAGTCCTTAAGGGGTTTAACAAAGTGCAATTAAAAGAATTTTAAAAAATATGGAAGTGACTAATGCTGCATAAACAATGTGATTTACATTAATGGCAGACTATTGAGCAGGGGACTACAGGGGTATGATCTATATGAGATGATACCTTTATTAAGCTAAAGTTATTTAGTTGCTTAAAGTGACCCTTCAAAAAAAAACAAAAAACACAAAACAAAGCATCACATAAAAATTGTTAAGATAAGTTATAGGTGATGTTGTAATGTTTTATTTAATTGCTTAATTGCCAAAGACTAAGGCCCTGTGGTCAAAATGTTGTATCTGAGTTTTATCGTAATGATCCAATAAACTTACTCATTATTGCATTACATTGTAATCACTAGGGATTTTTTCATGATGATTTTCAGAAGTGACATATGGTAAAACATAAGTAACAAATGGTAAACATAGTAAATTCACCAAATTCATTGGCTGTTTAAATAAAGAACTTAGTCCATTCCTATCAATGCTTTCAAGCTATGCTGTGTTACTATTAGAGCCTAACCTTTAATTTTGTATATGCCATTACACCTTTCATGTAATCTAGTTTTATGTTGTTTGTCTGACTACACATGGTTGTAATCCCACGAGTTTCACAATCACCTTTTATGGAGCTAAGAAATAGTATTTATATCTCCTTTCAAAGCATAGAAACATTTTAATTTACTAATTTGTCAATCACAACAGAGTGGTTTGTTTATTAATTAGACAAATGCAAAACAAATTAAAACCAATGCGGCTTAGTATTAGGATAAGTAACAAAATAAAAAATGGCATTTAAAACAAATGAAAAGAAAAAGAAAAACAACTATATGGATGTCAAAAATGCATGCATAAAGGAAACAAACAACAACAAAAAGAGTGGGAAACCATTGAAGAAATATATATATAATAGGAAATAATTATAAGTATACTCAGAAATGTATATTGAACAATGTCTTTAGTAGCAACCAACACTGTTCTATGAAAGACACATCAATTCAAACAAGAAGTCACTATAGATAATGACTTTGCAGCAGGTGTGATCTGTTAGGATAAGGCTAAGGTATTTTATATAGTTCCACATAGTTTTATATAGTTCAGCACAAAAGGTTACTAAATTAAGTTTAAAACATTTTATTGGTCATTTTGGGCAGACAAGTGAATATTTATTTCAGTCAAGAAGATATGAAAATATGAAAAATAACAAGAGATTGTATCACTGGTTCTAAATTATATTATCAAATATCTTGCAAAATGGCAAATCATAATGTAATGATTGTGTATGAAACCATAGACAGCATTAAATAAACATAAAATTGAACAAACCCCATAGCCTGTAGTTATAGAAATATGTCTAAAACCTTTTTGTACCCTAACTATTCTTTCTTTAAGACAGGAGAGGGAGATCTTGCAATTGCAAATACAAAAAAAATAATTATATTTTAAAATATCAAACGTGGTCAAACAACTATAGCAAATGCCTTATGGGCATCAATGTAATGGGTGTAGCTTGTTGGCCCTGGACAAAACCCAACTGCTGGGGTTGCAAAATCTCCATTAGTAAAGTTTTAAGTCTAGTCGCCACTTTTTCATTAAGGAATTCTGTGAATGTAAATTTTATTAAAAAGTTCAGTCAAAGAAGGGACAAGTTGTCCCTTCAACAACTTGTCATATTCTGCACTAAAGCCATGTGGTCCGGGAGTTTCACCATTGGCTAATATGCTTAACAACTAATTCTGTGATAGAGGAATTACGTTTGTCATTATGGCCATTATAAAGTCTTATAAGGCCCGCCTCTTTAATAGTTGCTTTACATATGTCAGGTTCATCAGGCTGAGCAGAATAAATATGGCAAAATTATTCTTAAAAAATTTGATAATTTTGACCAGGTCACAGGTTTTGTTGCCGTTGTGATCCTGTTTGTTCATAATGTGAGAATGGGGACATCTAGTTCAAATTGTGTGCACTAACAATTTGCTCATCTTATTGCCCAACTTATAATAATTACTTTTTGAGTAATCAAGCTGTGCTAAAGCTTGGTAAATTAATAACGTATCTAACAATTGCTTGGCATCCAGGTAGGCTCCCTTAGACAAATCTGTGGGTGAGGCCAAATGTGATTAGTGGGGTTGGGATGTATTAAGTGTATTACATTTATACAGCCACTCCATTTCAGGTCTCCCAGAACAATAACGGTTTAACAAGTGGACAATTTTATTGCCCACAAAACTGGACCATGCCACCTCTAACATAGCTACAAACAAGTCAGAAAAAATAAAAGTATTAAGTTTTAATAACCTTTATAAAAAACAGGTAGCTGCTAACACCTAACTATCCCTGTTATTTTATATCATTTGATTGTTTTGATTTTTTTTTTTAGTGCATATATTTTGTATATGTTTTTGTAGATGTTCATTCTATTTCAAGTCACTCTCTCTATGTATGGTGCCCAAAATTTATTACACTAGGCTTTAGTTACTCTTTTATATTGATATTCTTAACCTTTTATATTTTTCACTTATTCTTTCGTTTATAAAATATTTGTGAAATAAAAATCTTTACACAGAATACAGTGTCCTTTTCTTGTAATATTCCACACAGAGTCTAAGATACTAGTAAAAAAGCAAAAATGCATTTTTTTCTCACATACACTGGTATGACAAAAAAATAGATGACTAAAAATGGTCAAAAACCTTGGCTATGGGTAATTGTAATGACTTTGAAGGCATTATTAGTAAAGCAGTCTATTACAATTTGCAACAGAATCTAAAAAGATCTGCATTTAAGAACACAGTAAATACAGTTAGATCATATATTTCTAAAATAAAGGTATTTAAAGCTGCTATAGCAATGGTAGAGTCCATTCACTCCCTCCTCTTTCCTGACTGTAAGTAATTCTCCATAGACTAATTAGCTCTATCTATGGCACCATTAGATTGGGGAAGGGAAGTATGATATTTTCAGAACCTAGAGATGAAGTGACTCTTTCTATCAGATGCTCTTTCTTGAGGGAGCCTGTGCAAACAAAATATTTCCTTAGCAAATATTATAGCTAGTTCATATGAGGTAGGTAGTTTGGTGAGTTGAACTAAGTGAACAATTTTAGAAAACCAGTTAACATCAGTCAGACCCTTGGATTTAGGTAAGTCTACAATAAAATCCATGACCAAGCGGGACCATGGTGTACTAGGTATGGAGAGAGGTTGCAGTAAACCACAAGGTAGATTACAATTGGACTTAACCTTAGCACAAGTGGTACAAGCAGCAATGTAATCTCGAGTATCTGAACCAGAACTGCCTAGAAACAGCACAGACTGTTTTATGGATGCTGGATGCCTTGCAGAGATGTTATTGTAAGTATTGTACATCTTCATTGCTCCCTCTTTATGTCCCTCCTCTCTCTGTTCATCTCATGCACTTTTCTCATACCTATTCACCGTTTCTCAACAAACTCCTCCTAAATCCTCCAAGTACATGCTCACTACAAACATTTAAATCTTACTCCAACCTTATCTTCCTTTCTATTCTTCTGCTCCTGGTCGATGGTGATGTCTCTACAATCTCTGGTCTCTCCTCAACTAACCTACCTTGTGCTAACACTAGAAACCACAACAATGTTATACGAAATCCCATGTAACTCTCCCTTTAAGTCCTCCTTTCGCACTGCCATCTGGAATGCACGCTCTGTGTGCAAGACCATTAAATCAACATCTATCAATGACTTATTCATCTTACATCCCTAAGCTTACTTGCCCTAACTGAAACATGGCTTTCTCCCTCTGATACTGCTACCCCTGCCTCACTATCCTTTGGTGGTCCTTACTTTACTCACAACCCAAGACAGTCTGACAGTAACAGTGACAGTGCAGGGTTTCTGCTTTCACGCCCCTGTCCTTCAAATCTCTACCCAGCCCCCTTTATCTCTCTTTCTCCTTATTTGAAATGTACTTAATTCACCTTTTCAAATCATCTCTGCAAACATTGCCATTATTTATCATCCCCCCTGTTCCCCTCTTGTCTTCCTTGACCATTTTTCTGCCTGGATTCCTTACTTCCTTTTAAGTAATATTACATCCCTCATTCTTGGTGATTTCAACATTCCCATTAACCTCACCTTGACCTCATGTAGCATCAAAACTTATTTCTATAACCTCTTCCCTTGTACTATCACAGTGGGGTAATTCAGATGCACGAGCAGTCTCTAATCTCTGTAACACTCCATTTCCTCTCTCAGATCACCACCTCTTATAATTTGTTTTCGAGAGCCCCCCCATCCAACATCCTCAGCCAATCCCCCCGAACTCAGAAGGAACCTGAATTCTCTTAACCTCCAGCAGCTCTCAGCTGATGTCTGTTCTGAACTGTCATCCTTCCCTACCTTCTCCTGTCCCTTTCTGGCTATTTCCTTATATAACACTATCCTCACCTGTGCCCTGGATGCTGCAGGCCCACCTCAAACATGCATCTTAAGGAAGACTGAGCTCCAACCGTGCCACACAAAGCTGATCCACTACCTGCAGAGATGCTCCCATTTAGCTGAACACTGCTAGAGGAAGTCTCACACCTAGTCAGACTTTCTAAACAAAAGGGAGAAGGTATGCAGTAACATTTCTCCTGTATGGGGGTTGACCCCTAGTGAAAGTAATCACTAAAAATGCAAAACAAGGAAAGGATAATAATACACAGTGATAATAATACACTATGGTGAAAAAGACATCATCTTTGGTGGTGGTGATGTCTTTTTCGCCATAGTGTATTATTATCACTATTTTACTTTACATTAAAAGATAAGTTTTAAATCATGCTTAGAGGGAGCATGTTATATATGCTCGATAGTACATAATCTAGTTTCCTGTTGCCAGAAGGGTACTCCACTCTCCCGGTGACACTCTATTGGAATTCAGGTTCTCCTGTCCCTTTCCTTGTTTTGTAGTCAGACTTTCTCCATTATAAATTAATGTTGTGTTTGTACAGTGCAGCCCTCACTCTTCCTAAACAATCATACTTTTCCTCTCTCATTAGTTCATGCTCACACAATCCCAAGTGTCTCTTTGATACCTTCAACTTTCTCCTTTGCCTTGCTGAAGCCACACCCCAACTTTTCAGCCGATAGCTTTGCATGCTACTTTACCGACAAGATTAAACAGTTAAGGGAAGTATTCACCCCCCTTTGCTCCCCCTCTCTCTCAATTGCACCTGGACTGTTCCTTTCCTACCCTACAGGCATTCTGTCTGGCTACTGAACAGAAGGTGGCTGTGCTTCTCTTCTCGTTCCACTAGTTGTCTGCTTGACCTGACCCTTCTCACCTTATCAGATCTCTCTCCCTTTGTCTTTCACCATCCTTAACGCACATCTCTGGTAATTTCTCGAACGGATTACTGTAATTCTCTCCTTATTGATCTCCCCAGAAGCTGTACTGCCCTGCTACAAACTGTAATAAATGCTGCCACAAGGCGGATCTTTCTCTCCAGTCGCTCTTTTCACACCTCGCCCCTCTGTTGATCCTTACACTGGCTTCCTGTATCGTATAGGTGTCAATTCAAAATACTAATCCTTACCTACAAAGCTCTAAACAACTTTAGCACCTGTTACATTTATTCAGTGATTTGTAGGTATGCACCCTCTTGGTCTCTCAGCTCTGCCTGCGACTTTCTCCTGTCTGCTGCTCGCAACCTTACTGCTAACACGCAATTTCAGGACTTTTCACGGACGGCTTCTTTCCTTTGGAACAGCCTGCCTATCCCCACCAGACTCTCCCCTAGTCTGCTGTCATTTAAGAAGTCCATCAAATCCCTGAAAATAAATATATTCAGAAATGCATATTGCCTCCCAGGGTGACTTCTATTTCACAAATGTCTCCTACTCTCTCCTAAAGGCCACTCTCACATCCAGTTCTGCTTCTTTTCCATTGTATTGTTTGCTGTCTCTCTTGATGTCCTTCCTATTGTGTCTTCAAGCTCTACTCCTTTAGACTGTAAGTTTATCTGAGGAGGGTCCTAATCTACCTATTGTTCCTGTAACATTTTGTAATTGTCTCATTAATTGTTAAATTTCACCCTTTAATAAAGCGCTGCAGATTAAGTTGGCTCTATATACATACTACTACTACTAATAATAATATTTTTCTTTCTGAACCTGAAATGAACAACAAATCTTGTGGTATATTAGAAGGTGCCAGAGCCTGTCTAGCAATGAGGAGAACAAGGCCAGAATGGTGATGGCAACTGTGGAGTATGGAATTTCATTATTTAATGTAGATATATACATTTTAGCTGTATGGAAGCATATATTGCAGACTCACAACATTTTATAAGGTTAACTTAGCAATTTAACAGTTAAGGTTCAAGTTAGGACAAAGTCATGTGTTATTTGTTAATCCAAGGATAAACAAGAAACATTTATACACATCCTTTCAACTTTTTTGGAACTAACAACAGACAGTGCTAACTAAAGAATCTGATGACTACAGCTATACAATACATTACATATATAGCAGGGAACAAGTCAAAAGTTACAACATGAGAAATAAAATTGTATAAAATCAGTAAAGAGATAGCTGAAAATTGACATTCATCCATGCACCCATTCATTAAATCATGCACAAATTCAGCTGCAATTCTTCACATCATTTAAGGTTGCTTACTTGTTAAATTTGTTTCTTTACTATTCATTCAATACAAATTTATTTTCTTTTTATTTTTGTCATTGTCTCATTTCTATTACAATAGTTATACAGTGCCCTTTGGGAATACAGACACTGCATTATTTTAGGTAAAAGTTATAGTGTAGAATAATTTACTAAACAAGTTCTAAAATAAACTTGCAATGGGATCTCTGTCCAATAAATGCTATAAACGCTGTAAGCTATGAGTGAGCAGGGAACAGATGTCTGTCGGTAATGTCTATCACACCTGAAGGGAGCCACAGTGGCCTATATTGAAAGGTCTGAAAACAGACATCCTGCAGGCTCGTTTGTCCAGGAAACCTATATTATTTGTGTTTCATGCAGTGATTGCCACTTTAACTATCGACGTTCCTTCTGCTCTTATTGACAGGGAAGACGATTTGTGGTTGGAGAATAAAGATTTAAATACTGAGTTTCTTTCACATGCAACATCTATTTCTTCTACTTCTCGCTCTTTCTGTACCCAGCATTTCCAGAATTGCCAACTAAAAATTCTAAAGATTTAATAAAGGTTACGTTTTAACATACCTATTTTTCGGTATATCTCCCCAAATTTGGGAACATTGTCTACTCTAGAAAACTGTTCTTTGAACTATTTACAACTTTGTACATATCCTGGAGAATGATATTAGATACCCAAGCTGGGGGGCTGGATAAGGGCTGGAAATACCTAGAAGAGGTTAAGACAGGCATTTGGTTAAGGGGTAACCTGCGCTCTTCTCAAATCCCTATGCATATTTAAACAAATGGAAGTTATATAGTTTCTCCAATGGCCATGAGAGACTTTAGCCCACCTGCCACGTCAAGGCAAACCTCTCAGGTGGGTCCTACACTAACCTTTCACCTTCTGGCAAAGATATCTCTAATGAGACAGAAAGGGGTACTTTAACCTTTCTGCACCACATATCTCAGTACATAGGCTGAATATAGATCCAATAATCTGCCCAGCATTGATACAGACTTCAATCTTGGACGAAGTCCAATTTGGTGTTGGGGAATTTGGTGTTAGGCAAGCTAGGGGTTAACATTAAAAAAAAGGCTTGAAAAAAGTTTTAAAAAGTTAAAAAAAGTTTTACTAACATTTGAAAAAAAGTTAAAAAAATCCCACCCCCCTTTACCCAGTCCTAATAAAATTAACCCCTTCCCTGCCAGTTGATCACTACCTATAGTGATCAAAATACAGATCACAGTATTATACTGTGATCCAATATTTTTTTTATTTTTATTTTTTTAACCCTCAGGGGTTCAATTTATTTAATTAATTAATTTAAATATTTTAAAATGATATATTTTGCTAGCTGGGGTGGGTGAAAGTTATGGGAAATTGGGGAATTTACTGTTAGTGTTGCTTACTGCTAGTTAGGGGTTAAGGGTAAAAAAAGTTTAGGAAAATGTTAAATTTGTAAAAAAAAGTTTTAAGAAAGTTTAGGAAAGTTAAAAAACATTTAGTAAGCAAAAAAAGTTTAAAAACAAGTTTTAAAAAGTAAAAAAAAGTTTAAAACAGTAAAAAACTACATTTAAAAACGCTCATTATGACTACACCTGGAACAAACTAGAGAAAAATTGATCCCACGCTAAGGTTCAAAATAGGCCTTTTGATTTACCCCAGGGTGTATTCTTTAATGAAGATTGTGTGTTTGTGGGGAAGTTTTGAATAACTTCAAAGTTAGAAAAAAACTGAATGACTGTGTCTTAAATGTGCCCCTTTAACATCCACATATACCTGGCAAAGGTACATACGGGGGTATTGCTGTACTCAGACGACATAGCTGAGCAACATATGTAGTATTTTATAGTCATAGCAAACATAAGGTTTGCAAAATATACTGTGCAAACTCATTTTGTATGTCAAAAAGGCAGACAAAAACGCTTATTACCACTACACTTGGTACAAGCTAACGGAAAAACTATCCCATGCCACGGTTCAAATTATGCCTTTTGAAATACCCTAGGATGTCTTCTTTAAGAAATGGTATGCCTTTATGGGGTATTTGGATTATATAGCCTGGTAAAATACTCTAAAATGGGACATGGACACAGTGTAACAATTTAAAGTTTGAAAAAAACTGTAATGTCTGTGTCTCAAATGTGTCACTCCAATGTCCACATATACCTGTCAAAGGTACATATGGGGGTATAACTGTACTCAGCTGACATAACTGAGCAACATATGAAGTATTATACAGTTGTAGCACACATACAATTTGCAAAATATACTGTACAAACTCACTTTGTGTGTCAAAAGGCAGAAAAAAATTACCACTACACTTCATACAAGCTAGTGGAAAAACTACCCCATGCCAAGGTTCAAAATATGCCTTTTGAAATACCCTAGGAAGTCTTCTTTAAGAAATGGTATGCATTTATGGTGTAGTTGTAATATATAGCCTGTTTGAGTGCTCCTAAGTGAGACACGGACGCATCAAAAATTCACACATAAAAACCTGAACTTGTCACATCTATTTTACAGCACTGTAACTTCACAAAATAGTGTTTAGGTCATACATTGGACATATTGTTTTACTCAGAAGATGTAGCTAAACATAATTTGGGGATTTTTATGACAGTGGTACATATCAAGTGTAAGAAATACTCAGCAAAAATGCAACATATATGTAAAAATTTAATTTTTCCTCCCTCACAACAAACATTGACATAAATTGGTGAAAAAATGGTGACAGGTTAAGGCACAATATATAAGATACCCTGGATTGTCTGCTTTATCAAATAAAAGCCTTTTGTGGGGTTATTTGAACACTCACACTGCTATAATACCCTAAAATGAGACATAGGCCCATCAAATCCATCTACGAAAATTCTAACTATAGAAACTGGAATAGCCTTGTCTCTTAAATGGCATTTCTAGCTTTACAGAAAAGTGCCAAAGACATACAATGGGGGTATCGTTATACTCAGCAGATGTGCAGGAACAGCACACACCAGCTTCACGAAATACACATTACAAAAACCTTGTTATATGTGTATATGCCAAAATAAAGAAAAAACACAATTTTACTACAATATTTAGCAGAGATTGGCGATGAAATAGCCAAATGTAAAAAGTGTCAAACTAACCTTAGGTAAATAGCCTGTGATGTCTACTTTATATAAATATATACTTTTGTGTGGCATTTTTTTTTTCTGTGATGGCTACTAAACCTACAAGACAAATATACCAACTTCTAAAATTGTTGCAAATTAAAATTTTATTTTAGTCCTTGTATTTTGTGACCTGTAACTTTCAAAATGAGCTGAAATCCTATTCATATGATGTACTCTATAAATCAAGACACATAAATGAATGTATTTTGAATTACTTTTTCTAAGCCGGATATTATGCACACGCTATTATTGCCAAAACGTTGAAAAATATATATTTTTTGTGTTTTTTAAAAATTTTTGACTTTTTTTATAATTATTGACAATTTATCTATGCATATGTGACATCAAATTAAAGCCCTGTTTATCCTCTTAAAAAACTATATATAATATGTGTTAGTGCAATAAATGACAGAGATGCAAATTGTGTTTGAACACAAACAGCAAAAAATGCAAAAATGGCTTGTGTCTTAAGCGTAAGACAAGCTTCTGAAGCTGTGTCCTTAAGGGGTTAATAGATGTGATTAAATGGTGAAGATGATCTACAATTTCATTGCAAATTTCATCTTCAAGTTAATTTTCTGATTATTTAAGAAAATCCTTAAGTTTTGACAAAGAATTAAAATTATTTTGCTCAACAGATGAGGTCCAAAACTACAGCTTACATGACAGTGAAAATAATTCATCTCTTGCATTAAAAATATTATTGTTTTTTCCTTGGAGTGATAAACATACGCCATTTAATTTTGTGAATATGTCTGCACGATATGCTACTTTGGATAACCACAGAGTGCTTGTTAATGGATCAGATAATCCAAATTTATGATCCTGGAAATATGCCAACAATTCTTGATGCATTTCAAACATTCAAACAAGGACTTTACCTCGTGATAGCCAACAGACTTCTGAATGCAAAAGCAGAGCAGAGTGGTGACTACCCATATCTTCACAGTTTCTAAGTGAGATTGAAATATTTTAGCTACCAGTACATGTCTGTGAAGAACACAGTGAGAACTGGTGCTGTTTTTTGCTACATTTCTTATTCGTGTCAAAGCACCTGACACTTTTCCAACCATTGTTTTGGCACAACCATTACTGCACACATCTACACATTTGTCCCAATTTATACTGTGTGAACTTCTGGATACAGTTTAAGATGTTGATCACCAGTGGTATGAGTTTTCAACATTTCACACAGAAGCAAGTCTTCCTCAATCTCTTTGTCAAAATTATATCTAACAAAAACCAACAAAATTGAAAGTTCTGCAACATATGTGGACTTGTCTAATTGCAGAGAGTACCCATCACATTGATGCAGTCGAGAAATTAGTTAATTATGGATGTCATCAGCAAGATCATGAATACAACACATAACTATGTTGTTAGAAAGTGGCACAGCTTCAAGTTATATCCTGAGCTTCTCACTTAAAATAGATGACACTATTTGTTTTGCACAAGGTTTTATTAGTGAGTCTCCAATTGTCCGTGCTTCTCCTGCAAGTGCTATGCAGTAACTCACTCTGTAGGAAGCCTCTGTGGCTTTTTCATTTGCATTTTGAAATTTTTTGCTCATAAATTGTTTACTCTTCTGATACTTCTTTAGTTTTCGCTTACAAAAGTCAATGTCTTTATCTTTGTACTCTACGTGGTTTTGCTCAAAATAACTACGTAATTTAGCAGGTGCTCATGAAATGTTTGGCAATATTTTATTGCAAAGTACGCATTGTGCTTCAGGACAATCCTCATTTCTGGCACTTGTGAATCCAAATGACAACTAGCTATCATCATATTTTTTTTCTGTGTTTGAGAAGAAGATTGGGCAGCATTGTGTGCTTTTCCTTTCTTTTTTTGACTTGTCACTTGACTCTGCTATTTGAGGAACAGTAGATACGACTATTTCAGGCATGTTTTCTGGATTTTTAGTTGTATCTTCTTTCTCAGTTTCTATAACTGCCGAACAGGTAGAAGTAGTAATAATGTATCTCTGAAGGGATCCTTGCTTTAACCAGCTTTCCAAATGCATGGTTGTTTATTGGTAAAACAAACAAAACACTTTGAAAAATACAGATCTTACAACCTGACTGAAAATGATGCTGATTTTGATACTGCTCCTAGAAAAAACTGAACGGAAGCATGATTTTTGAGTTAGACTTGGAGCAAAAGAAATGGAACACTTTGAAAAATACACTTAACAGTTTTTTGCCCCTCACAGAGTCATTCAATGCCCCTGACAGAGTCTTTCAATGCCATTGACAGAGTCTTTTAATGTCCCTTACAGAGCCTTTTACTGTCCCTAACAGAGAAGTTCAATGCCCCTGACAGAGTCTTTCAATGCCCGTTACAGAGCCTTTTAATGTCCCTTACAGAGCCTTTTGATGTCCCTAGTAGAGTCTTTCAATGCCCCTGACAGAGTCTTTCAATGCCCCTGACAGAGCCTTTTAATGTCCCTAGCAGAGTCTTTCAATACCCCTGACAGAACCTTTTAATGTCCCTTACAGAGCCTTTTAATATCCCTAGCAGAGAATTTCAATGCCCCTGACAGAGTCTTTCAATGCCCCTGACAAAGTCTTTCAATGCCTCTGACTTTGCACGATCTCTGCTGTTTCCGACCTTTCAGGAACAGCAGGTAGCGGCGGACATCATGGAAATGGCAAAATGCAAAAATGCAAAATGTGGAACCCCAACTTTGTTCTAGCGGAACCCTAGGGTTCTGCAGAACACCAATTGGAAAACGCTGCTCTAGAGGATTACATGCAGATTTTTGTAAATTGAACTTTATTTTAGTCATATTTTTTTTTTTTACTTTTTTACTTTTTTGTATGTATTGTCCTGGGACATATAGACAGTGCCCAGAAAGATTTTTCTACTATTTTGAAGAGTATTATTAGAAATATATATATATATATATATATATATATATATATATATATATATATATATATATATATATATATATATATATATATATATATATATATATATGTCATTGGGTGGATCTACCAGATCAACAGCTGATCAATATTATTGTAGAAAAATGGTCAGAGTTGTGGCAACTGACATTTAATGTGGATAAGTGCAAGATAATGGACGCCAAGGGCAGAGTACAGAATATTTGATAGAGTCCTAACCTCAACATCTGAGAAAAGAGATTTAGGGGTAATTATTTCTGATGACTTAAAGAGTCCCTTACAGTGCATTTTAATGTTACAAGCAGATAATTTCAATGCCCCTGACAGAGTCTTTAAATGCCCCTGATAGAACCTTTTAATGTCCCTTAAAGAGCCTTTTAATGTCCCTCGCAGACAATTTCAGTGCCCCTGCCAGAGCCTTTCAATGTCTCTAACAGAGAATTTCAATGTCCCTACCTAACAGAGCTTTCTATTTCCCTATCTAACAGAGATTTCTATGTCCCTACCTAACTAACAGAGATTTCTATCGATGACAATAACAGAGCTTTAACTATCAGCTCCACTCTCTATCACTCCTCTACCACGAGTGATAGAAAATGGCTGACGGCAGGGCTGGCTGGCTGACTGCTGGGCGGGCTGGCTGACTGCTCGGTGAGCTCTCTCACAGACGAGCTAAGTCTAAGTGGCTGGCTGATGGCAGGGCAGGCTGCAGGGTGGGCACTAGGGCGGGCTCTGATGGCAATGCGTGCTGACGGCAAAGCGTGCTGACGGCAAGGCAGGCATTAAGATCTCCCTCCCGCAATCTCTTATGAGATCGCAGTTGCGCGATCTCTGCTGTTTCTAACCTTCCAGAAACAGCAGGTAGCAGTGGTCATCTTGGATGTGGCAAAATGCAGCAGAACCCCAACTTTGTTCTCGCAGAACACCAATTGGGAAACGCTGCTCTAGAGGATTACATGCAAATTTCGGTAAATTGAACTTGGTTTTAGTCATATATTTTTTATTTTTTACTTTTTTACTTTTTTGTATATATTGTTCTGGGACATATACACAGTGTCCAGAAAGACCAATTTTTCTACTGTATTACTAGCAATATATATATATATATATATATGTCATTGTTGGGTGGATCCACCTGATCAACAGCTGATCAATATTATTGTAGAAAAGGTGTCAGAGTTGTAGCAACTCACATTTAATGTGTATAACTGCAAGATAATGCATCTTAGACGTAAAACCCAAGGGCAGAGTATAGAATATTTGATAGAGTCCTAACCTCAACATCTGAGGAAAGGGGTTTAGGGGTAATTATTTCTGATGACTGAAAGGTAGGCAGACAATGTAATAGAGCAGCAGGAAATGCTAGCAGAATGCTTGGTTGTATAGGGAAAGGTATTAGCAGTAGTGATGTCCCGGACGGTTCGCTGGCGAATAGTTTCCAGCGAAAATATTGTACTTTGTACTCTACGTGGTTTTGCTCAAAATAACTACGTAATTTAGCAGGTGCTCATGAAATGTTTGGCAATATTTTATTGCAAAGTACGCATTGTGCTTCAGGACAATCCTCATTTCTGGCACTTGTGAATCCAAATGACAACTAGCTATCATCATATTTTTTTTCTGTGTTTGAGAAGAAGATTGGGCAGCATTGTGTGCTTTTCTTTTCTTTTTTTGACTTGTCACTTGACTCTGCTATTTGAGGAACAGTAGATACGACTATTTCAGGCATGTTTTCTGGATTTTTAGTTGTATCTTCTTTCTCAGTTTCTATAACTGCCGAACAGGTAGAAGTAGTAATAATGTATCTCTGAAGGGATCCTTGCTTTAACCAGCTTTCCAAATGCATGGTTGTTTATTGGTAAAACAAACAAAACACTTTGAAAAATACAGATCTTACAACCTGACTGAAAATGATGCTGATTTTGATACTGCTCCTAGAAAAAACTGAACGGAAGCATGATTTTTGAGTTAGACTTGGAGCAAAAGAAATGGAACACTTTGAAAAATACACTTAACAGTTTTTTGCCCCTCACAGAGTCATTCAATGCCCCTGACAGAGTCTTTCAATGCCATTGACAGAGTCTTTTAATGTCCCTTACAGAGCCTTTTACTGTCCCTAACAGAGAAGTTCAATGCCCCTGACAGAGTCTTTCAATGCCCGTTACAGAGC
The DNA here is from genome assembly GCA_933207985.1 of Pelobates cultripes. Taxonomy (NCBI): domain Eukaryota; kingdom Metazoa; phylum Chordata; class Amphibia; order Anura; family Pelobatidae; genus Pelobates; species Pelobates cultripes. The sequence continues at coordinate 278,520,906 of OW240913.1, forward strand.
CTTTTAATGTCCCTTACAGAGCCTTTTGATGTCCCTAGTAGAGTCTTTCAATGCCCCTGACAGAGTCTTTCAATGCCCCTGACAGAGCCTTTTAATGTCCCTAGCAGAGTCTTTCAATACCCCTGACAGAACCTTTTAATGTCCCTTACAGAGCCTTTTAATATCCCTAGCAGAGAATTTCAATGCCCCTGACAGAGTCTTTCAATGCCCCTGACAAAGTCTTTCAATGCCTCTGACTTTGCACGATCTCTGCTGTTTCCGACCTTTCAGGAACAGCAGGTAGCGGCGGACATCATGGAAATGGCAAAATGCAAAAATGCAAAATGTGGAACCCCAACTTTGTTCTAGCGGAACCCTAGGGTTCTGCAGAACACCAATTGGAAAACGCTGCTCTAGAGGATTACATGCAGATTTTTGTAAATTGAACTTTATTTTAGTCATATTTTTTTTTTTTACTTTTTTACTTTTTTGTATGTATTGTCCTGGGACATATAGACAGTGCCCAGAAAGATTTTTCTACTATTTTGAAGAGTATTATTAGAAATATATATATATATATATATATATATATATATATATATATATATATATATATATATATATATATATATATATATATATATATATATATATGTCATTGGGTGGATCTACCAGATCAACAGCTGATCAATATTATTGTAGAAAAATGGTCAGAGTTGTGGCAACTGACATTTAATGTGGATAAGTGCAAGATAATGGACGCCAAGGGCAGAGTACAGAATATTTGATAGAGTCCTAACCTCAACATCTGAGAAAAGAGATTTAGGGGTAATTATTTCTGATGACTTAAAGAGTCCCTTACAGTGCATTTTAATGTTACAAGCAGATAATTTCAATGCCCCTGACAGAGTCTTTAAATGCCCCTGATAGAACCTTTTAATGTCCCTTAAAGAGCCTTTTAATGTCCCTCGCAGACAATTTCAGTGCCCCTGCCAGAGCCTTTCAATGTCTCTAACAGAGAATTTCAATGTCCCTACCTAACAGAGCTTTCTATTTCCCTATCTAACAGAGATTTCTATGTCCCTACCTAACTAACAGAGATTTCTATCGATGACAATAACAGAGCTTTAACTATCAGCTCCACTCTCTATCACTCCTCTACCACGAGTGATAGAAAATGGCTGACGGCAGGGCTGGCTGGCTGACTGCTGGGCGGGCTGGCTGACTGCTCGGTGAGCTCTCTCACAGACGAGCTAAGTCTAAGTGGCTGGCTGATGGCAGGGCAGGCTGCAGGGTGGGCACTAGGGCGGGCTCTGATGGCAATGCGTGCTGACGGCAAAGCGTGCTGACGGCAAGGCAGGCATTAAGATCTCCCTCCCGCAATCTCTTATGAGATCGCAGTTGCGCGATCTCTGCTGTTTCTAACCTTCCAGAAACAGCAGGTAGCAGTGGTCATCTTGGATGTGGCAAAATGCAGCAGAACCCCAACTTTGTTCTCGCAGAACACCAATTGGGAAACGCTGCTCTAGAGGATTACATGCAAATTTCGGTAAATTGAACTTGGTTTTAGTCATATATTTTTTATTTTTTACTTTTTTACTTTTTTGTATATATTGTTCTGGGACATATACACAGTGTCCAGAAAGACCAATTTTTCTACTGTATTACTAGCAATATATATATATATATATATATGTCATTGTTGGGTGGATCCACCTGATCAACAGCTGATCAATATTATTGTAGAAAAGGTGTCAGAGTTGTAGCAACTCACATTTAATGTGTATAACTGCAAGATAATGCATCTTAGACGTAAAACCCAAGGGCAGAGTATAGAATATTTGATAGAGTCCTAACCTCAACATCTGAGGAAAGGGGTTTAGGGGTAATTATTTCTGATGACTGAAAGGTAGGCAGACAATGTAATAGAGCAGCAGGAAATGCTAGCAGAATGCTTGGTTGTATAGGGAAAGGTAATAGCAGTAGTGATGTCCCGGACGGTTCGCTGGCGAATAGTTTCCAGCGAACATCGCTTGTTCGCGTTCGCCATGGATGGCGAACATATGCGCTGTTTGGTCCGCCTCCTATTCGTCATCATTGAGTAAACTTTGACCCTGTACCTCACAGTCAGCAGACACATTCCAGCCAATCAGCAGCAGACCCTCCCTCCCGGACTGCCACCTCATTGTGAAGCTGCATTCTTAGTGAGAGGAGGGACAGTGTAGCTGCTGCTGATTTGATAGGGAAATTGATAGCAAGGCTAGTGTATTCAGTGTCCACTACAGTCCTGAAGGACTCATCTGATCTCTCTGACCTCACTACCCCCATACCCTCAGCCTCACTACCCCCACACCACCCTAGCCTCACTACCCCCACACCCCGGCCTCACTACCCCCACACTCAGCCTCACTAGCCCCCCACACCCTCAGCCCCACTACCCCCACACCACCCTCAGCATCACCACCACCCCCAGTGTCACACCAGTGCAACTCATATCCGGTGTAACAGTATAGATTGAATAGCAGTTAGTTGTCTGCAAGCGTGTGTGTCAGGCATACAGCGTCTACTCTGCCAACTTCTGCCACTGCACAGTGCCACTCATATCTGTTGTCACAGTAGCTTGCACTCATAGTACCACTAATCGAAAAAAAAATGACAGGCAGAGACAGGCCACTCCGCAGGGGCCATCGTGGTTGTGGTGCTGTGATTCCTTTTGGCCCTAGAATAATGCCCAGTGTTCAGAGTACACGTACTGAGGACATAGTTGACTGGCTAACACAGGACACCCAATCTTCTACAGCTTCCGCTCGGAACCTTGACGCACCTTGGCTTTTCCCTGGTTATTCTGAATTCTGGTTTCCCTGACTTGGCTTGTGTAAACGGTATTGTGTACTTTCTGGCTTCCTTGACCTCGGCTTTCCCTTTGACCATTCTCTGTCTCTAGCATATTAGTCCGGCCATTCTAAGGTCCGGTTTACGCTCTGTCCTTTTATTTTCCTTTTCTTGCCTATGTTTACATAGTTTCTGCGTGCTGGACCACACTAGTAGTCGTGACATTGGGATTAAACTGATAAGAATAGTACTACTTAACACACCACTCCTATCTGGTGGCACATTAGATTGCATGCACAGTGCCCCAAATTTGAAGAAGGAGGACCGACCAAGCATCTTTTTCCATCTCCCGGTTCCTAAAATCGATGCCATATACACTTCCCCTGATAGGGGACGTAACAGGGATTAAACTGATAAGAATAGTACTACTTAACACACCACTCCTATCTGGTGGCACATTAGATTGCACGCGCAGTGCCCCAAATTTGAAGAAGGAGGACCGACATAGCATCTTTTTCCATCTCCTGGTTCCTAAAATCGATGCCATATACACATCCCCTGATAGGGGACGTAACAGGGATTAAACTGATAAGAATAGTACTACTTAACACACCACTCCTATCTGGTGGCACATTAGATTGCACGTGCAGTGCCCCAAATTTGAAGTAGGAGGACCGACCAAGCATCTTTTTCCATCTCCCGGTTCCTAAAATCTATGCCATATACACGTCCCCTGATAGGGGACGTAACAGGGATTAAACTGATAGGAATAGTACTACTTAACACACCTTATAATAACACAGAGAGAGGCAACGCAGAGAGAGGAGTCTGAAGAAGAGGAGTCAGAGGAGAAAGGTGGCTTTGAGGAGGTGGAAGACCAAACACAGCAGGCGTCCCAGGGGACTTGTTGTCACCTTTTGGGGACCCTTGGTGTTGTACGTGGCTGGGTGGAGGAAGAGACCTTCAATGACATCAGTGAGGACAAGGAACGGGACATGGCTAGCTTGGTATCCAACCTTGTGCAAATGGGGAGTTTGAGGTTGTGCAAATGGACTGTTTGCGGTTGTTTGCGGTGCGTTAAACAGGAGTTTGGTCTGTCACTGTGAAGCGGGCGTAACCCTTACACTACCTGATCGATACAACATCATACCTGATGTTTTAAAGCACGTTATTCCAAACAATTTAGGAATGTAAGGTGATTTATGCCCTTTATGGATTAAAACCAGACTCTGCATCAACTATGTAATTTTCCATGGGGGTTTTGCCATGGATCCCCCTCCGGCATGCCATAGTCCAGGTGTTAGTCCCCTTGAAACAACTTTTCCATCACTATTGTGGCCAGAAAGAGTCCCTGTGGGTTTTAAAATCTGCCTGCCTATTGAAGTCTATGTTTGCCCGGTTCGCCCGTTCGCAAACATTTGCGGAAGTTCGCGTTCGCCATTCGTGAACCGAAAATTTTATGTTCGCGACATCACTAATTAGCAGTAGAAAGAGGGAAGTGCTCATGCCATTGTACAGAACACTGGTGAGACCTCACTTGGAGTATTGTACGCAGTACTGGAGACCGTATCTTCAGAAGGATATTGATACTTAGAGTTCAGAGAAGGGCTACTAAACTGGTTCATGGATTGCAGGATAAAACTTAAAAGGAAAGGTTAAAGGAACATGTATAGCTTTGAGGAAAGACGAGACAGGGGGATATGATAGAAACATTTAAATACATAAAGGGAATCAACACAGTAAAGGAGGAGACTATATTTAAAGGAAGAAAAAATACCACAACAAGAGGACATAGTCTTAAATTAGAGGGGCAAAGGTTTAAAAATAATATCAGGAAGTATTACTTTAATGAGAGGGTAGTGGATGCATGGAATAGCCTTCCAGCTGAAGTGGTAGAGGTTAACACAGTAAAGGAATTTAAGCATGCGTTGGATAGGCATATGGCTATCCTAACTATAAGATAAGGCCAGGGACTAATAAAAGTATTTAGAAAATTGGGCAGACTAGATGGGCTGGATGATTCTTATCTGCCGTCACATTCTATGTTTCTATGTTATAGATTAACTGATGTCCTTTTAAAGAATTAAGGTCTGATTTGTATATACTATGAATTAGAAGCTTAAGATTGATTTTGGTACATACTTTGTGATATTTGGGCTATCTGGAATCACACAGTACCTATTCTATGCCCCCTTTTATGTAATGGCAATATATACCTTTTTTCCTTAATTAATTAAAATTATAATTTTTTGCATTAATTTGAGTGTGGTATTCTCTAATATAAAGACATGGATGGGAAGGAGAAAGAGAGGCATGGAAAGGGGGAAGAGAGATATGAAAGGAATGGAAGAGAGACATGGGAGGAAAAAGGAACGAGACATGGAAGGGGGAAGAGAAACATGCAAAGGAAGGAGGAGAAACATGAAAGGGGAAGAGAGACATGGAATCAAATGGGGAGAGAGAGGCATGGATGGAAGGGATAGAGAGACATGGATTGAAGAGGGAGAGTGACCTGGAAGGAAGGGGGAGAGAGACATTGATGATATGGGAGAGAGACATGGAAGGTAAGGGGAGAGAGACATGGAAGTTGGGTGCAGTCTGTTGCATTGGGTGCAATCTCTAGTACTGTGGGAAATGATGTGTGTGCAATATGGTGCTGTGGAAAGGGTCATTAAGTGTGAAAAGATGCAGAGAACACGGTGTGAAGAGACGCAGAGAAGGTGGCGTGAACCAAGCCAAGGGAAAGCAGGTGGAAATGTATGTGTGCATATAAGATGACCAGGGACGTGGTCAGCAAGGGGCGGCAAAATGTACCTTTGCCAAGTGTGGCTTAAAGGTTTGTACTGGTGTTAGTGTTTTTGTGTGAATGTGTCTGTAAATGAATGTGTATGTTTATATGTGTGACTAAGTTGATGTGCTTGTGTGTGCATGCATGGTGGAGCAGCAGTTGTGTCTTGGACCCAGGCAGCACAAAGTCTTGGGCCAGCCCTGGGTCACCAAATTGATTTCTACCAAAATCTTATATTCTGTTTGTTTTATATTGAGTTTTAAAATGATATTGCTAGCAGGCTCTATTGTAAAATTTTATAAACTTGGTTTACTACAACTAGCAAAAAAAAGCACCTTTTTGATGGCATTGGACTGTAATTTGCCAACATAAATATATTTATTTCATGTGTAGATCAAAAGATAGACAAATAGACAAACACAAACCTCATTCACGTTGCTTAGAATGTTCTCTGCAGAATATCTAATGTAACATGAAAAACATCTGTCCGTAACCCAATTTCTCTAAACCAGTTGTTGTTTTAAACAGAATACAGTATTTCCTGTCTTGAAGTACCTCATCATTTTCAGTGTCAAATGACTTAGCTGGTCTGAAAACACTGCACCAGTTGTAAATCCTCTATCTTTCGCAAAGGCTATGTCATCCACTAGTTTTATTGGAGCTATTTCAGTGAAATGAGCTTTTCTAATGCCAAATTGGAAGAGTGTCGTGCTCCATAAACTTTGTCGTTTGTTCAAGCTATTTTTTTTTTCTTTTTACTAGATCAGCTATTACCAGTGGAGCTCAATTTAGATTAGTTAAATGTTTTTTTTTTTTTTTACTAAGATCTGAACTATTTTGAGATCTAGAATGCTAATTTAATTGCTGAACAGGTCACTTTAGGACTAATTCATGTAAATCTTAAGGAAAAATTTTTTTTAGCAAGATTTCATTTTAGTTTCCTCTATGCATATATATATATAATCCCCCAAAGTCTAGAAGAAGCAGTGTTTCTGCAAAAAAAAGAAAAAATGTTTTGGATGCATGAGCTGCAGTGAGATACAATGACTCTGACCAAGGCACATTGGCAAGGATGCTGAAAATAAGAAACAGATAAACGTATCCTCACAATCAATTTATTTATATTTCATGGTATGCACATATGGAGCCCAGAAGAGGAAAAAGAAAGTGGAGTGCTCCGGATATACAAGGAATAGTTTCATGTTCTCAGTAAATAAAACAGGATTTACATGTAATAAATAGTAGTTTCATAAAACAGTTATTTGAATTCATTATTATTATTAGAATTTATATAGTGCCAACATATTCCACAGTGCTTTACAATAATACATTGCATGTATAAAACATACAACTGACATACAAAGAAATATCGACAGAGACAAGGAGTAAAAAGGGCCTTGCTTAAACGAGATTTCAATCTTAGAATCAAATATAAAACCTGGTCAATTAAAGACACAAGTCAACTCTATAACTATCCCAGATAAATGTGTGACCAAACAGTGGAAAGAGCTTAGAAATACAAACAGTATACCATTATGTCCCGTCGAGGCCCCTATGCTCTGCCAAAGACCTACGTCTATCCTCTGTTTGTACTCCCACCTCTGATGCTTGCACTGTTCCTGTGGAACTCCTTTCCCTTTTCCGTTAGATGCTCACCCAGTCTCCACTCCTTCATAAGATCATTAAAAATTCACTTTTTCATAAAAGCATATCAAGTAAACTGTCAATGGTTCCCAACTGATTAATCTCTTGCAACTGTCATTAAACCCCCACTCCCCCACAAACAAAACAACCACACTAAGTCTTTAGTGAATACTATTCTACCAATCTACTTCCCTATACTTCGCTTCCCTTTTGTGTCACTTTACTCCACTCCCTCTAGCATGTGAGCAGGGCCCTCAACCCCTCTGTTCCTGTGTGTCAAACATGTCTGGTTACACTTACATGTTTGTTAGTAATAATAATAATATCTAAGCGACACAAGTCAACTCTATAGGTATACCAGACAAATGTGTGACCAAACAGTGGAAAGCACTTAGATATACAAGCAGTATATATATATATGTCTATTATCTCCCCCAGTGAGAGACCTTAAGCCAAGCCACTGTGCTGCTGGAGCTCTGTGCAAAGTGTAGGATATGTCCTTCTCAAGTGGAGTCATATTAATATAAACACATAATAGCGCAGACAATCTGATCTTGAAAATATATAAATATATGAATCTTGAGAGAGACATAAACGGGTCAAAATGTCGATTTGGACCTATGTAACATTTGTTGGTGATTAAACACAGTTTGTTGAGAAGACATCTGAAAGTACCCAATCTTTACTAATTGTATATATATATATATATATATATATATATACAAATGGAACAAATTGAGAGCACTCATTGGATTTAGTAAACAAAAAAATATATTAAATCAAACGCATATAAATCAACCTTTCGACCGTCTAGCGGTCTTTATCAAGATGCTATGACATGTGAAAATCTCAAATATATACAATCTCATGTGTTAAACTTACCCAATCACCAAGTGCACCCTGTTTGTCCGGTCTGCTCTGTGAATAGAGCCGCAAACCGAGGACTGTCAAGCATACTGCCGAAAAGTGACATAAAGCACAGCCACCAAGTGTTGCCTAGAAACGGCAAAGTTGTTTTAAAAAAGAAAAAAATCGGAGTAAAATTAAAAGCATGTATGGAGGAAAAAGAAATAAAGTCTGATTACATGGTCTTAAATGTATATGAGTGTGGAATGTTAAAGACAGCAGTATGAATGAAAATGGGTTA
>OW240913.1:278530435-278620448 GCA_933207985.1 Pelobates cultripes
GAATATCGTCGTTCTTGTGGCGAAATTTGTCCCATAGGAATGAATGGCAAAGCTAGAGTGGGAGCTGGCAAAAGCTGAAAAATCAGGACATGATTTCTAAACTGCCACCACTCCCTCATATTCAGGCCCACCTACACAAATCTTATATCAAAACGTTCAGCTATCCCTGCTGCCACTAAACATGTCAACAGCTAAGCCGTAGTCCTGATAGTTTTCACAATATAATCATTTGTTTGCAACTAACGCTGTCCATTGACTTTCATTGAAACTTCACTCTGCAAAGCTCAAATTTGAAGTGCAATTTCTAAACTGCGACTGTGCCTTCAATTTTAATACTTCAGAGACATACTATGCATCAAAATGTAGGTCTGGGTCTTGTGATTCTCACAATATAAGCTCTTCACTGTAGGAGTTATAGTTTTTAAGATACGACCGTTTGAAGATGGCAACCACCAAAATACTCTGACCTGTCAAGGCTGCAGCAGCAAGTGATGTCATAGACAGGGCCTTTTGAACACCTGCTAATGTTTTTTATAAATGTATGGTTTAACCCCTTAAGGACTGGACCTTTTGCGTGTTGTACATTTAGCGACCAGAGCATATTTTTACACTTTTATTGGTGTTTGTGTTTGGCTGTAATTTTCAGCTTTCTCATTTACTGTTCCCATACAAATTATATATTGTTTTCAGGACAAAAGGGCTTTCTTTACATACCATTATTTTATATAATCTCATGTATTTTAATTTAAAAAAAATAAAAATATGATGAAAAATTGAAAAATACATGTTTTTTTACTTTTACTTGAAAAATCTTTTACTCATCTACAAAAGTGAATGAAAAAAACTGCTAAATAGATTCAAAATTTTGTCCTGAGTTTAAAAATACCCAGTGTTTACGTGCTTTTTTGCTTGTTTTTGCATGTTATAGGGCTATAGGTACAAGTATGATATTGTGGTTTCAAAACATACATTTTTAAAATTTATCAATAGTGACACTGTAACACTATTATCTGTCATAAATCTCTAAATAACACCCCACATGTACATATTTTTTTTAAAGTAGACAACCCAGGGTATTCAATATGGGGTATGTCCAGTCTTTTTTAGTAACCACTTAGTCGAAAACACTGGCCAAAGTAAGCATTCATATTTGTTTGTGTGTGAAAAAAGTAAAAAAACTAAATTGAACGCTAATTTTGGCCAGTGTTTGTGACTGAGTGGTTACTAAAAAAGACTGGACATACCCCATTTGTAATACCTTGGGTTGTCTTCTTTTGCAAATGGTATGCCATCATGGGGGTAATTCTCATTCCTGGGCTACCATACGCTCTCAAAGGCAACGTAACCAACCTGGCCATTTTCAATGTAAAAATATTTGACCCATATATTTGACCCTGTAACTTTCAAAATGCTATAAAACCTGTACATGGGGGGTACTGTTATACTCAGGAGACTTTGCTGAACACAAATATTAGTGTTTCAAAACAGGAAAACGTATCACAACAATTATATCATCAGTAAAAGTGCTGTTTGTGTGTGAAAAATGCAAAAAAAGTCATTTTCACTGACAATATCATCACTGTGATATGTTTTACTGTTTTGAATCACTAATATTTGTGTTCAGCGAAGTCTCCCGAGTAAAACAGTACCCCCCATGTACAGGTTTTAGGGTGTCGTAGAACGTTACAGGGTAAAATACAGTGCTAACAAATTAAATTCTCTGGAATTTCGGCCTGGGTTGGCAGGCAGGTCCCTCAAATTGCAATCAATAAAATTACTGAATTATGTAAAAATATTACATAAATACGCACATAGAATTTAAATACATATGCATATTTATATATTTGAAGTCTACGTGTATATTTATATAATTATTTATGTAATTTTGTACATGGACCTATGTATATTTCGTATTATTTTTATTTATTTATATATACATAGATATATATACAAATTCATTCTAAGTGTATTTTGATATAAATATATATATATATATTAATTTTAAAATACAGTTAGAATAAAATTTCATATAGATATATAATTTTTTTAAATTTTTTTTATTATTATTTTTTTAAAAATTATTTAATTCAAATTACTTATTATGTATATTTTATAATAATATATATATTGTGATAAAGTGAAGGCAGATAGGCCTACAACATTTAACCCCAGGGGGAGTATGTGTAGGATGTGTTGTAGGCAACACAAAACACTGTTTAGTTATGGGCCCCTGGGGTGGAGCATTTGGAGAGAAGGGTGGGCCAATGCTCCACTCCACAGTTTAGTGGTTTTCTGGGGAGACATGGATCCAGGCCAGGGTTTTTTGGATCGTCTCCAACCCACTGCTCAGCTGCAGTTAATGAGCTGTTGCAGTGGGAATAAACTCCTCCCTTCTAGGCAGGTAAAGGAGAGGGATTGCTGGCTTCCTCCCAGGAAGCAGGCAGGAGAGAGGCTGTTCTCTCCATATAGAGAGTCAAGAAGACTAGGCACTGGGAGTGCGGAAAGGAAAGCAGTCAGGGCAAGGCTGGCTTGGAGCACTGGGAGTGCAGAAAGGAAAGCAGTCAGGGCAAGGCTGGCTTGGAGCACTGGGAGTGCAGAAAGGAAGCAGTCAAAGGCTGGCTTGGAGCACTGGGAGTGCAACAGGCTAGCCAGCAGAGTGTTGCTAACTAATAAGGTTGGTGCCATATGTTTTGTTAGTTTAACCCTGATAGAGAGGGATGTTCAAAGTGAGTTAGTGCTCAGACCGAGCTAGGTTTTTGTTTATAGGGTTTTGTGTTACATTTATGTTTTAATTTACTGCTGTATCCTGTGTGGATTTGCAAATAAAGTGACTGGATTATATGCAATTACAAGGACTGTGCATGTTTTTGCCCTAGAGGACCGTGCTACCTGCTGACAAGGATCACAATATACAATATATATATAGTTATTATATATATTATATATATACGTGTGTAATTTAATTATAAGTGTATTTTTATATTAATATAAGTACATATTAATATAAAAATACACTTAGTATGACATTATATATATATGATATATAGACATATATTATATAGATATAATATATGTCTATATATCATATATACACATATATAAATATATTATTTTTTTTATTAACACTAACTTTATTTTTTTTTCTGATTTTACACTAGCAGGGAGACTGCCTGTCAGCACAGGCAGTCCCCCTGCAGGCAGACACATGGACACCTATTGTGACCATGTGATCGCTGTGTTAAGCGATCACATGGCCACAGGGGTCCTAATTCAGTGTGGGGAGACTGTCTGGGCTGCAGGCAGTCTCCCCACACCGGGAGCCACGCTGATCGCCGCCGGGGGAACGACGGCGATCAGGTAAGTAACTCAGACCGTTAGGACGGTTTAGGACCGTCATCGGTCGGCAAGGCAACAATGCCGATGACGGTCCTGAACCGTCCTCGATCGCGAAGGGGTTAATGTAACTGTGCAACAATGTTGCAATTAAATGTGCTATATAAATGATAACGGTTACTCCGCCCACTCCAGTTGTAGACTACTGGTGGAGGCAAGAACACTTCACACAATTTCCCCAGAAATTGTAGCTTTTCTAGTTTCTACTGTTTTCTGTTTATCTGGATGCTGCTCAAGGATTTCACCAGACTACATTCTTGTTGAAGGTGTCCCTGAAAATAAGAATTTTTACAACTGCGCAATAAGCACATGATTAGACGCTTCTATTTGACTCTCAGATATGAGTGCAGTCTGCAAATGTACTATTTAGCAGATTAGCACCCAGAAAAAAATAATTTTTACCACTGCGCTATAAGCACACTATTAGACGCCTCTATTTGACTCTCAGATATGAAGTGTGTGACGGACCTCTGGCACTCCGACCGAGTACCTCCGCCAATCGATGCTCCTAGCGCTTGCCAAGGACTCCGAGCACTCCAACCGACACCATCAGCACTGCGAACCCCACTTCCAGCGAGGCTGCTGCGCTGGGGTCTCGCCTATCTCACCCACCCTGGATCCACGACCAGGATCCAGCTCCCAGTGGGCGACCCTCTCCTAAATCCAGAGAGCGTAGCAGGAACAAATCAAGCTCTTACAAGAGCTTACTCTGGGTGGTAAGTGATTATAGCAATCCCCAGAGTGTAGGTATCCCTTCCCCCAAGCATGAGCCAAGTCTTCAAGAAAGGTGCAAGTAGGTCTGGTTTATTGAGGGCTACCTGCCCGGTATTATGCAAGTGTCCACCAGGTGGACACTCCCCTATGGGACCTGATGGAACAATGGGACACATATTGGATATAAGCCAATCCCAGACAATACAAACAAAACACTCCCACAGTGACATCACAATCCCTCCTCTATATCCTGGAGATAATTGGGAAGTAATTAAATTATCTCCCAGGACAGAGGCAAGACTCCATTAACCACATAGTTACAAAAAGACATAAAATTACACAATGTTACAATTACTACATTAAACATATACATGCAACATTTCCCCAGATAGCTTAGATCTGAGCGCACATTATTACTGAATGGCGCTCAGATCACATACATGCAGTTCAATCGCCATGGAGCCAAAGTCTTTTCTATAGTCTTTCATTACACGAATAGGCTCCATGGCATAGCTATCTGGGGTAGCACTAATCACATACTGAAAGTCCTGAACGCCCCAGCAGAAATACACAAATACACCTTTCTACAGGGTAAAATACAGCTATCAGCACAGGGGCCATAGTCGGAAGGTAGGAGGCTAGCCAGTAGTCCCCTCCAGGCACAAGTGGCGAAGGGCACTTCATCACAAAGTGCATGCCCCAAAATGTACTATTTAGCAGATTAGCACCCAGAAAATTAGAATTTTTACAAGTGCACTGTAAGCACACTATTAGATGCTTTTATTTGACTCTCAGATATATAAGCTGTAACTTCTCAAAATACCATAAAACCTGTACATAGGGGGTACTGTTTTACACATGAGACATCGCTGAATACAAATATGTGTATTTTATTGCAATTTTTGTTTATGTTTTGATCACAACGTGTACATTTGGCTCAGTCCTTAAGGGGTTAAAGAAGAAAACAATAAAATGTAAGCACGTAATAAATGTCTTTTGTAGGTGAATTTCATTTTCCACCAATCATAATAGTCAAGACCTTGATCTCTCAAACGAAGGCACCTCACAAGATGCCTCCACCAATGCCTCCACTCAGTTACTTTAAATGCCTTGAGGTACAAGTGCACTGAGATAATGAGCACCTTTACCCTTCAGTAGCCATAAATATATTTTGCAACTCAATTATATTAGATAAGAAAAAGAAAATCATGCAATACATGCAAGTTTCACTACTTGATAATCTCAAGTGTTTTGTATACAGTGGATGCATGTATATTGATGAGTTGAGTAAAATTAAATTTTTTGTGCTACATTATTGTAATGATTATATTAAATAAATAAAATCAGCAATTAAATTAAATTTAAATACTTTAAAATATATAAATTTAATGGGCTCTAGTCTCTTCCAAAAATCAATACCATTAGAATATCATAATTTGCAAAGAGCATGCACACACTAAGGAATTTGAATTAATCGTTTTAAAAGACTTTAGATTGACTTGGTGGAGCTTCTAAATGATTATGGAATTATTGTTTTAGGAGATTTGCATTTTGTACCCAAAATGTCTCTAAAGTTTATATGCCCTTACCCTTCCTCTTTCTGCAGACCCACCACAGCATTATGATCTGTCTCAGCAACCACCTCTGAAGATTCACAGCCAATAATCTGGATATTTTTAAATGTTTGGACACTCCAGGATAGGTACGCACAGTGTAACAGTAGTGGCATGCAGGGTGTGAATGTGCTCATTATTCTTTCCCCATTATTCCTTTTTTTAAATTCTTCTGTTAATCCTTTGAACTTCAAGGTACACATACAGACGCAAACGCACAATGCTAGATACATAGATGCATTACCTTAAACAAATAGAAACATATTACAATACAAATGGAAACATTTCATAAAATGTATAAAATACTACTAGTGACAACTAACATATGGCAGCACACTAATACATTTTTAAAAATGAAAATAACTTATACAAGTATTATCCTCTACTTTCCCACTCTTTCCCAATATTATTCTTACATGAAGCAGATGCAATGCATCTGTGATCTTTTTTCTGCACTTTTTATATATTTGCCCATTTTATATATATTCTTTTAGAATTCCAAAAAAATATATATAGATAAAATAGTTAAATATACGAGAAGCATATAAGACTCAACAACACCCAGTGAAATAAATGCATATACTTAACTAAAGTGGACGTCCTTCCCTAAGATTTTTTCCCTTTTTAGATATAATCACTGTACAATTTTTTATTACGTTTCGACGTACAAGAGAAGAGAATATATAACATGTCATTACCTCAAAAGGACATAGTTTACACATGTTAGGAGGTAATAAAATAAAATTGTAAAATACATTGTTCTTAGATATAAAAATACAATATTAGAAAACAAATAAATATATATATATATATCTTTCCTTCCAGTTTCTCTTCTGCTTTTCTTTGTCATGAAATTGTGCTTTCATTTTATGTTAATATTCAAGCTGATCATTTACAACTAACCCCAATTTAACTTAAAGGGTTTTCCTTTTTTTATAGCTATACACAATTTTGCAGCTATAAGGATTTGAATTAGGAGAGCCTTCAGATGTTTATCACATGTAGGGATATCAACGTAAAAAAGAAACATTTGAATAGGCAATTCTATGTTTCTGAATAAGATTTGACTCACCAGATAATACAGGTTCTTTTTTTTTTAGCGATTTTAACTCTGAACATTCCTACCATATGTGTGAGTGGGATCCAATTCCATTGTTACATCTCCAGCTTATTGAAGATGCAAGTCTCACGAGAGCCGCTGGCTCAGAGCATTGCCATGGGTTACCGTGGCAACGCTCCGCGCAGCACTCACACCGTGAAACTTGCAGGGGAGCTGACCGGACCGGAGGAGAGAGAAGGGAGCTGACAGAAGCTGCAGGAAAGGTAAGTAAACGCTTCCTGCCAGCCCCCTCCTACACAGTGCACACCACTGGACCACCAGGGAATGAGAGCCCCCCTCCCTGGCCAGCTAACAAGCAGGGAGGGGGGACGAAGAAAAATAACATACAAATTTAAATAAAATAACATAAAAATAATAATATAAAAAAAAATAATAAAAATGCCCACCCCCCACCAAGGCTCTGCATCACATACACACACACACACTGCAATCATACACACACACTGCACTCATTCATTCACACTGCATTCATACACACTGCACTCATACACACACACTGCATTCATACACACACACTGCACTCATACACACACACACTGCACTCATATACACACACACTGCACTCATACACACACACACACTGCATTCATACACACACACTGCATTCATTATATACACACACTGCAAATAAATATTCAATTAATATAATTTTTGGAGGATCTAATTTTATTTAGAAATTTACCAGTAGCTGCTGCATTTCCCACCCTAGTCTTATACTCGAGTCAATACGTTTTCCCAGTTTTTTGGGGTAAAATTAGGGGTCTCGACTTATATTCAGTTCGACTTATACTTGAGTATATACGGTATTTATTGTTACTATTACAAGAAATAGTGGAATTTGGTGCATTTTAATGTTATTTTCTTATTGTTGACTACTGTTCTAAACTATGTTGATATGACTTTTATTGTTGCCTTTGCTCTTTCTCAATAAAAATAAATGTAAACAAACAAATAAAATAACCCAGATCTTTTTGCAGCACCAGCTGCTTCCTGTGGAGTGTCATTCAAGATAACAATTCCATTTGAACCTAAATTCTGAGTTCATGTGTCTGTTTAATGATGCATAGGAGACTAATGCTTCTCCAGGTTAGACTACTTTTTTATCTTATTGCTCTGCTCCATACAGTTAATCCAAAAGTAGCTGTTGGCGACAGCGTTAGTAGGGCAGCTGAGGTGAGTAGGTGCTCTAAATGTAATATCCAGTCTTGAATTAACCCATTAGCTACCTTTTATAAATGCAAAGGTATGCACAGAAATTCTTAGTTGCCCTTCTAACAGGGGTTGGCAACCTTCGGCACTCCAGGTGTTGTGAACTACATCCTCCATAACGCTCTTACACCCATAATGTTGGCAAAGCATCATGGGAGGTGTAGTCCAAAACATCTGGAGTGCCGAAGGTTGCCTATGCCTGAAGTTTATCCATTATAAAATCTTTGGCTTATTTTGTGTATTTGTCTGTCAGGATTGCTTAATGCACATCCCACACATTCTTGAGTTGCTTTGTTGTGTTGTGTTTACCACTTTCTAAGTGGTGATAATAGGTACTCACATTGTTACAGCAACAAATGGGAACCTTGGAAACGATATTTATTCAAAGGTAATAAAAAAATATGAAAAACACTATTTTTTTTTTTTTGCACATTGGATTTCTGGCCATTTTATTATGTATATTCTTTTTTAAATTGATGCATTTATTGGATTAGTCGAGATAACTGTACAACATGTATCACACAGGCATGAATAGTTGGCTGGTTAATACAATCAGTTGGTATGAAATACCTGCCAAAAAGATTGCAATATTAACCTTTCAGTCACAAATGCTAAATACATTAATATAAAGTTTAAAAGTGTATCATCTCAGTTCTTCAAAAATAGAGAGGGCTTTTTAGAAAGGAAGAAGTAAAAGAGAAATAGCTATAAGAGGGAGAACAGGAGCAGCTGTTAAAAAGAGACATGCATATGAATAGGATAAAACAAGACAAGAAAAAAAAGTGAACAGGAATTGAACAATTGCAGTTTTTTCCTTTTTATACTTTCAAGCGCTTGTAAAACATTTATAGAAACCCAAAAAAAGCTCTGCCAGTCAACAATGCTTATATAACGAGGCCCAAGGGCAAAGCAGCTCCCACCAAGCCACTTGTCACAAAACAACCAATGTCTCTTATCACATCTCATAACTTAAATTCTACTACATAAACCGTACAGTACTAAATGTGGAAATATATACAACGAGACAGCTTTGCACTCTGACTTAAAATAGTTTTTTGCCTGGTGGTAGATAAAGGTCTAGCATATGCAGATCCATAGGATACAAGCATCCTCAGTCTTTTATACCAAAAAATACTTAATTCCGTCAAAGTGGAGGGAGTGGAAGCTATGTATTATTTCCCCATATAATAGTCATGCAATGTAGTTTGTTTTAGGATTTTCATGCTGACTCTGCAATTGATCTACTTAAGTTTTGAACAATGTTGGTACATGCAAAGATCTGGAACATTTATGGGGGCTGCAATGTCCCTCATGTATGCAAATATCATTTTGAAGGAATATTAATCTTTAGATTTCCAAATTTAGACATGCAATTACTGGCTACTACAGATTTAAAGATGATATCCTAATATTATGGAATTGGAGGCAATTTAATGACTTGCCCACTCCCATTAACGTATCCTCTCAGATGAGTGAAGAAAGTATTCCATTATTTGCATTTGGAGATTTTTCCTAAAAAATGCACATTTGAAGTGTACATGGACCAAAATAGTATATTACATATACACCCATGTGCACACACATCATCTTAAAAACCATTACCTCACTCTCAATTTCTTCAGTAGTAGGAAATAGCTTGAATGGAGAGAGGAGAAACGATGCATAATTAATTTCTGAACAGAGTCTATCATCAAAAGGACTCACAGGTAGCCCCCGTAAAGGACAAGAATTGTGCTCTTTGCTTCACATTTCTAGTATCTTGCAAGAACCTAGCACAGCATGGTTTATATAGTTAGTGGTGTAGTTAGATATTTTTACCTCTTTTTTGATTTCTTTTATTCCTTCCATTATTATATTTGGTATATCTTATACTATGTCTCTCTACATCATCATATTGTTGGGGGGATGTAACGGAGTGGACCTTGTTGGATAAAACACCAGCAGAGTAAGCATTTTCTGTAGTTCCTTTATTTCCTATTGGTATGAGGTCACATGACACCCCTTTTTAAGTATGTAAAGCAAATTCAACATCTCTGTCATTCAGTTACTTAAATTATAACAACAAGCTTACTGCTATTCAGTTATCACTAGATATAAGATAACATAAATTATTTTAAACATAAACCCCAGCAGTGAGCTGCCACTGTCCTACACGAGATTCACAAATTACCGTCCCGTGACTGTGTATCTTTAACTCTTTTAAGCCCCTGTGACTGTCAAATTAGCTACAATGCTGCACTGGGTTGACAGTTTCATCAAGGAACCGCTTGTAAGCACCATTACCAGTTATGGTTGAAAAAAGTTTTGTTTTAGATGCTGTGTATACATTTAATCAACAGAGACATCACATTTGGGATACTCCTTATTCTTGATTATGTTTTTAGTTTGTGGTTTGCTACATACAGCATCTGGGTGAGTGGGGCTAATTTATTCTTACCACTATACATGGGTTTTAGTGGTAATGAATGGTTATTAAGTACTTCCAAGCCTGTCCCCCACCCTCAAAAGCTACACTGGTCTAATATTATAACCTCTTGTACACTGTTATTGGTTATATATGTTAAATTGCTACATTCATTTTGCAACATATACTTTCTGATACATTGCATAACTCATTTGATACTTGTTTAGACAGCATTTTATCATCTCTATCATGACATATTCAGAACTAGTTTTCACAGTTTGAGGGAGTATTTTAAGGTTTAATCCAATAGTGCACTTGTAGATAGAGCATATCTTTTTATAATTATATTGCCCTTACCCTTTTCAGCTTTAGTCACATGATATGAAAGAAGGACTTTATTCAATAAATGTATCAAGGTGTTTTAATCAGATGAAAGGACATTTGATCTTTATTTTTATCAAGTTGTAAATAAAAGTTATATTTTACACCTTTTCATTAAATTCTAAGGGGATAACTTGCCATGTGCACAATATAATGGAGAAACAACAACCCACATTTTTAGTGCTTCACTCAACAGGGGAAGAGGTGAAGCAACAGCGTTATTTTACCATGGACATAACCACTATTGAGAGCACTTTAGGAGTATATAAGACCCACACCTGCTCTCACACGTGTTATTCACAACAGACATATTTTATAGGATTCTAACATTCAAAACAAATAACTCAAGAACTTTCTCAACTTAAACTATGTTTTAGGCTTCGTAATGACATGTGCTATCATCCTGTCGGTTGGGTATTAATAAAGGAACATACCGCCCTTAATGATCACTGACCAGATGAAGTGGTATTTGATATCAATATGTTTTCATTTTTGACAATAAAATGGATTCCTTGAAAAAACATGAGGCAGGGGTTTTCAATATCACTGGAGTGACAAATCTAAAAAAGAAATCAGTTCTTTCTTTGGGTATGGTCATATAGACCAGGTTTGCTCCTTACTACATGAAGCTCTTCATGCCTTTCTGGGAATCTCAATTTTCCTTAAGGTTGCCTAATTGGGCACAGAGCCTGGTCCTCTACAAATGTTATACCAATAACATTTTTATGATTTGAGAGGTATATGTGGAATATTTTA
The DNA here is from genome assembly GCA_933207985.1 of Pelobates cultripes. Lineage (NCBI taxonomy): Eukaryota > Metazoa > Chordata > Amphibia > Anura > Pelobatidae > Pelobates > Pelobates cultripes. The sequence continues at coordinate 278,542,026 of OW240913.1, forward strand.
ATTTATTTTTGGATTAACTCTATCTTAATGTTGGGGGATTAATTTGGACTCCTTGTGGAAAGGCAAATAAAAAAGGATCTAAGGGGATTGATATAGATTTGAATGTGAAACAAGTAGGAAATATGCATAGGTAGAAAACAATACTCAAATAAAAAATAAAAGAAGGACACACCAAGGATACAGGTTCATTTATCAGCAATTTTAACAATGAGACTAAGCCTATACATCATATTATTAGGAAATATTGGTCAATTCTAAAGAACCCACATTTAACAGATATTTTAGAAACTTAATAGAGGAATAAAACATTTAAATTATATTTTGGTGCATTGCTTAAGCGCAGACTTAATATTTTTTCAATTAAAATATTTCTTTTATTATTGTGTTCAATGTCTACCAGGTAAACACTTGAATATAAAGAAATCATATTCATTAAAAAGAATCATAAAATGTCCTATATAAAAACAATACTTACCTGTCATAGTAAGAACATTGCTGTCTTTTTCCCATCTGCTGCTCCATAAAGTTTTTCTCTAGTTTAGATTTAGATTCCAAATTTACGATGTTTTTAATTAGGTAGGATGCTGTGTCGACCATCAGCCCTTCTGAGATTAACCCATTTAGTTGGTAAGTTCTGATTTTAAAGGCATTTGAGTGTCTTTTATTGTTATCTTCCACTTATTTCTACGTTTTGCACCTACAACCTGCATCTCTGTGTGTCAAGCTCACTACAGTAACTTCACCACAGTATAAAACTGTCTTACATGTCTTAGATTTTTTTTATGCTTGTGTTTATATTAAATTACTTGGATAGCTTTTGATATGTTTTAACTGCAATCATGGAAAATGTATATTTAGTACTGCAAAAGATGATTGTCTAGTTAGTATTATAATTGTTTAGTTAGAAAATGTTTATTAATATTTGTTATATTTTCTCTAACATCTTGTCATTAAACGTTATCTTTTGCTGCACTCTGACTGATTCTCATTTGGTCATTACTGTTAGGAAATATCTCTGCCAAAATACCTTATGCAGCTAATACTCTAAATTATAGCTATACAAAATTAAAGGGTTGGTTTTGAAAACTTGCAAATATATGTGGGCTTCCAGTAACTCTATTGTTAATGTCACTAGGTAATGTCTATTGTTAGTGTAACTAGGTTACACCAGGATACGTGCCTGGTGGTCATCTTGATGCTCTTTGAAGCACATAGTCGGCAGCCATTCTGGTGCTCCTGAAGGTTTAACACAGTAGTTATCATGAAACCCTTTGAATTGATGAAACTTATTCACCCAAAACCTCAAACCACAACAATGTGTCAGTGTGTTTATATGTGTGTAGCTGTGTATATATATATATATATATATATATATATATATATATATATATATATATATAAAGATTTGTTAGTAAAGACGGACCCTATACACTGCTATGAGGACAAACAGGGTTTTGTCAATTTTGGTTGCTACAAGTGCTTGGGCTGTGTCACTTGTGGGCACATGCTATCTGGCAAATCGTTCACCCATCCCCACACAGGAAAGAAGTACATCATTAGGCATCGATTAACTTGCACTACTGATTATGTAGTATGCAAGCTAACTTGCCCTTGCGGGCTTACGTACATCGGCAAGACGGACCTGCCCATGCGCGAACGTATTCGCAACCATAGATCTAGTATAAGGGTGGCGTATATAGATCAAAAATCGGACTTGCCGGTGGCTAAACATTTCTTGGAGAAAGGACATACGCTTCCGACTTTAAAACTCATGGCAATTGACCATATACCACCTCTTAGGAGGGGAGGCGACCGTAAGAAAATGTTATTACAACGAGAACTTTATTGGATTAGAACTTTGAGAACAGTATATCCTGAAGGTCTGAATGAGAAATATACCCTTTCTGCATTTCTATAAATGTTTATGTTTTAAGTAGTGACAATGAGATGAGCTATGTGATGCCCACCCTGGGGGATAGGCATACATTCCTATGCTTCTCTCGTAACTATGTGTGTTTATTCATTATGTGGGGTGGCATGCTCTAGTATATGTATTATGATTTCCTTGTTCAATATTTGGTGAGGGTCAAACTTTATCAAGACCATTAGGGGGCACTACTGCTTAGTATAGTGTTATGTTGTATCATTAACTAACTGTGCTATTCTTTTGATGTACATGAGATGTTTAAAAGAACTTGTATTATTTCCCCATATAATAGTCATGCAATGTAGTTTGTTTTAGGATTTTCATGCTGACTCTGCAATTGATCTACTTAAGTTTTGAACAATGTTGGTACATGCAAAGATCTGGAACATTTATGGGGGCTGCAATGTCCCTCATGTATGCAAATATCATTTTGAAGGAATATTAATCTTTAGATTTCCAAATTTAGACATGCAATTACTGGCTACTACAGATTTAAAGATGATATCCTAATATTATGGAATTGGAGGCAATTTAATGACTTGCCCACTCCCATTAACGTATCCTCTCAGATGAGTGAAGAAAGTATTCCATTATTTGCATTTGGAGATTTTTCCTAAAAAATGCACATTTGAAGTGTACATGGACCAAAATAGTATATTACATATACACCCATGTGCACACACATCATCTTAAAAACCATTACCTCACTCTCAATTTCTTCAGTAGTAGGAAATAGCTTGAATGGAGAGAGGAGAAACGATGCATAATTAATTTCTGAACAGAGTCTATCATCAAAAGGACTCACAGGTAGCCCCCGTAAAGGACAAGAATTGTGCTCTTTGCTTCACATTTCTAGTATCTTGCAAGAACCTAGCACAGCATGGTTTATATAGTTAGTGGTGTAGTTAGATATTTTTACCTCTTTTTTGATTTCTTTTATTCCTTCCATTATTATATTTGGTATATCTTATACTATGTCTCTCTACATCATCATATTGTTGGGGGGATGTAACGGAGTGGACCTTGTTGGATAAAACACCAGCAGAGTAAGCATTTTCTGTAGTTCCTTTATTTCCTATTGGTATCAGGTCACATGACACCCCTTTTTAAGTATGTAAAGCAAATTCAACATCTCTGTCATTCAGTTACTTAAATTATAACAACAAGCTTACTGCTATTCAGTTATCACTAGATATAAGATAACATAAATTATTTTAAACATAAACCCCAGCAGTGAGCTGCCACTGTCCTACACGAGATTCACAAATTACCGTCCCGTGACTGTGTATCTTTAACTCTTTTAAGCCCCTGTGACTGTCAAATTAGCTACAATGCTGCACTGGGTTGACAGTTTCATCAAGGAACCGCTTGTAAGCACCATTACCAGTTATGGTTGAAAAAAGTTTTGTTTTAGATGCTGTGTATACATTTAATCAACAGAGACATCACATTTGGGATACTCCTTATTCTTGATTATGTTTTTAGTTTGTGGTTTGCTACATACAGCATCTGGGTGAGTGGGGCTAATTTATTCTTACCACTATACATGGGTTTTAGTGGTAATGAATGGTTATTAAGTACTTCCAAGCCTGTCCCCCACCCTCAAAAGCTACACTGGTCTAATATTATAACCTCTTGTACACTGTTATTGGTTATATATGTTAAATTGCTACATTCATTTTGCAACATATACTTTCTGATACATTGCATAACTCATTTGATACTTGTTTAGACAGCATTTTATCATCTCTATCATGACATATTCAGAACTAGTTTTCACAGTTTGAGGGAGTATTTTAAGGTTTAATCCAATAGTGCACTTGTAGATAGAGCATATCTTTTTATAATTATATTGCCCTTACCCTTTTCAGCTTTAGTCACATGATATGAAAGAAGGACTTTATTCAATAAATGTATCAAGGTGTTTTAATCAGATGAAAGGACATTTGATCTTTATTTTTATCAAGTTGTAAATAAAAGTTATATTTTACACCTTTTCATTAAATTCTAAGGGGATAACTTGCCATGTGCACAATATAATGGAGAAACAACAACCCACATTTTTAGTGCTTCACTCAACAGGGGAAGAGGTGAAGCAACAGCGTTATTTTACCATGGACATAACCACTATTGAGAGCACTTTAGGAGTATATAAGACCCACACCTGCTCTCACACGTGTTATTCACAACAGACATATTTTATAGGATTCTAACATTCAAAACAAATAACTCAAGAACTTTCTCAACTTAAACTATGTTTTAGGCTTCGTAATGACATGTGCTATCATCCTGTCGGTTGGGTATTAATAAAGGAACATACCGCCCTTAATGATCACTGACCAGATGAAGTGGTATTTGATATCAATATGTTTTCATTTTTGACAATAAAATGGATTCCTTGAAAAAACATGAGGCAGGGGTTTTCAATATCACTGGAGTGACAAATCTAAAAAAGAAATCAGTTCTTTCTTTGGGTATGGTCATATAGACCAGGTTTGCTCCTTACTACATGAAGCTCTTCATGCCTTTCTGGGAATCTCAATTTTCCTTAAGGTTGCCTAATTGGGCACAGAGCCTGGTCCTCTACAAATGTTATACCAATAACATTTTTATGATTTGAGAGGTATATGTGGAATATTTTAATTTATTTTTGGATTAACTCTATCTTAATGTTGGGGGATTAATTTGGACTCCTTGTGGAAAGGCAAATAAAAAAGGATCTAAGGGGATTGATATAGATTTGAATGTGAAACAAGTAGGAAATATGCATAGGTAGAAAACAATACTCAAATAAAAAATAAAAGAAGGACACACCAAGGATACAGGTTCATTTATCAGCAATTTTAACAATGAGACTAAGCCTATACATCATATTATTAGGAAATATTGGTCAATTCTAAAGAACCCACATTTAACAGATATTTTAGAAACTTAATAGAGGAATAAAACATTTAAATTATATTTTGGTGCATTGCTTAAGCGCAGACTTAATATTTTTTCAATTAAAATATTTCTTTTATTATTGTGTTCAATGTCTACCAGGTAAACACTTGAATATAAAGAAATCATATTCATTAAAAAGAATCATAAAATGTCCTATATAAAAACAATACTTACCTGTCATAGTAAGAACATTGCTGTCTTTTTCCCATCTGCTGCTCCATAAAGTTTTTCTCTAGTTTAGATTTAGATTCCAAATTTACGATGTTTTTAATTAGGTAGGATGCTGTGTCGACCATCAGCCCTTCTGAGATTAACCCATTTAGTTGGTAAGTTCTGATTTTAAAGGCATTTGAGTGTCTTTTATTGTTATCTTCCACTTATTTCTACGTTTTGCACCTACAACCTGCATCTCTGTGTGTCAAGCTCACTACAGTAACTTCACCACAGTATAAAACTGTCTTACATGTCTTAGATTTTTTTTATGCTTGTGTTTATATTAAATTACTTGGATAGCTTTTGATATGTTTTAACTGCAATCATGGAAAATGTATATTTAGTACTGCAAAAGATGATTGTCTAGTTAGTATTATAATTGTTTAGTTAGAAAATGTTTATTAATATTTGTTATATTTTCTCTAACATCTTGTCATTAAACGTTATCTTTTGCTGCACTCTGACTGATTCTCATTTGGTCATTACTGTTAGGAAATATCTCTGCCAAAATACCTTATGCAGCTAATACTCTAAATTATAGCTATACAAAATTAAAGGGTTGGTTTTGAAAACTTGCAAATATATGTGGGCTTCCAGTAACTCTATTGTTAATGTCACTAGGTAATGTCTATTGTTAGTGTAACTAGGTTACACCAGGATACGTGCCTGGTGGTCATCTTGATGCTCTTTGAAGCACATAGTCGGCAGCCATTCTGGTGCTCCTGAAGGTTTAACACAGTAGTTATCATGAAACCCTTTGAATTGATGAAACTTATTCACCCAAAACCTCAAACCACAACAATGTGTCAGTGTGTTTATATGTGTGTAGCTGTGTACATATATATATATATATATATATATATATATATAAAGATTTGTTAGTAAAGACGGACCCTATACACTGCTATGAGGACAAACAGGGTTTTGTCAATTTTGGTTGCTACAAGTGCTTGGGCTGTGTCACTTGTGGGCACATGCTATCTGGCAAATCGTTCACCCATCCCCACACAGGAAAGAAGTACATCATTAGGCATCGATTAACTTGCACTACTGATTATGTAGTATGCAAGCTAACTTGCCCTTGCGGGCTTACGTACATCGGCAAGACGGACCTGCCCATGCGCGAACGTATTCGCAACCATAGATCTAGTATAAGGGTGGCGTATATAGATCAAAAATCGGACTTGCCGGTGGCTAAACATTTCTTGGAGAAAGGACATACGCTTCCGACTTTAAAACTCATGGCAATTGACCATATACCACCTCTTAGGAGGGGAGGCGACCGTAAGAAAATGTTATTACAACGAGAACTTTATTGGATTAGAACTTTGAGAACAGTATATCCTGAAGGTCTGAATGAGAAATATACCCTTTCTGCATTTCTATAAATGTTTATGTTTTAAGTAGTGACAATGAGATGAGCTATGTGATGCCCACCCTGGGGGATAGGCATACATTCCTATGCTTCTCTCGTAACTATGTGTGTTTATTCATTATGTGGGGTGGCATGCTCTAGTATATGTATTATGATTTCCTTGTTCAATATTTGGTGAGGGTCAAACTTTATCAAGACCATTAGGGGGCACTACTGCTTAGTATAGTGTTATGTTGTATCATTAACTAACTGTGCTATTCTTTTGATGTACATGAGATGTTTAAAAGAACTTGTATTATTTCCCCATATAATAGTCATGCAATGTAGTTTGTTTTAGGATTTTCATGCTGACTCTGCAATTGATCTACTTAAGTTTTGAACAATGTTGGTACATGCAAAGATCTGGAACATTTATGGGGGCTGCAATGTCCCTCATGTATGCAAATATCATTTTGAAGGAATATTAATCTTTAGATTTCCAAATTTAGACATGCAATTACTGGCTACTACAGATTTAAAGATGATATCCTAATATTATGGAATTGGAGGCAATTTAATGACTTGCCCACTCCCATTAACGTATCCTCTCAGATGAGTGAAGAAAGTATTCCATTATTTGCATTTGGAGATTTTTCCTAAAAAATGCACATTTGAAGTGTACATGGACCAAAATAGTATATTACATATACACCCATGTGCACACACATCATCTTAAAAACCATTACCTCACTCTCAATTTCTTCAGTAGTAGGAAATAGCTTGAATGGAGAGAGGAGAAACGATGCATAATTAATTTCTGAACAGAGTCTATCATCAAAAGGACTCACAGGTAGCCCCCGTAAAGGACAAGAATTGTGCTCTTTGCTTCACATTTCTAGTATCTTGCAAGAACCTAGCACAGCATGGTTTATATAGTTAGTGGTGTAGTTAGATATTTTTACCTCTTTTTTGATTTCTTTTATTCCTTCCATTATTATATTTGGTATATCTTATACTATGTCTCTCTACATCATCATATTGTTGGGGGGATGTAACGGAGTGGACCTTGTTGGATAAAACACCAGCAGAGTAAGCATTTTCTGTAGTTCCTTTATTTCCTATTGGTATCAGGTCACATGACACCCCTTTTTAAGTATGTAAAGCAAATTCAACATCTCTGTCATTCAGTTACTTAAATTATAACAACAAGCTTACTGCTATTCAGTTATCACTAGATATAAGATAACATAAATTATTTTAAACATAAACCCCAGCAGTGAGCTGCCACTGTCCTACACGAGATTCACAAATTACCGTCCCGTGACTGTGTATCTTTAACTCTTTTAAGCCCCTGTGACTGTCAAATTAGCTACAATGCTGCACTGGGTTGACAGTTTCATCAAGGAACCGCTTGTAAGCACCATTACCAGTTATGGTTGAAAAAAGTTTTGTTTTAGATGCTGTGTATACATTTAATCAACAGAGACATCACATTTGGGATACTCCTTATTCTTGATTATGTTTTTAGTTTGTGGTTTGCTACATACAGCATCTGGGTGAGTGGGGCTAATTTATTCTTACCACTATACATGGGTTTTAGTGGTAATGAATGGTTATTAAGTACTTCCAGGCCTGTCCCCCACCCTCAAAAGCTACACTGGTCTAATATTATAACCTCTTGTACACTGTTATTGGTTATATATGTTAAATTGCTACATTCATTTTGCAACATATACTTTCTGATACATTGCATAACTCATTTGATACTTGTTTAGACAGCATTTTATCATCTCTATCATGACATATTCAGAACTAGTTTTCACAGTTTGAGGGAGTATTTTAAGGTTTAATCCAATAGTGCACTTGTAGATAGAGCATATCTTTTTATAATTATATTGCCCTTACCCTTTTCAGCTTTAGTCACATGATATGAAAGAAGGACTTTATTCAATAAATGTATCAAGGTGTTTTAATCAGATGAAAGGACATTTGATCTTTATTTTTATCAAGTTGTAAATAAAAATTATATTTTACACCTTTTCATTAAATTCTAAGGGGATAACTTGCCATGTGCACAATATAATGGAGAAACAACAACCCACATTTTTAGTGCTTCACTCAACAGGGGAAGAGGTGAAGCAACAGCGTTATTTTACCATGGACATAACCACTATTGAGAGCACTTTAGGAGTATATAAGACCCACACCTGCTCTCACACGTGTTATTCACAACAGACATATTTTATAGGATTTTTATTTTAGAAACTTAATAGAGGAATAAAACATTTAAATTATATTTTGGTGCATTGCTTAAGCGCAGACTTAATATTTTTTCAATTAAAATATTTCTTTTATTATTGTGTTCAATGTCTACCAGGTAAACACTTGAATATAAAGAAATCATATTCATTAAAAAGAATCATAAAATGTCCTATATAAAAATAATACTTACCTGTCATAGTAAGAACATTGCTGTCTTTTTCCCATCTGCTGCTCCATAAAGTTTTTCTCTAGTTTAGATTTTGATTCCAAATTTACGATGTTTTTAATTAGGTAGGATGCTGTGTCGACCATCAGCCCTTCTGAGATTAACCCATTTAGTTGGTAAGTTCTGATTTTAAAGGCATTTGAGTGTCTTTTATTGTTATCTTCCACTTATTTCTACGTTTTGCACCTACAACCTGCATCTCTGTGTGTCAAGCTCACTACAGTAACTTCACCACAGTATAAAACTGTCTTACATGTCTTAGATTTTTTTTTATGCTTGTGTTTATATTAAATTACTTGGATAGCTTTTGATATGTTTTAACTGCAATCATGGAAAATGTATATTTAGTACTGCAAAAGATGATTGTCTAGTTAGTATTATAATTGTTTAGTTAGAAAATGTTTATTAATATTTGTTATATTTTCTCTAACATCTTGTCATTAAACGTTATCTTTTGCTGCACTCTGACTGATTCTCATTTGGTCATTACTGTTAGGAAATATCTCTGCCAAAATACCTTATACAGCTAATACTCTAAATTATAGCTATACAAAATTAAAGGGTTGGTTTTGAAAACTTGCAAATATATGTGGGCTTCCAGTAACTCTATTGTTAATGTCACTGGGTAATGTCTATTGTTAGTGTAACTAGGTTACACCAGGATACGTGCCTGGTGGTCATCTTGATGCTCTTTGAAGCACATAGTCGGCAGCCATTCTGGTGCTCCTGAAGGTTTAACACAGTAGTTATCATGAAACCCTTTGAATTGATGAAACTTATTCACCCAAAACCTCAAACCACAACAATGTGTCAGTGTGTTTATATGTGTGTAGCTGTGTACATATATATATATATATATATATATATATATATAAAGATTTGTTAGTAAAGACGGACCCTATACACTGCTATGAGGACAAACAGGGTTTTGTCAATTTTGGTTGCTACAAGTGCTTGGGCTGTGTCACTTGTGGGCACATGCTATCTGGCAAATCGTTCACCCATCCCCACACAGGAAAGAAGTACATCATTAGGCATCGATTAACTTGCACTACTGATTATGTAGTATGCAAGCTAACTTGCCCTTGCGGGCTTACGTACATCGGCAAGACGGACCTGCCCATGCGCGAACGTATTCGCAACCATAGATCTAGTATAAGGGTGGCGTATATAGATCAAAAATCGGACTTGCCGGTGGCTAAACATTTCTTGGAGAAAGGACATACGCTTCCGACTTTAAAACTCATGGCAATTGACCATATACCACCTCTTAGGAGGGGAGGCGACCGTAAGAAAATGTTATTACAACGAGAACTTTATTGGATTAGAACTTTGAGAACAGTATATCCTGAAGGTCTGAATGAGAAATATACCCTTTCTGCATTTCTATAAATGTTTATGTTTTAAGTAGTGACAATGAGATGAGCTATGTGATGCCCACCCTGGGGGATAGGCATACATTCCTATGCTTCTCTCGTAACTATGTGTGTTTATTCATTATGTGGGGTGGCATGCTCTAGTATATGTATTATGATTTCCTTGTTCAATATTTGGTGAGGGTCAAACTTTATCAAGACCATTAGGGGGCACTACTGCTTAGTATAGTGTTATGTTGTATCATTAACTAACTGTGCTATTCTTTTGATGTACATGAGATGTTTAAAAGAACTTGTTAGGTAATCAATCTTTTTTTCAATGAGCCTTGGTATAATATTCTCTCTCTTGAGATTTGCCTGGATTCCTAACTTCTCTAGTCTGACAAGCCTGTTTTTTATAACTTCAGAGTCATTGGTAACTATGATTAATCTTTTAGGCATTTTTTTCAGCAATTAAGTCCAATATGCGTATTAAGGTTTTTTTAATATCATGATTGCCAGTTCTCTATGCTGCATCATTGTCTGAATTATAACATCCCCAGGAGTCTAGCGTGTAGCAGTTGATACATTGTTTTTATCGTAAGATTAGTATGTTGTATCATGTTTGTTGTTATAGGTCACCATGGTGATGACCCCTGGCCGCGTCATTGAGCGTGACGCCGTGCGGCTGCAGACGTACGTCGGGCAGCCCGCGGCAGTCCCGGTCCAGGCGTCCATGGAGTCAGAGGTGTCACAAGTGTGGTGAGTGATTATTATTGTTTATGTTATAAATGTGGGTATATCTGTACACATAGTATGTCCTGACGAAAGCTTGAGGGGATCAGGCTGAAACGTTGACACTTTGATGTTTTAGCAAAGGTAAATAAAAGTTAATTTTTATAAGTCCCTGGAGTGCTATCTTTGGTATTTTTGTTAGATATATATATATATATATATATATATATATATATATATATATACTGCACGCACAAACATAAACCCTGCAAACACAAACATTAATTTCAAATACACCCCCCTTCACTCAAACATTAATACCACACACAAATGTACATCTGCATTTAAAAGACAACACTGCCCTGCATGTAATTGCACTGATACCCTCTCCACATTAGTTCCACTACTGAGTTGGGTGGAGGGCATAAATGCATGCTAGGGATTAGAGTGCAGATTTGAAGGGGCCAAAGCAAATGCTTGCCCAAGGTCCAATCAAAGTTAAAGACAGTACTGCTGCTACTTTGAGAAACAGCTGCCTGATGTAAAATTAAAAATAAAATTCACTAAGCCTACCACCTACCGCACCAATTATAGAGATCCAAAGCTAAAGAGCTCCACATCTGGTGCTTGAGCCCCAAAGGCCTGCTAGCAACATCTAGGACAATCAGAAAAAACAGAATTGCAGAAATATATTAAAATCTATCAACCAACATCTACGAACTAAGATCCATGGTGTCTTATTACATTTTAGCCAACAGAGAAAAAAGGTACGTGAAAGAACCTCTACAGTTACAGTGTAGTGATTATGATGCCAAGAGTGCCATAGCGTCCTCCTTCCCTCGGCCAGGAGCTAGAACTTACTGTTTAAGAGCTTCCTTAGCTAAATCCTGCTGTGAACCAGCTGATTGGCTAAGCCATCAGTGATTGCTCACAGCTATTGAGCTCAGCCCAGCACTGCCGGGTGTAGCTCAGACAGGGAGCCTCCAGGTGTCTGTTGAGGTAGTAGAGACATCAGTACCTGAATAATGTGAGTTAAACATTTTCATGCACTGTTATGTCTTGTATTAAATGTATACTGAAGAATTGGCACCTAAACGTAACAATGCAGTTCAGTTCTGGTACTACCAAAATTAACCATGCAGTTTAGGAAGAAAAACATTGTTTCTGATTCTCCTCCTCTACTTACTCAAACTCCATAAATATATATGATGCTGTTTGTGGAGATGTCTCTATGCTAACTAATAGGTACAAACATTTTTTTTGTTTTTGTTTCTTTAATAACTGAATGATTGAAATGAACAGTGCTCATAACAATGATTGGAAACCAAATCTGAGTATTTCCATTTTCCTACAAGACGTGTCTTAATGAACTACTCCTTTGTCAATTATGGAGGTACGGTTCCTGACTTTAGAACTCTTACAAACTTAGAAATAATTGCAATTATTGCTATTGTATATCAGGAGATATTCACAAGATTCACGAACAGGCATTTAGAGAAAGTCGATCTGTAAAACATGCCAATGCTTTAGTTGTTACTTATACAGTGGCGTACATACAGGGGGCCCGGCCGCTCTGCGACCCGGTATGTATGCCACTGTGGCCAGCCTCTTCTCCTGGGGGGCCCAGGAGCTGGCCACCTCAGGGCCCCCCGAGGCTGGCCCTAATATCACCCAGTGGGCAGGCTGGTGGGCACTGTCCTCTGAGTGCTTCCTCTTCAGCTCCCTCGCGCACCGCACTGATACCGGAGCCGGAAGATGACGTCCGGCATCAGTACGCGGTGCACAAGGGAGCTGAAGAGGAAGCACTCAGGGGACATTGCTCCCTTGCGCGCGCGCCAGCCTGCCCGCCGGGTAACACCACCTAACCCCAGGGAATCCCCTCAGCACTCCCAAGGGTAGGGAGGCTGGGGGATTATATATTTTTTTTTTTAAACGTGAGTGCGTGTGTTAGTGTGTGTGTTAGTGTTAGAGTGTGTGTGTTAATGTTAGAGTGTGTGTTAGTGTGTGTGTGTGTTAGTGTTAGAGTGTGTGTGTGTTAGTGTGTGTGTTAGTGTGTGTGTATGTGTTAGTGTTAGAGTGTGTCAGTGAGTGTGTTACTGTGTGTGTCTGTTACTTAGTGAGTTAGTTTGTGTGCATCTGTTAGTGAGTGTGTGTTTTGTAAGTGAGTGAGTGTGTGTCTGTCTCAGTGAGTGTGTATGTATGTCTGTCACTGAGTGTGTGTCTGTCAGTAAATGTGTGTGTCTGTTAGCTAGTGTGCATGCGTCTGTTCTTGAGAGCGTGTGTTTGTCTTAAGCACTTACCTTTCTCCAGCGCCGGACTCTGATGGCGCTGGGGATCTCTCCATCCCGATCCGCCTCTCAGCTCCAAATGCGCATGCGTGACAAGAGCCGCACACACATTCAAACTGCCCATAGCAAAGCATTACTCAATGCTTTCCTATGGACGTTCAGCGTCTTCTCACTGTGATTTTCACAGTGAGAATCGCAGAAGCTCCTCTAGCGGCTGTCAATGAGACAGCCACTAGAGGCTGGATTAACCCTCAATGAAACATAGCAGTCTCTCTGAAACTGCTATGTTTTCAGCTGCAGGGTTAAAACTAGAGGGACCTGGCACCCAGACCACTTCATTGAGCTGATGTGATCTGGGTGTCTGTAGTGGTCCTTTAAGTGTATGTGTATCTGCATGCACTGGCGTACATACCGCGGTCGCAGGGGTCACAGCCCTGCGACCCCTGCAACCCGGTGCACGCAGCCATGTGTTGCGGCCCCAGCCCGCGCAGAGTAAGCGCGCGGGGGGGGGCACGGATCAGTTTTCGCACCGGGGCCCCATGGGTTGTGTGTGCACCACTGTACTTACAGATTGTGGTTTTCCTTCTTTTACAATAAGGTTTTACATTTTAACAAATCTTGGGAATAGTTGCCAGCTTTCTTAATACATTTGTATCCTGAATTGAAGTTGCAGAACTGAAAAGGTATAGTCCAAGCCAGGCCAACTCAGTCATATGCATTTTCATTTCTCTATTATATCTTAATATCTTTACCGGGTTATTGTATATCCTTGCATCCATTCCACATATACTACACTTAACAGTCATGTTGACATGTATCCTGTAGCAAGATTGTACAAGTGAGATTTGTTCTTTGAGCATGAAGTAGCTCTACATTACATGAATTGTATTTGAAATATTTTATTTTTCTATTTCACCGTAATATTGCATTGAAAGGAAAACAACCACTATAGATCTCTTGGCAGAGGTTATACACACAGAACTGATTCTATTCTAAAGTAGTGAGGTGTTCTTTAAAATGTGAATTAGATACATTAATTTACTCATACAGCATTTGCCCATCATGATGTACTTTGTTTGCTATTTTCAGATTTTGGGGGTCTGATCACAAATTTTTAGGGGTTGTATTTTTTTTTCTTTTTGACAAAGAATATTATTTAATTGTGTAATTGTTTAGTCCAGTGGTTCCCAACCCAGTCTTCAATTAGCCCCTAACAGTCCAGAATTTAGGGATTGTCAGTTGTGTCTAAGATGTTTTTAGACAAAGAAAAAGAAAATACTTTAGACACAACAGGGTAATCCCTAAATCCTGGACTGGTAGGGGGTACTTGAGGACTGTGTTGGGAACCCCTGGTTTGGTCAATTCCCTACAGACATTCATTAAATTAAGTGGTCATCACAGAGCTTGAAATCCAAGACACATACATTTTAAAACAACTTATTAACATAATAAAATGTTTATGTATACATATGAGAACATATTAAAACCAATAAAACATTATGCCCTTTACTTATTAGAAGCTGTCAGTATTTGCAAGTCTGTATAAAACGGCATTAAATGTTTCAAAGGACAGTAATTTTCACCTACATTTCAAACAGGGATCCAAGATTTTTAAATATTCATAATTCTAATTTTGCAATCTGAATTTTATTTTATTTGGCAATCAGTTAAGGTGAACTTCTTTCTCCGATGAAGCATTACTTATTTTACCTAAGCACACATACACACTAGATTCTTCAGTTTATTTAATAGCTTCTATTTACTGCGTGGTACAGTAATTCATGTTGTGTTAGAGAAGCATTACATCTACTAAAATGCATGATAGGTCAGGTCTTTAACTACAACAATAGACAAAGGACATAGACATTTGTCCATATGTGTAATCCTACTGGAAAATCTCATTAGTTGAGATGTTCACAGTGCATTTGTTTTATCCAGTGAAAGGGCTGAAATGTTTGCTTTACCTAAGAGGGTGAAGTGGTCTGTGGAAAAACCTTTGATTGTCTGAGATGTAAACGCAGAATTCCAAACCTCTAATCAGGTTTAAATGTTAACAATTAAGTGAGAACTGTAACTGAGGTTTGTTTGTAGATAAAGAAATTGAATGTGAGAAACTAAATTCTAATGAATTAGGAATGAGATTGTGTTTGGAAAAAATTAGCCAAGGAATAAAAGTTGGTGTTGGAGAAAATTAATTTTGTTCTATTAGTCAAAGGATAACCTACATAAATCTAAAGTGTTTAGAGTTGCTAGTGTCACATGTAGTGATGCCTTGGGTCATTGAGGAATCCTTTCTAATGTGGACAGATTGGCTCTCAAAATGTCTCATGGCCACAACAGAGCTGCTACAGACATCCTTATTTCAGTGACATTGGTCGATAACTTTCTGGCGTCTTACTTTTTACAGCATCCAGTTGGAACCCATCTTTGTTTACTTAAGACCAGTCCACACTTAGTTTCTTGCACTGTCATGGTCTTTGCCTACCCGAGAGTGCATTCCTATTATTCACAGTTCACAGCTTAATTTGTGTTTTCACTCAGGTCTGTTATTTGACTATTCTGACTGCTGTAATCCTAGTTCTTAACCTGTTATCTACTTCTTTGTTTTTCTATTTCCCTTTGAGTTTAGCTTGCCCATGTTTATGCTTTGAATGTTTGCTGATAGCTTTGCTAGCTTTGCTATTGCATTAAGCCTGGTAACACATTACTATCTCTCATCCATTGTCACATTTATAGCTATGGTTTGCATGTTAGAATATATCTATATCCTGACAGCTAGATTCCCAGCATAGTGTCCCTAGGACACCTCCAGGTCTATAGAATATTTAATGTTATTCTGAATAAAAACAACATCCTCACTCTCTTAATGGGCATAAACTTAAATCAAATACATCAAAGAAAAGTAAAAAAACAAAAAAAAAGAAGTATGGGAAATAGAAAAACAAATATTTTGCATATTCCCCTCTCAATCAAATGGTACCTCACCATGTTAAAATATGTGATTCATTATAGAAGGCTCCTCACCCAAACTAAAGCTTAGGTGTGGCTCGTGGAATAAAATAAGCCAAAAAATAAACAACACAATTGCTAGGAACAATTGTAGTTAAGAATTGCTTAACCATATATAGGTGGTAGAATGCCTCAACTTTAGCTGGGTGAGATAACGAGGAAAGAAAAAAAATCTATCCATCAAAAAAACGCATATTAACTTTAGTACATGTCTCTAAATAGTATCAGAGAGGGAATATACTTTATAAAACACAAAACATATTCAATACACCCCATGGACGGTATAGGGAAAAAACTACTCAGGTTCCCAAGGTCCCTTCCCTGATGGTGACCTCACACAATTATAAAAGTATACAGAAAGTGGGATATAGCTGGATATCTAAAACAAAAAACAACAAATAATAGTGCAACACTGTTGGAGGAGGTTTGCAGTGCCCCCACTTTAATGTTTCTGTAAAGAATTATGGATTATTTCAAAGTGGACTAGTTCCTTACTACATGAATTTCGATCTGCCATAAGGGGTCACCGTGATAAAAAAAAAGTAAAAACACAAAACAATACATATAATAGATTGAGTATAATTTCGGTATTTGCTTTGATCCACATTTGGATCCAAAAAAACAAAGGTTTAAAACAAGTAAAAATACTGTTGGCTATTGCGTAACTTCATCTCTCTAATATATATCAAACTATTCTGATTGCTTTGTGATTACATGGACAATAAAGTTTTGTGAACATTTTGAACATCCACGAACACACCAGAAGGAATCAGGAAGAACCCTATTTAGGAAGGGGGTGGAAAGGGAAGGGTAGGACATGAAATTGTTAGACATATTGTTTATGTTTTTATGATTGTATAAAAAGTGGTCCCTGAGGAAGTTTCCATAGAAACAAAACGCGTAGGACCAGTGATATACCACCAATTTTAAAAATCTATTTTATTAAATTTATTTGTAATAAATCATTTTTTACTCACCTACCTGATTCCTGATTTGGATCCAAAGACACCATTCTGACTGAGAAACCAGACCTCCCCTGGGGGGGAGGCAACCTCAATGCATTCTTTTCATCTGGAGTCTGTGAGTTCCATATAAAGTGGGGGTACTGCAAACCTCCTCCAACAGTGTTGCACTATTATTTGTTATTTTTTGTTTTAGATATCCAGCTGTATCCCATTTCCTGTATACTTTTATATCTGTGTGAGGGAATTTACTTTGTTTGACTTTTTTTTTTCAATTATTCCCCTTTCTTTCAACCCTGTATTTTCCCAAATATCCAAAAACACTCACTCCTAAGAAACAATTAATCCTTGTAAATATTTACTACAAGACTCAAATGAGAACTGAAGTTATTTAATGTGTTGGAAAAATATAATTTCTATATAATCAGACCTGCCCTGATGGAGCAATGCATTCGCTGGGTTTTAGTTCCATTGTCTGTTCAGTGTCCATTGACTAAAATGCAAGTTACTTTCCAGGGAACACATACATATTTTTTATTGTGGTTTGATTAATAATTTAAGTTACCATTAGAGTTGAGCGAACACCTGGATGTTCGGGTTCGGTCGAACTTCGAAAAAAAGTCCATGGGGACCCGAACTTTTGGGCACTAAAATGCCTCTAAAAAAGTCCTGGAAAGGGCTAGAGGGCTGCAAAAGGAAGTAAAATGGGGGTAAGAGTAGGACAAGTGCCCTGCAAACAAATGTGGATAGGGAAATCACTTAAAATAACATAAAATACATAACAATTAAACATAAATCAAAATCTAAAGCATGGCTGTCAGGAGGATCAACAGAATTATCCATTTCAGAGATTTCATTCTCATTGTTGAAACTGAGCTCAACTCCTGATGCATGGAGAAAAAGCCTTCACAAGCCTCTGCTATTCTGTACATAGTTTATACTGAGTGACCCATAGGTTGAGGAGGCGGTGACCGTGGCGGTTAAGGTGGAAGCACTGGTGGAGGAGGAGGAGGTAGCCAACTGTTTTTTAAATATATATATATATTTTTAATTGGGGTAGCCCCCAAAATATTGGGACATATAAAAAAAAGAAACATTTGCTTCCTGCGGTGCATTTCTTGCAGTCTTGATGCATGGAGAAATGCTCAACTCCTGATGCATGGAGAAAAGGCCTTCACAAGCCTCTGCTATTGTGTACATAGTTTATACTAAGTGACCCATGAGTTGAGGAGGCGGTGAGTGTGGCGGTGTAGGTGGAAGCAGCGGTGGAGGAGGAGATAGCCAACACGGTTTTTTATATATATATTTTTTTAATTGGGGTAGCCCCCAAAATATTGGGACATAAAAAAAAAACATTTGCGGCCTGCAGTGCATTTCTTGCAGTCCAATAACGCCATCAGGTTTTTAAAACTGTCCGTCTATACCAGACTGAATGACAGCATTTCAAAGGCCACAAATTTTGAAATGCTGGCATTCAGGGCCAGGGATTGTGGGTGGCTAGGGGAGTACTTCCTCTTTCTCTCCAGTGTTTGGGAGATGGACAGCTGAACACTTCCATGGGACAGTGTGGAGATGCTGGACAATTGTGTACCTGGCCTATGCTGGTGCAGGAACCCACCCTCCGAGTCACTTGTGAATGACTGGCCTGATAACCATGGAAATGACCCCTGTTCCTTCTCCTCTTCCTCCTGTGCCACATCCTCTTCCACCATCGCCCAAAGCGATTTTTCAAGGAGACATAGAACAGAGTCATCGGCACTGGCCATATTGGTGGAGTACTCGAAACAGCACAACATGGCACACAGGTCTCGCATGGAGGCCCACTCATTGGTGTTGAAGTGGTGCTGTTACGCAGAGCGACTGACCCGTGCATGCTGCAGCTGAAACTCCACTATCGCTTGCTGCTGCTCGCACAGTCTCTCCAGCATGTGCAAGGTGGAGTTCTACCTTGTGGGCACGTCGCATATGAGGCTGTGAGCGGGAAGGCCAAAGTTATGCTGCAGCGCAGACAGGCAAGCAGCAGGGTGAGAACGCCGAAAGCTACAGTGAATGTCACATCCTGTTCCAAGTTGCGGATCAGTCTGGTGATGGCTTCTGGTATCCAGTACTTTTTTTACTGAAGCTGCATCAGGATCCTGGTATGTGGCCGCACAAACGCTGGTGCTCAACACCAGGGGCCGTGCGGTTACCCTGCACCAGACCCTGCTAATCCATTCCACACTGTGACTCCTAACTTCAACATCAGGCATACTGGGTCCCGGTCGTGCGACCACCGCCCATACAGTGTCTTGGTTCCAGTCACTGGACTGCTGCCCTCAATGTGAAACTTCGAATGGCTCGTTAAATCTGGTACAAACCTGAACTTTGCCGTTCGGGTTCGCTCAACTCTATTATGGATCCTTTGATCGCTCCATCTGTTACTTGGTTAACTGTGGTAATTCTCTAGCTAATACATGCCGACGAGTGCTAGGGGACGGCCGCTCCGCTTTTGCACCCTGCTCCCTCTTATGCTGTGCTGGTGCCTCTGTGCGA
Source organism: Pelobates cultripes (assembly GCA_933207985.1). Classification (NCBI taxonomy): domain Eukaryota; kingdom Metazoa; phylum Chordata; class Amphibia; order Anura; family Pelobatidae; genus Pelobates; species Pelobates cultripes. Next base: position 278,561,832 of record OW240913.1, read on the forward strand.
CCAGCGCCTCTTCCTCCAAACTGCACACATCACTCGCATGACCTTGATTCCATGTGGGGTCTAGGACCTCATTATCCTCCACATCATCTTCCACCCACTCCTCAACCTTGCCCTCCTTGCCGGTCTGCACACTGCAGAAAGGCTCAGCAGTTGGCACCTGTGTTTTTCCAGCATGTAAACTCTGCAAAGGACATATGGAAATTGTTTTAGAATTGTATCCAGGCAACAGTTTTCCCTATAAACTGACCTCTCAGTTTGACTTGTGAGGCTATTGCCCCCGAATTACAGTATTGTTATACTGGTATTTGACGATTCTATTTCACTCTCAGATATGAAGTGCAGGCCGCAAATGTACTATTTAACACCCCAAAAATTTGAATTGGTCAAACTGCGCTGTAACCACAGTATTTGACGGTTTTATTTGACTCTCATATATGAAGTGCACCGCAGGCTGCAAATGTACTATTTAGCACCCAAAACAATTAGAGTTTTTAAAAGTGCGCTGTAAGCACAGTATTTGACGGTTCTATTTGACTCTCAGATATGAGGTGCACACCCCAAATTTACTTTTTATCACCCCAAAAATTTGAATGGGTCAAAGCGCGCTGTAAGCACAGTATTTGACGGTTCTATTTGACTCTCAGATATGAAGTGCACCGCAGGACGCAAATGTACTATTTAGCATTAGCACCCAAAACAATTTGAATTTTTCAAAGTGCGCTGTAAGCACAGTGTTTGACGGTTCTATTTAACTCTCAGATATGAAGTGAACCGCAGGACGCAAATGTACTATTTAGCACCCAAAACTAATATAATTTTTAAAAGTGCACTGTAAGCACAGTATTTGATGGTTCTATTTGACTCAGATATGAAGTGCACCGCAGGACGCAAATTTATTATTTAGCATTAGCACCCAAAACAATTAGAATTTTTCAAAGTGCGCTGTAAGCACAGTATTTGACAGTTCTATTTGACTCTCAGATATGAAGTGTACCACAGGACGCAAATGTACTATTTAGCACAAAAAAGTGTAATTTTTTAAACCAACAATGTAACAGCAGTATTTAGGGGTTTTATTAGACTGCAAGAAATGCAGTACGCGAATGTACTATTTAGCACCTAAAAAATTGCAGTATTTAAAAATGCCTAGATGTTGCCCACTGACCTACCAGAACATGGCACACATGCAGTTGCAAGTGCACTGCACTCTCTGTGGCACTGGGGTCAGGGCAGGGTACAAAAATGTAGTATAATAGCACCCACAAAAATAATCACTGTAGTCTGAATAATTGCTGTAGTTTGAATAATCGCTGTAGTTTGCAGATTCAACACCAGAATTCTTTCTTAAGCTGTCCCTCACAGCTGCAGCATCCTGTCCGTACACTAATAAGAGCTCATGTGACGTGCGGCACTACGTGACTCCAGCTTATATCTAGAGGCTGGGTCACATGCTGCACTAGCCAATCACAGCCATGCTATTAGTATGCATGGCTGTGATGGCTTCTAAGGGCAAACAAGTCAAACGCTTGTTGATTGGCTGCCCTGCAGCCTTTCAAAACGCGCCATTAAATCGCCAAACACCGAACTCAAACCCGAACATACACTGAAATGTCCGTGTTCGGGTTTGTGGTCCAAAAACCGTAATGTTCGGTACAAATCTGAACTTTGCGGTTCGGGTTCGCTCAACTCTAGTTACCATACTTAGTAGCATAATATGTACCAGAATAAAAGTGGCACCTGTATATTTTAGCTATTAATTTGGTAGAATAAAATAAGACAAACAGTTGATTGTCTTAATTCACTTTAGTGTCTCTTATCCCACATGTATTGTCTTTTCTCCCCCTTTAGCTCTTATCCCACCTATGTGTCTCCCCCGATTCACTTTAGTGTATTATGCACCTAAGTGTATCTTGCACCTCCCTCAAGTCTCTTGCACTCCCCTTATGCCTGTTGTATTACTTGTGTCTCTTATTTCCCTTATGTCTCTTCTAAACCCTTGTGTCTCTTCTAAACCCTTGCGTCTCTTGCAACCCCTTGTTTCCCCACATTGTGTTTCTTATCCCTGTGTCTTTTACACATCAAATGTACTTACCTCCTGTGTTTCTTGTACATTGTTGTCTCTACTGTGTCACTTTCACCCCCGGTGTGTCTCATACTCTCATTGTGTCTCTTGTGTCACTTGCACCCCCCTTTACTCTCACACACTCACAGCCTTGCACGGTGTCTTCATTGCTGGAAATCAACAGGATAAGTGAGGATCAGGTAGGCTCCAATATGCATCTCCTCAAGGCACATAATGTACCGCCTGTGAGCTCCAGAGTTCAGGCTGTTGTTGCTGATTACCATGGCAATACTCAGACACAGATAAGTGCTGAAGATTATGAGAAAGGGCATTTCAGCCTGCACCCAGTGGAGGAGTAGGTCTAGAGACCACACACCTGTGGATTAGTAGGACTTTCAGTGTCTCTAATCCCTGTCCTAAAGTAAGAAGAGCGGGAGGCAGAGGCACTCCACTTCTAGCTTTGATTCTTTGTTGAGCTCATTTGCATATTCCTACCCAGAATCCCCTGCAGTAGTGAGAGCACTGTTAAAGTTAAATTTCTGAAATTTTTGTACTGTATTAACTATGCACTTACTTCAGGTGGAAGGGGTTTTCATCCACACTTTTCCCCACCACAACTCTCTTGGTATGTACTTTGCAAGTAACGTCAAGTCTCCATAGCAAGTCAGTAACCAACCTCATGCTGATGAGTTGCATTAACAATGAAATAGCTGTCCATGAGTGGTTTGCTGGCTTTGCTCTTCTTCCTCAGTTGTGTTTCAAAGCTGTTGTATACAGCAGACAAATACTCCAAGGAATTCATGTATAAAGTGGAAATGAGGCAAAAATGTGGTTCTTTGTTGAGCTCATTTGCATACACCTACCCAGAATCCCTTGCAGTAGTGAGAGCACTGTTAAAGTGAGATTTCTGTTGGAAAAGCAAGTCTTATGGCTTGACTGGTGTGCGTTTTTGTGTTTAGCAATATATATATATATATATATATATATATATATATATATATATATATATTTATTTATTTATTTATTAAATGTACAATTTAAATAAATAGGTTTTTTTTAATGGCTCCTCTTTTTTTTCCTCTATTGGTCACTACTCACCTGATTTGTGAAAAAAATCATTATTTAGTGGTCCCCCAGCCATAAATCATCATTTTTACCATCAATCATCTCTTTTCTTGATGCCATGGGTGCAACTCTAAATTACATATCAGTCAAACATGCTGATATAAATTTTACATTCTAAAAAATATATTATAACAATTTACTTATTCCTTCTTGATTTAGATGCATATTGCAATTTGTACACAATGTCAGAAGAGTTCTACAGTTTCACATACAAGTCAAAAAAGCTATGCATAATAACATGCATAATAACATGCATAATAACATTAACCCCTTAAGGACAGCGGGCGTACTATGCCGTCCTTGGGGACCCGGTCCTAAATGCCAGGGGGCAGCATAGTACATCCACACCGTCCTATGCACTTACCTGATTGCTGGCGATCCCTCACCGGTGGCGATCGCGATGTGGGGACTTGCCTGGCATCCCAGGCAGTAACCCTGCTGCTGCTCTGGCCCTCCTGGGCCATGTGATCATGGGGTCCTCACGATGACATGGACGGAATAGTCGTCCAGAGCAGTGCCTGCAGGGGGTCTGTCTGAAATGACAGGCAGTCCCCTGCTGCCTGAAATAAAGTAAAAAAAACTGTTTAAATGTGTATTATATATACTTAGATCATATATATAAATATATATATATATATATATGTGTTATATATATGAACTAAGTATATATATACATTCTTACATACAAATACACTATGTCTCAGTAATACCTCGATATGCCAAGCGGCACATGCGGCTTCCAGGGGGTGCTGTGCAGCAGCCATGAAGTATCTGGTCCCACACTGTCCAGGCCACAGTAAACACCATGCAATGTTTGGTGGCACCACGTGCAGAGTAGCCCCTGCGTGATCTGTCTTCTGGCAAGACTTCCTGATCTTTTTGGCAGCCTTACGCCACCTACTGGAGTCCTTGGAAATTACAGGACCCTGTGGGTGCAGGCTTTTATAGTATTAAAGTGACAGGTCATATTATTGGACACATCATCTGCCCTTCACAGGTCACACCCCTTTGTGTGATTTGGTGCAGGGTGATGATGCTGTCCAATAAGATTTTTGTTCTCCCTATTTAAACTTCTCTCTTTCTGGAGATCATTGCCCTGTCGTGGTTTATTCTGCCCGAGAGTGCTTTCTGTGAATTTGTTTTGGTTTTCTCGTTACTGATCTGGTTTGTATTTGACTATTCTGATTTTCTGGTTCCCTGACTTTGGCCTGTTTTTTTTCATTTTTGAGTATCTCTGGTGTCCTTGACCTTGGCTTGCTATTTATACTCTCTATTTTTCGCCTATCTAGTGCGCACGTTAACCCGGCCATTTTAAGGTCTGGTATACGTACCTTCTCTCCTTTTATTCTTTCATTCTGGTTACCATTTCCCTATACTCTGTGTGTGTGGGTTAACCAATCTTGACATTACGAAAGGGTCATGGACCCTACAGGTTTAGGACAACAGTTGGCCAATAATGAAGCTCGTTTGGAACAAATGGATTACACGATGGGCCAGTTTGCCCAAGCTTTACAGACCATACTGACTAGGACTGTCTGTCTCCAACAGGAATCAAAGCCAGGGTCTATTAGTATCAAGACTCCTCCTGATTCTGCCCAGGCTGCTGGGCCTCTAGATACAGAGGAGACCTGGAAAATTGCAGGGTTTTTTAAAAACCATGTTGGTGTTCATTTCAAGCTCTCACCCATGATATTTGCTACAGGTAGGGCTAAGATATCCTTTATCATGAATTTATTGACAGACCAAGCACTGGCCTGGATTAACCCTTTATGGGAAAATAATGATCCTTTGGTATTTAATTTTCCTGAGTTTTTAGCTTCCTTCATACACATGATTAATCCTCCAGGAAGAGAAAGTAGTGCTGGCAAGGCACTAATGAAAATCAAATAGGGGAATAGATCAGTGGCTGACTATGCCATTGACTTTTGCACATTGCCGTCTGAGGATTCCTGGAATAACAATGCACTTGTTACTGCTTTTACTGAAGTTTTATCGGATAACTTGCTTGATGAATGAGCAGCAAGGGATCTACCTGACCAGTTGGAGGAGCTCATATCTTATACTTCTCATGTAGATAAGTGGATAAGGGAGAAAAGACTAAGTAGAGGTGTTTCCAGGTTGGCTCCCAGGTTTAGTAACCCTACGCTACTCGCCTTGCCTGCACTAGAACCAATGCAATTGGGTTCTATGAGATTATCTGAAGAGGAGAAAATTCATAGAAGAAGAGAGGGGCTGTGTCTTTACTGTGGGAAAAAGGGAAACCTCAGGAAAGACTGCCCAAATAGGCGGGAAAACTCTCATACCTAAGTCCGATTAGGGGACCATCCTTGGGTGTTATTAGGATGTCCTCTAAAACACCTCACACACGCTTCCTCCGACTTTTCACCTTGTCTTGGGGTTCTTTTGTCACTCAGACTCAGGCATTGTTTGACTCAGGTGCTGCAGAGAGTTTTATAGATCTAGCTCTTACTACTCAGCTAAACATACCTCTTTTGGAAAGAGATACACCCATGGCTGTTTAGGCCATAGATGGTAGACCATTTTTCAATCAACAAATTACACAAGAGACAGGTGCTTTACAGCTGTAAGTGGGCTTATTGCTTAGGAAACTCATAGTGTTACAAATTATTTCCTCTCCATTTGCTCCGATTGTACTAGGGTTTCCTTGGTTAGAGTAACATAACCCTAATATTGATTGGCTAAAAAGGGAGATAATTTTATGGGGTTCTAATTGCAGAAAATCTTGTCTAGAAAAAATTGTTCCTACCCTTAATGTACCCATAGCTGATCCTTTGTCTACCTGTGTACCTGAGCAGTATTCTGATCTGAGGGAAGTGTTTGATAAAAAAAAGAGGCAGAATAACTGCCACCCCATGGGTCTTACGACTGTGCTATTAACTTAAATGGTTACCTGGTTCCATGCCTCCTAGGGGTAGGATCTATCCTCTGTCTCCTCATGAAAACCAAGTTATGGAAGAATATATTCAAGAATCTTTATCTAAAGGCTTTATTAGAAGGTCTTTGCCACCTGCTAGGGTGTTTTTTTTAGTTGTTTCTAAGAAGGAGGGGGATCTAAGAGGGGTGTTCAACCTAGTCAGAATTCACCACGGTGATGAGTGGAAGACGGCTTTTAACACTAGAAGTGGGCATTATAAGTACGCTGTCATGCCTTTCTGGTTTTGCAATGCTCCTGCCGTCTTCCAATACATTATTAATGATGTATTTAGAGACTTTTTAAACAGTTTTGTACTTGTGTGCCTGCACGACATACTAATACATTCACCTGATATCAAAACACATCATATACATGTTCGCAAGGTGTTACAAAAACTCATTGACAATGGTTTATTTTGTAAGCTTGAGAAGTGTATTTTTGACCAATAAAAGGTTCAGTTTCTGGGCTACATCATTACATCAAAAGGTTTACAAATGGGGGGGGGGCGTGGCCAACCGCACAGCAGCCTGGAAGCATAGGAAACTGCTCTGGCACCCGGGCTCTCAATATCCATAGCCATCCACTATCAGAACACCACAAAAACAGCAATCTGCACCATGTCTCACCCCAAAAGCAAGAAATCTACCCAAAAAGCCGAAAAAAAATATTTTCTTCAGCCAAAAATCGTCAATAGGCTCCGAAGCAGAACGGGCCCAAATCCAAGATGGCGCCGATGATCAGGACGCGGGAACGCTCCATACAGACAAAACCTCTCACTGGGCATCAGGGGAACTCACCAAAGCACACCTAACTGAAGCCCTAGATGCAATGTCAGACAAATTAGTGAAAACCTGGCAGACATCTATTGAACAACTCAGGAAAGAGGTGCTGGATATCGGCAACAGAACAGCACACATTGAAAACAAACTAAGTGAATATGCCACAGCACACAATGACATAGCCGACCATGTAGCAGCCTTGGAACAAAAGGTGACACAAATAGAGGCACGCATGGCGGATGTAGAGGACAGATCACGGAGAAATAACCTCAGATTAAGAGGGGTTTCGGAAACGGCCCTCCCCGGCGACCTACAGGCGTATGTCAGAGGCCTGATGAGAGCATACATACCTGAAATAACAGCAGACATGATGCTAGTAGATAGAGTTCATAGAGTTCCAAAACCGAGGAACCTACCTGATACAACCCCAAGAGCGCATTACTTCCACATCAAAGAGGCAGTGCTCCGCACCAGCAGAAACCGAGCAACACCACACGAAGACTACCCATCAGTGAAAATCATGGCAGATCTATCGGCAGCTACCCTCAAGCATAGAAAAGAATTCCAAGAGACCACGCAGGAGCTGAGAAATAAAGGAATCCGGTACCGATGGGGATACCCCACCAAATTGCTGATCACCAAAAATAACGGACTGAAAATTATACACACACCAGAAGAAGGACTTAAGCAACTCAAAGAATGGGGCCTACTAACGGGATCCCCGAAAAAAGCAGGCCCAGCAGAGCGCCTAACACCTGAATGGCGCCAAATATCCAACAAATCCACATAACCAACAACACCAACCACACTTCGGATATGTGAGATATGGAGTTATATGTTTATGTGTTAATGTTACATATGTTTCTTTAGTAACCTGTTTTTATGTTTATATGTGGGATAACTAAGTACGGTTTTGCAAAGGCCTATGGAAAGGCAAAGGCAGGGGAGGCAGCGCTGACAGGGCAGGGTATGTTTACACGCCAACAGGGGACGGACTCGAAAAAACAACACGTAGTCAGAATCAGAGGGAGGCTCATAGCCCCTTATGTAACAGTCCCTATAGTATGTTAGCTACCCTAACAGGTCACGGTCATGTTGGGGGTCTTAATTCTGTTCATCTGATCCCATTCAACTACCAGCTAGATAACTTATTTTATGTAGAAACACACCCTTAAGGACTAGCGTTATGACAAACAGCAGACCAAGGGAGGAAAACATAAGACCCTCACAGGCCTGATGATTGGGGTTAACATATTCCACACCTAAAATCGACAAAAGACGCGACACCCTGCCGGGGCTGCCACCCCAGCACATAAAAGCACCACAAAGTTAAAGTTCAGAACCCCGAACGCAATAAGCACGAGAGCCCGACAGCCACAAAACAAGAGGCGTCGTTTGACGTTTACCCCCCATGGCACAATACCATAGTGCCAAGACCCCGCTTTGGGGCATCTTGTACATAAGTTGGCTCCTTACGTCCCCCCCCCTTCCCTCTAAGTCTGGAAAGTCACACCTCCCTGCCCACCGCCATGCACAAACAAGGCCACCAGGGCCATCATGCCAAAAAAACAGACACGCAGAATTCACATACGAGCTCTCTCTACCACAAACCCATAATATGAAAATATACTCACATAACGCTAGAGGACTAAACACCCCACACAAAAGGCGCTTGGTCCTAGCAGAAGCCAAACAAATTAAAGCAGACATCGTGTGCCTAGAAGAGACACACTTCGTAACTGCTAGAGTACCGAATTTTGGCATACGAGACTACCCCCACCAATACCACGCAACACAATCCTCGAAATCGAGAGGAGTCTCCATCCTCCTCCACTCCTCTCTCACAGTGGAGTTTCTCCACGTTAAAAAAGACAACTGGGGAAGATACGTGATGCTTCAATGTTTAATAAATGACTCAAATTTTACCATAGTTAGCTTCTGTAGTCCAAACACAAACCAAAGAAACTTTCTCCACAGAGTATTATCCACAACTCCCACCATACACACATCAGTTGTACTCTGTGGGGACCTAAATCACCCGCTGGACCCATTTTTGGATACCATATTAAACCCCACAGCACCTAGACACAGAGTGATAAAATCACAATGTAAAGCTTTAAACAAATTAATAGGAGAATTCGGGATGTATGACTCCTGGAGACTGGGGCACCCAGGAGATAAACAATTCTAATTTTACTCGGCAGTCCACAAATCATACTCGAGGATAGACTTTATACTCATATCGGGTCCACTAGTATCACAAGTAACAAAAAGTGACATAGGAGACATAACATGGTCAGACCATGCCCCGACAACGATAGAACTAAAAGGAAACTTCCAACATAGAGGCAAAACACCATGGCGCCTAAATGACTCCCTATTGCTGAATAACATTTTTACCCAAAAAATGACAAACACACTCAGCGACTATTTTACGACAAACAGCACACCAGACGTACAACCAACCACAGTGTGGAAGGCCCACAAAGCGGTCATGCGAGGCCACATGATCAGCCAGGCATCATATCTAAACAAAAAAACTAAAGAAGAACACCGAACATTATTACGCACACTGAGGGACACAACCAAAGCGAACACCGTACAACCCACCCCGCAGAGAATGCAAACAATCACAGACACTACGGCACGCCTAAATAATCTAGAGCTAGCTAAGACCGCACACATCCTACAAAAACTCAAACAAACAACGTACACGCAAGGGAACAAAGCAAGGAAATATTTAGCAACACAACTCACGCCAAGATCCCGTACTTACTCACACAAGGAGGTGAAAAAATACACAACCAGCAGGACATAAACGACAACATGGCAACATACTACCACACATTATACAACCTAAAGAACGATACAACACTACATCAACCCACCAACCTAGAAATTGAGGGTTTCCTCTCTCTTTCCAAATTACCAACAATGACAGACATACAGCGATCACAACTACAAAACCCAATTACAGCGAATGAGATCATGCTCACTATAAATTCTCTACCACCTGGCAAATCACCGGGACCAGACGGCTTTACAAACGCATATTACAAAAAGTTTGCCGCCACTCTGTCCCCACACTTAGAGATAGCATTTAACCACATCATACAAACAGGCCAGATCCCACCGGAAATGCTGATGGCACACGTAGCCATTCTGCCAAAACCAGGCAAACCCTCAAACAAGTTCCAAAATCTGAGGCCAATCTCGCTCCTGAACACAGACATCAAATTACTAGCAAATTTTTTCGCAAATAGACTAACACCCATCATACATGATGACCAAGTAGGATTTGTTAGTGGCAGACAGGGAGCGGATGGCACACGTAAGATCCTAAACTTACTTGAGGTGGGGTGCCAGGGTAGGGACCAGTGTCTGCTGCTCTCATTGGATGCTGAAAAAGCTTTTGACAGGCTGCACTGGCCCTTCCTCCGTGCAGTCCTATACAAATTCGGATTCCCCAACACATTCATGCAGCTAGTGGAGGCATTATACTCTGTACCGACAGCAAGGGTGACCAACGGGGGCTTCGCCTCCAAAAAATTCGACATCACAAACGGTACCAGGCAGGGTTGTCCACTCTCACCTATTCTCTACATCCTGTCACTAGAAACACTTACACAACTTATAAGAGACAACCCCAACATTCACGGCATAAAAAGAAAAAGCAGAGAATACAAAATCACCCTATCCGCGGATGACATACTCCTCACCCTAGAACAACCTCACATCTCACTGCCAAACTTCCACAACACCCTAGCATGCTATAGCAAATGCTCCCACTATAAGCTCAACGTCGCCAAAACGCAAGCCCTGGGGATAAACATCCCCACAGCAACACTGGACAATCTCCGAAAGTCCTTTGACTACGACTGGAGAAAAGACCACCTCAAATTCCTAGGGATCAACATCACCCCCTCACTATCAAACCTATACAAGACAAACTACCAAAAAACCCTAAGGGAAATCAAAAATATACTAACAGGGTGGAGAGGTAAGTACATATCATGGTCGGGCAGAATGGCTGCTATAAAAATGATAATCTTACCAAAGCTACAATACCTCTTTAGAACACTCCCCATAAAATTACCAAGCCACTTCCTTCAAGAAGCGCAAAAAGTCATAATGTCGTTCATATGGGATGGCAAGAAGCCAAGAATATCTAAAAATATTCTATATCTGCCACAAACACAGGGAGGGATGGGGGTACCAAACATACACAACTATTACCAAGCAGCAATCCTCAGCCCACTCCTAGCAGAATGCAACAAAGACCAAACAACCCAATGGTCGGACATAGAGGCACACCACGCCAATGGGATACCAATCTCTGTCTTAGCCTGGCTCCCACGCCCACACAGACCCCCGCAAAAAAATATGCTCCCAACAACAACACTCACCCTACACATATGGGACCAGTACTGCCACAAAATGAAATGGAAAGGTAAACTCTCCCCCGCCACTCCAATAAAAGCTCTCCACTATATAATACCAAATTTCAACCATTCCATTTGGCAACGACATGGCATCAAACTCCTACACCAAATGGTGCAGGGCCGAGAGCTCAAAAAATTTGAAGAACTAACAACAGTGTTCCACCTCAACCCCACAGCACTATTCTCCTATAGGCAAATCCAGTCATGGCTTAAAAAACAAACCACTACCCACAAAGATGATGTACAGGGACAACAGCTGACGGTGGTAGAAAAAATCTGTGCATGCCTTTCTCCCCCTAAAACACTACTCTCTACAATTTACCAACCGTTACAGACCTCTAAAACCCACGCACCATTCCCATTCATCATTGCCTGGGAGAAAGAGTTCACATACACCCTAAGTCCGCAACAATGGAAAGACATACTGCAAGCACATAGCCCTCTCTCAAAATATACCTCCCATATGGAGCTCTCCCGTAAAATCTTATACAGGTGGTGTTTGGTCCCCACGCGGATTAAAGCAGCACACCCACAGGCCACAGACACATGCTGGAGATGCCAACAACACAAGGGAACAATGCTCCACATCTGGTGGACGTGTCCTGATCTCACCACCTTCTGGGACGACATAATAAAACTCGTTTACCTAAGCACACAAATAAGACTATAATGCAAACTAGAAATTTTCCTCCTCCAGCTATTCCCCAAAAACCTAAAGAAACCACAAAAATGCTTAATATACCACATCATTATGGCAGCGCTAACAGTGATTAGCAGACACTGGCGATCGGCCTCTCCACCAAAGCTCCAGCAGTGCATACAAACAATAGAAACCACCAAACAATATGAATTGGCGGCCAGACGCATAAACTCACCGAAAACAAATTGGACAGAGGCATGGGAAAACTGGAGTAGCCACCTACAGAACTCCAAAACACCCACTTAGAAACCGTGCAGGCGGATGTCTACGAACCGACAGCTGTGTCCCTAACGTAAGAGAAATGTATAGAATATAGTTAAACAAGAACTATGAACACTGTAATATTATGTTGGTCAAAGCAATAACGACAGACACATATAAGCACTAGAAAGATGCAGCTCACCCCATCCATACATATTATACCTAGTCATGACAAAGGAGCTAGCAGAAACTGGAAAGGGAAAATCCCAAATGAGTATCAAACGGGCAAAATATGCCCCTTCCTCCCCTGAAACCCTAACTTAGGTTCGAGAGGTGCGGACAACTGGACTTCCTCCCCCCTATCTCCTCCCTACTCTCCCCCCCCTCCAAATTATTTGCCCTTCTCACCCAAATCCCTATAGGGTGACAATACTCGATCGCGCACAAAAACAAAATGAAACAATCTCTCACCCGTACACAGATGGGGAAAATACATGATAATGTAAATGTGAAATGAAAAAAACCACCGAAGGCAGAATCTGTGAACAAGGACACATGAAATGTTTTTATGATACCCTTCCCTTACTTGTCTTCTGTACCCCTATTGCTGTTACACGAAAAATAAAAATTGTCAAATTCAAATTCAAAAAAAAAAAGGTTTACAAATGGATCCTAGGAAAGTTTCAGCAGATCTTGAATGGCCCTTACCTCATGGCCTCAAAGCCATCAAAAGATTAATTGGTTTTGCCAATTATTATACAAGGTTCAGATACAATTTTTCTTCTATCATAGCCCCGATCACTGCTTTGACTAAAAAGGGATCCTCCAAGGTATGGTCACAAGAAGCCATTAGAGCATTTGAGGTCCTGAAACAGTCATTTTCTACAGCTCTTGTTCAGATGCATCCTGATAACATCTTATCCCTTTGTCATTGAAGCTGATGTGTCTGAATTAGGTGTAGGTGCTGTCCTGTCCCAAAGAGAGAGCCCAAAGAAACCTCTTCATCCATGTGTTTTTTTTCTCTAGAAAATAATCTTCAGCTGAGAAAAACTATGACATAGGTAATAGGGAGTTGCTAGCAATTATACTAGCCCTCAAAGATTGGAGACATCTCTTGGAAGTATCCCAAACTCCAGTTATGATTCTCACTGATCATAAGAAACTCTCCTATATTGGAGATGCTAAAAGACTGAATCCCATACAAGCTAGATAGACTTTGTTTCTGTCCAGGTTTAACTACCTTATTACTTACAGGACAGGTTCTCATAATGCCAAGGCAGACACTCTATCTCGTATGTATGAGATTGACAATTCAGATTCCAGGGTCTCTCCTATTGCTCCCTCTGATAATATCATTGCTGTTTCCTTCACAACTCTTTCTTCCATGTTATTAGAGTCCATCCAAGGTGATCAAACAGGTGCCCCTTCTAATACGCCATTGGGCAAGCTCTTTGTTTCTACTGCTCATCCAAAGGAATTGTTGCAACTCTTTCATGACACTAAAATGGCTGGTCATCAAGGCGTTAAAAAGACCACCTCTTCTATTTTTGTCACTTCGTATGGCCTTCCAGGAGACGTGACATAAAAGACTACATTCTAGCATATACAATATGTTACCATAACAAAGTAGCTCATCAGTTACCCAGTGGTCTCCGTCACCTGCTTCCTGTCCCAGACAGGCCATGGTCCCATATCTCTATGGATTTCTTAGTTGATTTACCTCCATACAAAGGGCACACTTGTATTCTAACCATTGTTGATAGATTTACCAATATGGGTCACTTTATACCTCTTTCTAAGTTACCTACCTCCTCAGAATTAGATGTAATTTTTGCTAAAGAGGTGATTCGGTTGCATGGGATTCCTACTCAAATTGTGTCTGATCGAGGGGGTCAGTTTGTGCATAACCTCTGTTCGGAACTGGGCATTTAACTGACGTTCTCCTCTGCCTACCATCCACAATCTAACAGTGCTCCGAACGTACCAATCAATCTATGGAACAGTTCTTACATTGCTTTGTGTCGCAAGGTCAGGACAATTGGTTGGAATTGCTCTCGTGCGCCGAGTTCGCTAGGAACAATGTTGATCACAAGTACTCTGGTCATTCTCCATTTTTTGTCACTTACGGTTATCATTCCACCATGCTTCATGCTGTGTTCTCTGATGTGGGTATGCCTGTTCTTCACCAGCATCTTTCTAATCTGTCTTCTGTGTGGGAGAGGGTCAAATCCATCTTGTCCAAGACTTCTGCCTGCCAGAAGTACCATGCGGACAAGCATCGGAGGGCTGCGCCTACTTATCACGTTGGAGACCTGGTCTGGTTGTCCACTCGGAATATCCACCTCCGTATCCCCTCCATTAAATTGGCTCCTCATTTTATTGGTCCCATTAAGGTCCCTTGCAAGATTAATCCTGTCTCCTATGCTCTTGCTTTGCCTTCCAATCTTCGTATTCCTAATGTCTTTCACACTTCCCTTTTAAAGCCATTAGTCTGTAATAAGTATTCCTCTGTGCCTCATTCTTCTCCTCCTCCATCTCTAGTCCAGGGGCAGGAGGAGTACGAGATGTAACATGTTTTTGATTCCCACTGTTTTAGGGGTCATTTTCACTACCTTGTCCATTGGAAGGGTTTTGGTGCAGAGGAATGTTCCTGGGTAGGTGTTTCTGATCTTCATGCTCCATCTTTTTGGGAGCCTTACGCCACCTACAGGAATCTTTGGAAATTACAGGACCCTGTGGGTGCAGGCTTTTATAGCATTAAAGTGACAGGTCATATTATTGGGACATATCATCTGCCCTTCACAGGTCACACCTCTTTGTGTGATTTGGTGCAGGGTGATGATGCTGTCCAATAAGATTTTTGTTCTCCCTATTTAAACTTCCCTCTTTCTGGAGATCATTGCCCTGTCATGGTTTATTCTGCCCGAGAGTGCTTTCTGTGAATTTGTTTTGGCTTTCTCGTTACTGATCTGGTTTGTATTTGACTATTCTGATTTTCTGGTTCCCTGACTTTGGCCTGTTTTTTGAGTATCTCTGGTGTCCTTGACCTTGGCTTGCTATTTTGACTCTGTATTTTTCTCCTATCCAGGGCGCACATTAACCTGGCCATTCTAAGGTTCAGTATATGTACTTTCTCTGTTTTTATTCTTTCGTTCTGGTTACATTCTGGTTACTGTTTCACTATTCTCTGTGTGTGTGGGTTACCCAATCTTGACAGTCTCTAAGGTTATTTTAATATTAATATACATGGTTATATTAATATTACAATACACTTTGAATTATATTAATTTTACATACATATAGTTATAATATATATATATATATATATATATATAAAATAAAATATATAAAAAAAACAAAATAAGTATATAAAAATTATATATATATAAATTATATATATATAGATATCAAAATACACATAGAACAAAATTATATATATCTATATTAATAACTATATATGTATATATCTCTACATAAAAATTAAAATAATTTTAAAAATTACATATATATACACACACAAATTTAAATTATATGTATATATTTATGTAATTTTTTTACATAATTAAGTAATTTTATAAATTACGGTTTGAGGGTCCTGCCTGACAACCCAGGCAGAAGGTCCAGAGAATTTGGTTCACAGGCCCTATATTTAATCCTGTAACATTCCAAGACTCCATAAAACCTGTACATGGGGGGTACTGTTTAACTCGGGAGACTTTGCTGAACACAAATATTAGTGTTTCAAAACAGTAAAATATATCATAACAATGATTTTGTCAGTGAAAGTGCCAATTTTTGAATTTTTCACACACAAATGGCACTTTCACTGACGTTATCATTGTTGTGATACGTTTTACGGTTTTGAAACACTAATATGTCTGTTCAGTGAAGTCTCCCAAGTATAACAGTACAGGTTTTATGGTGTTTTCAAAAGTTACAGAGTCAAATATAAGGCTTGTTTTTCAGTTTGTTCACATCTTGCCAGATTAGTTATGTTGCCTTTGAGAGCGTATGGTAGCCCAGGAATGAGAATTACACTCATGATGGCATACCATTTACAAAAGTAGGCAACCCAAAGCTGGCCAAACACTGGCCAAAATTAGCATTGAAATTAGTTTTTTGCAATTTTCACACACAAGTATGAACGCTAAATTGGCCAGTGTTTGTGACTAAGTGGCTACTAAAGAAGACTGGATGCACCCCATTTGTAATGCCCTGGGTTGTCTACTTTTGCAAATGGTATACCATCATGGCGGTAATTCTCATTCCTGCTCTACCAGTTGGTCTCAAAGGCAACATAACCAAACTGGAAAATTTCAATGTGTGTAAACTAAAAAATGTAATGTGCTATATTTAACCCTGTAATTTTCAAAAACACCATAAAACCTGTACATTTGGGGTATTGTTTTTCTAGTGAGACATCGCTGAATACAAATATGTGTACTTTATTGCAGTAACAGGCAACAGTATTATGCTATTCACAGTTAAAATGCCATGCAGAACTAAAAAAAAATTTTTCTTAATTTCTCACATTGTTTTATATTTTTTTCATATTAAATCATGTTTAATATATAAAAATTTGATATGACATGAATGCCATGTTGCTCCTGAATATAATGATATATAATAAGTGTGGGTGCATTTAATATGAAAGTGGTGAATTCTGGTTGAAAAGGCATATAACGCGAATTAAAAGTTTTGTTTTACTTTTTGTTTTGATCACAACTTTTACAACTGCCTCAGTCCTTAAGGGGTTAATATAAACATAAAATAACATAAACTACTTATAATAATATAAACATATATTAATTGAGGTTTTATATGTTGAAAAAAAAATATACACCAACCATACAGAGAAACCCCCCTCATCCTATGTGAGATAAAAAAAAAAAAAAATACTGGAAAGGTGAAAATGATCATAGGCTATGTCTTAGGGCATATTTACCTGTCTTCTCCATGTACTATCACTACTGACAGCACATCTGACAATGTCTGCTCTTTAAGTGCACTGTATTATAGTTCAAACTGTCACCATCAATTTAGCCGTGCCAATATCTAGCTCAACAGCCATACTCAAAATCGGTTGCTGTACAATTAGCAATTTAAATCCCAAACATGGATTGTATCCCCTATAGAGGTTCTATGATTTTCTGATTATTTTGCTTGTTAACGCATTAATTCCAATTTCTTGTTCTCTTGATTCAGCTTAATTATGTGTTTATAATGATCTCTATTGTTGTTTAACTCTGCTAGTTATATAACTATTCAACCTTTTTACGGGTTCGCTAATTTGTGCTTCATTATAGGCTCTGTGCTCAGCTCAGGCATTCTAAGGACCGGTAATATGTCCCTATCCTTTTTTTATCCCTACCTTTGATATCATTTAGCAATGTAGACATAGGTACTGTGTGTTGAGGTTACTGTATCCTTGACATAGTGATCGTAGAGTTGTTTCATTTCAGACATGTCTTTCTCAGCTGCTTTTGAAAAATGCATAGCTTGTACTTTGTGCAAGTGCTTTTCCTCCCCTTTATAGTTTAAATAATAGCTTTTTGTAACTGCAATGCTAGCTTAAATAATGTATGCTTCTTTTGGTGAATTTTTCATTTTCTGTCTAATTTTGCACAACATGAAATACCAAACAGGATTTGAGAATTTTAAAACTCAGAACTATGTCCTTGATTTACTATTTTTTGAATAAGCGTTTCAAATAATTTAATATTTTTGGAAAAATGTTCAAAGGATCTGCAGAAGTTACCAGATAAACATGTAGATTAATATTCTGCTGTGTAACCCGTTAACGCCGTTAGGACGTTCTATGCCGCACGGCACAAAGCAGGCTTAATAGCCGTTAGAGCCTTACCTGGACCGGCGATCTGCTGCGATTCTGGTCTGGGGGGAACTGCCTGATGAAACAGGAAGTCCGGCCCTCCCTGCTATGTGATTGTGAGGACCTATCAATCACATGGTTGCAATGACAATCCATGGAGCTGGCTGCAGGGGGACTGCCTGGCTCATCAGACAGTCCCCCAATGTTATAAAAAAGTTTGAAAAGTTAAAAATAAAGTATTTAAAAATGTATTATACATATAGCATTTCATTATTCATGTATTTTGATATTAATATATGTAATATATATTAATATATGTACACTTAAAATGAAATTATATATGTATTATATATTTATAATATATTAATGAGATGTTTTAATCAACTTATGTAATATATTAGAAAATGATATGTATATATGGTTTAATATATATATATATTTTTTTTTTTTTTGTTTGTTTTTTGTTTTTTTTGTGTTTTTTTTATCTTTTTTTTTTTAGTCAGGGACAATAAGCCGAGTTATAGTAGTGGTGGTGTAAATCGATTGTGGTGTGCTCGAAACTGATGTTCAGGCAGGCCTGTAAAAAGAGGGCTCACCAAAATTGAATGGCCTGACAAAGGGAGCAGTGGGTGGGGCGAACCAGGAAGTATCAGCCCAGAGAAAGGGGAGGCCTGTGCATTTATAGGTCGGGTAACCCTTCCAACAATCACAGGCTCCGCCTACGGCTCAGTCTTTCCATTTGTAGACAGGGACAATAAGCCGAGTTCTAGTAATGGTGGTGTAAATCAGTTGTGGTGTGCCGAAACTGATGTTCAGGTAGGCCTGTAAAAAGAGGGCAAAAAGTTTTACAGTTTAATACTTTAATAGGTGTTAACACTGTTAACACTATATAACCAATACTTTAAATGTCTGCCTCAATTCCCTCTTTGGTTGATGGATGCATATGATGTATGCAGATGATTACCCTCATCCCAGTCGTCGATAACGTGTACTGGAATATTCCACTGGAGACTGCAGAAGTAGCACCAATACGAAAAGAATGATCTTAAAATGTCGAAGATCCAAGTAGTTTAATGGTGTTGTAAGCTAATTTAAGATTGAGGTGGAAAAAGGATGTGACTGTGGGGTCTACTGAGTACGAATTAAGAATTTGATATGATGAAGGCAACGTACAATAGCTGGCCAGAACTACAGTATATAATGGAGCCAATTCAAAGCATCATCACGTCTTTACACGCACAATGTCATCACGTCAACACGTGGTAGAACGTAGCTCCGCCTTCCGGAAGAACTCCCTGCAAGTGCCGACTGTTTTACAAGACCGCTAGTGCTAGCCGCGGTTCTTTGAAATCCACTGCAAAAGGGGTATGAACTTCTGCGAGAAATAGAGAGCGTATGCTCACATTCTTTGTGTACTTTTAACCTTATGGGAATAAAGCATTTTTATATTCAGCTGCCGTCCTGAACACTTCAATTCCTGTCTACATTCAGTACCATATTGTGGACATAAGCCAGAAAAGTGAGAGCAAACTTCTTACTGCTCTCTCCTTATGAGTTTTATTCTATTTTCCGAACCATTTATTGTTTTCAACCATACAGTATTATGCTATTTTTATTCCCTTTTTTTTCATGTTCCTACATATCTTTGGAAGAAATAGTGTGACATCCCTATTTCTTTAGTAAGTTGTTTTATATATTTCAACACAGAACACAGTTGTAATTTTGCACATTGTTTCAGTATTATTGTACTGGATATTTTTTATTATAAGCATATAGTGCATAGACACGTTCTTTCACTTTGTAGCACTTTAGAATTTTAAAAGCATAGTGCACCTTTTTATTTCTTTTGATTAATTGGGTGTTTTTAGAGCTGTTTCACTGAGAAGGTGCTGCTTTACCTTTTTTATGTCCCTTGTGACATATCAGATACAACACTTGCTTGGCTATTCTGTGGCGTTTTTGTGCCCATATGAAGTTATCTATATTCCTCTGTAGAGGAGTAAGGTCTTGTTTGGACACCTTAATCGGAAGGGCCTGGAAGAAAAAGAGCAGTCGGGGGAGCAGCGTCATTTTGATGTAGTCTGCCTATCCATGAGATTGTTTTTTCGTGCCATTTTTACCAGGTCAAGACAAAGTGATTGGATACTGGGCGTATAGTTTGCCTTATATAAGTTATCAGGGTCGGCCGTGAGTTTAATCCCTAGGTACTTTATACTGGAATGTGTGAATTTGAGGGGGTATATGTTTTTATACTGTTTATTTCCTCTAGGTCCATTCCTATTGGCATTGCCATCGATTTTTCCAGGTTAATTTTATAACCCGCTACGTGTCCATACTCCTCCAGGAGGGACAGGAGAAGGGGCAGGGATTGTAGGGGTTTAGTAATTGTGACTAGTATGTCATCCGCATATGCAGAGACTTTATATTTCTCTCCTCCCGCTCGTATCCCAGTTATGTTTTCATCCTCCCGTATTTTATGTAGTAGTGGCTCCAGCGCTAGGACGAACAGCAGGGGGACAGGGGGCATCCCTGTCTGGTGCGGTTCTCTGGTCTAAATGGGGTTGGGGCTGCTCCCGGTACAGTGGGCTCTGAGTAGAGGGCTTTTATTCCTCTGATAAATGGTCCCGGCATTTGCAGGTGCTCTAGTAGCAAGAAGAGGTAGTGCCATTGTATTCTATCGAACGCCTTCTCCGCATCCAGAGATAGGACCAGAGAAGACGTCCGAGTCCTCACCGCCCACCAAATAATGTCCGCTCCCCTCCTAGTGTTCTCATAATTGCCTAGTTGGTACGAAGCCAACCTGATCTGGATGGATCAGGGTCGTTAAGAGGGGATTCTGCAGTGTCGCCAGTATTTTCGCAAATATTTTCACGTCGAAGTTAATCAGTGAGATGGGCCTGTAGTTCGCCACTTCTGTTGGGTCCCTACCTGATTTAGGAATGAGTGAGATGTCTGCCGTGAACGTTTCCGGATTTGGGCATCCCCCAACCATCCACTCCGCGTATACTTTAACTAGCCTTGAGATCAGTGTGTCCCTTAATATTTTATAATAGGAGCCATCAAAGCCATCCAGCCCTGGGGCTTTGTTCCCTTTTAGGGCGGTGATCGCCCTGTCCACCTCCTCTTCCTCTATGGGCATTCCTATGGCATGTAAGACCTCGGGGCTTACCTGCGGCAAGTTGGATTTTGCGACATTGTCTGCGACCGCTTGTGTGTAGTTCCCGTTGCTGGTATTCAGCTCTGGGGAGTGATTATATATATTGGAGAGGAACTCCGTGAAGATTCGATTGATCTCCATAGGATTATGGTTATTTTTCCTTGTGGATTGCGTACCGCTGTTATGGTTCGATATTGTGGTTTCAGATTAAGTGCCCTGGCCAGTAAGGTATCCATCTTATTGGAGCATTCGTAATAGAGGCTTTTTTACGGACTAGGTCCCTACCTAGCTCCTCCACCGCTGTGGCCCTAATTTCGTGGCGTATTTCTCTGATATTTTGGAGTCCCTTTGTCGTGGGGTTCTTTTTATGTCTGGCTTCAGCTTTCCTCAGCGCTTTTTGTAGTTCAAATAGGGTCTCTGCCTTTAAATTTTTGCGTCTGGTTGCTATTTTAATAAGGATACCCCTAATGACTGCCTTATGTGTTACCTCTGGCGTGTCGTTCATGTCAAAGTAGGCTGTTAGTTCGTCTTGTATAGTTTTTGTCACCTCTGGGTCTTTTATAAGTGTGCTGTTTAACCTCTATTTCCATGGGGGTTTCGGTCCCGGGAGTCTCAGCGTGAGCCGACCATGTTATAAGGTTAATTCTTGCCGATTGGATCCATGGGATCCCTATTTGGTTGACCAGGAACAGGTCGATCCAGAAATATGTTGAGTGTACCGCCGAATAGAATGTATAGTCCCTCCCCCCTGGATGTTGTAGCCTCCAGGGGTCTAGCAGTTTCATCTTTTGTATGAATCTGGCTAATATTTTGTCTTAACCCCCTACCCTTTGGGGCCTTTGGTTCCCCATCGGTGTGCTACAATCAACTGAAGGGCTGTGCGTCGAGTTTACGTCGCCTCCCAGTATCACTATTCCATGTGACAGTGTTTGTATTGTGTCGTGTAGTTGATCCCAGAATTCCGGGTCTGGTTGGTTGGGAGCGTATATGTTTATTAGATGGTACGTGGTAGCGTATATAGCCCCTGTGAGAATGATGTACCTTCCCGCGGTATCTGTTTGCGTATTTTGTAGGACAAAAAGGCACTTTTTATGTATGAGTATTTCTACTCCATTTTTCTTTACTAAAGCCCTGGAGGAGTATGACCTGGTGTCTTCGTGGTCTCCCGTCATGGCTCCTATATTGACCTGTATCCACAGAGGCCTTGTCGGGTCTGGTCCTCTCCTTCTCCCAGTGGTTCCCAACTCTCCTAGTCACCTAGTTACACGATTAACACCCTCCCCTAGAAGCGTTTTGTGTAATTATATATATATATATCATAACATGGGGGGAGGTGAGGGGTAGTATAAACTTGCGTGTCTGGCCGAGCTCTTCGGGGTCTCTTTGGTATTGTTAATTTTTCTGTCCATGTTTGCATTTGGGGGAAAAGGGTAAAGGAAGCAGGCCAGTTCTTTTTCAAAGTGCCATCAACATCCTTGTATCTGATCCTAGGTGAGCTTATGTAGTGGTCAGAAAGGTTGCTTTGTCAGTCCTGGTTTGCAGGTGTCCATCCGTCTGTGTACGGTGAGGTCTCCTTTATTTCTGTTAGGTCTTGTCGTCCCCGGTTCTGTGGTTTCTTCTTTTCTTTTTTTATTCTCGTTTTTTGCCTTTTTTATTCTTTTTTTTTTTTAGTTCTTTTTTTTTTTTGGGGGGGGGGTTATGTTTTTATAGTTGTTTTTTGTAGTTTTCTTTTTTTGTGTGTCTTTGCTTGTAACTTCGTGTTTATTGCCTTTTTGTCTTGTTGTTTACTTTTCCCTTTGGACCTTCTGTCCTTTTTGCTGTGGAACATGGTAGTGTGACTCCTTTTAACGGTTTGTTGCCTTCTGTTATCGTATGGTCGGGGGAATGTCCTTCTGGCCTCTCAGGGGGTGGCCCCGGCAGGAGCCGCTCCATCCCTAGGCAGGTGGCCCAGTGCTTGGGTGCCTCTAGGGGGGATTTGAAAATCTGCAGGTACCTCTATGCCTATATCCTGCAGGAAGGCCCTGGGGTCTGTTGTGGGCAGGAGCACAGCCGGTCTCGGTCCAGTGAATACCAGCATTTTAAAGGGATATTTTAAAAGGGGCCTTCTCCGCATCCAGAGATAGGACCAGAGAAGACGTCCGAGTCCTCACCGCCCACCAAATAATGTCCACTACCCTTCTAGTGTTCTCATAATTGCATAGTTGGTACGTAGCCAACCTGATCTGGATGGATCAGGGTCGTTAAGAGGGGATTCAGCAGTGTCGCCAGTATTTTTGCAAATATTTTCACGTCGAAGTTAATCAGTGAGATGGGCCTGTAGTTCGCCACTTCTGTTGGGTCCCTACCTGGTTTAGGAATGAGTGAGATGTCTGCCGTGAACGTTTCCGGATTTGGGCATCCCCCAACCATCCACTCCGTGTATACTTTAACTAGCCTTGGGATCAGTGTGTCCCTTAATATTTTATAATAGGAGCCTTCAAAGCCTTCCGGCCCTGGGGCTTTGTTCCCTTTTAGGGCGGTGATCACCCTGTCCACCTCCTCTTCCTCTATGGGCATTCCTATGGCATGTAAGACCTCGGGGCTTACATGCGGCAAGTTGGATTTTGCGACATTGTCTGCGACCGCTTGTGTGTAGTTCCCGTTGCTGGTATTCAGCTCTGGGGAGTGATTATATATATTGGAGAGGAACTCTGTGAAGATCCGATTGATCTCCATAGGATTATGGGTTATTTTTCCTTGTGGGTTGCGTACCGCTGTTATGGTTCGATATTGTGGTTTCAGATTAAGTGCCCTGGCCAGTAAGGTATCCATCTTATTGGCGCGTTCGTAATAGAGGCTTTTTTACGGACTAGGTCCCTAAGAAGTTGTGTATACCCTTACAATTTACTGGCTTACTAGCTATGCCAAGTGGCGAAACCATTACACAAGGTTGGTGACGGGTGAGGCCCTGCTAGATGCCAAGCGACTTGAGAGGCTCTATCTATGAGTTGGCGCAAGGGGATTTCATAACCACCGAATGTTGTGGCAGGGTGTCAGCCTCTCCGTGACTTTTAAAGCATAAGATAGAATGGGAGTGACAGGTGAGGCCCTCTCTATGCCACCATGCGAGGTGAAAAACTATGATTTGGGCAGATGGGCGGAAGACCTCCGAGTATGAGGACGGGTGTTGGCCTCGCAGGACCACTAATGTAAGGCATAGAGGCCTTAGAAAGTATAAGCTATCGGACTCCTGGTGCCCTGTCAGCCAGTAATGAAACTAACTAAGGGAGGCAGGGGAAGGTATCGAATAAATACATGTAATTTGACGCATCTGAGAATGAGTAGTCAGAAGCACGGTATGACACAGAAGGTGGATTGGCGCAGACCCACAGGGGTAACGAGATATTGTAGGAATTGTGGTAACAGGATACGCAGCGAAGTAACGTACAACCATAAGTAGGAGGTTGTACAGTAAATCGTAGATACCTAGAACCTAAAGATACGATGATGTAACGTACATGAGTGAGATGCAAGGCCAGCTCGGGGATCCAACCAAATAATCTATAAAACCTACCTAATGCATGTAGTATAAGTGGTATGATAAGTAATGTTGCCCATAAATTCTGAGTACTCCATAACCTGTAATAGCCATGTTATCAGTAATGCCCTTGATACGAATATCCTCTAACCCATGACCCATGTGGAAGAAGAAACGGATACAAGTGAAAGCAATAGTCCTAATAATGAACCTAAAGATATAATGAATTATGTGAGAAGTATGTGCTTGGCAATGCCTGGGACCTCCTCGAGAGAAGAACAACAGACTTAAGATAAAACAGTAGTGCTGTTAAGGGACATAAATGTGGTAATATAGTTAAGAGAGTATACTATACACTTGAGTAGAATTGAGGCAAGCAGTGAAGGAAGCCACCATAACAGGTGAATTAGGATAAAGATCCTAAACTTAGTTAAATAATTATACACCGAGGCTTTAATTAAGGCAACTTTCTATACAGAACTAGTGATAACATCTAATCCCCAGTTAAGTGTCAAAGACCCGGTCTCCGTTGAATATAGAAACTGATACAAGAAATCGTAGTTATACGTTAGAAATTGAATAGTAGTAGCATAGGTGCAGGTTATACGGTGTTGATATTGGACATAGGTTAAGGAATCAAGCCTTAGTGACATGAGTATAGGAATGCACCAGGTGAGCATTTAGAGGCTTAGTTGAGTGAAAACCAAATAGTGTTTATTTAAGCGAACCAGTGTATCGTCAGCATCTACTGACAAAGCATGAAAAACGATGAACATGCAATGCGTTTGCTTTACCTAAATTAAATACTGTATTCAACAAAACATAAGACTAACTTAAAATATCGACATGTGCAATATGGATACTGAACAATATAGGCCGATATTTAACACTCAGTATTAACCGAAAAAAGAATTTATAAACATTCCGTAAAATTACCTATAGAAAATAAACATTAAGGACTAGACAAACTAATAAGGGCCATTTGTGGGCCGGATTAAATGTAACCACTTAACCAAACGCATGGTGAATTGTGAATAGTAGCAGTGATGGAACTCCAATGCAGAGCGCTCTGTGGATCTGACACAAATATAATGCATGTTTTTCCGCATCTGATCGCTATGATATGAATATAACATATACACTTATAAAAGCACCTAATTGCTTCTGAGGAGCAAAATTTTAGAGTTGTGCCCGGAAGATCCATGGCATTAATACAACTTAAGTTAGAAGGTAGATAACCTGAATAACACAATTAAGTCCCTTACAAAGAGAAACATGTGTAACGTCAGAATATATTGATAAGGTGTGAAAAAATAATTAACAAGCAAGCGCTTGTGTGACCTGAATTAATTACTTTAAAATATCAAACTTCAAATATAGCCCATGCAATATCAAAATTGACCACTAGAAGTTGTCATTAAACATGCAGTAATTACCCGGCTTCAATTAAACTCTTGTGCAATATCAAAACTGACCACTAGAGGCTGACATTTAAAACATACAGTATTTAACTGAAACAGTGAAGTAAAACAATTCATATGAAATTGTGTGAAACCTACTGCTAAAATAGGGCGTTTGGTTATAAATATACAAACGGCCCTTGTGGTGGGCTAACTTTCGTATATTACCAAACGTTCCAAGATTAACGAAAACTGCCTGAAATAATAGTTTGAGAAAAACAAGTGACTGAGCCATGACAGGCAGCTTGGCTCACATTATTTTACGATTCAGTCAACAAAGTGACTGGAGCAGGTACTGGAGTCCTGTTGAGGCTCTGGAGAGTTGGAAGACAACAAAACGAACAACCAGGGGCTGCAGAACCAGGTAAGCATTCCCACGAGTTGAAGGTAAGTAAAATGGCGATTTGCACAGACCGTAAGTCACAGTATGCAAATCGCCAGACTGAACAATAATGGGGAGCGGTCTGGCATCCTTAAGAAGGGAAATCAAGCCCCCCCCTAACTTTGGGCACAGCCTTCCATATATATACTGTACGTGTATATTTATCTATTATTTTTACATAATAAAGTGGTTTTATCAATTGTCATTTTTGGGACCTGCCTGACAAACCAGACAGAAAATCCAAAGAATTTCGTTTGTGCACCCTATATTTAACCCTGTAACTTTCCAAAACACTATAAAACATATACATATGTACACTGTCGTGAGACTTTGCTGAATCCAAATATGAAACACTAAAACCTGTAATGATGATGATATAATAAGTAAAGTGCAGTTTATTTTGTAAAAAATGCCACAAAAAAAATATGAATACAAGGTTTGGCTAGGGTTTGTGACTGAGTGGCTACTAAAAAAGACTGGGCATACCCCATGCTGAATACCCTAGGTTGACTACTTTTTCAAATGGAATGTCATGATGGGGATAATTCTCATTCCTTGGCTGCCATACGGTCTCAACAGCAACATAACCAATCTGGCAAATTTCAATGTGTAAAAGATGAAATGCAAGCCTTATATTTGACCCTGTAACTTTCCAAATCCCATGAAACATGTACATGGGGCTACTGTTTTATTCATGAGACATTGGTGAATACAATTATGAATATTTTTGAGTAGTAAAATAGATAGTGCTGATGATATGATCATGTGTATAAATAAAATATATATCTATCTATCTATCTATATATATATATATATATATATATATATATAGATAGATAGATAGATAGATAGATAGATAGATAATAAATAAATAGCTTGGCACTCTCCTTACCGGTATTATGAATATATCTGCCTGGGTGCCATCTACAGTGCGTCCAATATATAAACAAAGAAAGATCCAGGATGCACTCGCAGGACTTTGCCAAAAATACTGTGATTTATTTAAGTGATATGCATACAGCAATCAAAAACCGACATTTCGACCCCTGCGGGTCTTTTTCAAGGTTACTGTGACATCAAAAACAGTAAGTATATATACATAAAATATAAGTGCACTTACCAATCAGTTTCAGTGTGAATCCCTTCACCGATACCCGGAAGTATGTTAGGACAGCCTACATGACATTATCACGTGTTGACGTCCGGCAGAAGGAAACGTGATCACCATGCGACCTGCCATGCTACTGTGCAGGATTGCAATCCTGTGTATAGTGAAGTGAACCGAAGGATATAGTGAGAGAACATCAAGACAGAAGATCATGGAGTTAAAAGAAGATAGGAAAAGACATGCCTAAATATGTACCATGTACCAAAAAGCCATATATAAGTGAAATGTGGTAAAATGCTCAAAACAGTGAAACTGTCTAAAAAGACGTAGGCAAGTGACAAGTGAAACCAAAAGTGCAACTGTGAATGCTCATAGTGGCGAAATGATACACAGAACAAATATATACATAGGTACTTGAAATATAAACTGTACATTGGTGAATAATGCAACAATGAAATAATAAACATTGTTATAAAATAGACATTATTATACAAATAATAATAAAAATAAACATAATTATAAAAACGGAGCCCGTATGTAATTACTAAAGCATAGAAGCATATGAACGCTATATACATCACAAAAATATGATGGGACTAAAATAAAAAATAATACAATCTGTTATAAAGCCATGAAGAAAGTAAATCTCTAGTACACACTCATATTGAAGCATAATGGCCTGACAAGCATTTGAATTTCTATACCATGGGTCGTTAACCTGGTCCCTACCGCCCACTAGTGGGCGTTTCAGGATTTCAGGTGGGCGGTAGGGATTTTGGCGGCTAAATCCTCCTTTTGAGAGAGTGGGCGGGCGGGCTGGCTGGCGCGAATGCACGTAGGAAAGTACGAACGTGTGCGAGAATGCGAACTAGCGAACACGTGCGTCTGCGCACAAACGTGTAACATGTGGGAAGAGGAAGGGGAGTAGTGGGAGATGATAGCAGGGACAGGCAGAAGCGGAACAGAGCTGTTGTATAGGCAGGACACAGAGAGAATTGTTGTTGGCTAATAATAATAAGTGGGCTAACTAGCTCAGCCTTACTTTTGTACATTGCCATAAGGAAGGTAAAAGAAAAGCATTTAAAAAACGAGATAAAAAGGAAAAGATCAAAAAAGGGAAGAAAAATAGAAAAAAAGGGGATAAAATAAAGGAGGAGGGTACTTGTAAAAAAGGAGAAAGAACGAGCAGAGTACTTGTAGAATAGGAGAAAGAAGGAGCAAAGTACTTGTAGAATAGGAGAAAGGAGTAGAGTACTTGTAAAAAGGAGAAAGAAGGAGCAGAGTACTTGTAGAATAGGAGAAAGAAGGAACAGAGTATTTGTAGAATAGGGGAAAGGAGTAGAGTACTTGTAAAAAGGAGAAAGAAGGAGCAGAGTACTTCTAAAAAGGAGAAAGAAGGAGCAGATTACTTGTAGAATAGAAGAGAGAAGGAGCAGAGTACTTGTAGAATAGAAGAGAGAAGGAGCAGAGTACTTGTAGAATAGAAGAAAGAAGGAGCAGAGTACTCGGAGAATAGGAGAAAGAAGGAGCAGAGTACTTGTAGAATAGAAGAAAGAAGGAGCAGAGTATTTGTAGAATAGGAGAAAGAAGGAGCAGAGTACTTGTAAAAAAGAGAAAGATGGAGCAGAGTACTTATAAAAAGGAGAAAGAAGGAGCAGAGTACTTGTAGAATAGGAGAAAGAAGGAGCAGAGTACTTGTAGAATAGAAGAAAGAAGGAGCAGAGTATTTGTAGAATAGGAGAAAGAAGGAGCAGAGTACTTGTAAAAAAGAGAAAGATGGAGCAGAGTACTTATAAAAAGGAGAAAGAAGGAGCAGAGTACTTGTAAAAAAGGAGAAAGAAGGAAAATAAAAAATATAAAAAGGAAAAGGAGAGAATTGTTGTTGTCTAGTAATAGTAAGTGGGCTTCCTAGCTCAGATGTGTTAAGGAAATACCTTCTTGTCTTAGAGATACTCAGGATCTACTACAACAACTAAAAGAACTAAAGATTGAGAATGACTTGGAATTCATCTTTGTAACATTGGATGTACAAAATCTTTATACTGTAATACCTATAGCAGAAGGAGTACAGGCTGTACGGGAGACTCTCCTTACAGATTGTATTATTTTTTTTAGTCCCATCATATGTTTGTGATGTATATAGCGTTCATATGCTTTAGTAATAACATATGGTCTCCGTTTTTATAATTGTTTATTTTTATTATTATTTGTATAATAATGACTATATTATAACAATGTTTATTATTTCATTGTTGCATTATTCACCAATGTACAGTTTATATTTCAAGTACCTATGTATGTATTTGTTACCACATTTCACTTATATGTGGCTTTTTGGTACATGGTACATATTTAGGCATGTCTTTTCCTATCTTCTTTTAACTCCATGGATCTTCTGTCTTGATGTTCTCTCACTATATCCTTCGGTTCACTTCACTATACACAGGATTGCAATCCTGCACAGTAGCATAGCAGGTCTCCATGGTGATCACGTTTCCTTCTGCCGGATGTCAACACTTGATGACGTCATGTAGGCGGTCCTAACACACTTCGGGGTATCGGTGAAGGGATTCACACTGAAACTGATTGGTAAGTGCACTTATATTTTATATATATATACTTACTGTTTTTGCTGTCACTGTAACCTTGAAAAAGACCTGCAGGGGTCAAAACATCATTTTTTGATTGCTGTATGCATATCACTTAAATAAATCACAGTATTTTTGGCAAAGTCCTGCGAGTGCATCCTGGATCTTTTGGCCAGAGTTTGTGACTAAGTGGCTACTAAAAAAACTGGACATACCCATTTCGAATACCCTGGGTTGTCTACTTTAACAAATGTATGCCATGATTGGGTTAATTTGGTTAATTTGTATTTCTGGGTGGCCATACAGTCATAAAGGCAGCATATATAGCAGTATAAAGCTAATAGTATTATGATATTTACAGTTTAAATGCCATGCAGAACTTGAAAAATAACAAAATGTCTTAACTATTTAACTTTAAAAAAAATATATTTACATTAAATTATGTTGCATATACAAATATTAGATATGAAATGAAAGCCCTCTTTGTCCTGAACAAAATTATATATGATAGGTGTGGGTGCATTTAAAATGAAACAGGTGAATTATGGTTGAACTGACTTGTAGCTGAAATTCTAGGTTTTGTTTACATTTTGTTTTGATCAGAAAGTGTACAGTTGGAGCCGTCCTTAAGGGGTTAAATAGGCTCCAAGAGCATGGAATGTATAGATGAATGAAGTATTCATTCAAAATTATTTTTACTGACTAAGAATGAGTCATGCATCTGTTCCATATATTCCAAGAATTATGATGAAAAAAAATACAAACTTTTTTTACATGTCAACATCGAAAATTCCAAGGACAAATTCCTTGACGAAAACAGCACAATAAATGGAAATATGTGTTTTGCAAACAATAATCATTCAGCTTTCAAAGTTCATGAAGCCACAAAAAAAAAGTAAATCAGGTGTACATCCACAACAGATAGGCAGGGCTTCTTAAAAAGGACTGTTCTATCTGTAAAGCTGGACAAAAGAGGCTAGAGTGAGGATGATCAAAAGAAAGAGTGTTGCTATCCACAAAGGGAATTGCATATATTTCTTAAACTGGATGAGTCAAGGTTATTGGAATGAGTGTTATGCACGTATGGTACATCGATTTAAGAGCAACAAACCACATGATAGCTTATGATTCATTATTCATAGAAAATCGTGTGATTTTATCTGAACCTTGCTAATGTTCTTTTAGGAATTATAACTGGCCTTATTTACTTGGCTGTACATTCACCATAGCATTCATGAAATAAAATAGGTTAAAAGCACAATTGAAGATTATGCTAGCTTTAGTGTACTGATAATCTTAATTTTAATAATGACAGGAGGTGAGTATTTTGCATCAACTCTCTTTAATTCCACAGCAGCAAAGAAAAAACATAAAGAATAAAGAACCAATCAATCAACAGCAGAGTATATAAGGGTCATATTGAACTAAGCTCTTCCTCCTTCTTGAAGCGACATCCAGGACAACAAAGAACGAGAACACAAGGGATATCCAGAATCACACGGGAACCCGAAACAGCACCCAACAAGAATCCTGAAGTTAATTACACTGAAAAGAGAATAGGACATAGGTTAGGCACTAATTCAAAGACTGTCAAAAGCAACAAAATATCACTTGATATATAAAACACAGTATAGAGAGCGCAAAAAAGTATAAAATAAATAAAAAATAAATAAAACAGTGAACTTTCTAAAACAATGTTCCAAATTCGATTGTTCACAAGAAAAATAGAAAAAAGCTGCTAATTACATCAAAAACCTTCCCAAAGTTTTTAAATATCCCATAGGACAAAGAAATAAAAATAAATACGAAATCAGCGCTTAGTGGGTAAGTCCCTATTGGTTAAAAAAGGGTCCAGCACAACCAAATAGTCATTCAATGCAGAGTTTCAGTTCCAATGTTCTATAGGGGGTATTTCCAAATTTCACAGGGATTGATTTCTGTAACAATGGCACATATAGCAAATCTGTATCCTTATGTGTGTCCAGACCTTTAAAAAAAGGAAACTGACATAGCGTAAAAACGTTACAGTTTTATTCCCATATGTTTAAAAAACCCCCTAAGAGAAACTCTTACAATGCGATATTGTGAATCTTATTTCTAAGATTCACAGTTATAGCAAATTAAAACAAAGTATCAATGGAAGGATGAGATGTTACCGCTCCGTGAATAGATAGTTCGAACTGATCCTGTGCACTTGGATCCGTCCTTCACAAGAATGCCGACTTCCAGATACTGCTGTGCTGTGGTGTATTCAAAAGTCCTGCCAAAAAACACATCTTGTGTTTTTTGGCGGGACTTTTGAATACACCACAGCACAGCAGTATCTGGAAGTCGGCATTCTTGTGAAGGACGGATCCAAGTGCACAGGATCAGTTCGAACTATCTATTCACGGAGCGGTAACATCTCATCCTTCCATTGATACTTTGTTTTAATTTGCTATAACTGTGAATCTTAGAAATAAGATTCACAATATCGCATTGTAAGAGTTTCTCTTAGGGGGGTTTTTAGCTACCAGGTCCATTTACGTGGTTTCGACAATGGGGAGTCCATTACAATTTGTAAATGCTATGGTCCAACCATGTGGATGTGCCGATTCGAACTGATTGAATGCAAAATAAATTTTCCTGTTAAAAAAACAAGAAGTCTATACGAGAGTATCTTTTATGGATGGTTGAGTAGTGAGTGTAACCCTTAGTTTAGGGGTTTTTGACTCTCCAGCAATCTATCAGTCTGAGTGTGAGGAGGGACCGGTGTATGCTTCTCAGGGCACTCTGAGGAACGCTGCTGAGGAGTCCAGGATGGGGCACATTGAGACATTGAAATCCCCACCTATCCAGAAGGTGGCCAACAATGTCTTACGGCATATGCCTCAATAGAGGTACAGCACTTCAATATGGGGGTGACTGATTATAAACACTGTGGTTAACGTACCTGTGGTGTATTACCAAACTTTATAAATTATGTGCGCATACACATATAAACTCTGGTCCGTCTACTTTAACAAATATTCATTCAGAGAAAAAAAACAACAACAACATACAAATAATGTCACACAATCTAACTAAAACAACAACAACAACCACAATCTAACTAACTGACAATAACAACTAAACCTTATAAAGTCATTAGATCCCACTCACAGTTCACCATGATAATAATTAACCCATGTCTGCTCAGTAGCAAAGCCAAGAAGGAACAGGGAGGAATGGAGATAGGGGGGGAGTGGTTCTCTCTTTCCTGACTTGTAAAGGTATTGAATTACCTAATTACCATACCAAAGGGTAAAGCACATGACCTCTGGTCACCATATTAGTTTAATGTAGATGGCATACGGGGTGGGAGGGGTCACCCAGTCATGCAGGAATACAAAAAAAAAATAAAGAAGTGGGCCCACTTCCTTTGAAGAGTCATCTCATTTTTACACTTCTTTATATTGCAAATTCTGTTTAATTGCAAATGTCTTATCTCCTGCTCTGTTAATAGCTTTCTGGACCCTGCTGGAGCCTCCTGTGTGTGATTTAAAGTACAATTTAAAGAACAGGAGATGAAAACTTTTAAAGTAGGTTACATCTGATTGAAAATGAAACCATTTTGGTTTCATGCAAGCTGTGTCAGTCACAGCCAGGGGAGGTGTGGCGAGGGCTGCATTAATATAAACAAAAGTAATTTAGCTCCTAAATTGTAGTGAAATGTGATCTATACAGCAAAACTGCTTCAGTAAGCTAAAGTTGTTTTGGTGACTATAGTATCCCTTTAAGGGAAAATAAATAACGTCACCCCAGGGTTCTGAAGATATTCTTAAAAAAGACGCGCTCTTGTGGCTTGTTGTATTTTCCAAAAGATGTTACTGTCACGTATCTTATTTTTATAGCCTACCATAAACCCTAAATGGATCTTTATCTTAGGGATGATGTCATTAAAAAGGTAGGCTATTACAAAACAATATGATAATAAATCCAATTTATTTTGCAAAAATTACATTTTATCACTAAGTGTTCAAAAAAGGAACATTTTAGTTGTGATTTGCATAGCTCAAGATTTCACTCACAAAGGGACTGATAAGTGGTAGTAAACACTAAAGGGACATATTCATGCTCCTAGTCATTTTAGCAATGAAGCCATACATGTTTTCTCCATTGATCCATTTTCTAAATAAGCAGAGAGAAAGGTTTCAACAGAAAATGAATCACGCATTCACCAACGTTTTAATACATTTTTTACACTGTCATTTCATCCTTTAAGTCCTGGTACTTAGCATTTAGAGTAGAAATTTATTTGGCTTGGTTTAAAAACTTTTAGCAAACATTCACATTCAGTTTACCCACATTCCTTTAAAACATTTTTATTGTAACCATGGCCACTTACCAACTAGAAATTATATCAGGTTGAGAAGAAACACAAACTGAAATGCAGTAAAATCGTGTGCAATTAAAAACAAACACATAATACAAATCTGGTTACTTACTAAGCATCCAATTTTTGGCATGTCCACATGCTCCATTATTGTAGGAATATCTCCACCAATAACCATGAGTGGCAAAGGGAGGGAGATGGACGCTTGCCACTTTCATCTCCCCTCTTCTTTTATAGTTATTATTTGAAGGCCACATGATCATCACTTGTGTAAGGGTCAGGGCAGGGGAAGTACTACTTGCAAGTCTTCCACCTTTTGTTGTATTTAGGACTCCAACTCATGGGTGCTGATTGGAGAGACAATGGCATGTCCCCTCATATTGCAGTTATTCTGCTTTGACCAAATGTACACTGCAACAGCATTTCCACATGCCTTCATTAGCAATGGCTGCCCAGTCACCACTTATATTAACCTCCCTCCCCTGTTTGGCAGTGGAGGTGGAACTAAGGAGGACCGTAGACTGGTCCACCCCTATTCTGATGCCCCATCTATAAAAAGTTAATCAGCTGGAGGCTGGTTTCCATTTAGAAGATGTACCTCCACCCATGGCATGTCAGATGTGACCATAAGGAAATATTTGATCATCCCATAAGTTATATGAGGCTTTTAGCATTGCTAGAGGGTTAATAGTTCAGATTTTAACAATTTGGACTTGTAGCATATTCCCTCCATTCAGTGTTAAACCATTTTTGGTAGTTGAACTCTAAATGTGGGTCACTGGCCATGCACAGTCTTGGCCCTCACTAGATATATAACTAAGGCAGAGGTTACGCTCTTCCTTAACCATCCCAATTCATACTAGCAATGTGATAGGTCAAATATAGTCAGCTGACACTCTCAGTCACATTAGCTCAAGCAATACAGATGGAAAAGGGTTTGGATGATTTTTACAAATCCAGACCAGGAGACGGGAGCATTTGAACTTTAGTGAATAACCAAAAGGCATAACTAAACTGGATTATACATATATTTAATATCTACTTCTCAACAATTCAAATGGTCACAGAAGTACCCTACTGTTTGTATAAGCAGATTTGAACAACACGAAAATACAGAAAAAAGCATGAAACACATACATAGTAAATTCAAAGTGTAATTTCAAACTGTATTTTTTATTTTGTAAGGCTGCATAAATGAATTTAGAAAAATGGCTTAAATATATGTAGAGGCTGGAAAAAATAATTTTTTAATTAATGTTTTGTTATTCAGTTGTCATTATTTTTTGGCTTAGTTAAAATTAGTTTATGCCACTGTAAACTATTTTGTTATATTCAGATCTAGGGACAACTTACACTCATCAGCTACAACATTAATCCCCTGACAGGTAAAATGAATAACATTGATTATATTGTTACAATGGCACGTGTCAAGGGGTGGTATATATTAGCAGCAAGTGAACAGTGAGTTTTTGAATTTCATGTGCTGGAAACAGTAAAATATTAATAGTGATGGCTAGATGACTAGGTCAAAGCATCTCCAAAATAACAAGTGTTGTGGGATGTTCCCAGTATGCAGTGGTTAGTACCTACCAAATGTCGAACAAGGAAGGACAACCGATGAACCGGCTTCAAGGTCATGGGCGCCCCAGGCTCATCGATGCAAGTGGGGAGCGAAGGCAAGCCGGTCTTCACACAGAAGAGCACTGTAGCTAAAATTGCTGAAAAATTTAATGCTGGCCATGGTAGAAACACATAGTCCATCGCAGATTGCTGCTTATGGGGCTGCATAGCTGCAGTCCAGTCAGAAATTGCCCTCAGTGGTGATGTAAGCATCAGAACTGGACCATGGAGCAATGAAAGAAGGTTTTTGGTCTGACGAAACATGCTTTTAGCTCAGGTGGATGCCTGGGTGCATGTGCATAATTTACTTGGGGAGAGAGATGTTATGCTCTGGGCAATGTTCTGCTAGGAAACATTGTGTCATGGTATTCATTTGGATGTTACTTTGACATGTATCACCTACCTAGAGATTGTTGCAGACCGCATACATCCCTGTATGGCAATGGTGGCCTCTGATAGCAGTTGACTCTTTCACAAGGATAATGTAACCAGCCACACTGCAAAATTGTTCAGGAACAGTTTTAGGAACATGACAAAGAGTTTAAGCTATTGCCTTGGCCTCCAAATTCCACAGACCTCAAACCGACGACTCATTTAAAGGGATAATATTAACACCCAACCTTCTTCTATCTTAATTAACTGGTCTGACTGCAGTGCCCCTACTGTTTTGCTCCTTTAATGTGAAACATTGTCGTTTTGGAGATATTTTGTGTTTTGCAGATAAAATTAACATCCAACCTTCTTCTATCTTAATTAACTGGTCTGTCTGCAGTGCCCCTACTGTTTTGTTCCTTTAATGTAAAATATTGTCGTTTTGGAGATATTTTGTGTTTTGCAGGGAAAAAACACAAGTCCAGTTGCTGTCCACATTAAGTACACAGTGCTTAATTTTAAATCAATTTTAAATACAAAATAAGGGAAGAAATAATATGTTTTAGTACTAATGTAATTGACTTACTTACCTGTCCATTTAATTTACAGTATGTAGGGAGGACTAAACATCTCCTTTATAAAAGAAATAGGGATCACATCTATAACATCAAGAGAGCAGTGGAAAGTCACAGAGTTTCAGACCACTATAAAATTGTGGATAATCAAGATCCAAGTGGTGTTAAATTTCTAGGTATTAAAATAGTCTTTAAATACTGGAGAGGAGGGGCTTTATTAGGAAAATTGGACAGGAAGAAATGAACAGTATTTTTTATTTAAATACTTTGGATCCTGCTGGACTGGATATTGATTTTGATGTATTACATTTTTTTGCAAGTATTGAATTTTCGGTAATTTAAGCAAGGATATATCTTTATTATTAAAAAAAATGTATAATTCTTTATTTTTGCTCACCTCACTGTCATGAGAAAAGCAGTATGTTGTCTGAAAAATAGAAAGAAAGTAACAATACTGGATTCAAGAATAAAATAACAGACTTTGTACAGTTAGCATCTTAACAGCTAGGTAAGTGTATTTAGGGTTATAGGAAAGCCTGGGCATACTTGTAATGAGCAGAAAGTTGGGTGGCCTCAGGATAGGCCTATAGTAGGTCACTTCAAATTTACCATGCAATATTACGAGTTTTGACTCTTTGTATTCTAGGGTAGGAGGGTATGCATATGGAGGTCATTAATAAAATGATAAAAACCAGAATGGTTAGAATAGCGTTTGTGTGTAATCCTCTCATGGACTAGGCTAGCATCCGGATTATGACCTTGCAGGTGACTTTGCAGCTGATGGGACTTAGGATGTTAGATGAGTCACAATTAGTTTTACGCCTCTGGGTAAAGCTAGGCTGAGTGAGTGGTCGCCACCGATACAG
Organism: Pelobates cultripes; assembly: GCA_933207985.1. Lineage (NCBI taxonomy): Eukaryota > Metazoa > Chordata > Amphibia > Anura > Pelobatidae > Pelobates > Pelobates cultripes. The sequence goes on from OW240913.1 coordinate 278,599,905, forward strand.
AGGTGGGGGATTGGGTAGCACTGGAAAATAAGCCCTAATGACAAACAAATAACTATAACTTAAAACATAATAATAAAACCAACAAATCAGGTTGTGGTTGCTGCGTAGGTGTCCAATGGGACAAAGGGGGTGACTTTCGCCATGTCCCATTTATGTGTCGGTGCTGGGGAGCCGCATGGGCCAGGCCTGGCCATAGAGTCCTGTGGGAGGGCCAGGGTCTCTAATTCGATCAGATCTCGAACCGAGTGGGTGACATCTCCCTGCAGGACCTGCAGTATTCTCAGGGAGCGCCATCGGTATCTAATGTAGTATTGCCACAAGGGGAAAATTTCTCCATTTCAGGGTGTCCCCGGAGAGGTCAGCATAAGATGTAAGCTACATATTCTCGAACTTGAATGGTGAGGTTATTTTGTTGCGGCGCCGTGCATCTTCCAGAAGAGCAAATTGTTGCTCAAAGGTGAGCTGTTGTTTTTTAAGGTACTGCACTTTCAAGAGAGGCGAGCTGTTGTGACTGCTGTTTGGATACCATTTCCACTGTCCTTATGCGACCCACAAGTATGGTTTTCTGGAGACCCTCAAGTAATTCCTTCAGAGTGGCCGTGGTCACAGGCTGGAAGTCAGCACACCTGCCTGAGGTTGAGGAGGAACTGGCAAGGTAGTTGTCCCCATGTCCAGCTCTGAGGAGCCTGAGAAGTCGTTGAAGTCAGCGGCCATCTTTGGCCCGCTCACGCCATGCGCTTGTCTCAGGAGACCCTTGATATTCATGCCCATCCTGGGCTTGTTGGCTTTTGTTTTTTAGTCTTGCGAACCATCATGGGTATGTGTGCCAGTGTCTTTTGAAAATTGCTTTTGATATGTCAACCTGAATCCATACCCCAAGATGGCATAACAACAGATATAAGGGAAATGATCCTAGAAAACTAGAAGTCGTTGACAAGCGGAAGATCACTGGAAAGCAACCACCAGACCGCATACTAGCTGCAGTTAATGAAGCATTGTCCACAATCCCATCCTGCACCATCACATCCTGTCACAGCATTAGTGGTCGTCCAGCTACTTGACTACAAGATCAGGCTCAAAGAGAAGCAATTCCCATCATGGAGACTACGACTGGAAGCCAAGATAAAGACAGCATGTCAACTTAACAGAGGTAGAAAGATCAAAAATAGATCAATTCTGTGGAAGTACAAGGATATGCCTGTACCGGAGGCGCTGGAAACAGCTAAGTGTCCCCAACTACCGACCAATAACCTGCCTCCCCACAACATGGTCTCATAGCCTCAAAGCATCATAGCCTCCAAGATCCAAGGGTATATGAGTCAAAATATGAGCAATACTCAGAAAGGGATTGAAAACAACACTAGAGGATCAAAACACAAACTACTGTTAGACCAAGCAGTCACAAGGGATTCTAAGACCAAACAGACCAATCTCAAATACAAGGTCAGCAAAGACAATAAGAGCCTTCACCAAGAACTCAATGTGCAAGTGGAAAACAACTCTAGAAGCCAATTCCAGGACAATAAATCAAGTGAACATCAAATGTGGTATATTCCAAGGTTATGCGCTATCCCCAATGCTGTTCTGCATAGGCCTCAATCCCCTTAGCCAAATCATCAAGAAGAGTGGATACTCAGTGGATACTCAGTAAATAAAAAAATAAAAAAATGAAATAATTTTTTTTTATTAAAATGAACCCTCTACTCGACCTCCCCATGTACTCACCGATCACCGCTATTCCCCCACCGGTGATTGGTCTTCTTCTCAGGGGAGACTGTCTGGGCTCAGCCCAGACAGTAACCCTTAAAGTTCTCCGTACACATATTCTTAAATTGCTATGTGTCAAAAAATCACCAATTATTATTTTTTTTTTATTTGGCCTAGATTGTTGGTTAAAAGAGTCAAAATACCCCAAGTTTAATACCTTAGGTTGTCTTCTTTTAAAAAATATATCCATGTGAAGGGTTATTCAGGGATTCCTGACAGATATCAGTGTTACAATATAACTTGCATTCATTTCTAATCTCAAGACAAAATTTAGAAACTATTTAGTATGGGTGTTTTTTTGGGGTTGTAGATGCGTAATAGATTTTGGGGGTTAAAGTTATAAAAAGTGTGGGTTTTTTTTTAATTTTTTCATCATACTTTATCATTTGTTTTATAGTAAATTATATGAAATGATGAAAATAATGGTATCTTTACACAAACACCGCAGAAATGTAGAAAGGGCCCTAATCCTTAACGGTAAGAAAATTGAAAAACTGTCTGGTCACTAAGGGGTTAAATGACAAATAAAAGGAGACTGATTGTATTTTTGTCAAAGCAGTTTCTCAAAAATACAACACAATGAAAAACTAATGTTTTCATATTGACATAATGCTCACATAAAATACAGTTACATCAAACTTCTTCACAATATAGTACCTTGTAGACTGGTGGTTGCAACCACAGAAAATACCTGTGATGTTCTAGGCTGCCATAAGAAAACCATATAGTTTGACCTCTGGAGATTTATGCTTTATGGTGTGGAGAAGAGGGGTTTGACATTTGTTTTTATGATATAAAAAAAAGCACTGAAGCGGAATGTGGAAAGAAAGCAGAACTTTCTGGGTTAAATTATGTTTTACATTGTTTTATAATACAAAATAAAAATTAGCAGATGCATAGGAATTTTAAAGGGAAACCTATAGTCCTGAAAAAAAAAATCAATCTTCGTTTTGAAACTGTAGGTTCCCTCCTATTGCTGTCTACATCCCCTCTCCCTCGTTTGCTAGAAAAAAATAAAGTTTAATAAAGATTACTTACCTAATTTACAGTGCCAAGACTCAACCTTTGGAGCCACCTGCTACATCTTTGAAGATGTCAGCATGCCTGGTGATGTATTCCGTGATCTCCTCCAATCCAATACTTCCAATATAGAAGCATTGGATTGGAGAAATGAACAAGAGATTGGACAAACAAAAGAGATTTACATTTTTTAACCTTTCTTCATAACTAAAGTGCTCCATTCCTTTTATCAATTTTGTTGCTTGTCTTGTTTTACAATAATACTACACATGCAATAATTAGTTCTCCAATAAAAGAATGAGTATATCATCACAAATTACAATAGAATACATTTAAAAAATAACTAAGAAAACACATCATTGCCACCCCAGTGGTAATACAATATTAGTAAGAAAAATTCTAAATAATTATGCAATAATAGGTTAACTCAATCTAAAATACAATAAAGCAGACAATATGATCATAAAAACAACCACAAATTGCACATTTGCACTTAATAAAATTATATGATGTGAACTTATATCTCAAAAACTTTAAATAGAAAAACAAACTAATTTATGTTTTTATTCTAAAAACAAATTACAATAATTGAAGTGGACATGACCAGGTCAAATAATAAGATCTTGTTACAACATAAAATTGGCATTGATAAAAAAAAAAGTAACATCTCCTGCCAACACTTACTGTAATTTAGAGATTTATATGTGTTCCATATTTCCTGGAAATGTTAGAAAATAGAAGGGCACCCATATCAATAATAAATAAGGTATGTAGTCTGAGAGACAAGCAATCAATAAAACAGTGCTCAAGAACAAAAAAAAAACCAAAACACTGTTTTCCATCAAGGCTAATCAGTACATCAAAATAAATGCTAACTCAGGCGTACACAAATATACTATAAAACATAATATTTATTACAAATTTAAACTTACAAAACACCATCAGATGACAAGTACAAAACTGCAAAAGGAAAATACCAATATAGCCAAATACATTAATGTAAAAGACTCAAAATGGCTCCTGGTTTATGAAGAAAGTAAGTGTGGCAAGCTGCATTTTATCCTACTGCATCAGATTCACCACAAGAAGATCCTAAAGAATGAGAGGGACATCCTGCACAATAGTCCCAATGCTGCTCCCATGAGAGCCATATGTTTATATTTGGCTCCTGGTTTGTGAGTACCTGATCCCCTTTCTTATTTTCCTTTATATATCTATTGACAATATTACACTATATTGTTCTATATTTTTTGTAGATGCCTCAAGTAGTGTGATTCACCTACTATATATATATTGCTGCTTGTACCTGTGCTACAGTCAAGATAAATTGACATCTACCCTGTTTGTTAACCATTGTTAATTCCTAGTGTTCCTAAATTCAAAGGATCTCCTCCTCACCATGGGATTGTACATTTTTGTATACCTGTAAATTTTAGACAGCCTGTGTTGTTGTTTTTTTGATGTATTAAATAAATGTTTAGATTCTGTGTGGTTCTGATACCCGTTTTTGGTATCAAAATTACCAAATGTTGCCATATTACGGCAATGTTCTGATGTTCTGGTTTTGAGATTTCTAGATGTCATACCAAGGTATTCCACAAGGACACTCCAGTAGGTAGATTAAATGTTTTGTATTGCACATGATAAAATCTTTTATTTTATACGTTTTATTTGTAATATTAGGTGCAAAATGTGTAGTCTTGTTTAACCCCTTAAGGACCAAACTCCTCGAATAAAAGGGAATCATGACATGTCACACATGTCATGTGTCCTTAAGGGGTTAAAGCTGACCCCTGTGTAGTTTTGCAAACACCACATTTTCTGCATTTAAAAAAACCTTGTGCATTAGATAAAGTGGAAGATTTAGTTGATTTATTTCTGGTAAAAAAATTTGTGAGGAGTGGTTTAAAATTAGGGGCACCTCTAAAGATTATATTTGGTCTAGCAGGGATGATCTTATTTAAAGTATCATCCTGTTGTAGGATATGCAAATGTTTTTGAATTACTTTTTTAATCTGTTTTTGTTGTTAAAATCTATTATAATTGGGATAGAAGGAGTGGCCTTTTGGTATTATTCTTATCTCTGTATGTAAGAAGACTCTTTAATTAGATTTGACCTTCTTAATTATTGAGTCTAGTTTATCTTCTGAATATTTTTTTCTAAAAATTTATTTTTAGGATGGTTGTTTGTTCATCGAAATCTTCTGGTTTAGAGCAGTTTCTCCTTAATCTTAAAAAATTGATCTTACGGGCCCTCTCAAGCCAGGGTATATAGTGGCAACTTTTTTGATCTTTCACAGTACTAGTGCATACTTTTAAAAAACATATTTTGGTATTACCAGTACCTTCTTGAATGAAGATTTTAAGATCTAAAAAATTGAATTTCCTCTTTACTGTACTCAGTGGTTTAAACAATGAATAGCTGGGGGCAAACCTAGTCCCCATTGCTGTGCCTCTTTTTAGGAGGTAAAAAGAATCTAAAAACCAGAAGAAATTGTTGTTTAAAATAATCTCTACACCGTCTCTAATAAAATTAATTTGAGGTTCACGGAAACTCTTTTTCATCCATTAGTATCCTGGTGACTGCTTCACATCTCTTTTGATGTGGGATAATTGTGTAGAGGGCCCAGCTTCATTTTTATGTATCTAAGTTAAGAAATAAATTACTGAACTTTTTGGATACATTATATTTAAGTAATTATATTCTTGTTTGGTAAGAAAGTCAAAATTACTTCCTTTTATTAAATAATTGTTTAAGACCATTTTTAACTGAGGGGTGGGATCATTAGTTAGTTTCTGGTATACATCTGGGTCATTTAGTTGTCTTAAGGTTTCTTCTATGTACATTTCTTTGGAAAGAATCACAAATTCACCACCCTTATCGGCTGGTTTAATGATTATGTCATCATCTTCTTTCAATTGTTCTAAATCTATTTTTGCTTGGTGGTTTAGATTAAGTTGGTCTGATTTTTGTTTAGTAATGTTGTTAAAATCTTTTAAGACAAGTTTTTTTCAAAAACTTTAAGGGGCCTAATTTAAAACTTGAGGGATAAAATTTGGATTGTGGTTTCAGGTTTGTATTAATAGCAGCATGCATTTGTATTGGAGCTTCTCCTTTGATTTTGTGGGAAGTGGTTGTAGCGGTACAATTTAGTGTAGTATTCTTGCTGTTAAAAAAATCCTTTTTTTTTCTTACAGATTTGTTAATGTCTAAAAATGCTTGGCAGGGTTTAAAGGAATTTATTGGAGCAAATTTCAATCCCTTACTTTAAACTGCTAATTGAGTGGAATAAAGTTTTTTTTTGAGACAAATTAAAATGACCCATCTCCTTCTCGGTCTTAGTATTGTCTATTCTCCTAATCTTTCTCTTTTGTGCTCTTTTCCACCTATCGCTCCTCTAATGTTAGGCTTCTTTTTCTTGCCCTTGATTGTTGGAATGTTAGTGCATAGGGGTTGGTGTTGGATCCGATCTCTAAATTATTCTCTATATCTCCTTCAGCGTCAATTGATAGTAATTGGTACCGGTTAGGGTGGTTATGTGAAATAGGTGATTTGGGATGGTTAATATAGACGTAGTTCCTGTGTGAATATATTGGCCTTTGTGGTCTGTAAGATTGGTTCCTATACATCTTTCTATTTATTTCATGTGTGTCATTTGAGTATGAGACTTGATTTCTATAGTCATTCTGTGTGGTATTATGCTTATAATTTGGAGAACTAGGGGGTTCTTTAGTGTTAGTGTAGTGTGAGGGTCTTTGATATCTATTAGGTTGTGGAAAATGTTGCGATACTATTTTGGTATGGGATTTGGCTGCATGACTATAGTAACAATCCTTTTAGGAGTAGGAGTGTTGAGAATAATGTGATGTGTACTGTGGTCTGTGCATGTAGTACTTTGGTGGTGGATCATATCTTTGAAAGTGGGTGACATGTTTGGGCTGGTTGTATGATTGAGGACTAGTTTTATAATCCTGTGGCTTTGAACTATATTTTTTATTTTGGTGATACGTTCTAATTTGATTATTTGAATAATCGTGCTTAAATCTGACATGTTTTTTTACCTTTATATGTTTCGTGTCCATGTCAACTTTTTATATCTTATTCTGAGTAAAGATCGGATTTTGTTTAACTCCTTAAGGACACATGACATGTGTGACATGTCATGATTCCCTTTTATTCCAGAAGTTTGGTCCTTAAGGGGTTAAACACGTGTGTATCTATAAAGGGTGTTAGTTTCTCTTTTAAATCATAGATTTCTTTATCTAGAATAGTTTTTTGCTTTTTTTTAACAATTAATATATAAATGAGGCCGAATGTACAGATTTTAAAGTTTGCTGTACCACTCATTAATTAATTCCTATATATTCTTGATCTGAAGTGGGATGTTTGAACATCACTCCTTAAGGACACATGACATGTGTGACATATCATGATTCCCTTTTATTCCAGAAGTTTGGTCCTTAAGGGGTTAAGCCTCTGGGAGTGATTCTTTTGTCAATATATTTCTTAAAGGTTGCAACCTCCCATTTTAATTTAATTTCACTTGTCAGAGCTTTTTCCAACTGGATAAAAAGCTCTTGCTGACTAAAGGTTGGTGGTCTGAAACAAATAGGGCTTTTGTCACCTTTTTCATAAACATCATTTATATTGACAGTGTGATTGCTTCTGAAGTCAAATATAGACATTATGTATATGATCAGTAATGAAGCTGCTAGGACCAGAAGTAAATATGTAATAGTTACAAAGTAAGGGGGATGGAACAGCGCTACACAATTGATCACACGTGTAGAGGGCAGCAAAAGATAAGGGTGACCCTCAAACCCTTAAAAAAATGGTCTTAAACAATTATTTAATCAAATGAAGTAATCTTAACATTCTTACCAAACAAGAATACAATTACTTAAATATAATGTATCCAAAAATCCTGGTAATTTATTTCTTACCCAAGATACATAAAAATGAAACTTTCCTCCAGGTCATCCTGTTGTCTCAGGTTTCAACTCTATTTTATCTAATCTATCAGAGTATATTGACATTTTACTTAAGCCTTCAATGAAAAAAATGAAATCATATCTTAAAGACTCTATGTCTCCTTTTTTTAAAGGAGCACTATAGGGTCAGGAAAACAAACATGTATTCCTGACCCTTTAGGGTTAAAACCACCATCTAGCCACCCTGGCCCCATCTTGTAATATAGTAAAATCTTACTTGAATTCAAGCCTGAAGCTGCTAGCTTTGTCCAGGTCTCCTTTCGAGTTTCCCACTGCCTGCTGACATCAGCAGAAGTGGTAGCCTGATCCAATCACAATGCCTCCCCATAGGATTGACTGCGACTGACAAAGAGGCAGATCAGGGGCAGAGTCAGCACAATTTAAAAACAGCCCTGGCCATCAGCATCTCCTCATAGAGATGAATTGAATCAATTAATCTCTATGAGGGAGGTTCAGTGTCTACATGCAGAGGGTGGAGACACTGAATGTTTGGATGCACTTTAGGCAGCCATGAACCAGGTAGGATCTCTAACAGCTATCTGAGGAGTGGCCAGTGTAGTTATCACTAGGCTGTAATGTAAACACTGCATTTTCTCTGAAAAAGACAGTGTTTACAGCAAAAAGCCTGTAGGTAATGATTCTACTTACAAAACAAATTCAATAAGCTGTAGTTGCTCTGGTGACTATAGTGTATAGTGACCTGTGAAGTACAGTCTGTCTACACAGTTATTCCTCATCAAAAGGGATGTGAAGCAGTGACCAGGATACTTATGGATGAAAAGAGTATCCCCGAACCTCAAATTGATTTGATTAGAGATGGTATAGAGATTATTTTAAACAACTTTTTTTCAGGCTGTATAAAATGTACGGGTATACAAAAATGTACAATCCCATAGCAAGGAGGAGATATTAAAAAAAATTGGGTAGAGAACCGAGATGGAATGGGTTTTTAATTTGAAAACATTAGTACCAGGAGGTCTAAATACAGACTTTGACAGTTTTTATTATTATAATTTTTGTATAAATTGTCTTCCTGTTGTTTTCAATTAATATACTATTAACCATATATTACATATATCTGTCTCCTCATGTTTTAGTGATATTTATATATTTTTGTTTATTTATGTGTGTTTTCCTTTCCTTGTTTATTTATGCTATTATGTACCTATCCCTGTCCCAATAATTTAGATTTTATATTTATTTTTATTTTATTTTTTGTTATATGGTTCTGTCCCTTTAATTCCCCACTATCTAGTTCAGTTTCCCTTTTTCACAAAGTCCCCCCTTTGAACTTCTGCTATTTTCTAGCCCTTTGTGTTATTTACATAATATATCTCTTTCTAAGTTCGTTTTTTTACAATATCGCCCTTTTAGTCCCCAATCAAGATGGCTGCCACGCTTATCCTGATGCCCCGAGACATCTTACTAGTTTCTAATTTCCCTTCCTCCCATAATCCTTTGTAAATCTCCTCCTTTGGGATATTTCAATTGGCCATCCAACTACACTCCCCACAATTCCTCACGGTTTCCCCATACATTGCTGTAATTTGGCATTAACTATATTCTTTTACCCGAAGTTGTAAGCTATTTGTTATGACGTATGCTTTTTCCACTTATTTGGCCATTGCAATCTCGCGATCCGCCATCCTAAACTACATCTCCCACAATGCTGTGCTCCCATCATAGAGCACACGCTATATTTTCTGTATTTTAAGTGTTTATATTTTAATATAAATAAATATCTAGTACCATTTTAACCTTTTGATTTACAGTCAATTTTAACTCTGTATAATTAAGTCATGTGATCACTGTCACATGACGATGATGTCATTTTTTCGCCAAAATTCAATTTGCTGTAGTTAGAAGCCTATATAGATGCTGAGCTGCCAGGTATGTGTTTTATTCCACTTGATAAAGCCTCAATAGGGCTTTTATTACTCTGTTAATAAAAGTATTTTTTGACCACTTTATTATAAGTGGTTAGTCTTTATATTTTTATTATTTTTATGTTTTACCTTATACCTGGTAGAGTGTTTATCATCTAAAGCACCAGAATTATCATCAAAAGAATCCAAGGTGGGGATTGTTTCACCCATGCCTAGCACATAGAGCAGTTTGTCTGCTCTTTGTATAGTAAGTATATTTCCTATTACTATTTATACTTATCTGTATGGAGAGCACTATTGGCCTTCTCTTCTTTTATTGCATATGATCTACACTGCCACAACCACCAGAGGGATATCCTGTTAGTGGGGATTTTTATACCACTGCACGCTGTTTTACCTAGAACTGGGCATAGCTTTATGATAATTGAGTTGGCATTTCTATACCTCAGTGTTGTTTGTAGCTGTCATGTATTCATCTGCTTATAAAAATGTGATTAATGGAATTTACTGTTCAGACAGGAAAAGTTGTGCCGAACAACATTACTGTCCTGACAGGAAAAGTTGTGCCGAGCACCAATCAAATTCACAGCAGGGTTTGTGCTGAGCAGCAATTATGCAAATAGGAACCTGGTAACTGCCTTTGGGGTCAAAGGCCAATTACACCCTATCAGATCCAGATGAGTGGTATTTAGGCCCAGTTCTCATCCTGCTCAATGCCCTGTCGTGGTTTCCCTTGTGGTTGTTCGAGAGCGCGTTATTGATTCTGGTTATTCTGGTAATTTGACTTTGGCATGGATTTTGACAGTCCCTTCTGGCAACACTGACCCCTGGTTTTTCCTTATCGCTGTGTCTCTTTCTGTGTCTCTCGGACCTCGGCTATTCCTGACTATTCTTTGGTACGTTAGTCCGGCCATTCTAAGGTCTGGTATATGTTACCTATCAGTCCTCTGTGTTACACAATTCCACGTGCTGGATCATTCTGTAATCTTGACAGCTCAACTGACTTGCCATATTGCACTATTGAGTCCTTCAGTCTTCTGCTTTCTTTCATGCGCTGTTGCTGAATTGAACTGTATCAAGGACTTTGCATGAACAGTTGAAGACATACTGTGTCTATATTTACCTTTGGTATTGTTTTTGGACTTTATTGTTCTTTTTCACTGTTTAGTTAGCTTTTTGTGGTCTAATATATCTCTCTGGTGCACCCTGTATTTTTTGTTCTGTTTTCTCTGGTTTATGAAGGGTTTGAGGGTTACCCTTATCTTAAGGAGTGCTGCCCCCTACACTTGTGATCAGTGGTGTAAAGCTGTTTCATCCCCCTTACTCAGTAATACAGAGTATAGTACCTTACATATATGGTGACAATATCCCACCCCTCTGCAGGTGCCACTGTAACAATATAATCAGCTATTCACTTCACCTGTTACTGGTTTTAATGTTGTGGCTGATCAGTGTGTTAGTTCAATATAACATTACAGACTGTATTTAATTTTCAAATTAAAAATACAAAAAAATAATCTAAAAATGACATAACATTGAACATGTGCATCAATGTGATAGTCAATAAAACCATCATCTAAGAATTATATAAAATTTCATATTTTACTTCGCTACTTGTGCAATCCTTTCAAGAGGTAAAGGTAAGACATCAGAGACAGAATCATCTTTTTAGTGAACTACATTTTTTTATACTGTATGTTATATTCTACAATGTAAAGGATTCATTTTCTTTTCTAAGTTCCTTTGTCTGGTGTTCGAATGTGCAAAACTGACATTGAACCCTTGCCCCATATTCGTATTTCAAATGTGATAGAAGCATTGCGGAATTGCTTTACATAAGTCATTTTACAACTCATCAATACACAGTGGTGCCGATCTAGATAGAGTAAATAAAGGTTTGAATAGAGTTGACCCTAGAGATAAAATGACAGTCTAAGAAAAATGAGTAATTTATTATAGCAAGTGATTTTTTATTTATGTGAAATAATTACATGATACTGACCCAGTCAGCAACATTGAATTTGCTTTAAACATTAGGTATACGCGTATATTATATTAAAGGGACTCATATTTTTGTAGTGTTCCATTTTTTTCAGTATGTTTATTCATTAAAATATACAAAAAATAAATACATTAAAAGCAATATTGTATTCCCCTTTAAAGTTCTTGCTGTTACTAATACTCCACAAACCAGGAGAAAAAAAAAATAATAAAAAAAAATAATAGAAAATTGCCAGACCAGAAAGAAGATTTTGTAATTTCCTAAACCACCAATCAAAATTCTAATTTGTTTTTTTATGGATCGGAACTTATCCCATAAACTCCTGTCCAGTACATCTACACCACAGGGTACTATACTCCGTATTACTGGACCTTAGAGTAAGAATGGTTAGAGAGATAGTGAAGCCAAAATTCAGGGGTACAGAGAACAGGATAACCGGTAATCAAACCAAAGTCAGTAACAGAAATATCCCTAGAACAATAAGCTTCTAGTAGCAATCGCATTTACCAAATCAGATACTCCACTCTCCACATTATCTTGTGCTTTGCATCCCAATTTACCCATACCTTAAAAATATGAACTTTACTGTCTAGAGATGACACATTTCAATTCCAATATCCCTTGAGAGGTTTGGGCAACAGAGACTCCCACAATTTTTATAATAAGACACTTTTACTGTAACCTGATTTATTTTGTAAGTTTCTCTCTTTATAGCATTAAACTTATATTCACATTTTCTCTTTCATGATGCTTGTATCTCTTTTATACAAAACTGCAATGTTTTCAATTGCATGATAAAATGACGGGATCATTACACCAAATCCAGTTCATTGAAATTAAATGACTTTAGTGGTCTTTTAGACAAAATGCTCCTGTATATTTATATGCATAACTGAAACACAATAAAAACAATGGAACAAACAATATAAAAGTAGAAAGAAACTACTTAAATGCATTAGTATTTTGTTACTAAAACTATATAAAGTATTTTTATTTCATTTTATTAAGGGGGGAAAAAAAGACCTATTACCATTGAATACTGCGTTTATAGCAAACATATAATTGAAGGCCTATAATTGAGAATATTTGGAATGTGTAAAATAAACGTGTCTACATTGAAACAGCTCAATATAAACTATATTTATTTAACATTGTAAGAGCAAACAAATATCTAGATAAATGTTATTAGTAAATAGCCTAAAACTAAAATACAATAACCCAATATTAAATAATTTCATGATCAATACTAAAGAAATGCAAATAATTACTTTATGAATACAATTCGGTTTTTTTAGACGTATTGTTCCCAGCTCTGGTTGTTTCCTAAGAGTGTATGAAAGGGTCAATATTCCAAAGACAAACCATTTCCAATATGATACTGCAGCTAGCTGTGCTACAATTTAGAACATGTTAGAGTATAAAGAATTTCATGATTTTCTGGAGCATAGAAAAAGCTTTAGCTACTTTGTGAATTGGGTCATTGAAGTTACATTTTTTATAGTTGCTCAAAATAAGGCAAATAAACATCTATCCAGTGGCACTTTTTGTGACTTAAGTTCTCCAAATATATGGAAGTTAATTCAAATAAAAATAGCATTTAGAGGCAAGGGTTTAGAGCCAAAAAGCAAATCAAAGAAATGTGTTTTCCATATTACTCTTCCACACAATGGTATTAATACAAAAAAGTAAATAAAAGAAATGCTCAAGATCTCCCAATAAGCAGAAGGTATACAGCGGCATGGCCTCGTGGGTTGCATTGAAAGCATGGGACCATGATGTAGAGAAGGATTCCATGTTACAGCTACAATTTATTATTTTTAGATAAGATTTTTAAATGACTTATTTTTGGATACACTTTTAAAATGATTGTTTTCAAATAATAAAAATATATCAGTTATCAAAAAAAAAAAATAAAAAAAAAAAAATTACCGGCAACTCTCCGTCCTCCTGCAGACTCAGCCAGTTCGAGGTGCCATCCTTCCCAGCAGGGGAATCGGCTGACTGCTTGATCGTTAGCCCGCAGTCCCACTAAATAACGTTCCCAGCCGAACTGTCCGAGCAGATACTCTCTATTAGGCTCCCACCGAGCAGACATGTTCTTTTTGTTGTCTCTCTGTATAGTATTCTTTTGACTAGCTCTATAGGGTTGGTGGGCAACCTAGCATGTTTATTACCGCGATACGCACACTTCACTAAATACCTACACCAGGATATCGTTTATTAAATACTTACTCAGTATACCAGTAGGTTAAATCGTACTAAATTGCTAACTAGCCTCAGAGGTCCACCCACCCACTCTCTCTGCCACACTATTTACCGTACTCATCTACAAGCATTTATACCAAGAGAGAGTACATTACATGTCTCATCTGCCTGTCACCTAACTGGTAACCATAGTTTACATGTGTACATCGGTTTGGTATTAGCTTATAGACTAAGCCGGTTTAATTTTACTTTAGTTTTTTTTTTTTATGCTATGCCTTATGCACAGGGAAGCCTCACACCCTACCATTAATCTACTTAATATAAAAAGAGGAATACGATTCTCAGAGCTGATATATTTTGTACTGCATTATCCCCATCCTGTATGTATCTTTATCGTCTCCCCTTCTTTATTCTGTACCCTTCAACGTTACGCCTCAATAAAAGAAAGATTGACAAAATAAATAAATAAATCAGTGTATCAAACATCAAAATATTACATCCCAAAATATTTATAGTTTATTTAAAATTACTACATCATTTGAAAAGCATATCAAAAAAATTAAATCAAGGCCTATTCAAGGCAAATATATATGTAAAATATATTTTTTACATATATATTTTTACGAAACTACTATCGTATAGTTATCTTTATGAAACTACTATCATACTCTGTAATTGAAGTTAGAGCAATTTATTTAAATATCTAAATTTCACATATAAATATTGAAATATAATTATCAGCATTCCTCCCTATCACTGGATAACATTTACTTTGCAAAGTAAGTTAATGCTGAACAGAATCCAGCTCATGTATTGTTATTTTTCTTTAATACCTTTTTATCTTGAACAGCAATATTGAAAGAATAAACCATCTTATAGATGTTGCCTTTATCTTAAATTATTTCAGAAAGACTTCTAACAAAAAAGCAAAAATACATATTTTTTCACATATGCTCACAAATTAATAAGTAGAATTATAGTAAATACAGTAAGAACAGTATTAAAGCACTTAACTGGTTGAGAAGAGGACAGTAAGGAAATCACCTCCTGCCTACCATGGGTTAAAATAATAGTGGAGATTATTTCCCCAAAGCAAATGTTTATTTATGATGACACACTGAGCCACCTTGGTAAACAAAACTAGCTGTTTCAGGAAGAAAATGAATCTCAAGTTATTGGAAGGGTCCTTGGACTTTGCAGCTCCAGGCAAAATTCAAAGGAAGAAGGAGGGAAATGTGTTTTATAGGGGCAACATCTTTAATACATATTTTAGTTGTAAGCTGTAACACCTACCAGAAGGCACTCTATAGTATGAAACAGCAGCCAGCATAAAAGAATAAAAAAGTAGTCCGTTCGGCAATTATTACTGTTGCACAACATGTATGGCGTGGCCGTTGGTTACTATGGTAACACTTCACGTGGCATGCAACGCATGCTGGAGCATTGCCATAGCATCCCGCTGCCACGTTCTTGCAGCTCGAGAGAGGGCATGATGTTGCTGGAGGTGCAAACAGGTTCCCGGACCCTCTTCATTGTGTAAGCCAGCACATATATGTGCAAAAAGACCTACAAGCCCTGTGCAGCACATTTGTCAGTGTATATGGGCAGTAAAATGCCGTCCCAGTCAAAGTGCCACCTGGAGCCTTGGTCCCACCAGGACCTATGGACAGTCAGGCCCTGTACACAGGTAGGTGTTACATTTCCACAATACCCACCTCAGGTCTGCCTATGCTACTCCTGTGGTCCTCACTGATTTGCTCTGTTTGGGTAAGCTGTCTTTGTCAGCGTCGGAACAAAGTGAACCTATACTCCCTAGCCAGGACTTGTAGGACCAGCTTGAGAATTTCCATAGCAACCACAACACATGCATTGTAGTTGCTATGGGTGGAAAGCAGAAGGACTGTCTGTGGGAGGTTCTTTCTGCTCTCCCTGCCAGTCAATTTTTATGCGTAGAGTCACCATTGAAGAATGGATTGACAGGTGGGAGAAAAACCTATTTTTAAATACATTTGTTAGCAGGGCCGAACTGGCCCAACGGTATACCGGGAAATTTCACGGTGTGGCTGGGCTGACTGCCCTAATCATCACTGATCAGACACATGTAATTTAAATTATTCTCCCCTCGGACTGTGCCAGCCTGTGTCAGTCCGAGGGGAGTAATGAGGGAGGAGCTAGGGGCTGGTGCGGCTGCAATTACTCTGCTTGCGGCCGGAGGGAGACCTGTCAGTCTCCCTGCACAGTGTACAGCAATTACAGCCGCATGCCTCACCCCCACACTTAAGCCCCGCCTCCCAAACACAAGCCTCTCTCCCAGATGGAAGCTGCTGACCTCGCTGGAATGAAGAGGCCAAACATTGACACCTTCACCTACCAGTGCCAGGTAAGCTTTGCGTGTGCTAGTGAGTGAGCTTGTGTGTGTGTGTGTGTGTTTGCATCTGCTAGTGAGTGAGCATCTGCTAATGAGTAAGCTTGTGTGTGTGCGTGTGTGTGTACCTGCTAGTGAGTGAGCTTCTGTGTGTGTTTGCCTCTGCTAGTGAGTGAGCTTGTGTGTGTGTGGGCATCTGCTAGTGAGTGAGGTTCTGTGTAGGTGTGTGTGCACGTGCGCCTGCTAGTGAGTAAGCATCTGTATCTGCTAGTGAGTGAACTTCTGTGTGTGTATGTGTATCTGCTAGTGAGTGAGCTTATGTGTGTGCATCTGCTAGTGAGTGAGTGTGTGTGCATGTGCCTGCTAGTGAGTTAAAGTGTGTGTGTGTGTGTGTGTGTGTGTGTGCGCGCTAGTGAGGAAGCTACTGTGTGTGCACCTGCTAGTGAGGGAGCTTCTGTGTGTGTGTGCCTGCTAGTGAGCAATCTTTGTCTGCTAGTGAGTGAGCTTGTATGTGTGTGCAGTCAGCATGTGTGTGACCATGAGCATGTCTGTATCAGGGAGCTTGTCTTTAGTGAATCTGAGTGTTAGTGAGCATGTGTGTGTCAATGGGCTTGTCTGTAGGGAGAGTGTGAGCGCGTCAGTGAGCTTGTCAGTAGAAAGCTTGAATGTGTGAGTCATTGAGATTGTTTGTCAGTGAGCCTATTTGTGTGCATCAGTGAGCTTGTGTTTAGGTCAATGAGTGGATGTATATCAATGAGATTGTCTGTGAGACTGTGCATCAATGAGCTTGTAAGTAAGTCAGTAAGATTGTCTGTGTCTGCATGAGAGTATGCTTTACTGTATAATTTAATTACACTGAAAAGACTAATATTTTGAATTAAAAAAAAAAAAAATATATATATATATATATATATATATTAAAAAAAAATTAAACACACACACACACTACATAGCACAAGGACTTATGGGGATGGCATAGATTTTTTTCCAGTGTTGCTTTGTATCCCCAGTCCAGCCCTGTTTGTTAGCAAAATGTATAAATGCACTTTCATGCTCTTTTCAAAGTGCATGGGTGGTTTCAAAGTGGAGGTGGAGGTGACAGGTACCTTTAACTATATATAAATGCACGTCTAGTTGATTTTTTTTTTTCTACATATAAACATTTAATTTCGCTAGTCAACTGGTCTCCAGCATGCACTTAACTATTGTATTTACTAGACAAATTTATAATTAAGTAGACTGAATATTAATTTATTTATCAATTAAAAAGGGATTTAAATATTTATTCATATACAGATGATTGATTAATACATTTTTTTTATTTTAAAAAAAAATAAACCCAGTTACAAGTTAAAACTAGGCAGATGAGATAGGGCTTCATTAGAGCAAACAAAACCTCATTTTACACAACCTCTAACAAAAATGCAAGCTGTTTTATTTACCTAATGGTACATCTTCATATAGAGAAAGAAGTATAGTAGAAAAAAAATGTATGTTTCTCATTATAGTTAGACTGAAAATCTTTGCTTACAAATAACTTGATGGAAAACAATCAAACAGAGCCTTCTGTGTTTGTATAACAAATCACCAGTTAATAGCGTGCATATATACTACTGCTCCCAAGCTCAAATCTTGCAAGATGTTCATCTTATACACACACACCTCATTGCTTATCAAACAATTAAAAATCTTTAAACTGCACACTTATGAAAATGAAGTTTTTTTTTATATTCCTAATGTATCAAGCAAAATGACTAGATGTATTAAGCTCAAAGCAATAAGTGAAACAAAATTTTAATTTCCTTTGAAAATGTATCAGGGGTTGATCATACTATAGATAACTATGTACTGAAACACTTTAATTAGATGATATTTACAAATAGCCTTGGAAATTGTGAGAACAGTGTACTCATTTTGCCTCCTTGTTTCAATCATATGGCACATGGGGATTCTGACTCTTCTCATATGATGAAACTTTAATGAGATCTCTCTTTGAAATGATACAGCATTCAGTCTAGAGAAGAAAAAATATACACATGTCAAAAGTGTATTGACAGCCGGCAGGCTCAAAGGAGGAGAAACAGAATATATATGCCAGTGTTTTTCAGCGGAAATTATAAAAAATAAAAAATAAAAAAGTCTAGAAAATTGGCTTCTAAACAAACACATGTATGTGTCTTTAATGTTGGTTGCTAAAAGCTGGGAATTAAGAGAGTGTACATAATTTCAAATTTAAGATAATGAATGTCAAATAGAAAGATAAATGACGAATTAGAAAACTGTAAATATTCAGGAGTTGTTAAGCATCTATATTCCTTTCAAATCATTACAAATATTATAGAGGAAAAACGATATCGCCATTATAAAGGAAGAGATTACATATTTTGGAAAATATTCAGATTTACATAAACATTGGTTGAGTTTATTTCCAAATTGAGGACTACGGAGAATTAACAATGGAATTTAGATTTAGAATTTAAATGGGGGTAAGTGGTGGAAATCTCTAAAAACAAAGGGGCTTTAGACAAATTGGAAATTACCGGAATGGAGGTAGGAGATAGAGAACTGAAATGGAGTAAGTGTACTAGTAGAGTTTTGATTAATTGTAGCTTAAAGGGACACTGCAGGCACTATAACCATTACATCACATTGTTTTGGTTATCGTTCCTGGAGTCCTTAGAGCTTTCACTCCACTTAGTGTTAAAGGAGTTTAATAATAACTATGGTTCCCTGGTCATCCAAAGCCCAGCTATTATTGGAGGAATTGGTAAGGAAGAGATTGCACACTTTTTTTTAGCCATACCAATTCATGCCATCAACATGTGTTGTGATAGGCTGAAAGTAGTCAGCTGACACTCAGTTAATCAAAGCATCTCATGTTTAATCATTCTTTATTAACCAAAGCAGCACAGAGGCTATGGTTTCCTGGGCACTCTCGCATTAAACCATTAAAAACAGTTTAAAGCTGAATGGAGGGATGGCGCAAGAGGACTTCAGACACTAACAATCTTCAAAGAGATGAAGCAGTTATAGTGCCTACAGTGTCATTTCTATAAAAAAAGAAAAAAAATTACGGGCTAAACATGACATGTGTCGAATTAAAGTAATTCTGCGGAGTTAAGCCTATGTCTCATTTCTTTTGAATATGCAAAATATGAAACATAACACACAAAGCCTAAGAGATCTCTGCTACATTGCCATTCACGCCCAGTTTATTTATTTATTTATGTGTACCGTAAATATGGCCAGTGATGGCTTGCAAATATCAGATACATTTAAGCTGTAACTTTCTTCAAGTGAGGTAGTTTTTTGTGATTTCTTTAGGAAACATTTTCTTCCATGTTTGCAAGAAGGTACATTATTCAGGAGATCCCTAAACATAGTCACAAAACATGTATTTATATTAGGTATTAAACCAGTGGTGGCTGGTGATATGCCATATTTCTGAGTAAAAAGTATTTTATCTGTCCAGCTAAAAAATCAAAATCTAGAGTATGAACATCTACAGTAATGTGCTACAAGGAATAACACGTAAAATGGCTTCTGGTAAGAATCAGCTAACCTTTAATTGTGTATATTTATGACAAAACCTATGCATGTATTGGATTTTTTTTTTTTTTTTTTTTATTTGGACTACGTATTAAATACAAGCTATATAATGGCAAAATGTCACTAATACTATGGAGGGAAAATTAATATGTAATATGCAACCTGAAATGTTCTATGAAATATAGAGATTCTTCATGTAACTACAGTAAGCAGGGAAATTAACCATTTTATTTATCTATATTTGTCATCCGTACCCCAAGTGTAACAAAAAAGGGTCTTTCTGCTACTGTGCTAACATTTTAGATCTCGCCACTAATATTTCAAGAAAAAGGACACAGAGTAAATTACAAAATAATGTTTCCCTAATCAAGTAAATATAAATAATGAAATTTTTAGGAAGCTTTGAAATCCAATCTATATATGAAATCATTAGTGATGTCGCGAACATAAAATTTTAGATTCACGAACGGCGAATGCGAACTTCCGCAAATGTTCGCGAACGGGCGAACAGGGCGAACCGCCATAGACTTCAATAGGCAGTCAAATTTTAAAACCCACAGGGACTCTTTCTGGCCACAATAGTGATGGAAAAGTTGTTTCAAGGGGACTAACACCTGGACTGTGGCATGCAAAACTCCCATGGAAAATTACATAGTTGATGCAGAGTCTGGTTTTAATCCATAAAGGGCATAAATCACCTAACATTCCTAAATTGTTTGGAATAGCGTGCTTTAAAACATCAGGTATGATGTTGTATC
>OW240913.1:278620548-278634510 GCA_933207985.1 Pelobates cultripes
TTTGTTTTTTAAATACAAGCTATTGTGACACCAGATGTAATTGGTGGCACTGACTGGGGAAATGGGCACAGTATGCACTGTGAGCCTGACACAGAAGCTGGCAGCAGTGGCAGACAACCCGCTTTAAAGACACTGACTGCTATTCAATCTATAACAGTGAAAAAAGTTTTTTGTTTTTAAATCCAAGCTATTGTGACACCAGATGTAATTGGTGGCACTGACTGGGGAAATGGGCACTGTGAGCCTGACACAGAAGCTGGCAGCAGTGGCAGACAACTAAGTGCATTTACATTACATAGAAAAATAAAATAAAAAAAAAGCATACCCTTATCCCTAACCTAGCTATGCTTTTCCCTATCTTATGAACAGCAGCTACACTTTCCCTCCTCTTACTAAGCATGCAGCTTGAGAATGAATCTAAAATGGATGCCTTCCAGGAGGTGGGAGGGTCTGCTAGGGAGGGTGTGCTGCTAATTGGCTGGAATGTGTCTGCTGACTGTGAGGTACAGGGTCAAAGTTTACTCAATGATGACGAATAGGGGGCGGGTTGAACCGCGCATATGTTCGCCCGCCTTGGCGAACGCGAACATGCTATGTTCGCCAGTAACCATTCGCCGGCGAACCGTTCGGTACATCACTACTGAGATACCATAGAGTTGTACCATCATCAGTTTGATTGGGCAGCTATTGTACAAACTTTCTAGTTAATACTATGTGGCTATGCCTGGTACCTCAGAGCCATGTGTTTTTTTTCCACACTGTAGGATAGTCACTTATGCCAAAACCTGTATTTGTGGGAAAGCTTTGTTCTTCTCAGGGTAGAAAGGGTGAGTGTGTAGTCAATTGCCTAGTGCCCACTCACTGTGGGAAGTAGTAACACAATCTTCCTAAAAGTGTGCTGTAAAATATATTTAAATGTATATTACGAATATATATTGCCGTACACTGATTAATCCAAATCAGTATTTTTGGTAATGAAATTCTGCCAAGGCAAACTGAACTTTTCTATTTTGAAGAAAAATGGTTCGACCAAACTAAATTCTTTTGCTGTGCGCAAGTCTAATAAGTTGTAACGTCAACATTTTAATATGAATCAGAACGGTTTATATTTACAGTCTATTAACTTATTAAATACATTAATTGGGAGAAAAGTATTTCCTTATAGCTTAAACGATAGCTAAATAAATATTTCATCTCAGTTTTGGTACATATTTTTGTACTGTCTGATTTTATGTACCCCATTAATAAATTGTAATCATAATTAATTAGAACTATAGCCTTAGCATTATGTGAATTTCCTTCAAATTCTACTAAGCACACTTAAATTATTCATGTTTTACATACGTTCATAATTTATATGTAATAATTCCCTAGCCGTCTGACCTGCATAATAATATCAACACAGGAAAAAGGATTTGCTCTGTAAAGTGTTTTTATCTCCAAAATGAGGGGAAGAAATTAAATTGGGATAGCAAATTTAGGAAAATACTGTTACAGGCATATTTGGATAATTCGTTTTCTCAAAATCATAGAAAATACAATTTCCCATAATTCAAACTGAACACACTTTCTATACTATACCCAATCAAAGTGTCTCCAAATTAATCTGAAATGCTTTGAATGCATCTCACTGTGTCCACCGAGTGCTCTGAACATGTTCTAGATGTTTTTCTAAAATCATAATTTAAAATGAACCTGTCTTGACAGGTTAATTTTAAGTGATATAGCCTTCATAGGCAATGAATATATCATATAACAGAGATAAATTATATATTTACTGTAAAATCTTTGAACATTACATCACATACTTCTGGACCAGTACCACTATGGCTGCTGCTCTGTGGGTGTTATATTAAAATAACACTAACCTCATACCCTTGGCCTTAGTTGATATGCTCTGCCTAAGAACTTTTTAAAAATAGGGCAATTTCTCCTCCATGATTCCAACATCCTGACTTTAAAGGGACACTCCAGGCAACCAGAACACTTCTACCCATTGGAGTGGTCTGGGTGCCAACTTCCACCACCCTTAACCCTGTAAGTGTAATTATAGAATTGTTTTTAAACTGCAATAATTACCTTGCAGGGTTAAGTCCTCCTCTAGTGGCTGTCTATCAGACAGCCACTAAAGGGACTTCCGTGTTCTTAGAACATGAAAAGTGTTTTAAACTGCGCTGGACGTCCTCACTATGCATGAGGACCTCCAGCGTCGCCGGAATCCCCATAGGAAAGCAGTGAATGCATGCGAATTAGGTCTCCCCCGCCAGGTGACATCGATGGTGGAGGGGCGTGGGCAGAGCCTGACCAAGCTCTTTATTTGACCCTGTAACTTTAAAAAACATGAAAAGTTTACATAGGGGGCATTGTCGTTCTTGTGGGACCTCACAGCAAAAAAAATATGTCTATTTTATTTCTGTAAAAGCGGAGAGTAGTTTGACATTCACAGTTAAAATGCCATGCAGAAGTTGGAAAATAGCCAAATTTCTTACGATTTCACACTTTGTTAAATTTTATTTAGATTAAATTATATATTATATATAAATTAATATTTGATGTGAAATGAAAGCCTTGTTTCTCCTGAAAAACAATGTATCTGTACTATAATTGTTGTAACTAAAGTGTGAAGTGGCAACAATAACATAAAGTGCTAGGCTGCAGTAGGAATTAGACCAAGAGGAACAAAATAGGGAAATTAACCTTTATAGTACTTGTCTAAGATAATCCCTGCACTGTGCCTTCGAGGGAACCTCCTTACCCACGAAAAAAAAGCCTGTTTTGTTCTGGTCTAGCCTAAGTTAACCTGTTTCCACCCCCAATGCTGGTACAAACATAGTAGCTCTAAGTAAATTCAATAAATAAAGATCGGTGGTATAAATACTGGTCTCCATTAGAGTTGAGCGAACACCTGGATGTTCGGGTCTGGCAGGTTTGGCCGAACTTTGAAAAAAAGTCAGATTTTGGGCTCGAACTTGACCCCGAACTTGATCCCGAACCCCATTGAAGTCAATAGGGGCCCGAACTTTTGGCCACAAAAAATCCCCTGTAAAAAACTCCATGAAAGAGCTAGCGAGCTGCAAAAGCAAGTAAAATGGGGATAAGAATATGAGAAGTACCCTGCAAACAAATGTGGATAGGGAAATCACTTAAAATAACATAAAAATAAAAAATACAGCTGAGCCATAAAATAGCACTAGATGGATTTTAGCTTTGGAAGAACATAAATCAAAATCTAAAGCATTGCTGTCAGGAGGATCAATAGAATTATCCATTTGAGAGAGGGTTGGAGTGCAGGGTATTCTCTTTCATTGTTCAAACTGAGCTCAACTCCTGATGCATGGAGAAAAGGCCTTCACAAGCCTCTGCTATTGTGTACATAGTTTATACTAAGTGACCCATAGGTTGAGGAGGCTGTAGGGGGAAACAGCGGTGGAGAAAGAGGTAGCTAACACTGTTCTGATGCATGGAGAAATGCTCAACTCCTGATGCATGGAGAAAAGGCCTTCACAAGCCTCTGCTAATGTGTACCTAGTTGATACTAAGTGACCCATAGGTTGATGAGGTGGTGACCGTGGCGGTGGAGGAGGAGGATGAGGTAGCCAACACTGTATTTTATGGGTTTTGTTTTTTTTGTTTTTTTTAATTTATGTTTTATTGTTTTAGTCAAAGTGGTTCGGGATACAGAAAAGAAGATAGGAGGGTTAGTTAGACAGGTGTCACTCTCCATGTGACATTAATGGTTACGTAACATTGTATTACAGGCATGCGTGGGATATTTGTTTCATTGTGACATTAACGGTTATGCGACATAATACAAATACGTGTTAAACATTGTGGCATTAACGTTCATGAGATAGCATAGTACAGTTTCGTGTGAGACATTCAGTTCATTGTCACCTGCACTATGGGTTGTCAGTGGCGTGAGAGAGCATTAGTTGTCTTATAGCGTCTCCCTTCTTCTCAAGGTTCTGGGTGGCATGAGCCTGGTGGGGAGTCAAGAACCTGAGAGGGGAGCCAAAGGTGACGAAGGGGGGGAGGCTATGGGCGGGTGGGGGGGTGGGGTAGAGAAGGGGAGAGGTGCGTGAGTAATACCTGTGGTCGTTTGATTGGTGTCCTGGCCTGGGGTCAGTATTATGGTGGGGGGAAAGGATAATCCGGGTTATGTTCCTAGTCAGTGCTCTTGGCAGTGTTTGCCATTGTTTGTGCCCTTTCTTTTGTCCGTCCAAACTCTTTTTCCCATTTACCCCAAGTAGCCTCAAAGTGCATTATTTTTTTCGCGGATGTAATTGCCATTTTCTCATATATATGAAATTGCTCTACTTTATCCGTAAACTGTGGCAAAGAAGGGCAGTCTTGGGATTTCCAATTAAGTGCTAGGAGATTTCTTGATGCCAGTAAGACTAGCGTTATGATTCGTTTTTGGCCTGGGTTTAGGCCTGCAGGGAGCAGTAGCAGTAGGCAAATGGATGCCGTCTGTTCAAATTTTGGGATGTCTAGTGTATCTAAGATTGACCTTGTTGTAGTCCAGAGAGGTTTAATGTCTCTACAGGACCACCACAGGTGTAATAGTGTGCCCGGGTCTGATTTGCATCTCCAGCACAGCGGGCTCGTCGTGGGAAATAGCTGGTGAAGTCTTTGTGGGGTCATGTACCACCGGTACATGAGTTTCCTTTGGGCTTCTATGTGTGAGAAGCACTTTGTCCATTTGGACAACCCGTTTAGTACGTGGAGCCACTCTATGTCTGATAGGGCTATGTCACAGTCGTTTTCCCATTGGGCTTTGTGCGGATGTGGTTTTGTTGGCGTGAGTTCTTGCCATGTTTTGTAACACAGTGTGAGTGTTTTAGGTTTGTTAGGTGAGGACCAACATCTGTCAATGAGCAACTGTGAGGTAACCTGTGGTGGGCCTTTTGAGTTGTGTGAGGTTGTCGTGTGTGCTTGTAGGACACTTTTAATCTGTAGGTAGGAAAAGATGGCTCGGCTTGGGAGTTGCCACTGTGCCTGTAGTGTTGGAAAGGGTGTTACTTTCCCTTCAGTCATCAGTTGGGATATGTGTTTGATCCCTGCTTTGTGCCAGTCTTGGAGTGGTATGCCTGGTACGGTTGCTCTGAGGGTCGAAATTGGCGATTTAGGGTGGAAGGAGTTGTTGTAACCTATGGTTCCCATAAATTCATCCCACACTGCTATTGTGAGCTGGGTGGTTGGGAAGAGATCCTGTCGTTTCAATCTTAGATGCTTGGGTGTCCAGAGATATTCGAGTAGGGCTTGATTACGGAATTGTGCTCTTTCCATGTCCACCCATTGGGTCGTGTTAGGTGGTGCATGTAGGAGGACATCGGAGGACAGAATAGCTGCCCTATAGTACTGTTTGAGATTTGGGAGGCCAACACCGCCAGAGCGTTAGAATGTTTACCACTGCGCAGTAAGCGCACTATTAGATGCTTCTATTTGACTCTCAGATATGAATTGTACCCCACTAATGTACTTTTTAGCACCCAAAACATTTTACGTTTTAAAACTGCAAAGTGACAGCAGTATTTGACGATTCTGTTTGACTCTCAGATATGAAGTACACCCCACTAATGTACTACCCCACTAATGTACTATTTATCAGCAAAATAAAAATTACTTTTTAAAACTCTGATGTAACCGCGGTATTTAAAGCTTCTATTTGATTCTCAGATATGAAGTGCACCCCACCCCTCTAATGTACTAGTTTGCAGAATTCTTTCCTAAGCTGTCCCTATCAGCGGCAGCATCCTCTGCCTACACTAATAAGACTGCATGTGTGTACGGCGCTACGCGACTCCAGCTTATATATAGAGGCTGGGTAACATGCTGCACTGGCCAATCACAGTCATGCCATTAGTAGGCATGGCTGTGATGGCTTCTAAGGGCACACAAGTCAAACCCTTGTTGATTGGCTGCCCTGCAGCCTTTGAAAACAGGCCATTAACTCGCCGAACACCGTACTCCAACCCGAACATACAGTGATATGTCCGTGTTCTGGTCCGGGGTCCAAAAAACCTAATGTTCGGTACGAACCCGAACTTTTCAGTTCGGGTTCGCTCAACTCTAGTGTCCATCTTATAGCCAAACTCTAATGGTTTAGATGTTGATGGCCGTTCTATTGTGAGCACACTCTTGGTCCGGTGACTTAGTGCACCTGATGCGCGTTTTGCTGTATGGCTCATCAGAGGGGAGAAGATTAAGGGACAGGGAGGGGAGAGGATGACTAATGGCCATGGAGGGGAGAGTGGCACACAGGGGGGGCTGAGGGGGAAAAAGACACACATATGGACATGAGGGGGGAGAAAGATACCCAGATGGGCCTAGGACTGAGAAAGCTCACAGAGGGGCTGGGGATGAAAGTGGCACACAGAAAGGCCAGGGGGTGAAAATATAAAGGGGATGGGGGTCAAAGAAAAACAGAGTGGCTGGAGGAGAGGGGCTGGTGGTGAAAGAGAAACACACAAATTAGTTGGTAAGAGTAAAAGACACAAATGGGCTGGGAGAGAAGGAGACACACAAAGGGGCTGGGGGAGTAAGACACACAAAGGGGGGTTGTAAGAGATACACAAGGGAGGTGTGAGGCACACGATGGGGAAAAATAGGGGTAAGATACACTAAAGGAGGTAAGACATTTAAAAAAGGGGATAGGAAACAAAAGACGAGTTAAGAGGCACATAGGTTAAGATGCTTTGGGGAGCATCAAAATCATCTTTGCCTGTGTACCCAAAAATCCTTGCATCGGCCCTTTAGCAACCCCTTGCAAACACAACCTTCCCAGGTGCCTGAGAGTGACACAGGAACCTGGAATATCTATGAAGGTATGGGTGCCTTTATTTGCAAAGAAAGCAATGCAGCCACACAGTAGCAGACAGAAAGTTGTGTCAAGTGGTCCAATGGTCAGGGCTGGCACCAAGGAGCAAAGTCAAGAGACAAGCTGAAGGTCAGTAGCCAGGAAATTTCTTTCTGGCAGGATGCCAGAGGTCAAAGTTCAGAGACAAGTCATGATCAAATGAAAGGGTCAGAAGCTGAGAAGATTTTAATGGGAATCAGGAACCAGGACCAGGACACTGGGGCAAACTTATGCTTGGGAATTTATAGGGAGAGCATGTTATGTGACCAGCCCCTACTTTCCTGTATACGGAGCCCCCAGTGGCAATTAAGGAGGAGCTGGACCTAAGGCCACATTGGTTGCATCAGGGCTTCCCAAACTGCTCCTCCTTGACCCTCCCCCCCACTCCTTCCCGAGAGGCAACGAAGGCATGTGGGTGACAGTAACCATCTTGCCATGGCAGTGCCATTGCAGAGCCCGGCACCAACCGAGAGAACACTAGACCAGACCGCGGGGAGCACCACCGCAGTGGCAGCCTTCGAGGATCCGCTCCAAGGATGCAACAGGCACCCTGCAGCAAGTAAGTGCAGGAATTCCCTATGACACTGTATCCTTATGTGGCCAAATACAGTACCTCCAATAACCTGTTTTATTGCATCTCTATCTTTAGTATTATGGAATATGGAACATCTTAAACTGATTTTGTTTTTCTAAAATCTATAGAAAAAGGATTATCTTTTTTGGAAGAATATTTTAAAAAGATTATTGTTAAGGTAGCCCATACCCATTAAACTGTATATCAATACTTTTAAACAAGTAGACATACATGGGAGTAAATATGTTGTCATTTTACAGTGTATTAATTGTTCAAGCTATTGACTACTGTACTGTGAAAAAAAAATGTCAAAATAAACTGCCTTTTTCACAGAAACTGGTTTATGTGAATTAAAATATATTAAAAGCTAAAATCAGGTTTCTTTTCCGAATGATTGCTTGAAAAATATTTCAAGTGAATATACCAAAGCTTGTTCAAAAAGCATCATTAAGTGAAATAAGATGTTCTGCCTGTGGCTACGTTAACAACATAAATACTAGGCATTTTGCCATGTACACATTTATGAGTAAGACAGACTGTTTTAGCAATGCTGCATAAAAAAAAACTGAAAAAGACTAGCTTTCATATGTTTTTGTTTTTTTTTAAATAAAATTGAACTAGACTTTACGTTTTTCTCAAAGTATTTTTAAGAGGTTTATGTTTCAGCTATGTATCACAAAACGTAGATTTTTTGATTAAAAAAAAATAAAAACTGGTTAACAAAGTTCAAATTTCGTTGCTGCTTTTAATCCATATGAACACATATTGAAAACAAGTTCCAATTTTATCTTCTGAACTCTGAAGTGAGGAATGAATATTCCCTCTAAATCAAGACGTTCCTATTACATAGTTGTCTATGTTTAAAAAAAGTACATCAAGTTCAACCATAAAGCCCATTCTTTTATGCTGTTGATCCAAAAGAAGGCAAAAAAATTGATTGTAGCCATTTCCAATTATGCCACAAAACAAAAAAACGGAAAAACTCTACCACTAACCACTGCATACCGGGAACATCCCAAAAGACTTGCCGTTTTAGAGATGCTCTGACCTAGTTGTCTAGCCATTACTGTTTGGCACTTTTTAAAGTTACTCATTTACCCATTGTTCCTGCTTCCAACACATGGAATTCAAGAACTGATTGTTCACTTGGCAGGATCTATTATAAAGCTATAATAACCTGTCAGTGATTTTTAATGCTGTAGCTAATTAGTGTATGCTGAGCACGTGAAGGAGTTCCTTTAATCTCTCAAATTATTCATTAGTGAACTCTGTGGCCACCAGTCCTAGACGGTAAACCAATTTGCTTTGCAGGAAATCCAGAACTGCACATACCTGCTATGTGTGTTTGCTTTTCCACATACTGACTAGACTTGTGCATTTGGTTCCAGCCAAATTCAGGCCAATTGGCAGTGATATATAAACGAGTGGATTCCTTTTAGCTTAAGCACCCCAATACTCCCTCTAGCTGCCCATTTTAAGGTGACCACAGGACAGCATACATTCGAGGAGAATCTCTGGAAGCTTTTAAAGTAGTAACCATTGAAAATAGCATGTATATATATCTCATGTTAAAATTAATGTAGGACCCACCGATATTGGAGTACTGTGACATAGTGGTGGGCTTAACTCAAAAAGGCCAAATGGCCTAACTAAATCCTATATTTGTTTGCCAAGATAGGTGATTTTAAGTAGCCTTGTCAAATTTAAAACTATTTTTTGCGTGTGTGAAATCTCTATTTTGTATATATTTTGGTCTTTACAGCAGAATCACTGCGGAGAAATGCATGTTCAGTTGGTGCTCCCCAATGCCCTTTTTTTCTTGCAAATGTAAAATACAGAAATTTCCCCGAATTTTAAGACATGTACCTTAGGTAATAACCCTGTATGCAGTGGTGACTCTAGGAACAGTACACATGGGGGTGGAGGGGAGGGGCACAAAAGATACCACTCACAAAACTGGGGGCACTAATAATTTCAACCACTAAAATTTATTAGTAGTTGTCGCAGGGTGGATAGAGACTGTTGTGCATGCATGGGAGGAATAGGGGATGTAATGGGTGCAGGGGATGGATTGGGGTTGTAGTTGGTGCAGAGGAGGGATTGAGGATGTAGTGGGTTCACCAGCATATAGGCTGTACCTGGTGCAGGAGATAAAAGGGGCTGTAGTAGGTGCAGAAAAAAGGGCTTTTGCCGGTGCAGGGGTGATAAGGGCTGTAGTCGGTGCAGGGTGCATAGGGACTATATATGGTGCATGGGCCCTAGGGGCTGTAGTTGGTTCATGGGATAATAAAGGCTGTAGTGTTTGCAGGGGAGGGTTAGAGGTAGTGATGATTGCAGGACGATAGGAGTAGTGGGTTGCATGGGGAATAGGGGATAATAGAGGCTGTGGTGAGTGCAGGTGGAATAGGGGCTATAGTGGGTGCAGGAGGGATAGGGACTATAGTGAGTGCAGAGGGCAGGTGGCTGTGGTGGGTGCAAGTGGTAATTAGGCTTGTGGTGTCATGATTGGCAGAGAAACTAACAGACAGGACACAACAGACAGAATTGCAATACCGGTACTTAGAATTGCCGGGCTATGCAAAAGAATAGTCAAGGTAAGCCAAGGTCAAAGGGAAATAGAGAGACGGAATATGAAGAGACAGAGAAAAAAAGAGTAAACCTAAGACAAGCCAGAGTTCGGTAACCAATAAATTCGACAGAGTATAACACACTATTGGGCTAAACAAAGACCACAACAGGGCACTGAGGCAAGGGGGAGGTTAGTTTATATACACACAGGGTGGGTCTGATTGGCTAACCTCCCATTAGTGTTAACCACAACACATGGGAGGTGTTTCTTCCCTTCCTTGTGATCTCTGAGGTCATCACTGTGTACTGGGTCACATGACCAGGTCTGGCACACACATAAGGATGCTGCTCTGGAGCGTGCAGCGTCAGAAACAATGTCAGTCTGGAGCACGGCGGCGGGGATAGCTACATGCCGCAGACAGGGACCAGATGGCGCGCTGCTTGCGGTGGCGGAGTAAGCAAGGCCGCCGCAAGCGGTGTGGAGGCAGGCGACCTGACATGTGGTGGGTGTAAGGTAAAGGGGTATGTAGTAGGTGCAGATGAGGGATAGTGGCTGTAGTAGGTGCAAGAGGCATAAGTGCTGTAGTGGGTGCAGAGGGTAAAAGGTAAAGGTGTGAATCTGGTGCCAGAAATTAGCCTAGAAGTGAAGAAGTTTTCTAGCAGCATTTCGTACAGATTTAACATTCTTTATTTTTTAAGTGCATAGGCAAGCAAACAAGATGACAATGACAGTTTTGGAAATATAGACTTGTCAAAAAAAAGTGAGAGAAATAGTTGAAAACATCATAAGAAGCACTACACTTTTTTTATTTTAGAGAGAACAAAGACAAGAGTATATAGTAACATGAATATGCTACTAGCAAAAGTATGGCATTAGAGTAAATTATGCTAGACTAATGTAGATCCACAGCCACTAAAATAAAGGTCAGCTACAGAGGCTCACTCAACACATGGCATATAGAAACAAGAGTAGAGGCACAGTATAAGCACATGGGACTATGAAGTAAATGAAAATGATGACTGTAAGGCATAGACATATCGAACATCAAATTAAATTAAAACAAATTGTGTGTTCTTCAGTCTGACTCCTTAGAATTGATCTTCTAAATAAGGCATGTCCCCAGAATAGTCCCTGCTGATCACCCTATGCCAGTCCGAGAGGCATGCGGTATGAACTCGGAGTAAGGACCTGGAAGCAGTTGCGGCAGGACCCCACCATGCGGTGAGTCATCCCCCTCCTCCTGTTCAGCATCAAGGCAGATTGGCCAGGAAAGGAGATCTTTGATCTCCCCACCAGCCATAAAAATCAGTGGGGAGGGGGAGGCACACGGGGGGGGTAATTGTCCCCCCCCCTTGACCCCTTGTAGCGATGCCTGTATGTTTTTCAGTTACAGTATTTTCTAATATTTTCCTTCTTACCAGTTGCACAGATACTAAATAAATTAATATCTTAATAATAATTCCTTTCAAAACATCAATGGATGTAAGCATTATTATCCTCTTTTTGTAATACAATACTCCATGTTCCAAAAAAGAGCACATCTTAAAAATATACATAAAAGCAAAGTATGACAAACGTAATTAAAATAAAACCAGCACATCAAAATCTTCAAACAGAAAATAAACCAATACAGAGATTATTTCCTGTAACATAATGCATGGATGAAATTGGTTAAAATATTAACAGCAGAGTTCGAGTTTATAAAAAAAATGAATAAAGAATGGATAAGAAAGAACAATTATTCTTCTTCCAAATTAAGATGAAAGACACTATGACATTTTCAATTGATATTGCCCAATCCTAGGAAACATATGCTGCATTCTTAAGCAAAAAATACACTTCATACTACAAAAGAATTTCAACCAAGTATGTTTTTCATTGGATGCAATGGTAATAGAGCTTGGCATTTTCAATTAAAATGTTATATGGAATGAGTTACTTTTACAATTCTACTGAAATATTCTGATTAGAATTTACATTAATGTCTAGAGGATGAACAATGACATAAAACATTTATTCATCTGTCATTATTGGATCATCTTTTACCGGATTAAAGATTGCATAAACTGAATGAACCCTTTCCAATGCTTATTTGTAAAATGTAAAAATAAATACATTACCTATACACACACTATTAATGACTGAGCCATAAGACTTGCTTTTTCCACAGAAATATCTCCTTTGTAGGGATTCTGGGTTGGCATAGTTAATTATTAGGGATGCACCGAAATTTCGGTTGACGGAATTTTCCGGCCGAAAATAGGCCTATGGTTTTTTTTTGTAGTGCATAGTTTAACATACATGTTTGCATTAACAATTCAGATGAGTATGAAAGATAGTAATGAAAGATAGTAATGATAACATGAAAAGTCAAGAATACTGTACTTTGGATGGGGGCAGGGGGGAGTGAACACTATGGGATAGGGGAGGGGGGAAGAACACTATGAGACGGGGACGGGGGGAAAGAACACTATGGGACAGTGGATGGGGGGGAGAACACTATGTGACAGTGGAGGGGAGGAAACACTTTGGGACTGGGGAGGAGGGGGGAAAGAACACTGAGACTGGGGAGGAGGGAGGAAAGACCACTAAAAAAGAGGGAGGGGAGAGGAACACTAGAGGGGAGAGAGAGGAATATTAAAGCGGGGTGGGCACTAAAAGAGAAGGGAGAAGAGAAGTTTTTCATATTAGACTAATTCGATTCATTAAAAAGTCTAATATTAATAAAATTATAGGAAAAAAAAACTTTTTAAAAATCATTTGGGGTGGAAAAGTCATTTTCAGTTTTGCTTTTCGGCCAAGGGCATCCTGAATTTTCGGTTTCGGCCCAGAATTTTAATTTCAGTGCATCCCTATTAATTATATATATAAGAAAGAGGGCTGCA
Organism: Pelobates cultripes; assembly: GCA_933207985.1. Classification (NCBI taxonomy): domain Eukaryota; kingdom Metazoa; phylum Chordata; class Amphibia; order Anura; family Pelobatidae; genus Pelobates; species Pelobates cultripes. The sequence continues at coordinate 278,633,436 of OW240913.1, forward strand.
CTCACCTGAACATGGATACATCTTAATCATACATCTTAATCATAAGTTGGCAGGCATATGCAATGTATGATCATATAATGTAACTAAACCCCCATAATTTTTTGCCTAGGTGAGGTGTTTTTAAATAAAACTATTACAATCTCTAAGATTTGAAATCATTGTTTAGTGAATAAGCGAGTGCGCTGGATTCTGGATTTTGTATATTTTGGCCCCAGCAGCACCCTATAATGTATGCATGTTCAGGTGAGTGCAGCCCTCTTGGTTTCTTTTATATATTTGGTTGTCCCAGCAGTGGCGGATCCAGAGCCTGATCTTGGGAGGGGCACTTGTAGATTATTTAAAGAAATAATCCAGACACAATAACCACTACAGCTCAGTGTAGTGGTTATGGTGTCAATAGTGCCGGTGTTCCGTCAGATTGCTATACCTTGTCAGATTGCTATACCGGAAGTGACGCGGCCGCACCGGAAGTGACGCGGCCGCACCGGTAATTTCATTGAACAGCTGGAGGAGGAGGAGCGCAGCGCCGCGCATGCGCAGAAGAGCAGGTAGGTAAAATTTACAGGCAGTGAGAGGAGAGGAGGCCGCCTAATGCGCCTGCGCGAATACAACACTGCGCCTGCGCATGGAGACAAGAGGCGGGGGAGGTAGGGGCCAGTGCGCACGCGCGGCTAAGTACTCCCGTCGGGCACAGACAGCGGGATACACCGCGCGTGCGCACCAGCGGGCAGGGAGATCGATTCAGCCGAACATTCATCCGATCTCCCTGCCCCACACTGCGCACGCGCCTACCCAGCCAGGACAGCCACGGACACCGCGCATGCGCACTGAGGGGGTATAGAAATCTGATGGCCATATCTTCTTCTAAGAAATCTCCTACCCCTGAGTGCGCATGCGCGGTGTCTGATCCACTGCATCCAGACATCCATCAGGTAAGCCTTGCTCCCAACACTCTCAGCCATCAGGGGGGTCTGTGCCTTATTGGGGGGGGGGGGCTGTCCAGTATTGGGGGGTCTGTGCCTCATTGGGGGGGTCAGTGCCTTATTGTGGGGGGGTCTGCGCAGTATATGGGGGG
>OW240913.1:278634840-278672237 GCA_933207985.1 Pelobates cultripes
ATAGAGACAGCCCCCCATATACTGCGCAGACCCCCCCACAATAAGGCACTGACCCCCCCAATGAGGCACAGACCCCCCAATACTGGACAGCCCCCCCCCCCCAATAAGGCACAGACCCCCCTGATGGCTGAGAGTGTTGGGAGCAAGGCTTACCTGATGGATGTCTGGATGCAGTGGATCAGACACCGCGCATGCGCACTCAGGGGTAGGAGATTTCTTAGAAGATATGGCCATCAGATTTCTATACCCCCTCAGTGCGCATGCGCGGTGTCCGTGGCTGTCCTGGCTGGGTAGGCGCGTGCGCAGTGTGGGGCAGGGAGATCGGATGAATGTTCGGCTGAATCGATCTCCCTGCCCGCTGGTGCGCACGCGCGCTGTATCCCGCTGTCTGTGCCCGACGGGAGTACTTAGCCGCGCGTGCGCACTGGCCCCTACCTCCCCCCCTCTTGTCTCCATGCGCAGGCGCAGTGTTGTATTCGCGCAGGCGCATTAGGCGGCCTCCTCTCCTCTCACTGCCTGTAAATTTTACCTACCTGCTCTTCTGCGCATGCGCAGCGCTGCGCTCCTCCTCCTCCAGCTGTTCAATGAAATTACCGGTGCGGCCGCGTCACTTCCGGTGCGGCCGCGTCACTTCCGGTATAGCAATCTGACAAGGTATAGCAATCTGACGGAACACCGGGACCCCCTCCCACAGTAAGTAGTCAAACCGTTTTAGAACAGTTTGACAACTTACCTGAGATCTGCTGGGAAATGGGGCTGTAGTAGGGCATAGGAGCAGTGGTGTGTGTGAGTGGTGCAATGTGTAAGGGGTGCAGTGTGTGTGTGAAGGTTGTAGTGTGTGAGTGAGGGCGGCAGTGTATGTCAGGGATGCAGTGTATGTGTGGGACAGTATGTGTGTGTATGGGGGCAGTGTGTGTGTGTGTATGGGGGAGCAATGTGTGTGTGTGTATGGGGGAGCAATGTGTGTGTGTATGTGGGGGCAGTTTGTGTGTATGTGGGGGCAGTTTGTGTGTATAGGGGGCAGTTTATGTGTATGGCGGGCAGTTTATGTGTATGGGGGGAAGTGTGTATATGTGGGGCAGTATGTATGTGCAGTATGTGTGTATGGGGGCAGTGTGTGTGTATGGGGGCAGTGTGTGTGTATGGGGAGAAGTGTGTGTATGGCGGGCAGTTTGTGTATGGCGGGCAGTTTGTGTGTGTATGTGGGCAGTTGTGTGTATGCGGGCAGTGTGTGTGTATAGGGGCAGTTTGTGTGTATAGGGGGGCAGTTTGTGGGGGGGGGCAGTTTGTGTGAATGGGGGGCAGTTTGTGAATGGGGGGCAGTGAATGGGGGCAGTTTGTGTGAATGGGGGGCAGTTTGTGTGTATGGGGGGGCAGTTTGTGTGAATGGGGGGGCAGTTTGTGTGAATGGGGGGACAGTATTGGGGGCAATATATGTGTGTGTGTGGATTTTTTTTATTATATATATATTTTTTTATTTAATTAAAATAAATATTATCCTATGTTCCCCCTCCCTTCTTACCTTTACTGGGGGGGAGGGGGGACATATTTCGATCCCTGGTGGTCCCAGTGGTGATTCATTGGTGGTCCCAGTGGGGAGAGTGAACTCTAGCCCGCGCTCCCGGGCTAGAGTTCACTCTTGCGAGATTTGGAGCGTTGCCGTGGTAACCGCGGCAACGCTTCAAATCTCACGAGAGGAGGACCCGCAGGAGCTGCAGACTGAGCTCCGGGTCCTCCCTTTCACTCCCTCCCTCCGCCGCCGGCCGCCCGCACAGTGCCTGCGGACCGGGGAGGGAGATCTGTGATCTCCCTTCCGGTCCACAGGCACATTGCAGGGCTAGTACCTGCATGTGCTGGCAGGGGAGGGAGACCGGCGGAATTCTCGGGGGGGGCAATTGCCCCGTTGCCCCCCCCTGGATCCGCCACTGAGTCCCAGGCCAACTCCTTGGTTTTGCACCCCTCCCTGTTACAGATGCCTCATTCCAGGACCCTATTTAGCCTTGACTTGCAGAGAGTACCAGTAAGGAAGTATTTCCCAAGTAAGTGGATTAATCTCATAAGAGCAAGCATTAGGCTGATACTAGGATAGGACCTGCCGAATATGTGGTACTTTGACATAGTTGTCAGGCTTGTGCAATGTATAATCATATAATGTAACTAAACCCCCATCATTTTTTGCCTAGGGGAGGTGTTTTTAAATAAAACTATTACAATCTCTAAGATTTTAAATCATTGTTTAGTGAATAAGCAAGTGCGCTGGATTATATATATATATATATATATATATATATATACACACACACACACACACACACACACACACTTCCCATTTCCCATTTGCCTTTGGATCCCTTCTTTCTGTCCTAAATTAATGGACAATGTCGTCTGGTTGTAATGGCTCAGGCTCATTATCATTAAGATATTTTTATGTACGCTGAAAGCTGAAATGTGTTAATCCTTGCCTGACCTCTCTCTATGGAGAAACTTGAACTTAGAATGTAAAAGTTTGTAAACTTGTTAATGATCTTGTGTAATGGGGTTACTAATATATCTTTGTCAGTGTACACTAATTTAGCAACCTAGTGATTATTTCACTAATTTTATTGTCCATTGAAAGCCTCTCAAATGTTAACCATGATTCAATTTCAATAGCTGAGCGTAAAAAGACAGCGATAACTCCAATCTGGAGTATATACGAGCAATGTAACAAATGTATGCCCCTCTAAAAAGACCAAACTCACACATACTGCCCCACATATACACTCACTGCCCCCTCACACACGTTGCCCGTCACACACACTGCCCCCCCATATACACACTGCCCCCTGACACACACACTACACCCCACATAGACTGTGCCACACATACACACACTACCCCCTTACACACAGTGCACAAACTGCACCCCTCACATATGACTCTCCCATACACAACTGCCCCACACACACAAACACAGCCCCGCTCATACACAAACTGCCCTCCCACACACTGCACACCACACACTGCCCCATACACAACTGCCACACATACACACATTGCCCCCTTACACACCCACACTGCTTCCTCACACACACACACACACACACACTACACCCCACATACACTACCACATACATCCACACTGCACGCCTCACACACACTGCTTGCTCACACACACTACACCCCACATACACTACCACACACATCCACACTGAACCCCTCACACACATTGCCCCTCACACTCACTCACTGTCCCCCCATACACAGCAGCCCACACACACACTGCTCCACACATACACACCCTGCCCACCTCACACACACTGCTCCACACATACAAACTGCCATCCTCACACACATAAATATAAACTATCACATACACTGCCCCCTCACACACATTGCATCCCTCACATACAGGGCCTCTTTAATATTGACCGGCCCTGGGCAACCATTTGCTTGGGCCACCTGGAACCAGCCCAATGGCAAACATACTAACATACAGAGACATACACTGACAGACAGACATACATATACACTGACAGACATACTGACACACATAGACACATACACTGACAGACACACTGACCCACACACTGACACATACAGTTGCAAGGAAAAGTATGTGAACCCTTTGGAATGATATGGATTTCTGCACAAATTGGTCATAAAATGTGATCTGATCATCATCTAAGTCACAACAATAGACAATCACAGTCTGCTTAAACTAATAACACACAAATAATGAAATATTGCCATGTTTTTATTGAACACACCATGTAAACATTCACAGTGCAGGTGGAAAAAGTATGTGAAACCTTGGATTTAATAACTGGTTGAACCTCCTTTGGCAGCAATAACTTCAACCAAACGTTTCCTGTAGTTGCAGATCAGACGTGCACAACGGTCAGGAGTAATTCTTGACCATTCCTTTTTACAGAACTGTTTCAGTTCAGCAATATTCTTGGGATGTCTGGTGTGAATCGCTTTCTTGAGGTCATGCCACAGCATCTCAATAGGGTTGAGATCAGGACTCTGACTGGGCCACTTCAGAAGGCGTATTTTCTTCTGTTTAAGCCATTCTGGTGTTGATTTACTTCTATGCTTTGGGTCATTGTCCTGTTGCAACACCCATCTTCTGTTGAGCTTCAGCTGGTAGACAGATGGCCTTAAGTTCTCCTGCAAAATGTCTTGATAAACTTGGGAATTCATTTTTCCTTCGATGATAGCAATCCGTCCAGGCCTTGACGCAGCAAAGCAGACCCAAACCATGATGCCCTCACCACCATACTTCACAGTTGGGATGAGGTTTTGATGTTGGTGTGCTGTGCCTTTTTTTTTGCCACACATAGTGTTGTGTGTTTCTTCCAAACAACTCAACTTTGGTTTCATCTGTCCACAGAATATTTTGCCAGTACTGCTGCGGAACATCCAGGTGCTCTTGTGCAAACTGTAAACGTGCAGCAATGTTTTGTTTGGACAGCAGTGGCTTCCTCTGTGGTATCCTCCCATGAAATCCATTCTTGTTTAGCGTTTTACGTATTGTAGATTCGCTAACAGGGATGTTAGCATTTGCCACTTTTATAACCCTTTCCAGTTTATGCAAGTCAACAATTCTTAATCGTAGGTCTTCTGAGAGCTCTTTTGTGCGAGGCATCATTCACATCAGGCAATGCTTCTTGTGAAAAGCAAACCCAGAACTGGTGTGTGTTTTGTATAGGGCAGGGCAGCTGTAACCAACACCTCCAATCTCATCTCATTGATTGGACTCCAGTTGGCTGACATCTCACTCCAATTAGCTCTTGGAGATGTCATTAGTCTAGGGGTTCACATACTTTTTCCACCTGCACTGTGAATGTTTAAATGGTGTGTTCAATAAAAACATGGCAACATTTCATTCTTTGTGTGTTATTAGTTTAAGCAGACTGTGATTGTCTATTGTTGTGACTTAGATGATGATCAGATCACATTTTATGACCAATTTGTGCAAAAATCCGTATCATTACTTTTTCTTGCAACTCTATACGGACAGACATACTGATATAGACACACATTATTATTATTATTATTATTATTGCCATTTATATAGCGCCAACAGATTCCGAAGTGCTTTACAATATTATGAGAGGGGGGATTTAACTATAAATAGGACAATTACAAGAAAACTTACAGGAACAATAGGTTGAAGAGGACCCTGCTGAAACGAGCTTACAGTCTATAGGAGGTGGGGTATAAAACACATTAGGACAGGAAATATCAATAAAATAGAGTGGGAGTGGAGCAGAGCTGGAGGATAGAGTAAAGCACTGCCCTATAGGAGAGAGCAAGAGACAGGTATGTAAGGTAGAGGTTACTCTGGGAGGCCATAAGCTTTCCTGAAGAGATGGGTTTTAAGGCCCTTCTTAAACGATTGAAGACTAGGGGAGAGTCTGATGGGGGAAGGCAGGCTATTCCATAGGAAAGGAGCCGCCCGCGAGAAGTCCTGTAAGCGCGAGTTGACCGTACGGGTGCGAGCAGCAGTCAGGAGGTAGGCATGGAGGTAGGCAGAGCAGAGGGAATGAGGAGGGGCATACCTATGGATCTGTAAAGAGATATAAGAGAAGCTGAATTGTTCAGTGCTTTAAATGTATGGGTTAGCACTTTGAATTGACTCCTATAGGATACAGGGAGCCAAGGACTGGCAGAGGGGAGAGGTGTGAGAGGACCGACTAGAGAAGAAAATCAGTCTGGCAGCGGCATTCATTAAAGACTGTAGCAGGGCAATACGGATTTTGGGGGGAACAATCAGGAGAGGGTTACAGTAATCCATGCGGGAAATTACTAGAGCGTGGACAAGCTCCTTGGTAGCATCTTGTGTAAGAAAGGGGCGGATGCGAGCTATGTTTTTAAGTTGAAACCTACAGGATTTGGCAACAAACTGGATGTGAGGCTCAAAGATGAGGCCAGAGTCAAGTATGACACCAAGACTACACGCTTGCAAGGATGGACTTATGTGGATATCACTGACTTGAAAGGAGAGCGAGAGAGGAGGATCAGTATTAGGAGGAGAAAAGACAAGGAGTTCAGTTTTAGAGAGATTGAGTTTCAAAAAGCATGAGGACATCCAGTCAGAGATGGTAGAAAGGCAAGCAGTGATGCATTGCAGGACGGCAGGGGAGAGGTCCGGGGAGGAGAGGTATATCTGAGTGTCATCAGTGTACAGGTGGTAGTGGAATCCAAAAGAGGCAATAAATTTGCCAAGAGAGGCAGTATAAAGAGAAAATAGAAGGGGAATATACATACTGACACATACACAGAGACATACAGTGACAGATATATACACTGACAAACATACTGACACAAACACAGATACATACACTGACAGACAGACACTTACAGATATATACACTGACAAACATACCGACATACACATATACTACTGACAGACATATTGGCACACACAGACACATACACAATGACAAACATGCTGACACACATACTGACACAGACACAGATACATTCACTGACAAACATACTGACACAAACACAGAGACATACACTGACAGACATACTGACACAGACAGGTATATACACTGACAAACATACTGACACAAACACAGATACATACACTGACAGACATACTGACACAGACAGATATATACACTGACAAACATACTGACATACACATATACTACTGACAGACACACTGGCACACACAGACACATACACTGACAAACATGCTGACAGACATACTGACACTAACACAGACATACTGACATAAATTTGCACTTTTAAACTCACCATCCAGTTTCCTACCTTGACAGGCTAGAAGGGTGGTTTCCCCGGTGTCCAGTCTGGAGGCTGAGGATGTTGGGAGTTGGGGTCTGTCTCTCAGCCCAGCCCCCCTCCTTCCTGCGTCGTCTGTCTCCCGTGTGTCTCCTTTCCTTAGTGGGAGGAAGTGACTTGCGCCCTTCACTTCCTCCCAGCGCTGCGGAAAAGCAAGGGGCCCGGCCACGCTGTTAAAATGCCAGAGCGTGTGACCAAGCCACTGCTTACAAATTCCCACCAGGTGGCCCTTAGTTGATGGACCAGTCAGTGGGCCTCCTTAGTGTGCGGGCCACCGGTTGCATTGGCAGGCCCCTGGGGGAAAAAAAAAATAGTTGAGGGCAGCAGGGTCCATGGGGCAGCTGCGTTGGACATCCCGAGAGTAACTGGGCCCGGGGTAGCTGCCGTGCTTGCCCTGTGTTAAAGACAGCCCTGCTCAAACACACACACACACACACACTGCAACCCTCACACACACACACACTGCACCCCTTACACACATGCACACTGCCCCTCTCACACACACACTGCACCCTTCGTACACACACACACTGCACCCCTCGTACACACACACACTGCACCCCTCACATACACCACTGCTCCTATGCTCTACTACAGGCCTTGTCCCCTATTACATCCCCATATCCTGGCAGACCCCAGGTAAGTTGTAAAACTGTTCTTAAATGGTTTGACTACTTACTCTGGGAGGACGTCACGGCACTCTTGACACCATAATCACTCATGAGAGCTGTAGTGGTTATTGTGCCTGGATTATTTATTTAAATAATCTACAAGTGTCCCTCCCAAAACGAAAATGCCTTGGGTTTTTTGGACAATGTGTATTTAACAGTTTTCACAGACAATGATACATTAGGTTGGAATCAGGCACAAGACATTCCAGCTATCAGTAATCCCAAAATACCAAGGTTTATACCACTATAGGATACAGAAAGCAAGAAAGAGAATCACCTTTGCTTGAGGATGAATACTTCAAGCAAATATAACTAAGTATGACATTTCTAGAGTCAGATTCCATCTTTTGCATAGTACCAGTTTCAGCAGTGTAAAAATTTATTTTCTGACACTCACAAATTGTTGTATATGTTTATGAGCTGCACCTGCAGGAGCCCTTCTCTATAATTATAATAGAGGAAGAAAAGGGCCTGCCTGCAGTGCTGACTCATTACAACATTTATGAGCTAGTGGGAGAACATACTATTTGGTTTTTCTCAGCAAGCTAAAAGTTGTTATACGCTTTATTTGTTGTACCTATTATGTAGACAGGTGTTATCAATATAATAGTAATAATAATATATTAATAACTTATTATCTTATATATTTTCTAGTAAACCGGACTTTCTGTTTTTTTCATTATACACTCACTTTATAGCCACTTAACCAAATATATTTTGGAGCTCAACCATAAATAAAAACCTACTAATAAAAACTAAAGGAAACATTGCCAAAAATTAGAAAGTGCTGTCTGCACAAAACGCGTTAGAATCTCGCCCAATGCTATCCCTGGTTTTGCCATGCAGAATGCTTAACGGATGGAATAATTTTGGTTTTAGAACTCTACTCTGATCAAAGAATCAATTTTCCTATATGGAAATCAATGGTGTTTTTGAAGCAAACCAGAGATCTGGAGCTACCTCTCAGCAAATGACCAGGTTCTAAGACGAGGAAAGTTTGCCCTACTTAATAATATGTTTGGATCCTCCTGTTTTATTTATATCTTGATTTAGTGCCAGAAATGAGCCTAGGAGTAATATAAATGCTTTCTTGCACCATTTTGTACAGAATTATTTTGTCAGTTTTGTCTGAGCTACACTAAATCTATCATTCTAGTTCCACAAAAATAGATTAGGAAATATTACTGCCCTGATTTAACTTAACTGCATGATCTTTCAAGCACTGGAAGTTGTTGAAACTGAACTAGTTTTCTATTTTAATATTATTGTAACACTATTGTCTGTGTACACAGTTCAAATGAAAAAGAAAAAAATATCATAATTTTTTTTTTCCAGAGTAGTTTCATCACCTCCAATCACCATATAAAATTGAGTGAAGAATGTATGTCTTCCCTTGACTAACATCCTTGATAACTACATACACATTATAATCCTGAGCACTGTATATAGTCTGTACTCATATGTTTAATATTATCACCTTTTTCTGCAAGCAGTTACTATTTTTTAAACTGAAATGCATTATAGTTCACTTATAACACATTCTTGATACCTTGTGAAATATGTGAACGAAAAATATACATAACGATGTTCCTTTTTTTTTTTTATGTGCCCATGGAACATGTAATGCATAGCAATGGATGCGTTATGGAAAATAACGTTTAGTGATAATTTGGAACGCGAGCATGCGTTCCAAATACGGACTGATTGTGACGACATCATCATGAAGCAACGCGAGTACCGTGTCATTGAAGAGAGACGGAAGTTATTGGTAGAAACAGGTGATCGGAGTTAGCAATTGAGGAGGAGCACATGTAAACGACCGGACAAGAGGGAAAACCAAGAAGCAACTGAGGAAGCCTTTTCAACAGGCGAAACGCGTCTTGCAAGTTTATTTCATGTGGACTTTATTTATTATACCACTTTTTAACACGCTTTTAATTTATTTTTTGTACCAATAAAGTTTTTCCGTTATTTGGAAATCACGTTCAGTGAACTTATTGGGTCAAGAAGAAAATTTCTACAGCATCAATAAGGGAGTGGGGTCCCTTCTAACTTCCCCACCTGCGATGAGCCCTGCATATAGGCTCCATATTTGTGAGTACCGTATTCTAGAGTTATTCATCTGTTTACTGTACTAGGTTTTACTGAATTGCACTAGGCTTGGGCCTTGTCTTTTTGTCTTTTGCAGTGATATCATATGTGAATACCAACTCCACTCCACCTTTTTTTGTATGTATGCATAACCTTTATTTTGTGTGTATAGAGAGGTGAACACACAGGTGTTAGAGTGTGTTGGTGGATTCTAGATCACACAGCAGGACTTTGTATTTATTTTGTATTGTAATATCATTGATAGCTAGTATAAAACAAAAGATCCATGTAGGCCTGCATCAAGTTTAATTTTACTTATTGTTACAAAACACTAATAATGTGTTTAAACATAGAATTGGGAGAATGAAGAGGTGAATAAATCAGTTTAAAGTCAAAGTATTGCAAAACTTAAAAAACCATAAACTTGTTGCATAGGTTATTGGGTAAGAAGACCCAAGGTCCATGATCTACTTGCAATGACTGTGGTTCTACGATCAGAGCTACTTCTGTCAGAATTCCTTTGACAATTTGGGCAACTTGTCTGCCCACGCTGCATCACGGAAGTGAGTGATTTGTATATGTAAAGTTTTAAAAAGCGGTTTGGAAATAAATTAATTAATTAAAAAGTGTTCATTCTATTAGATCATCTCTTTGTCAGTCAGAAATAAGTTACTGTTAATGATAATATTGTAAAATTGAAACATTCTGGATTTGAAAAGTGATCTTTTGAAATAGAAAAAAGCTGACACTAAAGTGAATTTCAAATTGAAGGTCAAAATAGCCAAATTGGAAAATTCTCTATCAGCTATGCTTTCCAATCAGCTAATCTGGCCTTACATTTTACATATATTTTCAATTCACCTAAAATTCTCACCTTAGTGAACAACCCTAACATTTTAACATGGTGTCCAAAACTCTGTAAAAATAGTTCTAGCTAAGCTGTCAGAACTTAACTAGCGGCCTTGCCAATATGCAACACTTCCGGGTTCACAGACAATGACACACCCCCTTCTCTGACGCGGCTTCCTCACGCTACTTAGAGGAACCGGGCCAGATTCAAAGTGCTTGATTATTTTGAAGCTTCCTGTCTTCTGACCGGCTACAAACTATCTCGCTAATCTACTGAATACGTGTACCGAACCTGGACTGTTTAAACCGCTGATCTCCATTCTCCTTACCTTGACTCGGATTACCTTTGGAATACTCTTCTTGTTTAAACCTCCAACTTACGGCAAGTAAATATTGGACTATCCCTTTCTACTGGCACCTCAATGTCTTTCCGTGCCATATGAGTACTATTAATGGAAAAGCTATCTCTGTAATTCATACATGAACTTATCCTCGCAGATTACTCCTCTGCATCCTCTCTGTATTATAATACAAGACGCTAATTCCCACTTGGGTTCCTTAAAGCTTCAGGAACTCGTCTTAACGAACTACCTTCTTATTGTATTCCTTAAAGCTACAGGAAATCATCTCAACGAACTACCTTCTTATTGTATTCTTCAAAGCTACAGGAACTCTTCTCAACGAACTACTTTCTTATTGTATTCTTCAAAGCTACAGGAACTCTTCTCAACGAACTACCTTCTTATTGTATTCTTCAAAGCTACAGGAACATGTCTCAATGAACTACCTTCTTATTGTATTCCTTAAAGCTACAGGAACTCGTCTTAACGAACTACCTTCTTACTGCATTCCCTAAAGCTACAGGAACTCTTCTTAATGAACTGCCTTCTTATTGTATTCCTTAAAGCTACAGGAACTCGTCTCAACGAACTACCTTCTTATATTATTCCTTAAGCTACAGGAACATGTCTCATCAAACTATCTCTATATTGTGTTCCTTAAGTCTACAGGAACCTCTCCATCGACCTATACTCTCATCACTTCCTCAAACACTATTCTGCAGTTGAGTTCCACTCCAAATCCATAGGAAGCATAACATAAGCTTTTGTCAAATAGTAAATCATGACTATTACAATATATGATTTTCCTATAAAAATTTACTCCAAAGTCCGTAGATACTTATAATTCATAAATGTCATCTACCAGGAAAAGACAAGTCATGCATGATTATTTAAAGGGACACGATAGTCACCAGAACAACTACAGCTTAAAAAGACACTATAGGCACCCAGACTTCTTCAGCTGTCCCAGCACCCTTAACCCTGCAAAGCTAATTATTGTAGTTTTTATAAATTGCAATAATTAGCATTGTGGGGTAACTCCACCTCTGGTGGAGTTTCCAAGAGCATTTCCTGTGATTCCTCTGTTTACTTGGTTCAACTGACCCCCCTTCTGGTTCCTGATTCAGGCTACCGGCTTGGTTCCTGATCCCGGCTCACCTCCTAGTCCTAGCATTTTCTTAGTACAAACAATCCAGATAGGTGAAATAAGCAATATTTGTTAAGAAAAAAGTTCAAGCAATGTCAAAATGTTTTCCTATTCTTTAAATATGGATATTTCTTCAAGATTTTAAACTATTGACAAGATTACCTGCACAGAGTTTATGTGTATGCTTCTTGAATGAATACAGGTTGCACAAAGACCTTGTAGACCTATATTATCAATGCTGCTTTAAAAAAAAAAAAAAAAAAACTTTTGGGGGTGAAGCCACAAATGTGGGTCTCTTTAGCCCCAGATCTCCCCAGTTGGTGGAAGGGACAGGTGAATATTATTGGGGGGATTATTTATTTATTTTTAATTTCAAGTTGGGCACTGTTTCTTAATACAGCAGCCTACTATAGAACGATAGATTAGTATTACAGTGCTCCACCAGGCTAATTGGGGGAGTGCATGATGTCGCACAGGTGACACTCGGAAAGGAGTGCCGGAGAACAACATTTTGCTGCACAATATTCTATTAGTTAGGTAGCACATTGAATAACTGGCTGGGCATCATGTACTTGTTTCTGACTTTGCTTTCCTTGAGATCCTAGAAAGCATCAGCATCACACTGTCCACGAGTTTAGAGGAAAGGACATAATATAGAAAGGTGGGGATACGACATGACATCCCAATATCTCTCTGTAACTGTAGGGGTCATCGTGTTATACTTTGGGACTCAAGTCCCAGGTGTTTCTGGAACCCAGCAACATCCCTCGTGCTAAATAGTTCTTTTCTACAGTTTCTCCATGCAATGTTTTTGCAAAGGTGTTATACACTTTGCTAATAATTCAGATTGAATAGTAATGTTCATTAAGTGTTATTTTTATAGTAATTGTTAAGAATATTATACAGTTCATTCTTTCCATATAATTATGTTTACTATAATTTATATTAATAAAAACAAAAAATAAAATATATGACGAAGGCAGTAGCTAAATACATGGAGAGTGCTGACTCGGCCAATGCCAAGTGAGTCACATTGAGCCTAGTTAGCAGGTCTTGTTTGCGGCTTGTAATATTCTTTTGAGTTTTTTTAATTTTTAATTCTTTTTTTACTGTCAGCTTTGTTAGGTTTGGCTTCCCTGTTGTTTTGAGTGACTAAATTCACACTGACGCTTATACCTTTGGGATTAAGCTAAAACTATAGGAACGAAATAATGATGGAAATGGCTAAAGTTAAGTGCAAATTCATAATGGGAAATGTCAAGAGGCTTAGCTCACCAGTTAAAAGGAGGCAATTATTTCACAACGTCAATAATCTTTAAATGAATGTGTATGTTTCGTAAGAGATTCATTTTCACAAATCCAGAGAATTTAATCTTAAAAGTAAACACTCAGTGATTCCGCTTCACACGTCTGTTGAAATAAAAAGAATGGTGTTTCAGTTCTAATTTCTAAGCCATTCAGTTTAGATGGGAAGAAAACTAAAAATGACTGTGAGGATGTAGAGTTCATTCTAAGATTTCAATGTAGATATAATTTAATATATGGATTTAAGAACACCCGTGTACTTTCCTAATAACTTGTAACATGCAGTTGCTAACGCATTATATAAAGTATTGTATGTTTTATAAAAGGGATAAAATAATGCACAGAAAGGAGTAAGCACACAAAAGAGAGAAGGTGGTTATTACTTAGTTAAAGTGGTTCTGCTACCTTTGAGATTTGTCTTTTTATTAAAGTAACATAGAAAAAGTATGTAGCAACCTTTAGAATGTATCATTATTATTCCTATTGTTGTATCTGCTGCATACATTTTTACCATAGCATTGCTGTAACATTCCTTAGACTCCAGGATTGAGCAAGTGTCAGGTGTAGGCTTTAAATGATTCCCAAGTCAGGGGTTATCCCGGAGTAGAAGGTGAGATAGCATACTAGTTCTGGGAGGGGTAAGACAGGAAGGAGATGTGAACAGACGTGTTCAGCAAGAGTTCTGACCGCACCATAAGCAAAAGTGATTAACCTTCCTATAAAACCCATGATGGGCAACAAAAAAAAAAGAATCTCTGCTAGCTAAAGCCAAATTAAAATGGGTGGCAATCAACTGTAATTCATAAAAATGTTGCTGGTGCCGTTGGGTTCCATGGCCTCTGCATCGCCTTTTGATTTTCATGGCTTATACTTGATAATGATTTTTACTTTCTATTATCTTTTCTCGCTCTTGCATATAATGATTTATAATATTGAATATAAAACTTCTAACACGAAACTTCCCAGTAGTAACTATTGGATAATGAAAGTTCAGCGAAGTAATTAGCTCTCTTTAAAGCATGCGCTCACAAAGTCAAACAGGTCTATACTGACTGTATAATTTAATCTTCTATAATATAAATGGCTCCTCTCCCCCACCCCTCCCCACCAAAGGAGCAGTGTCTTGACTTTAATATTCCTGAGGACACAGACTTTGGTCTCTTTACCCTGGAATTGACACTTATCAAACTGATGCTATGTTCTATACCTCTGGGACGTTAGCTCCTATGAAGTGGGCAAGAAAAGAGGGGTTGCTATCCTATTTGCTTTTCACATATCATTCACAGTAGACGAACAGATAGTTGATTCACAAGGAAGATTCTTGTTCCTACAAGGACATATAGGCTCCCAAGACTACACATTTGCAAACATACACGCCTCTAGCACTAAACAAGGTTTTCTCCTTTAAAGAAACATTATTTTACAAACCTTCAGCAAATGCATAATGATTTCTGGTGGCAATTTTAACATGCACCTGGACAAGAACTTAAGAGACAACGGGAACTAAAAACCCTTATTTAAGAGGGGGCGGCACTAACCGTTGAGCAGACAAGTCGCATGGTGCCTGAGCTCCCGCTCATATTCACTAACTACACTTATTGCTGAGTAGAGTTGAGCGGACACCTGGATGTTCGGGTCCGGCGGGTTTGGCCGAAGTTTGAAAAAAAGTCCTGATTCGGGATCGAACTTGACCCCAAAACTTTTGGGCACAAAAATGCGTGCGTGCAGCGTCCATACCCTACAAGTGGGGATACCCCAAGGGCTCTGATAGCCGAAAACAATGGCCAATGTTCTAGGCTTACATCAGAAGAAGCTGCGTTCCTGCGCTAACTGGGACTGGAAGTCTCCGACTCTTCAAATACCACGACCAGGCCCACTCACCAAAGGGACATTGCTAATGTCACAGTATTCACGCCTGCTGGATCATCTGCTCTAATTTTTATGTTTAACTGGTTATTTACATTGCAGTATTCGATCCGTTTTCAGTTTTGCTTGTATAGACACAACTGGGTCTCAATGTGTTACTCACCTTGACCCACGTCTAGGCTCTGTTAGATCCCCCCACCCCCTAGAGTTCTGGGGTTAGAAACTTCTCATCATTACACTCTACCTTGAGCATAGCTACCTACGCAACATGCCTATATATCCCACCGGGTAATGTAATACCCTTATAGCCTATTCCTTGCACCTTTTTTCCATTTTAGCTTTTCTCCAACAGCACCTGACATTAGCAAATATTTTCTTTTTTAGCCCTTAACTAATATTCACATTTTAGCTTTGTGATCTCAGGGCCCTAGACTCCACAGGGTACAAAAAGGGGCAAGTCACAGTTTATTTTATACACATAAAAAAGGGGCTAGGGGAACTATACTGTCACCATAGCTCCATGTCTTATTTGTTTAACTACTCACTGAGCACAACCACTGCTTCATACCTTGTAACATATGCCTTTTTAGCATGTGGTTAGATCTCCTCTTGTCTTACTATTAGACAGGTTTATTCATCCGGATATTGTGCTAAAACATGTGCAGTTTATTTGCATGCCAGGTTCATGTTATGACAAAGATGTACATGCTGGAGCTGTTATAGCTTTCTTTGTAAGCATGTTTGTTCCCTAACACCCTTTTCTGTTATTTTAGTTCTTTTTCTCAAAAAAAAAAAAAAACGGGGCATGATTGACCGAACAGTAATACTGACGTACCTATTTCTGAGATACCGTAATATTGCTTTTTTCTGACACTGTCACTGCTCTCTTGTTGTACTGTATACTATATCTATGCCTCAATAAAAACAAAGAATTACAAAAAAAACCTTTTTAAATAATACAATAGCGACACAATTAGACATAATTTGATTGTAGTCTTTGTGACAGAACCGTCTGTCTATAGATTGCTTTTATTCTTCCTCCATTCGTCTGTTTGTTCGGTTATTCCATTACCCGTACAGTCCCCCTGTGTTTCCTTGTTTTATACCGAAGAAATACCGAACGACCACCGGAGAGCTGGCGTGTGCCGCCAATTGACCTCCCAGTAGCTGCGGTTAACCGCAGCTTAATTGACTACCGTGGGGTGGTCGTGGTTACACAGAGCTAACACACAGTGGTGGCAGTCTGCAGCTCACGAACGGCCAGCGGTGTTCAGTACCAAACTTATGGAACTGAAAACGGATACTTTTACTCACGAACACCGCTGAGCCGCCTTCCTGCTTCTACCTTCGGCTGGTTCCTGCAGTATTTAACCATGTGAATGCTGTTAACCCAGATAGCTATGCCATGGAGCCTATTCATGTAATAAAATACTTAAGCTCCATGGCAATTGAACCGTGTGTTGTCTGAGCGCCATTCAGTAATAATGTGCACTCGTACCTAAGCTATCTCGGCATATATGTTACATGTATATATTTCAGGTAATAAGTGTCACAGTGTATATTTTATTGTATTTTATTGTCCTGTAGTCACCACGTGGATAATGGCGATTTGCCTCTGTCCTGGGAGATATTTAGATTACTTCCCAATTATCTCCAGGATAGAGAGGAGGGAATTGTGATGCATTGTGGGAATGTTTTACCACTGTGTGCTGAATGGGTTGTCCAAACAAATGGGTATGTCTGTCATTGGTACTTGTTTGTCCTGTGTCACAGGGAAAGTGCACTGCATCGATAGATGCCCTTCTTTGTGAAAACAACGACGCCAAAGCGGAAGCGCAAGCCTGGGGCCTACTCCACGCATACACTGCCTGCCCTGGAGGCACTCTTTGGCGGAGCCTACCAAGGCCTCTTCAGCAACCCAACCATCGGATCCTTTGCCAACCCAGGGACCCACATGCCCACCATGGGGCGACGATCCCAGAAAGCTGGAACCCAGACAGAAGGGTGAGACATTGGGGCCATGCTCCAGCAGCCTACTAGGCCCAAGCAGGCCTCAGAGGAACGCCAGTCTTCCGCTACCCAAACAGTCCAGGCTGAACAAGCAAAGAGAAACAGACTCCGTACGGCGCCACCGGCACCCCCAGAGGGATCGCCACCAGCAACAAACCACGACCTGCAAATACTTCTACACGACTTCCACAAAATTCTATCAAAAGAACTAGCAGGACTCAAAGCAGACCTACAAAGCACAAAAGACTGAGAGTACAGGCTAACATGGCCGAAGTCTCAACTAACCTAACAAATGTACAAGACTGGGTACATAAGCTCCAGAAATCTCACCACAACATGGCCTTACACTAGTGATGTCGCGAACATGAAATTGGCTACAAGTGGCTGCTCACTGTAAAGTGGCTGCTCACTGTAAAAAACAAACAAAAACAAAAAAACCTATTGCCCCCACCCCTGTGCGATGGGTGGGGGCCATAAATTACAATGGGGGGGAGGACCTACTGTCCTACCCCCGGCTCCCACCCCTGGGCGGCAGGTGGGGACCATAAAGATAATGAGGGGCCCCCACCCGTCCTCCCCCCGGCCCCCACCCCTGGGCGGCGGGTGGGGGCCATAAAGATAATGAGGGGGGGACCTACTGTCCTCCCCCCCCGCCCCCTCCCCTGGGCAGTGGGTGGGGGCCATAAAAATAATGAGGGGGGGGACCTACTGTGCGGTGGGTGGGGGCAAATAAATCACAATGGGGGGGACCTATTGCCCCCACCCCTGGCCCCCACCCCTGAGCGGCAGATGGGGGCCCTAAATACTAAAAAGGGGGGGGACCTAATGTCCTCCACCCCGGCCCCCACCTTTGAGCGGCGGGTGGGGGCCCTAAACACTAAAAAGGGGGGGGGACCTAATGTCCTCCCCCCTGGCCCCCACCCCTGAACGGCGGGTGGGGGCCCTAAATACTAAAAAGGGGGGGACCTAAGGTCCTCCCCCTGGCCCCCACCCCTGAGCGGCGGGTGGGTGCCCTAAATACTAAAAGGGGGGGGACCTAATGTCCTCCACCCCGGCCCCCACCCCTGAGCGGTGGGTGGGGGCAAATAAATCACAATGGGGGGACCTAAGGTCCTCCCCCCTGGCCCCCACCCCTGAGCGGCGGGTGGGGGCCCTAAATACTAAAAAGGGGGGGGACCTAATGTCCTCCCCCCCGGCCTCCACCCCTGAGCGGTGGGTGGGGGCCCTAAATACTAAAAAGGGGGGGGACCTAATGTCCTCCCCCCCTGCCCCCACCACAAAAAAGGCCAAAATATTTTTACAGGTACTTAGTTAAAGGTCCCCCCCTCATTATTTTTAGGGTGAGGGGGGTATGTAGGGGGTTAATTTTTTTTGGGGGGGAGGGGGTGACCTTAGGTCCCCCCCCTTTTTAGTATTTAGGCCCCCCCCGCGCGCTCAGGGGTGGGGGGCAGGGGGAAGGACCTTAGGTCCCCCCCATTGTGATTTATTTGCCCCCACCCACCGCTCAGGGGTGGGGGCCGGGGGGGAGGACATTAGGCCCCCCTTTTTAGTATTTAGGGCCCCCTCCCGCTGCTCAGGGGAGGGGGCCAGGGGGGGACAGAAGTTCCCCCCTATTGTTTTTTTTAGGGCCCCCACCCATCGCTCAGGGGTGGGGGTCGGGGGGAGGACAGTAGGTCCCCCCCCATATCATTGAGTAAACTTTGACAACCCCCACCCCCGAGCGGCGGGTGGGAGGGTTGTCAAAGTTTACTCAATGATATGGAATAGTGGGCGGACCAAACATCGCATATGTTCGCCCGCCGTGGCGAACGCGAACAAGCGATGTTCGCCAGGAACTATTCGTCGGCGAACTGTTCAGGACATCTCTACCCTACACCTGAATGCCCTCGAGAACAGCCACAGATGCAATAACATCAAAGTAAGAGGCATCCCTACCAGTGTCACCGCAGAAGAGCTGCCGCATTATACGAGACGGCTACTGGCAACTATTTTACCTCCAGCAACGGCCCGAAAAATTGGTGATCGATGGAATATACAGGGTCACAGGCCCTCCAAGAGCCTCACCACAAACAGCTAGGGATGTTATACTACGTTGCACATCTTTCTCTGAAAAGGGACAAATAATGACGGCGCTGCGGGGCAAGACCCCACTAACATTTGAGGACTCTAGCCTTACCTTCTACCAGGATTTAACGAGGGCCACCCTACAGTGACGCCTATCACTTCACCCAGTGACCCAACAACTTCGAGCCGCCAACATAACCTACATGGCTCACTACTATCTACTCACAATGGGACTACCCTCACACTAACAACGATCACAGAAGCCTCATCCTTCCTTGAAATGCTGGGACTGACAACCGCAGACACACTAGCACCAGAGGGACAGGGGGAACCCGACAACAGAGCTCCCTCGGTTTCCAGCTCCAGCCTGATCCACCGCCCGACCACTTGAACACAGCGAGAAGTAACAACCTCAAGGACCTCACACAGAGACTATAAGTATACGGTCCAACCAGATAACAATAACGTGACGGTTTTGTTTTGTTTACATGTTAATAAGCTGAATAGGTTTTATTTAAAAGTCCATATGTTGAATACCATAGAGCAGGTCCAGTTCCCACCCTGAGTGACAAGGTATTCCACCTGCACTCCCTAAACAAACTGGGATCCACCAAAAGGGGACCCGGACCCGCCTCAGACATTACCCACTGAACCGGCAACCACATAGCCAACTGCGAGATCACAACCCCCCCTGCAGCCCCCTTGGTAAGGGGTACAACCAGCAACACATTGATTACTAGGCGCAGGGGCCTGGGCTAGCAACAACACTGAATTACAATCAAAATCACCTTAACCCCAGACCTAGTCTCAGACCCACAACCCAAATCTCAGATTCCTCCCATGAGCACTGACATGCCCAATCTAACTCGAACGGCACTCATCTAATCTCTGACATGTCCTATCACACGCTGTAGATACACAAAAAAAAAAAAGTGCTGTATAATCGTTGGAAATTATTATTGATATTTACCTTTGTCACACAAATGTATGCCTGTTTATAACCTCACTCTGCTGTTGTGGCAGACGGGGTACAACTGTTCAATTTGTGCACGACTAAATAAAGCATTTAAAAAAAAATTTAAAATTAAAAGTGACTAAATGTAAAATAAAATAGCCTATAAATAACTTGACCAAGGCCAGTTTGGCTAAATAAAGAATTTGCATGAATATTTCCCACATGAATCAATAAGTTAATTGCTGGAATGTGATAAATCCAAATCCAAACAACTTCATAGACTCATACCCTAGACTAGATACCATTCTTACCAACCACAGATTTCTTCTCATGGCACAAAAAAAAAAAAAAAAGTGGTCCCATAACGCCGCACTCTCTATGTTTGTTACCCTTCCTATATCCAGCAAAGAATGTAGAAATGGAAAACTCAATTTACCTCTTTCATATAAGTGTACCCCCACTTATTATACATCATTGTGCTCAGGAGAAATAAGGCTTTTATTTCATATCACATATTTATATATGAGACATAATTTAATATTAATAAAATCTAAACTAGCATTTACCTTGCTTCTTTCAGCTTCAGGTAAAAAAAATAAAAATCTAATGAGACAGGAAGGGGTATTTTCATAAAACCCTACATACTTATTAACCTTTAAGAGGGAACACAAAATCTGTTGGCACTATATAAATGGTAATAATAATAATAATAATAATAATAATAATAATAATAAACACATGGGCTGAGCGACAGCATTTTAACATAGCTGTGTGATACAATGGTAAATACTAATACACAAAAAAAAAAAAAAATGAGTCCTGCGCTCAAACTCCCACTACTAATGGTGCCTTTGAGACCTTATGGTAGCCCAGGAATGAAAATTACCACCATCATGGTATACCATTTATAAATTAGACAACCCAGGGTATTGAAAATGGGATATCTCCAGTCTTTTTTAGTAGCAACTGGTCAAGGTGTTCAAATATTTTTTTTCAGACAAAAAAACTGCTTTTTCATAGATTATATCATCGTCATTATACATTTTTCTGCTCTAAAAAACACTCATATTTGTGTTCAGCTGTGTCTTACGGGTGCAACAGTATTCCCCATGTACAAATTTTATTGGATTTTAGAAAGTTAAAGGGTCAAATATAGGGCCTGCAAATTTAATTGTCTGGACTTTCTGCCTGGGTTGTCAGGCAGGTACCTCAATGTATAATTAAGAAACGAACATAATAATGTCAAAATAATACATAAATATACCCATATTATTATATATTATATTTTATATATATATATAAAATTAAAGTGTATTTTGATATTAATATATATAATTATGCACATAGATCGATACTAACACTGTATAACTTTGCCCTAAGCATGACTAAAATTATGCACCCTCCTCGATCTGAATGTGCCCCACCCCTTCCGGTCAAGGCCACTCCTCTTCCTTTTATGACCCAACCCTACTGTAAACTCCACCTCTTCCTCTTTAAGCTCCACCTCTTCATCTCTTTCTTCAAACAGTTTACGAAGCAAACCTTGCCATCAAACTGCTTTTTAATACCATATTTCTCCCAAAAACAACTTTACAGTCTTAGCTTTGTCCCTAACCAGCTTATCCATATTTACACACAAACAACTTGCCAGTGTCATCTTTGTCCACAAACAGTTTGCCAGTGCCATCTGGTATATCAGGCCTCTGAGCTTTAAATGCATAAACTTGGTATATCATAGCAATCAGTTATAAATGCATAAGCTAGGTATAGCGTGCAAATCAGCTATAAATGCATAAACTTGGTATATTTTGCCAATTACCTGGAGTGTGCCTTACTCTGAAGCCGCTGCCTCTAAATGAGCATCAAGATGTGACGTCACACCTGGCACTCAGGTCTGGGGGGAGGGCTTAGTAGTGAGTTGAAGTTGTGGAGGCAAATGGGGGTCAGTGGTGTCACTAGGGTTGGTGTCACTCTGTAGTAACTCATGATGTCACCCCCTGGATAGCCTCCAGTATCAGACCATACAGAATCCTTAGTGCAATACTGCAATTATTCAGTGTATTTACAATTCCAGGATAGGATATGGTTAGCACAGACCAACATTTAGAAGAAAGGAAAACACTTGACTCCTACACATTTTAATAATTTTACAAACAAAGGTGTATTAAGCAACTAACAAGCTATTCAGGCTGGACATGGAAAAGTAGAAGTGTTAGGTACAGCTCTCAGAACACATTAAATTCCAGGAGCAATCTTACTGACACAAAATGACAGAATTTTTACGTATTCCCTCTTTAGGAGAGACAGCACCTATTTTGGACAATAAAGCTCACATTCTAATGTAATCAGATAGCTATTAAAGTTTGCACTCTAATGTAAGATAACCAGTAAAGATTGCACTAGGACTGAAATACATTAAAGTGCAAGCTTTATTACCTAACTGAATTACATAATTCAGCCACAGACAATAAAAGCCATATGGACTATATATATAGATGGGAGCCTTTACGTATAGAGAACAGACATATAGTCTGTGCATATTTAGGTTGGATTGTGACATTATATAGACTGCTTGTATATAAATAGGAGAATTTCACTTATTGAAAGAGCAATATCATCTAGAAACATAGAATGTGAGGGCAGATAAGAACCATTTGCACCGGCCCGGGAGGTGCTATATTGGAGTGACCGGCAGGAGATGGGCACACAGCGCTCCCTCCTGCCAGGCACTCTGTAGCGTGGCCGAGCTGAGCAGTGCACACCACGGTACAGGAACTTTTGTTTCTTGTACCCGGCCGGACTGAAAGGCAGTGCTCACTGAGAGAGCACTACCTGTCAGTCCGGCTGGGTACAGGAAACTGAAGCTCCTGTACCGCGTTCTGCTCGGCCACGCTACAATAAAGGTAGGTGACATACCAGGGCACTAAGGGGAGGGGGGTGGAAAAGAATGCTATGGGACAGGGGAGGGGGGAAAGAATAGTATGGGACAGGGGAGGGGGGAAGAACACTGGGGGGGAGATGAACATTGGGGGGGCACTAAGGTAGAGGGGAGGGGAAAGCTAATGAACACTGGGGTAGTGGGGGGGCACTAAAAGAGAAGGGAGAGAAACACTAAGATGGAGGGGTGGAAGGGACATTAAGGGGGATGGGGGCACTAAGAGACAGATAAGGGGGAGGGAAAACAAACACTAAGGGACAGGGGAGGGAGGGGAGAGTAACACTAAGGGACAAGGAAAGGAGGGGGAGGAACACTAAGGGACAGGGGAGGGAGGGGAGAGGAACACTAAGGGACATGGAGGGGAGAGAACCATTAAGGGACAAGGAGGGGAGAGGACTACTAATGGATATGGAGGGGAGGAGAGGAGAGAGGAACACTAACGGACATGGAGGGGAGAGTGGCATGGCACACAGGGGGACCTGAGTGGGGAGAAAGATACACAGATGGGCCTGGGGGTGAGAAAGTCCACAGAGGGTTGTAAGCACCACACATAAGAGCCTGTGGGTGGAAATACAAAGGGGTTGGGGGTGAAAGAGACACAGAGGGGCTGGAGAAGAGGAAAAAAGAGACACAGAGAGGCTGAGGGAAATAGATAAGCTGATGGTGAAAGAGAAACACACAAAGGAGCTGGTAAGAGTAAAAGACACAAAGGGTCTGGGAGAGAAGGAGACACAGAGGCTGGGGGAAGTAAGAAACACAAAGGGGGTTAGTAAGAGATACACAAGGGAGGTTTAAGACATACAATGGGGAAAATAGGGGATAAGACATTTAAAAAAGGGATAAGAAACAAAAGGCGGGTTAAGAGGCATTTGGGGGGTGGGGGCTCCAAAATCATCTTCGAAAATCTTTGCACCGGCCCTGGGGGTGTGCAGCTATTTCTGAAGTGCTTATCATGCTGACCGACTGCTGACTTTTAGCAGAGAGACAGCTTATCCTGCTGCAAATGCTCCCAGTCTCACTCCTTCTCCCTTTTCAAGCTCTGCTTGGGAACAAAAATACCATTCTGATGATGACAGCTTGTCACCCCCGTTTTTTGACACCCCCTTGGAATGTGCCGCCCAAGATCCACCACTGATTGCCATACAAAATACAGACATTGCTATACAAAATACAGACATTGATATACAAACTACAGACATTGCTATACAAAATACAGACATTGTTCGGAGCCAGTTTGGCAAAATACAGACATTGCTAAATAGTGTGAGCAATGCCTGGATTTTGCATTCCAAGTGGGTTACTACACAGCCAGATTAATTTGTCCCATTTGGTAGGGGGGCATTCATAGTTTAGTGAATTGCCCCAATAGTCTTACAGACTAGAGTTTTCTAATCCTGCTGAATCCTTGTGTTTCCAAAGGCTACATCTAATTTTACAGTCAGTTTTCCTTAGACTCAGTCTATTGCTTGTTCTGTATAAGTACATGATAATCATAATTATAGCTGACTGTAATATTTTTGCATGTGTCGGAATACAATAAATATGGGTTTCTTAAGAATGCACAATAGATATGTGAGGAAACATTACTTTTCCTGACTTAACCAACATTTTTGTAACAATGGCTTCCTTCATTTAAATACAGTTATATTCTCTTTGATTCATTGAAAGCAGATGTGACTTAGTCAATCTGTGAGATGCAAATTGCATTAGGAATATTGCCAGCTAATAGTGCTTAATTGAGCTGTTAATGTTTCGTTTTCAATGTCACTAAAATCTCATATCATAAATGAAAAGGCATTTTGCACTTACTTGGCATACCAGCGGTGACTAGATTGTGATAAACTGTATATGTTACGTACAGACTTTCGTTTTACGGTATTCTTCAGAAAGGTAAAGTTACATCTGCCCCTGTTCATGTTTTACTGTCCATACATATTTTCTGGAAATGACTCCTTATAATAATAGGAAAATAAAAAGAGGCGGTTAAAAAAAAAAACGTACATTTATTGTTATATAGTCCCTAAAGCAGAAACGAATGGTTAAACTTGCACATTGTCAAAAGCAAGGCAATAACCCAACGTTCTCCTTGAGAATCGGTGAGCGCTTTAGTGTTGTTGCTTGTTTTTCAGTTATTTTTTTTTTTTATGCTTCATATGTTGTTTATACAACAGCTGGAGTGCTCCAATGGGCAGAGTAAAATGTCCCCAAAGCCATGGTCATCCTATGTTGTCTCAGGAATTTAAGGGCTTATCTGTATTGTTATGTCATTGTTGTTGCTAGTTTCATTCTAAAATCACAGTTTGTGGGTCGGAAGTGCAGGTAGGGCTATTGCAATTCTATTCTGGATTAACTTTGCTAAATCCAGACAAATGGCACCAAAGCCGTTCTCCGTTCCTGGCTGAATTGGCATCACAATGGAGTACAATATAAGAATTACTCTCCTTTATAATAGAGAAAGATGTGTCAGTTGAATGAAAATCATAATCCCTAGAACATGAGAATTGAGTCACTCAGTAAGTGACCTATATGACGAAAGCACCTTCGTCACTGGGATTTGGAGAGGCCTGCTTGCCAGCATCTTGCCCGTGACTATGGCCCCTGGGATGTATTGCCCTTTAACAACTTTATTTGGGCATATTGGATTTTAAAACACTTTTTGCCCCTTTAAATCCATGGGAAAATGTGCCTCTTCCCCTCCCCCTTTTTCCTGTCCTATTGTTTCTCCAGCAGGGCGTTGTCCCGGGACACTGCCAGACCAGTTTAAACTGGCTGCTTTGTCCCTCCTCAATCTCCCATCAGCCCTTGCTATTTTCTGCAACCTTCCTTGTACTATAGGGCACTTTTAACATTGGACATATTGAGCGCTTAGATCCAAGATATCTGGGGATATGTTGGACATATAGATTAAACATTTTATTATATGAGTTATGTATTTCTATGTGGTTTTTGTAACAGTTTCTGACTTAGAGATATTTCCTGTACCTGGAGATAATTTAGTTACCACAGCCACTTAAGCCAGTTATCTCCAGGATAGAGGAGAAGATAAACTGGCCGCACAGCCTAAATCTGTGAAACTGTTTTGGGCATGAAAGCCATGCTTGCGTTCGATCAAATGTGACTTCCGTAAAATTTTTGAACCCTGTCAGGAGTCTTACCTGATAGGGAGTCCAGCTCGCAGAGTTATATGCTCACCCTGGCAAAGTAGACAGACCAGGGTGACCAGGTAAGACGCCACCTGACCTGTCCAGGAATAGTGCTCCAATTAGCAGTACAGCAGGGATTAGTCCAGGAAGAAAGCCAAGGTCAGAAGCCGGAATCAGACAGGAAATACTGGAACGCAGATATGGAGAGACAGGAACCAAACAAGGGAATCAGAGTCAATGAACTGACACCCCTCCCAGGGTGAAGCAGGCTTTTATATCCAGCCAAATCCCGCCAAAGTCACCAGGAAGGTAAATCCAAATTACACATGTCACGATGGAGATTATGACATTACCCCCTCCTCAAAGTCGCCCCCAGGGCGGGAACAGGAACTCTATCTCCTCTTTTTCTTAGACTTAGAGGAAACATTATCTTTAGCGATTTTCTAGAGGAGGCGTTCGCTGCTTGCAATGCTTTGTTAAGCTTCTCAAGATCCTGCTTACACATTATAGTGCCATTAGAATCAGAGTCCACCAGGTCAACATCACCATCATCAGGTGAGAAATCAAATATGTCATCTAGCAGAGGGTAGATATTCCCATAAGCATCGATGCCATAGGTACGGCCTTCTTCAAATGTCTGGGAAGCCACAGCACCTATAGCGGACCTGAATTCCAAGTTTCCATTTTTCTGTGGTTCAGGTGAGAGCTTTGCCTTGTCAGGTGGTAGCGAAGACTCTTCTGGAACAAGAGGTGGAGAATTCTCATGATCACCGATTATGTGTTCTTGAGAGACACTGGCATCAGTAGCCATCGCAGTCTGGGTACTCTTCTGCGTCACTGAACGTGGAAACATCCGACAGTACCCTTGACATTTTTCTGGCTGTGTTGCCGGGATAACAAGATGAAGCTGAGTAGTACCTACTTGAAGAGGCTTAGGCCGAGTTGGGCGAATAGGGCAGTGGGAGATAAAGTGCCCTCCTTCTCCACAATAGAAACAGAGACAACAAGCCCTCCTTTGGTCTATTTATCTAGATGGAAGTCTTTTTCTAGTGCGGATGAAGCCGATCTCCATGGGTTCCTCCTTGTCCTCTAGAATGCCAAGTTCCACATGGGTAACGTAATGATGACAAGGCAGGTCCCTGGAGGTAGGTTTAGACTGTAGTAAGATGGGATTCTTGTATTCATAAAATAATTCCTCTTCTCTAGGCAACCGGGTTCTGCGAGAACTTGAAGTAGGCTTGGGAGTTGCTTTCCTTGATGCAAAACACTGAGAATCCATTGCGGACATAAACAACTCCCAGGAGTCCAAGACAGTACTTCTCTCCTGCAGCTTCTGGTGTGCCCACGCCTTAATCCGCCCAGTACACAGGTTAATAGCGGAGCAGACTATGATAAGGTCGGTGGCGTAGGTTCTAGGTTTCAGGGCAAACAGTAGCTCACAATCCTTCTTGAACATCGGGAAACAGAACGGGAACCGTCGAACCTGTCAGGCATAATGACATAGGGTTCTGGGTATGTATGTTCCGGGATTGGATGTACTGCTCCTTTAAATGCCAATGAACATCTTTGCAAATCCATAACATTCTGGGACAGATTGGAGACTTGCTCAGCCTGGGAGGTGAGTAATTTGTATAACTCTGCAAACTCCATATGGTCAGTTCATTATGTCAGGAGTCTTACCTGATGGGGAGTCCGGCTTGCAGTGTTATATGCTCACCCTTGCAAAGTCGACACAGGCCAGGGTGACCAGGTAAGACGGCACCTGACCTGTGAGTCTGTGCATGGTGGCTTCCAGGAATAGTGCTCCAATTAGCAGTACAGGAGGGATTAGCAGAAGCGTAGTCAAGGAAAGCCAAAGTCAGAGGAAGCCAGAGATCAGAGTAGTCCAGGAGGAAAGCCAAGGTCAGAAGCCGGAATCAGACAGGAAATACTGGAACGCAGATACGGAGAGTCAGGAACCAAAGTCAATGAACTGACACCCCTCCCAGGGTGAGGCAGGCTTTTATATCCAGCCAATCAATATGGGTTACAGGTGTGCTAGAGCAGCCACGGGTAAGTTTAGCTCCCAGTGCTGGAAACAAGGCAAGGACACTGATTAAGACAATACTATTAATTGCTGGATAGCTCAGTGGCAAAAGAGCAGGCTTCAAGAAGCCAGAGTCCCGGTTTTAAATACCACCAAAGCCACCAGGAAGGTAAATCCAAATTACACATGTCATGATGGAGAAGGCAAACCCCTTCTCTGATCTGGGTGATTTATGGATATGTTGTTCACACAGGTCAGGGATATGTGTGTTTCTGGACTTTGGGTAGAAATGGATATTTTCTGCCTGTGGTAATTGAGTTAGTCCATTGCATTTGGTAATTGTATCACAGGCAGAGGGTAGGGTTTGTGTACATTAGCTGGGAGTGTCTAACTGTACAATAATGTGTTGATTGGCTGTTGTGACTTTGTGTCCTGTGCTCCACAAGGTCCACGTGGGTGGTAACCTCGTGGGGAAAACTGTATAAAAGAAATGCCTTTGTGCTCATTAAACAGACTTGTGAAGACTTGGCATACGTTTGAGGGATTGGAGAACTACCTAAACTCTGGGGATTGCTATAATCTATACTCCCCAGAATAAGCTCTTGGAAGAGCTTGTTCCTGCTCTCTGGAATACAAGAGAGGTCTGCCTACTGGAAGCTGGATCCTGGTCTTGGGTCCAGAGTGGGTGGAAGATGGTGAGACCCCAACCAAGCTGCGGCAGTTTGTGGGGTCTGCGGTTTATGGTGTCTAGTTGAGAGCTTGGAGCCCTCGGAAAGCACTAGGAGCATCCGTCAGCAGAAGGTGCCCAGTTGGGGTGCCAGATGATCCGTTACAACCTACGTTATGGGGTAAGTAACTGAATTACTAAATATTACTGGATTGCTAAGGGTTGGTTCATTATTTTTGACAAGGTCAGTATGTGAAGGAACAGGTGTCCTTATCCCCCTAATAAAAACACACCCGGGTAGACTTGAGGATAATATGAGTTGAGGCGACTTATTATCCTGTTAATATTATGTTGGTTACATGATATGGCTATTTTTAGCCTACTACTTGAACCATTGTTGTTTAATCTCAACATATCTTGTATTAGGAGGTTCTTGCCCATGTTGATGTTCTCAGCATTAATCTGCATAATAAGTCTTGAAACTGTTCCAAAATACATCTGTAGCAAATCATAACCCTACAGAGCCTGTGGAACATGAAATAATCTCTACTCTGATATCCTGGTTTCACGATCTGGTCAGCTTGCAGAGGATGCTTCTCAAAGCATAATGGCACAAGAAATTATCAGGTCTTGTCTTGTTCTTTGTGTTCAACAGCAGAGTATATTACAACTCATTTTGGTTGTTTAGCGTCATTAAAGAGTACCGGTTACTGGAAGGAAAATCTTCACCTTTGATTGCTGAAGATGCTTCCCTTTTTTTCCATGTAAGGTTTGAAGGCAAACAATTATTTTCTTCTGATTACACAAAGTACCATTTTAAGTATCTTAACTATGCATGTCACTGTGGTTATTAAAAAATTTCTGTATTCCAAGGTTCTAGATTCAATATTTAATGCCATGGCTAATGTCATCCGCAAAACTAAATCCTACTGCTCCAGTTAACCATATATTTGTAACAAGAGCCTGTATCCCTGGGATGAGTAAATCCTCCAGAAATAGTGGATCACTAAAACATATCTAAATTGGGCTTTATGACCCATCCAAAAAAACAAAACTTAACCAAAAGTTTTTTTTGTATGTAAGAGCAGGTATATGGATGTTCCTCTTTCATAGATAACACAGTGTATTTGTAAGTGATTTTTCGGAACAGGAAGGAAATAAACATCCTGTTCAAATGGCTCTACTGGGAGATTTCTCAGTTGTTTCTTTTTGCTAGACCATGAATATATCTGTGTTTAGTATGTACTATATCTGTTTAATTTCCATTCTATACCATATTAAAGCTCTTACATAAAAAAGCAGGTCATCAGCATTTAGATACCAGGGAATAAGGCAAACAGGCAGACTGAAAAGGTTCACAACTATCTGTTAAAACCACTAACAGGATCAGAACTCCTTCAGCAATAATTCTCTAGGGACTTAGAAAAGACTCCCATGCAGTCAATTATTGAAGGTAAAACGATTGTCAATTCTGAAGACCTCTCAGAGAGTAAATTGATTGAGACTGTAAATACGTTCAAATAAAGTTGGTATAACATAAACAGCAGCAGCAGATGGAGAAGGTTGGGCGGATTGATAGGCATCCAAGTATTACAGAGGAAAGTGACAGCTTGGAATAGAAAACATTTCATTTATGTTTCGTAGCGCTTGTACCACTTACACAGCAGCAAGACAGGAAGTAGGAGAGAATTTTTTTTTTAATTACCCAAATGAAAAATAGGAAATCATCCATTTAATACAAATTTTTATATTTCATGTTAATATCTTCTCAGTAGTAATTAAATGTTTAAATTTTATAGTATATTATATTAAATGTTTTAAAACACGCAAAGTCCAAATTCACTGGTAAGGCCATGCCCTGAATTTCAGAAAATAATTTCCCTTAAGGGAATGTTATGTTTTAGTTTTGTCTCCAGTTCCATTAATTTGGAACATTTATATTGTTTGTTTGTTTTTGTTTGTTTTTTAATTCTTTATTTTTGGTTCAAGTCATAGGTACAAATTGGTCACACAGTAAATCAAAAAACATAAGTACAATGGTTAGATGTGTACATTTCAATAGTCTGAAGCTTATCCCTGCTTAGCAACCTACAACATTATTTTTTTTTGTTTGTTTGGTACGTGTATGTATAAGAAATACCGCACTAGGAACATCATAGGTAATCCTAACATGGCTTAACTATATCTTGTGCTGCGTGTGTCAATGGTAAGGTAGGTATAAAGTGCTTGGCATCATCATATGTAGTTGTAGCTTAGGGGTTTAATGCCAATGGAAGTAATTTCCTGTTGTAACCTGCTCGCTGCATTACCAATAGGCGGGAAGGGGGTTATTAAGTTGGTTTTTAAACCTATTCAAGAATATGGTTGCATAATAACATTGCGCAAAATGGAACTGAGAAAAAGTAAATAAACATAATTTGGTTTTTTTTGCCTGTGTGAATAAAATATGGTACTTTAGCTTTATATTAGGTTTATCTTCTTAGTAGAAACTCCTTCCCATGTAGTTGCAAAATTCAGAAAGCAAGATTCCAGTATTCCACCACTTTTATGTGCTCGCTGTCCCTAATTGCATCTTTTTAACAAAGACAAATTTCTTTCTAATTTGCTTACTTGTCCTAACTCACCGGGGTTCTGTCATAGAGAAAACCAGCAAGATCTTATCTGTTCCTCCCATTTATTGTAAGGGTAACCAGATGACTGAAGTAGAGTAACATCCCCTTTATTTGCCAATAAATATAGCATAATGTATTTGCAACTTTATAAGGTTCTCTGCATTATGATTAGATATAAGGATTAACAAGTAATGTTGCCAACTATGGGACTAGATTACCAGTTATGTAAAATAAAGCACTTTGTGTATATGCCACCAGAGCTTAATAAGGAACAAATATTGTTGAACAATATTATCTTAAAAAATGTCTAAAACATTCATTTTATCTAGGGTTAACATCTTATTACAAAAACTTTTATTTTTTATTTTTAAAGGCATAACATGAATAGCTGTCCAGTCGATATAAAATATGGTGCCACTATAGCATTAGGAATACAAACATATGAAGGAAAAAGATTGTTTATTTACCTTTTTTTTAACCTTATTTACCTTTTTACCAACACACCCAGGGCCTGCGCGTCCATCAGACGGCACAGACGGCCTCCTTATAGAGCCAGAACAGGGGGAGGGGGCAAAAAAATCTGAGTTCCCTGCCTCTGGCTGGGGACTCTGATTTTTCAACTCACCTCACTATCCCTGCAGCCAGCAGAGAGCAGCCAGGTAAGTCGGCCAGCCTCTCCTGATGATGACAGGAGGAGGGGCGTGACTTCCACTGCTCTTCTCCCAAACTCCCCAGCGGATCGCTGTGCAGTTTGGGAGGAAAGCAGTGGAAGTCACACCCCTCATCTTCGCCTGTGTAGCCAAAAATCCTTGCACCAGCTCTGAATACACCACAGTGCTCTCTCTGCATCATTGGCTGAGATCATCAGTCATGATGATCTCAGTCAATCGAATGCTTTCCATAGGAAAGCATTGGGAGGCTAGTGCACATGCAGGGCAAAACATCTCTAATTGAATAGCCAAGTTTAACTCGGCTATTGAGTTAAAAGCACCTTTAGTGGCTATCAGTGTGAGAGCCACTAAAGGCATGTTAACCCTGCAATGTAAAAAATGTTTTCAGTTACAGGGTTAAAAATAGAGGGGCATGGCATACAGACCACTTTATTGAGATGAAGTGGTCTGGGTGCCTATAATGTCCCTTAAAAGGTGGTTTCAGATTAAATGGATACTTTAGGAACTTCAATAAGGCACCCATAAAAAAAAAATAAAAAAAACATAGTAAGAAAGGTTATGTATTTTTCTCACTCCATTTTGTCAATAGGGAACTACTATGATGCTTTCATAGTTACCTGATGCTTACAGCCTGTCTGTCTGATGCTTCTTGAACTGAAGCCTCAGTCTCAAATTAAGTTTAAGAGCAGAGCCAAAAAATACCAAAAATGTCTTACATTGCATATTCATCGCGCCAGGCAATATTGTAGCCATTTTTTTATTTCAAAAGTCATAGGCACAATTTTTTAGGAGACACTGGGGTGCATCACCCCACAGTTTGTCAGTGGAAAATATTTATTTTCAGTAGTTAAGAACTACTAAAATTATTTTTCTGGGGGAAGAGCGGTGGAGAACGCAGAGCTACAGGATATGTGAAAGAGTAAATTAACATGCTCCAGCCATTGCCAGTGCGTGTGTCAAAAAAGTATAGGTTTAAGTCTAAAATGTAATTTATGCTATGCAGTCCTGATTAGTAGATATTTGGATAAGCTTTCTTGAGGGCAACAAGGTATGTCAAAAGTGGGACATACTTGAAATAAAAAGTAGAAACATTTTGTTTATATAATAATCCTCAATCACTTACCCTTCATATATAATATTTTTCTTTTTGTTACTTTATGTGTTAGGTGAGGATACGTTGTATTTAACAGGCTGGGCTCTCCACAATATAATGACGATCGTGCTTTTTGTTTAGTGTACATTCTACTAAGGGTTATGTACAGTTTTGGTACTGCCCAACTGGCATTAGGCATTTGTCTGAGTGCCTTGTAAATTTTTAATTATATTATCTGTATGGTATATAGCTCTATATAAGATTTCCAAATGATTTAAAACTTTTGGATAATGTTTTTAATGTATTTAAAATTTTGAAAAATATTTTAATATTTTGATTTATTTTTTTTGCAATATTGATTTATATATATATATATATATATATATATATATATATATATATATAATATATTTTCTTATATATAAATATTTTTTAAATTTTTTAAAAAAGTTTATCCAATAATATTAATTCACCTGAAAAGCTTATTTAACAAATATGAAAGGAAGACCTTAAAAGAGAACTAAAAATGTGCTAATATAAAGATAATGAAGGCTAAGATACAGATCCATAGGGTTCTTTGTTAGATTAAACATCAAACTATCCCATCTCAATGTTGGGAATTTTAGAATATGTTATTTTGTTGATTAAAGGATTATAGTGTCAGGAATTCAAAAGTGTATTCCTGACACCATAGCGCTAAAACCACTGTTTGATTTATCGGCTCCCCTTTTCTCACCTTAAAAAGATGATTTACTCTCCTTTTTCTAGCGCATCGGGGTGGGTTCTTTATGGCTGGCCTCGCTTGGCCCCTTTGGCTGACATCATAAAATTTGGAAAGCATTGGGAGGCTATTACGCATGCATGGCAAAACGCTGCGCCTGTTAGCTTCTCCTCATAGAGATACACAAAATCAATGCATCTCTATGGGAAAATGTTCAGTGCCTCCATGCAGAACATTGAGACACTGAATGCCAGTGTTGCACACTGTGCATTACTGACCCAGGAACCACCTCTAGTGGTTGTCTGAAGAGCTAAAAGCTTGCAGGGACAGGCTATTCTTGTCAGAAAAACTACAGTAAGTTGTATTTGTTCTGGTGACTATAGGGACCCTTTAAGGAGAAGACGTCCTCCCAAAAGCAGGTAAGGAAAGGGAAAAACCAGCAGACATGTTCAAGGTTACCAAACACATTATAATTTCTCCAACAGAGAGGTAAGCTAGATTGTTGAATTTCTGGTTGAGTGTGAAATTAAATAATGAAAATGTAGTTTTTTGATGACTCAACAGTACAATGTTCATCGAAGGAACTTGGAAGCCTTATGCCATCAAGGCATGTTTAAATATTCTTATTCAAAATGTGGGAAGAATCCTTGTGGAACCCTCTTCCTCAGTTTTCAAACAAAGGTGGATTTTATGCTTCAGATGGAAAATGTGGGTACATTATCCCTCAGAAATGTCCTTGATTGTAGGGATATGGTGTAACAGTAGTTCCAATCCAGCACACCTTTCACTGCTATATCTAAAAGCTGAGTTGGATTCTTTAATTAACTTTGTGTTTTGTTTTTTAACTTTCTCTTGTTACTTCCTGTTTGGTTACCCAGTCTATTATTTGGCCTTACTAGCCACTAATACTATTTTCCATATATTTTTTAACATTTTGGAAATGCATTTGTTATATTGATATATTTTAATATATCACGTGTTTCATATATGGTGATTATGTCCTGACCAGAGAATGATTATTTAGATCATTTACAGTTCACACTTTATACTTGAATGACTTATTTGCAACATATTGAGTACATTTGTCACTTTATATAATGTACATTTATTCTAAATATTAAAAAATGCCATATTTTGATATGCTGGATGTTATCATTATCACATACATACTGTTTGCTTCCATATATGCCATGATTAATGTAAAATATGGTGGTCTTCAAAATATTATAAAACATAATGTATTCGTTGTCATATGAGACCAGACCAAGGAATTATCATGAAACATTCACAATATATAATTATACTTATTGCGGCAGTGCGTCTGAAGTAGATCAAAGGATTGTATATAACGTGCATTTATTCTGAACTCTAAATGCAACAAATAGCAAATAATGATTGAGGCATTAAAATTGATTTGCAATTTACAGTACTTGTAGGATAACTCATAAATGTACAACATATCTACATTACATTGCTTTTCAACTAAATTAACAATAAAGGACCACTAAAGCCACCAGGCCACTTCATGTCAATGACCCTTTCCTTTTAACCCTGCAATGTAAACAATGCAGTTTTTTTTAGAAACTGCAATGTTTACATTGCACAGTTAAATCTACCTCAAGTGGCTGTCGCCACAAATGCACATAATGAGGAGCATTGAATTGGACATTGGAGGAAGAATCCATGCCTCCTCCATGACATCATGGGAGGCAGAGAGTTAAGCAGGAAAATAGTAAGTAAAATTTTCATTTTATACATCACGACAAGGCTACTAAAGCTACTCTAATACACTTTTTTCATACCAGTACATTAACCTAAAATGTCATATTGGGATATAATGTCATGATATAATATGTCAGTGTTTTTTCAAGTAAAAAAAAAAAAAGAAATAATAATAATAATAATAACATATAAGACAAAGTATGTGCGCACCAAAATAAACATGTAAATAAAATAATATAAACATATAATAAAATAAACTTACAGCAAGCATGGCAAACTCAAAGGCTAAGAAGTGCCAAATAAACAAGGTTTAAGTTTATGTCGACCTCGACTAACACAAACTAAAATTACTTGTATCATTCTCATGCAAACAATATGTAATCCTGGGTGCATATATATAATTTACTCAAAAGTTTCAGCTCAAGTTACTTACAATCTCAGTAGAAATGCCACCGTCTGGATTGTCCGCTACTCTCGCTCCCTCAGTCCCTCTGCAAACTGCAGTATCAGTCCGCTCCTAGTTCCTCTGCAATCTCCAAGCAAAGATGTGGCTGCAAACTCCACTCTGCTTGCTTCAACCCCCCTTCCATCCATGTTTCTCCCCCATGTCTCTCTTCCCCCTTCCATACATGTTCCTCCCCCACCCACGTCTCTCCCCCACCCATGTCTCTCCCCCACCCATCCATATTTCTCTCTTCCTTCCATCTATGTCTCTCCGCATGTCTCTTCCATCCATGTCTCCCTTCCATATCTCCCCCGCCATGTCTAACTCCCCCTTCCATTCATGTATCTCCACCCCATCTAGATCTCCCTCCCCCACTTCCATTGAAATCTCCATGTCCCCACCTTCCATTCATATCTCTCCTGAATGTCTCTCCCCCCTACCCATTCCATCCATATCTCCTTCCATTTATATCTCCCTAGTGCCCCCTTTCATTTATATATTTCCCCCCCCATGTCTCCCTTCTTACTCCCTCCTTCCCACTTATTTCCCCCAGCTCTGCTCTGCCCTATAGATAAATGCCCCCTGACAGGGGAGGGGGGCATCTCACTCTCCGGCGGCATGCTGACAGACTGAGGTCCAGGTAGTCATGTGACATCAAAGGCAGGTTATCCCTTAAAAACTTTTACAAAATATGTATTTTCTATCTTTTTATTGTTACGTATTTTGTAAAAGCTTTTAAGTGATATCCTTCTATTGGTAGCTTAATTTTGATGATTTAAGTCTATTCCTGTGTTTATTTATATAAAGTTTATTTTATTATACGTTTATATTATTTTATTTGCTTGTTTGGTTATTTTGGTGCTCACATATTTGTCTTATATGATTTGCATGTTTCAAGTTGCTCATTCCATGTATGTTGCTGCCCACTATTGATAGAACTTGTTTTTGGTTACCATTTCATCTAGATATACGTTTTAATATTAATATTAACATACAAAAAGAAATATGCCTCTAACTTAGTTCAGAAAAGTTTATGCAATTCAGTCATTGTAACAATGACTAAATTACATAAAGTAAAATTTTAACATGGACTACAAGTTCGAAAAGGAAGTAATGAAGAAGATGAGAGAGAGAGAAGAAAATGTGTTGTGAAAAAACAAGTTTAACACCTTAAGGACAGTAGGCGTAGAATGCCGCCCTTGGGGACCCAGCTCTAAACGCCAGCAGGCGGCATAGTACGTCCCCGCCGTCCAGGTGACTTA
>OW240913.1:278681231-278753812 GCA_933207985.1 Pelobates cultripes
GCGTCTTGAATTTGCACCTTTGGTCCGTATATACAAGCTTCCTAAGAGAAGAACCTTTTATCCACATACCCTATGGAAGGGAGACAAGTTCAGATCTACAGTTTGGTCCTGTAAGTTCTCTACCTCCGGGAGTGTATTATACATTGACTGTACATGCTTCACTATTGTGTGATTTTTCTTATATTTTAGATCTTGTGAAGGAAGTTTCTTGTATTATCTACAGGTTGTATATATTTTATGTGCTACCCCTTTAATCTATACTAGTATTTTATACAGTATAGATTTACTTTTTTGTTCATATTATATTGGTGTATGTGAGGTACACTGTTGGGTGTTTGGCACGTTTCCTCTTGTCTTGGTTGGGAGATTATATAGTACCTTTTTCTTTTTTGCATATACTATTGTATTCCTCACTTGGTACTATATACTCACATGGCATTTAATAATGTTTATCACGAAATGCGACAAGAACGCAACAAAAGGATTAATTTATTATTTCATCAAAAGAATGTGGTCCTTGATAATTCTCTTTCTAAGAGTTTTGAAAAATTGGAATTGCTATTAGAAAAAGAGACTAAAAAATGGTGGGAGATTACCTCCCTTGAACAGTACCTAGCATCCAATATTGTTCCTAGAGGCCTCAGAGTATTAAAAACACCTGCTTATGGCCTGGAGGATCAAATACTAATAGATGAATGGTTTAAAGCTAGTGATGAATGTTCAAAAAAATACATTCAAAGTCTGATTGATTTTCAAAAAAGATCACTAAAGATCATAGAAGAAGAAATTCAGACTCTAGAAAGAGAAATTGTCTCACATAAAGACATTAGAGTTGTGGAGGATAATTATAAAATCCTAAAAGAAAAAATAAAAACAGTAGATGACAGGATTTCCAATATCAAAGCTAGTAAATTCAAAAGAGACCAAATTGACTATAAGGAAGGTAAAATCAGAAACTGGTCAAAAAATAAAAGGGAGAAAAAAGAACAAACTAATTCGGTACAAAGAACTGTACCACATTCTGACTCTGAGTCCCAAAGATATAGAGGTCTAGACACCAAATGGAACAGAGTTAAAAGTGACAGAATTAGACCAGATAGTATAAGTGATATGGAAGTACATCACGCACCGCACAATCTAACCAAAAATACACCTTCGGTTTTTTTAGACAGGGAGCCATCCCTAAAAAAAGAAAACACTCTAAATGTCAAGAACAGGTTTCAGATTTTAAGTTCCCCAAAAAAGAAAAGACCACATATAGAACTAGAAGAAGTGGAAGATCCGCTCCTTTCACTAACCCTCCACTCACAACAATAAAAGATACATCAGGTATTTTTAATATATCAGGTATAGAATTAACTACACATGAATTGAATTTATTAAATAAAGGTTTAAAATTCGCACCGACCGCAGGAATAAAATCCTTTGATCTTTTTCTTGATAACCAAAAATTTCTCAAAAAATTAACAATAAAACGTTTTTTTGAAAAACGTAATGAGAATGTCCAATTAGAATCAAGGGACAATAAACAACCAATAGAATCACCAACAGAAGTTTGTCCGAATGTTTCTTCATCTTTAAAGGGAAGGTCTAATTTCTATCCCTCCCATGAAAAAGGAAGATATTTAGAAGTATTTAATGATTTGGTTCAGAATGACCTTGACAAAATTCAATGGAAACATAAAGATTCTAAATGTAATTTAACAAATAAAGAAAGACAAGCTCTAAATACATTAAAAAAGAATTATAATTTGGTTATAAAAGAGGCCGATAAAGGAGGTGGAATGGTCATCATGAGTAGGGAATATTACATGCAAGAAGCTTACCGAATTTTGGGAGATGAGTCTACATATAAAAAGCTTGCTAATGATCCCACAAAACCTTTTTTGGAAGATTTGAGATCTTTACTCCAGAAGGGTTTGGATCAAGCTATTATTTCATCAAAGGAATTTCAGTATATTTTTAATCCCTTTTGTAAAACAGCCATTTTTTACTTTCTCCCCAAAATCCACAAATGTGTAACGACCCCTCCAGGTCGACCCATTATCAGTGGAATTAACTCTTTATCGTGTAATCTCTCTGAATACGTGGATTTCTTTTTAAAACCTTATGTATCTTTGTGTCCCTCTTTTGTTAAAGACACTACTCATATTCTTCAAAGTTTACAGTCATTCATTTGGAAACCATCTTATATATTAGCTACAGTGGACGTTACCTCCCTGTACTCCAATATCCCTCATGTTAAGGGTTTGGAGGTTATCAGAGACGTTCTAGTCCTACAACATGTTTTAAACTCCACTCAGATCGATTTTTTGGTGTCCTGTATCCAATTCGTTTTGGAAAAGAATTTTTTTTGGTTTGATACTGCTTTTTTCTTGCAGCGATGTGGCGTCGCCATGGGGACAAGGTTCGCCCCAAGTTTCGCCAACTTATATGTATCCCATTGGGAAGCCTCATGCATCCAGCTGGGTCCTTGTATGGGGGGGAGCCTTGTCCTATGGCGGCGCTACATCGATGATGTACTTATTATTTGGGAAGGAGATGTCCGGAGTCTAGAAAGATTTATTGAAAGTATTAATTCTAACGACTATAATCTTAATTTTACCCATAACATTCATCCGTTTACCATAGATTTTCTGGATCTAACTTTATATGTAGAAAATGACACTTTGAACACAAAAACCTTCTTTAAAAAAACTGATTGCAATACAGCAATAAAAAAGACTAGTTTACACCATCCAGTATGGCTAAACAATATCCCTAAAAGCCAAATAACCCGAATGAGAAGAAATTGTTCTAGTGTTCAAATGTTTGAAGAGCAATCAAAATTAATACAAAACAGATATGTGGAAAAGGGGTATAATATAGACCATATACAAGATGATATTGAAAAAATAAAGGACAAAGATCGTACAGAATTTTTGAAAGATAAAAATTTAAACCATAAAGATAAAAACAAAAATAACTATAGTTACAAAGATTTTGCATTTATTACCAAGTACAGTTCTGAAGCCAAAAAAATTGAAAAAATCCTTAAAAAACACTGGGCCATTTTAAAAAGAGATGATGTTTTAGGAGATAAAATTCCAGAAAGGCCTGTAGTTATATATAGGAAGGCAGACACCCTTAAAAATAAATTGGCACCTAGTTTGTTACCAAAATTGATTAAAGGTCCAAATTCAAAAAACTTTTTACAATCCACAAAAACTCCAGGTTTTCATAAATGTGGAACATGTTCCACATGTGTTTATCAAAAAAGAAAATCTACCTTTTTTGTGGGATTTTATACTAATCAAACATATACTATTAAGAAATTTATCCATTGTACATCCACATATGTGATTTACCTTTTACAATGTGGTTGCGGAGCTCAGTATGTGGGAAGAACCACCAGGACCCTACACACTAGACTCCGGGAACATTTTAATAATATTAGAAACCAAAAAACGGAACATAGTGTCCCAAATCATTGTAATTCTTGTCATCTATTTGATTGGTCTACCTTTATTGCTATTGGTATAGATCAAGTAACTCCCCATTGGAGAGGGGGAAATAGAACTAATGATCTAGCCAAAAAAGAGGCCTTTTGGATTTACACACTTAATACCCTTAAGAGAGGTCTTAATCAAGATATTGATCTGGCGGGCCTTTTGTAATTATTCATGTAACATGTTTGAATTTTTATATTTTGTTTTTTTCTTTATTTATATATATCTTTATAGGTATGGTTTTTAGATATGGATGTATATTTAGATAGGGACTTGGGTATATATATGCTCTATTCTTCTATATACATATACATGTTTATATTATGTATTTTTTAGTTTGTGTTTTATATAGTACTTGGATGTTATCCATATTTTGATAGACATATTATTGTTTTTATATTTCTTTGTTTTGTATATAATGTAACTAGATGGTCATTGGTATTTTCTCCCTGTGTCCCACTCTGGGACGTTCGGTGCCCCAAATGCAACTTGTGCGCCTGGGTCTGTCCGTGCGTTCCACGGTGGAACGCGGAAGTGTCATGGCATAGAGCCGCACGTTATGAACGCCATGTGTTCCAACTTGGAACGCGGAAATGAATACATCTAGCCGCACGTTATGGACGCTATGCGTTCCAGCTTGGAACGCGGAAATAAAAACATCTTGTTACATCCACCGGAAGTGATCACGATGGATGTCCAATCAAAAATCGAGAAGTCCGAACCCGGAAGTGAATGAATTTTCCGCGGCAATTTCAAATGGTGAAGGCTATATAAAGAAAACAGAATTTTTAATTCTTTATCCCTGAAGAAGTCTTTCAAAAGACGAAACGCGTTGGATATTTTGCTACAGAGAGACTCCTTCTCCTGGGTACCACTTGTTAGTGGTGATATGCTGCTATGAATTTTATTTGATGTAAGTGCATTTTGTATAAATAAATTAATTTTTTTTTTTTTTTTTAATTCTTTATTTTATTTGTGCGGGGAAAATCACATAGCATACAATGCCACAACAGCAAGCGCATACAGATTGTCAGACATAGATTTGCAGTGTTTAGGCAGTAGAGAATACATAGCACATTTTTATGGAATAGTGTCGCATGACAAAGAGTTACGTCCAATCTTGTTATTGGTGAAAGTAATGAACAGGGTTAGCTAAAAACAAATTACTATAGGTTTGATTCTATGTCAAGATGGGTTAAACAGCAGATTATGCATGAGGGAAAAGCTTACATGTAAATTGATTTTAAATGGCAAGATACAAACTAGTCAGATGGGTGGCTGAACAGGGTATACTTTGCTTACAAACTGACTATATATTTGTTTAGACTCGAGCAGTAAAAGACAGGCTGGGTCACTAAAGCGGTGTAAGCAAGAATTAGGTAAGAGTCCCCAGGAGGCTTCTACAAGGTCATAAACTAAATTAGTTAAGGGCAAATAAAATAGAGCTGGATAAGATAAGAGACAATTATAGTTAACTTGCGGTGCTCTCCCTGTGATCGATGTGTGCAGGAGAAGCTGGTGGGGGTTAAGTTCCCCCTTGTTCAGTCCGAGAGTTCACTCAGCCGATGCCTGCCAGAGGAGCCCCACATTCCTGCAGCCTGGAAATGCATAGCAAGCCTCTGGGTCCGATCGCTGTCAGATGGAGCCGGTCTGCTTGTGGAGTCAGGAGCTGGCGTGTGGTGAGGTTTTTCAGGCCTCTGG
The DNA here is from genome assembly GCA_933207985.1 of Pelobates cultripes. Taxonomy (NCBI): domain Eukaryota; kingdom Metazoa; phylum Chordata; class Amphibia; order Anura; family Pelobatidae; genus Pelobates; species Pelobates cultripes. The sequence continues at coordinate 278,686,421 of OW240913.1, forward strand.
ACCCAGGAACTGACAGATGAGGTGTGTCAGTTTGCCGGGTCAGGATTATCCATGATGCTTGGGGTCCCTGGTGAAGTATACCAAGAAGCCTCTGCCTCCTCTGTTGGGGTGGTGTGCGCCTCTCGGTTTGCCGCCTTGCTGAAGCTTGAGCTGGGTGCTTTCCTTCCCATCGCCACTGTGATGCCTTTTGTGCTGTCGGCATCTTGTGTTTCTGCTGTGGGCTTCGCTTTTGCCGCCGAGGTATGTGGCCCTCTGGCTGCGGTTGCGTTGCTCTCCTCCTCTCATTCTCCTGTCTTTGCTTGAGGTTGATTGATTTGGCATGCTTGACTCTGACATTTGTGCCACAATGCGGGTGCCTCTGGCGCCATTGAGGTCGTTGCATGCTGTGAGCAGAGTCTCTGCGCCGAGGGCGATGCAGGGGACTCCGGAGTGGCTGAGTCAGAGGTGGTTCTGGTACAGCAGGTGAGGCATGTTGTGGGGTCAGTGGGGAACCCCGCTGTCTCTCCTCGATGCGGAGCCAGAAGGCTGCGAAGACAGCATCCAGCTGTGTGAGTATCGATCGGGTGTGCACAGTTTGAGTAGGTCTGTCTGTGACCACCGCCATCTTTGGTGCAGCAAGCATCCATCTTCTTTGGAGCTGCGAGTTGCAGGGTTGTTCTCCTGAGACCGGGATGACCCCCACCGGTCCATAGGGGGGGGAACGAGGGCCCAGTATCGGGAGTCCAGTCGTGAGTGGCGTCGGAGGAGCGGCCGTCTCCTCCGCGCCGGCCATGCTTGTAGGCCGCATACGGTGCTCAGGTGAGTCTCGCTTCAGATGTGGCATGTTTGGTACCTGTTGGATCACCCAAGCGTCACCAGTGGCTTGGTGGCCCTTGTGTGTCGTGCACCCGCTGTAGTTTGACTTTTTTTTCGCTTTATTTGCCAGTAAAAGCAGGAGCTGTGTCTACAAGCGTCCACTCAGCTCAGCGGTCAGGCCCCGCCCCCTAAATAAATTAATTTTTATCTACAATACTGCTCTATATACCTCTTTTACTTCTGAGGATTGAGCGTCTTGAATTTGCACCTTTGGTCCGTATATACAAGCTTCCTAAGAGAAGAACCTTTTATCCACATACCCTATGGAAGGGAGACAAGTTCAGATCTACAGTTTGGTCCTGTAAGTTCTCTACCTCCGGGAGTGTATTATACATTGACTGTACATGCTTCACTATTGTGTGATTTTTCTTATATTTTAGATCTTGTGAAGGAAGTTTCTTGTATTATCTACAGGTTGTATATATTTTTTGTGCTACCCCTTTAATCTATACTAGTATTTTATACAGTATAGATTTACTTTTTTGTTCATAGATATATATATTATTTCGTTCTACGTGTATTTTGATATAAATATATGTATATTAATATCACAATACAGTTAGAATGAAATAACACACATCTATATATTTTTTTATTATTTTTTTTTATTATTTTTTTAATTTAATTTTTTAACGTATTTACATTTTTTTATATATTATATATAAATATATACATAACAATAATTATATATATATTTCATCAGTATCAGTCATATATATATATATATATTAATAGTAAAATACACCTAGACAGTATATGTGTGTATATGTATATGTGTATATATATACTTAGATCATATATATATAATATATATATATGATCTAAGTATATAATTTTTTTTTTACACTTTATTAATATTATTTCTTTTGATTTCCAGCCAGCAGGGGGACTACCTGTCATTACAGGCAGTCCCCCTGCTGGCAATGCAGCAGCCAGCTAACCCGGCCATGAGAGTGTGAGGTCCTCGCAAGGACCTCACTCACATGGCCGAGGGAGGCTGCAGGAGGCTGGATCTGCCGCGGGGGGCTCCCTGGGAGTCCCCCCAACCGCAATTGCCGGCGTGGGACCGCCGGCGACCGGGTAAGTAAAGAAAGACCGGAAGGCGTACTATTACGCCCGGCGGCGTTTAGAGCCGCCTAAAATAGGACGTAATAGTACGCCCTCCGGTCTTAAGGGGTTAAAACATACCTTTATAAAAACATTAGCAGGTGTACAAAAGGCCCTGTCTATGACATCACTTGCTGTTCCAGCCTGGCACAGGTCAGAGTATTTTGGCGGTTGCCATCTTCAAATGGTTGTATTTTAAAAACTATATATCCTACAACGAAGAGCTTTATATTGTCAGAATCACAAGACCCAGACCTACATTTCGATGCATAGTATGTCTCTGAAGTATTAACAATGAAGGCACAGTCGCAGTTTAGAAATTGCCCTTCAAATTTGAGCTTTGTAGAGTGGAGTTTCAATGAATGTCAATGGATGGCGTGAGTTGCAAACAAATAATCATATTGTGAAAACTATCAGGACTATGGCCTAGCTGTGAACATTTGTAGTGGCAGCAGCGATAGCTGAACGTTTTGATATATGATTTGGTGGCAGTTTAGAAATCATGTCCTGATTTTTCAGCTTTTGCCAGCTCCCACTCTAGTTTTGAACATTTTGCCATTCATTCCTATGGGACCAATTTCGCCACAAGAACGACAATATGCCATGAACCATTCGGCGAAACATTCCACAAAGTAATAGCAATCCAATCGGGAACAATCCACACATTTCAGTATATTACTGTCTATGTAGTGTAAAAACTGTGGGAGGAGTTAGGGTGGTAAATATGGCTATAATAATAATAATAACTAGAAAAGCTACAATTTCTGGGGAAATTGTGTGAAGTGTTCTTGCCTCCACCAGTAGTCTACAACTGGAGTGGGCGGAGTAACTGTTATCATTTATATAGCACATTTAATTGCAACGTTGTTGCACAGTTACATTAAAAAATACATTTATAAAAACATTAGCAGGTGTTCAAAAGGCCCTGTCTATGACATCACTTGCTGCTGCAGCCTGGCACAGGTCAGAGTATTTTGGCACTTGCCATCTTCAAATGGTCGTATTTTAAAAACTATAAATCCTACAGCAAAGAGCTTTATATTGTGAGAATCACAAGACCCAGACCTACATTGTGATGCATAGCATGTCTCTGAAGTATTAAAAATGAAGGCACAGTCGCAGTTTAGGAATTTCCACTTCAAATTTGAGCTTTGTAGAGTGAAGTTTCAATGAATGTCAATGGACGACGTTAGTTGCAAACAAATGATTATATTGTGAAAACTATCAGGACTACAGCTTAGCCGTTGACATGTTTAATGGCAGCAGGGATAGCTGAACGTTTTGATATAAGATTTGTGTAGGTGGGCCTGAAAATAAGGGAGTGGTGGCAGTTTGGAAATCATGTCCTGATTTTTCAGCTTTTGCCAGCTCCCACTCTAGCTTTGCCATTCATTCCTATGGGACAAATTGCACCACAAGAACGACGATATTCCGTGAACCATTCGGCGAAACGTTCCACAAAGTAATAGCAATCCGATCGGGAACAATCTGCACGTTTTGGTAAATTTTTGTCAATGTTGTGTAAAAACTGTGGGAGGAGGTAGGGTGGCAAATTTGGCTATAATAAGAATAAGAATAAGAACTAGAAAAGCTACAATTTCTGGGGAAATTGTGAGAAGTGTTCTTGCCTCCACCAGTAGTCTACAATTGGAGTTGGCGGAGTAACTGTTATAATTTATTTATATAGCACATTTAATTGCAACGTTGTTGCCCAAAGTGCTTCACAGTTACATTAACCCCTTAAGACCGGAGGGCGTACTATTACGCCCTCTAATAGGCGGCTCTAAACGCCGCCGGGCGTAATAGTACGCCCTCCGGTCTTTCTGTACTTACCCGGTCGCCGGCGGTCCCACGCCGGCGATCGCGGTGGGGGGGACTCCCAGGGAGCCCCCCGCGGCACGACCGTCCTCCAGGAAGCCCCCCGGCCGTGTGAGAGTGGGGTCCTAGCGAGGACCCCACAATCACATGGCCGGGTATAGCTGGCTTCTGTATTGCCAGCAGGGGGGCTGCCTGTAATTACAGGGGGTCCCCCTGCTGGCTGAAAATAAAAGTAAAATAAGTTAAAAGTGTAAAAAAATAAAATTATATATACTTAGATCATATATATATATATATATATATATGATCAAAGTATATATATACACATATACATACACACATGTACACCGTCTAGGTGTATTTTACTATTAATATATATATAATTATATATATATATTAATATCAAATTACACGTACACTGATACTGATTAAATATATATATAATTATTGTTATATATATATTTATATATATTATAAAAAAAATTAAAATGTAAATACGTTAAAAAATAAAATTACAAAAATAATTAAAAATAAATAATTAAAAAATATATAGATGTGTGTTATTTCGTTCTAACTGTATTGTGAAATTTATATATATATATATATATCAAAATACACATAGAACGAAATAATATATATATTTATACACATAAATATATACGTATATATCACTATATATATACCTATATATAAATAAAAATATTTTAAAAAAATTATATAGATATATACATATATATACACATACGTATATATATACATATATTGATTCTACATATATATTTATGTAATATTTTACATAATTAGGTATCTTAATTAATTACAATTAGCAGGACCTGCATGACAACCCATGCCGAAAGTAAAGGGAATTTAATTTGCTAGCACTATATTTAACCCTATAACTTTCCGAGACACATTAAAACCTGTACATGGGGGGCACTGTTCTACTCGGGAGACTTCGCTGAACACAAATATTAGTGTTTCAAAACAGTAAAATGTATTACAACGATGATATCGCCAGTAAAAGTGACGTTTTTTGCATTTTTCACGCACAAACAGCAATAAACGGACAATATTATTGCTATGATACTTTTTACTGTTTTGAAACACAAATATTTGTGTTCAGTGAAGTCTCCCGAGTACAACAGTACCCCTCATGTACAGGTTTTATAGTGTTTTCAAAAGTTACAGCTTTTTTTCACATTAAAATTCGCCAGATTGGTTACGTTGCCTTTGAGACCCTATGGTAGCCCAAGAATGAAAATTACCCCTATGATGGCATACCATTTGCAATAGTAGACAACCCAAGGTATTGCAAACGGGGTATGTCCAGTCTTTTTTAGTAGCCACTTAGTCACAAACACTGGCCAAAATTGGCGTTTTTGCATTTTTCACACACAAACAAATACTAACGCTAACTTTGGCCAGTGTTTGTGACCAAATGGCTACTAAAAAGACTGGACATACCCCATTTGCAATACCTTGGGTTGTCTACTATTGCAAATGGTATGCCATTATGGGTGTAAATTTCATTCCTGGCTACTATAAAGTCCCAAAGGCAACGTAACCAATCTGGCGAATTTCAATTTCAAATGTAACGTGCTATATTTGACCCTGTAACTTCCCAAAACGCCATAAAACCTGTACATAGGGGGTACTGTTTTACACGCGAGACTTTGCTGAATACAAATATGTGTATTTTATTGCAGTAAAAGCAAACAGTATTATGACACTGACCGTTAAAATGTCATGTAGAACTAAAAAAATCCAAAAAAATCGTATTTTCTCCCATTTTTTTCATATTAAATTATGTTTCATAGCTAAATATTTGATATTAAATGAAAGCCCTGTTTCCTGAATAAAATGATATATAATAAGGGTGAGTGCATTTACTATGAAAGAGGTGAATTACGGTTGGACAGACATGTAGCGCAAATGCCAGGTTTTGTTTACATTTTGTTTTGTTCACAACGTGTACATTTGGCTCCGTCCTTAAGGGGTTAAAACATACATTTATAAAAACATTAGCAGGTGTACAAAAGGCCTTGTCTATGACATCACTTGCTGCTCCAGCCTGGCACAGGTCAGAGTATTTTGGCGGTTGCCATCTTCAAACGGTCATATTTTAAAAGCTATACATCCTAGAGCGAAGAGCTTTATATTGTGAGAATCACAATACCCAGACCTACATTTGCATAGTATGTCTCTGAAGTATTAAAAATGAAGGCACAGTCGCAGTTTAGAAATTGCCCTTCAAGTTTGAGCTGGCTAGTATGGAGTTTCAATGAGTGTAAATGGATGGCGTGAGTTGCAAACAAATGGTCATATTGTGAAAACTATCAGGACTATGGCTTAGCCGCGGACATGTTTAGTGGCAGCAGGGATAGCTGAACGTTTTGATATAAGATTTGTGTAGGTGGGCTTGAAAATGAGGGAGTGGTGGCAGTTTAGAAATCATGTCCTGATTTTTCAGCTTTTGCCAGCTCCCACTCTAGTTTTGAACATTTTGCCATTCATTCCCATGGGACCAATTTCGCCAAGAATGATGATATTCCGTGAACCATTCGGCGAAACGTTCCACAAAGTAATAGCAATCCAATCGGGAACAATCCGCACGCTTCCGTATATTACTGTCTATGTAGTGTAAAAACTGTGGGAGGAGTTTGGGTGGTAAATTTGGCTATAATAAGAATAAGAACTAGAAAAGCTACCATTTCTGGGGAAATTGTGTGAAGTGTTCTTGCCTCCACCAGTAGTCTACAACTGGAGTGAGCGGAGTAACTGGGTGGAGTGGCTTGAATAACTGTTGTGTGGTTGGAGTGGCTGGAGTAACTGTGGAAAGGTTGGACTGGGCAGAGTAACTTTATGGAGTGGGCAGAGTAACTGTGTGAAGTGAGTAAAGATAGTAAACATTACACTAACCAATTGATTGATCAAATGTAAAAAGTGCACATGGCAAGCTTGATAGAGTGAGAAATGCATTTAAACGTTTATTTATTTATATAGCAAATTTAATTGCAACGTTGTTGCCCAAAGTGCTTCACAGTTACATTAACTCCTTGATGACCGATGACAGTTCAGGACCGTCATCGGTCCTCAAGGGGATGTTTTTCCAATGAGGTCCTGAACTGTCATCGGTCGTCAAGGAGTTAATGTAACTGTGAAGCACTTTGGGCAACAACGTTGCAATTAAATTTGCTATATAAATAAATAAAAGTTTAAATGCATTTCTCACTGAACCTGCTGACAGGCAGTCTCCCTGCAAGTGAAAAATCATAAAATAAAGTTAAAAAAACAAAATCAATTTGTGTAAAAAAAAAATATGTGTATAGGGGGCCGGGACCTGACCACCGACGGGATCAGACGTGCTCTGTCTGAGCTCCCACTTCGGGGCCTGAAAATCGGAGCCAACTAGGAGCCAAAAGCAATCATAGTCCCTTACTGGTGCCCACGGCAACCTTCATCTGCTGGGGCACACAGGGATATCTCTCATGACCCCGACTGGCATCCAAAGTAACCCGACGTGGCACGAAGCTCGTTGGAGCTTGAGCCAGGAAGGGACGGCCGCTCTCCCGGGTCTCCAGCCGGCGTTTCGCTTACCTCCCTCCCCCCTCTGGACCGGGGGGGTTATCCCGGTCTCCACGGGCTGCTACTGTCACACTAATTTGGGCCCAAACATCTGCCCTGCTGCAGAAGGCTTAACGGGCAGGGCCCCTCAAGATGGCCGCCGCATGTCAGCCATGTGCGCGACCCGCAAGCACGAACAAGCTGACCACGGGAGAGCCCATCCAACACCAACCGACCATCATGACAGCTTGCCCCAGGACATGGCTGGCTGAAAACAATGCGCAGACTCAGGTGCAAACAACTAACAACAAGCAGAGCAAAATGGGGCACAAAAAGGGTGAAACCCCACTGGACTATCTTTCTAACGCAGACTCACTGCTGCACATGGGAGGCCTGCTCAGGCTGCATTACACCCGAAAGAGGTACCTGGTACAAAAGCTACAGACAAGAAGACGCCACCGCCATAGTCTGAACCAACACACCTGGACACCCTACTACCACCCATCAAAGGGGACCCATACCTCTTTTGTGAGGGCACATCACTCCACACTCCGGGAACGGGACTTCTTTATTACCCGAAGACACCGGGACGAGCCACCGGAACACTGCACCCTGCGGACACTTCATCGTTCAAACCAGCCTCCAAGCCGGGGTATCAGATGAGCGGGTACCGGCAACTGAGCACAAGCTGATGGACTACCCCACTAAGACCCCACTTACCTGCCTACATACACAGAATCACCGAAGCACCACAACACAGAACAGACACACACTAAGCACACACAGGCACCCACACGATGGCACACATACCTGTGCCGAACTAATCGCACCTCACTGAACGACACCCAGGGAACACCCCTGCCAACAGGTACTGTGACTCCACACACTGCACGAGCTGATACCCGTGGCCCTTTAACTCCCTAGAACAGACACTCGCCAAAACGCAGTGATCCAACACTTACACAAAGGGGCACTATAGCCCAGCATACGCAAGTACCATAATGCAAGTAACACAAATAGAACTACATTTTCCTATCCGAGCTGCACGGCATAATCTAGCATAACTTGAAATGTAAACTTGCAGTCTAGCCTGTTATATGTTATGATTATTTAGACCAGATGTCACTATATAAAATACATGTCCCTCTCTTAAGCATAGATAAGCATAACCAAACCAATATCGAGAAACTGAAACGATGACACTCAACATGAACACTAATCTTAAACTACTGAACTAAACGTGTTTATAATTTACAATTGCATTGAACACTCAAATGTTTACGCTAATCGAGCACCTAAACTATTGCAATTTTGTTATTTCTAACAAAAAAATGTGCCTGACAATCGATTACCACAACCTGTAATGCAAATGTTCACTAATGTACCCTGATGTCGCCGTTGTGGCGCACCAAGGCGTTACTTTTGTGCACACCAAAAATAAAGAATTAAATTAAAAAAAAAAAAAATTAAAAACAATTTCTTAAAATCCTTGCTTAAAGTACACACCCTAAAGTACTGTCTGAGTTGTCTGTTTCCAGGATTATTAACCTGTTTGATGGAAATCTTTGAAATGTAAATTAAGTTTAGAGTGTGAATAAAAGCATTACTTTTTAAACCAAAAAAAAAATAATAATAATAAAAAAAATATGTGCATTGTGATAAAGTGAAGGCAGATAGGCCTATAACATTTAACCCCAGGGGGAGTATGTGTAGTATGTGTTGTAGGCAACATAAACCACCGTTTAGTTATGGGCCCCTGGGGTGGAGCATTTGGAGAGCAGGGTGGGCCAATGCTCCACTCCTCATTTTATACACAACTGGGAGAAATCAGGTCCAGGCAAGAGTTTTTTGGAACTGTCTCCAACCCACTGCTCAGCTGCAGATAATCAGCTGTAGCAGTGGGAATAAACCCCTCCCTGCTATGCAGGTAAAGGGGGATTGCTGGCTTCCTCCCTGGAAGCAGGTTGGAGAGAGGCTGTTCTCTCCAGTGAGAGAGTCAAGGAGACTGAGCACTGGGAGTGCAGAAGGAAAGCTTGGAGCACTGGGAGTGCGGAAAAGAGAGAGAATTCTGTTTATTTCTAGAAGGAATGGAAGCCACATGCTAACCGAGTGTGGAGTGCTGAGAGCTGACAAAGGCACTAGGTTGGTGAACCCAAATATTATTTTGTTCTAGTTTAAACCCTGAGAGAGAGGGAGTCTGATGTTAGTTAGTGCTCAGACGAGCTAGGCTTTTGTTTATAGGGATTTGTGTTATTGTTGGTTTTTTTTATTTGCTGCTGTAGCTGTGTGGATTTACAAATAAAACTGCCTGGATTACATGAAAACCAAAGGACTGTGACTGTTGTTTACCCTAGAGGACCGTGCTACCTGCAGACAAGGATCACAGTATGTATATAATAAAAAAAATATATATATATATATATATGTATATATATATATATGTGTGTGTATTATATCTATATATAATATGTATATATATCTTATATAATGTCACACTAAGTGTATTTTTATATTTATATATACATATATTAATATAAAAATACACATTATAATTAAATTACCGTGTGTGTGTGTGTGTGTGTATATATATATATATATATAATAAATATATATATATATATATATATATATTGTGTGTGTGTGTGTGTGTGTATATATATATATATATATATATATATATATATATATTATAAAATATAAATAAGTATATAAAATAAATAAAAAAAAGTAAAAATAATTTTTAATAATTTAAAAAAAAATGTATTCTAATGGTATTTTGATATTAATATATATATATTTATATCAAAATACACTTAGAATGAAATGATATATATATATATCAAAGTATAAATAAAAATAATACAAAATATACATAATTACATAAATCATTTCATAAATATACACATAGACTTCAAATATATAAATATGTATATATATATTTAAATTCTACATGCATATTTATGTAATATTTTTACATAATTAAGTAATTTTATTGATTGCAATTTGAAGGACATGCCTGAGAACCCAGGCCAAAAGTCCAGAGAATTTAATTTGCTAGCACTGTGTTTAACCCTGTAACTTTCTATGACACCCTAAAACCTGTACATGGGGGGTACTGTTTTACTCGGGAGACTTCGCTGAATACAAATATTAGTCTTTCAAAACAGTAAAACATATCACAGCGATGATATGGTCAGTGAAAGGGAAGTTTTTTACATTTTTCACACACAAACGGCACTTTCACTGATGATATTATTGCTGTGATAGGTTTTACTGTTCTGAAACACTATTATTTGTGTTCAGCGAAGACTCATGAGTATAACAGTACTCCACATGTAGAGGTTTTATAGTGTTTTTGAAAGTTACAGGGTGAAATATAAGGCTTGATTTTACTTTTTATTTTTCATTGAAATTTGTCGGATTGGTAATGTAGCCCAGGAATGAGAATTACCCCCATGATGGCTTACCTTTTGCAAAAGAAGACAACCCAAGGTATTGCAAATGGGGTATGTTCAGCCTTTTTTAGTAGCCACTTAGTCACAAACACTGGCCAAACGTAGCGTTTTTTGCATTTTTAACACACAAACAAATATAAATGCTAACTTTGGCCAGTGTTTGTGACTAAGTGGCTAGTAAAAAAGACTGGACATACCCCATATTGAATTCCCTGGGTTGTCTACTTTAAAAAAATATGTACATGTGGGGTGTGATTCAGGGATTTATGACCGATTACAGTGTTACAATGTCACTATTGATAAATGTAAAATATATATATATATATATATATATATATATATATATATATATATATTGAAAGAGCAATCTCCTACTTGTACTTATAGCCCTATAACTTGCAAAAAAAAAGCAAAAAAGCATGTAAACACTGGGTGTTTTTAAACTCAGGACAACATTTTGAATCTATTTAGCAGTTTTTTTTCATTAGCTTTTGTAAATTAAAAGATTTCTCAAGTAAAAGTTCAAAAATATGTTTTGTTTTTTTTCAATTTTTCACCATATTTTTTAATTTTTTTTTAAAAGTAAAATATATGACATGATACAAATAATGGTATGTAAGGAAAGCCCTTCTTGGCCTGAAAAAAACAATATATAATTTGTATGGGAACCGTAAATGAGAGAGCGGAAAATTACAGCTAAACACAAACACCACAAAAGTGTTAAATCCACTCTGGTCCTTAACGTACAACATCGCAAAACAGGCCGATCCTTAACCCCATAAGACCGCAGGGTGTTCTATGCCGTCCTTATTTAGATGGCCCTAAACACCTGCAGGACGACATTGAACGCCCTGCGATCTTTTGTACTTACCCCGTCGCCGGCGATCGCGGTATGGGGACTTACCTGGGAGCCCAGGGAGTCCCCCTCCGTCCTCTTCAGCCCCCCTGGGCCATGTGATCGCGAGGTCCTTGCGAGGACCCCGCGATCACATGGACGGCATAGCCGTCCAAGGCATTGCCAGCAGGGGGAGTGTCTGTAATGACAGGTACTCCCCCTGCTGTCTGAAAATAAAATTAAAAGATGTTAAAACAGCGTAAAATTAAATAATATATACTTAGATCATATATATATTTATTTATTATATATATATATATATATATATATATATATACACACATATACTGACTACGTGTATTTTAATATTAATATATACATAATTATATATATTATCAAAATACACGTCCAATGATATTGATTAAATATATATATATAATTTTCATTATATATAATAAAAAATAAATATATAAATATGTTAAAAAAATTACAAAAAAATAAATAAATAAAAAATTTATATACATGCGTAGTTTCATTCTAACTGTATTTTAAAATTAATATATATATATTGATATCAAAATACATGTAGAACGAAATAATATATATATCTATATACATAAGTATATACGTATATATGACTATATGTATATACGTATATATGACTATATATATATATATATATATATATATATATTAATTCTACGTATATATTATGTAATAATTTTACATAGTTAGGTCATTTTAGTAATTACAATTTGCAGGACCTGCCTGACAACCCAGGCCGAAAGTTCAGGGAATTTAATTTTCTAGCACTATATTTAACCCTGTAACGTTCCAAGACACCATAAAACCTGTACATGGGGGGTACTGTTTTACTCGGAAGACTTCGCTGAACACAAATATTAGTGTTTCAAAACAGTAAAATGTATTACAACGACGATATCGTCAGTGACATTTTTTGCATTTTTCACACACAAATGGCACTTACACTGACGATATAATCGTTGTGATACGTTTTACTGTTTTGAAACACTAATATTTGTGTTCAGCGAAGTCTCCTGAGTATAACAGTACCCCTCATGTACAGTTTTATGGTGTTTTCAAAAGTTACAGAGTCAAATATAAGGCTTGCGTTTCAGTTTTTTCACATTAAAATTTGCCAGGTTACCTTTGAGACCGTACGGTAGCCCAGGAATGAAAATGACCCCCATGATGGCATACCATTTGCAATAGTAGACAACCCAGGGTATTGGAAATGGGGTATGTTCAGACTTTTTTAGTAGCCACTTAGTCACAAACACTGGCCAAAATTTGCGCTCAAATTAGTTTTTTGCATTTTCAAATATTAACACTAACTTTGGCCAGTGTTTGTGACCAAGTGGCTACTAAAACAGGCTGCTCATACTCCATTTGCAATACCTTGGGTTGTCTACTTTTGCAAATGGTATGCCATCATGGGGGTAATTCTTATTCCTAACGTAACCAATCTGGCGGATTTCAATGTGAAAAAAAATGAAATATGTAACACGGTATATTTGACACTCTAACTTCCCAAAACACCATAAAACCTGTACATAGGGGGTACTGTTTTACACGTGAGACATCGCTGAATACAAATATGTGTATGTTACTGCAGTAAAAGCAAACAGTATTTTGACATTCACAGTTAAAATGTCACCTAGAACTAAACATTTTTTTTTAAATTCTTATTTTCTCCCATTTTTTAATATTTTTTTCATATTAAATTATGTTCTATACCTAAATATTTGATGTTAAACGAAAGCCCTGTTTCCCCTGAATAAAATTATATATAATAAGTGTGGGTGCATTTAATATGAAAGAGGTGAATTACGGTTGGACAGACATACAGCGCAAATGCCAGGTTTTGTTTACGTTTTTGTTTTGATCACAACTTGTACATTTGGCTGCGGCCTTAAGGGGTTAAAACATACATTTATAAAAACATTAGCAGGTGTACAAAAGGCCACTTGCTGCTCCAGCCTGACACAGGTCAGAGTATTTTGGCGGTTGCCATCTTCAAACGGTCGTATCTTATAAACTATAAATCCATGGATTGATGCGCTCTACCACTGCCCCAATGCGAAGGTGAGAGTAAACGGAGCGCTTACCGATTCCTTTCCGATCCACAATGGGACAAGACAGGGGTGTCCACTCTCCCCCATGCTCTTTGCCCTGGCTCTCGAACCATTCCTAGAAGCGGTGCGCACTTCGGATGCAATCCCGGGCTTCAAAATGGTAATACAACACACAAAGTAGCGGCATACGCGGATGATCTTTTATTTTTTATCACTGACCCGGAGGCAACAATGCCCCACTTAGTCACTATGATCACGAACTACGGAGAGGTCTCAGGATTCAAACTGAACATGAATAAATGTGAAGTACTCAACATTACCATTCCGACAACCCAAGCAAACGCACTGAAAAACCAGTTCCCGTTGAGATGGTGCGCAAACCACATGCAGTATCTAGGTATCGCAATAACCAGAGACCTGGGTGACATGTACCGAACGAACTTCTTACCATTGCTGCAGCGAATCCAACAGGATCTGAAAACGTGGACATACCCACACATTTTGTGGTTCGGCCGGATCGCAATTCTCAAGATGAATATCCTACCACGGCTATTATATTTATATCAGACGATTCCGCAAGCCCTACCGACGGCATATTTCGCGTCACTCCGTTCCGCGATGGTGAAGTTCGTTTGGAGTGGGAAACAGGCAAGACTCCGACAGGATGTCCTCTGCTTACCTCGAGCATGGGGGGGACTGGCGCTCCCCGACCTCCGCAAATACCACCATGCAACAGTACTACAACGCGTACTGGAGTGGCATACTCAACCGGAGCATAAACAATGGATCGAACTAGACAAACAACATATAGGCCCCTCCTTTCTGACATCAGTGTGGAATACGAAGAGGATGCCACGGATGATTTTGGAACCAACCTCTACCGTTGCGCAGACACTGAAAGCGTGGGATACTATCAGAAGAGCTCCTCACGTTCAAACACCAAGCCCGATGACCCAGATACAGTACAATCCTCAGATAGGAGGAGGGCTACTGCAGGCGGCATGGTCCTTCCTAGGAGAGGGGGAATCATTCCCCATACATAAGGTGTTAACCAGTACAGACATGACCCCCCTGAGGGACCTACTGGAAGGCAACCAACCCACCAGCCTACAAACCTTCCGCTATGTGCAACTCAGATCATACTATCGGACACTTCCGGACAGGGAAAAGCTACATAGGGACTTAACCTGGTTCGAAACGCTCTGCGACCGCAAGACTACCCTAGATAAGGCGATATCCCTATTGTATCAGCACATGCTAGTGGGGTACCTCACTAACAACGACCAATTCCACAGGCGCTGGGAACGCATGCTGAATACATCCTTCACCACGTCCCAATGGGATAAGATCCTCATATTACACCATAAATGCTCATCGAGCTCCCAATATCAAGAAACAAGCTATAAACTCCTTTCATTCTGGTACAGAACGCCTGACAGTCTACACAGGATCTTCCCGAATATACCTGACACATGCTGGAGATGTGGGGATGAACGGGGTACGCCACTACACATATGGTGGGAATGCTCACTCATTAAGCCATACTAGGACGAAGTTCTACAGAAAATAGGGGAAATCACAGGGACGGAAGGAAACCTCAACGCAGAGGCGGTCCTCCTGCACTCCACACCAGACCCCATAGGAGCATATAGGAAAAACATCCGTAGACACCTAATTAACGCGGCCAAGGCACTGATTCCACTATACTGGAAACAAACGAATATCCCGACGATAAGGCAATGGATGGAGCGTGTGGAAGAAATATATAGAGCGGAATCAATGCAGGCCACACTTATAGGCCTCGAGGACAAGCATGTGGAGAGGTGGCACCCATGGCTACTCTACATAGCGGACCGAAGCACAGATAGGAATAGCCGTCCGCAGCCCAAGGGAACTCGGGATGGGGACTGACATCTGGTACGATACGTGCAATACCATGGGCACGGGCGATGGGACCCCCCGCCTCTTCACACCTCCCTGCCCATCCTTCCTCCAACCCGCTTCCTCCTCCCCATCCCCCCTCTCTCTTTCTCTTATTTCTCACTCATTTTTCACTCATCTTCTTTCTAAATTCTCCAACAATGATTTCTATACTAATTGAATAACAGACGCAGCCCTCCTCAACCCGAGATTGCTAACAGCTGTGTCACTCACTCACACTCACATATCAAAATGGAAGCAAACACCTCTATCATGAGATCACACAACACGAATAAGGCACACTCATGAACGGCAACTGACCAATAACGCCGGACCAATAGCCTTTACCATCCCAAAGAGAAAGAGGCCCAGGGGTGATAAGGAAATATTAAAGGAACACAAAAGGCAGACACAAAGTACAAACATACGAGTATTCCTCTACTCGAGCTGCAAACCGGTCACCCATATGAATACCCTAACGTGTTAACCATGATCAAATACCATATCTGTATAATAAGTAACATTGTTCGAGTGATGTTCACACATTCTACGATGGGACCTGCGCGTCCGTTATATCTTGTATGCTTGTTCAATCTATAGATTCATGCTGTTGTACATTGATCAGGGCAAACCCTGAAATGTTTATGTTTGAATAAAGCCTTTTTGAAACTAAATAAACTATAAATCCTACAGCGAAGAGCTTTATATTGTGAGAATCAAAAGACCCAGACCTACATTTTGATGCATAGTATGTCTCTGAAATATTAAAAATGAAGGCACATTTGCAGTTTAGAAATTGCCCTTCAAATTTGAGCTGGCTAGAGTGGAGTTTCAATGAATGTCAAAGGATGGCGTGAGTTGCAAACAAATGATTATATTGTGAAAACTATCAGGACTATGGCTTAGCCATTGACATGTTTAGTGGCAGCAGGGGTAGCTGAACGTTTTGATATAAGATTTGTGTAGGTGGGCCTGAAAATAAGGGAGTGGTGGCAGTTTAGAAATCATGTCCTGATTTTTCAGCTTTTGCCAGCTCCCACTCTAGCTTTGCCATTCATTCCTATGGGACAAATTTCGCCACAAGAACGACGATATTCCGTGAACCATTCGGCGAAACGTTCCACAAAGTAATAGCAATCCGATCAGGAACAATCTGCACGTTTTGGTAAATTTTTGTCTATGTAGTGTAAAAACTGTGGGAGGAGTTAGGGTGGCAAATTTGGCTATAATAAGAATAATATATATGTGAGATAACAATAAGTGTTCTTGCAAGAACACTTAATAATATATATGTGAGATAACAATAAGTGGTCTTGCTATGCAAGAACACTTAATAAGAATAAGAATAATAATATATATGTGAGATAACAATAAGTGGTCTTGCTATGCAAGAACACTTAATAAGAATAATAATATATATGTGAGATAACAATAAGTGGTCTTGCTATGCTAGAACACTTAAAAAGTGTATGTGTGTTTATATATATATATATATATATATATACACTCATTTATGTGTAATTTGCATATGTTCACCAAAGTAATTCTAATATTAATTAAAGAATCATATAGTAAATAGAATTATGAGGCTTATAATATACTGATTGTGTAATGCATTCAATTTAAATCTACTACTAATGTATTACTACTTGTTATACTAGAATGTGTAGAAAGGAAAACGTGCACATAAGTTAAAATATACACCATTAACCAGTTCTAAATATTTTAAATTATTACATTTCATATTGTAAATTTAAATATAGTCAGTATTAAATGTGTTTTACAATAGTCAATGGTACAATAACTGAAACGTGTCTGTTTACATGTCATTGAAAAAGATCAGTCGTGGTTTTTCCAGGTTTGTCGACATTACAAAGTTTAAATGAGTTAGCGGTTATGTAAATATTTTATGAGTTACTGATTTAATCAATGCAAGTCTGCCATCCAGTGGTGAATATCAAAATAAATCAATATTAATTACATTTAATCACGTATTCTAATGACATAATAAGGTGTATTATAAGCTTTCCTATACAATGATGACAACCAAGAAGATTTTATTACATTTCTAGT
Source organism: Pelobates cultripes (assembly GCA_933207985.1). Lineage (NCBI taxonomy): Eukaryota > Metazoa > Chordata > Amphibia > Anura > Pelobatidae > Pelobates > Pelobates cultripes. Next base: position 278,704,144 of record OW240913.1, read on the forward strand.
GAAGCAGACTAATGGTAAATTACCTGGGTTCTAGAAAACACTCATTAATGTATTTATCAGATTGACAAAGGTCTAGATACTCAACTCGTATACTCTGAAATCAATCTGCACTTTAGAAGGAGTTCTAAGTATAATTTTCTTTGGCATTTGTAACCTTAGAGATCCTTAGACTGGTCGGGTTATGAAAAAGGGGATAGTCAAAACACGAGCCAAGGTCAAGGGAAACAGAGAGATGGAATAACAAGAGACAAAGAAAAATATCAGTAACCAGGAAATCCAAATAACAAGTGCAACGCTCAATGGTAAACCAAAGACCACAACAGGGCACTGAGGCAAGGGAGAGGTTAGCTTATATACCCACAGGGTGAGTCTGATTGGCAAATCTCCAATAGGTGTTAACCACAACACGTGGGAGGAGTTTCTTCCCTCCCTTGTGGTCTCTGAGGTCATCACTGTGTGCTGGGTCACATGACTGGGTGCAGCACATCCAAATGAGGTAATAAGTTTGCCAAGAAAGGCAATATAAAGAGAAAATAGAAGGGGACCAAGGACAGAGCCTTGAGGAACTCCAACCGAGAGAGGTGGTATCATAAGAAAAGGAGACACTGAATGAGCGTTGGGAGAGATAAGAGGAAAACCACGAGAGGACAACGTCACAGAGACCAAGTGACTGAAGAGTCTGAAGAAGGAGAGCATGATCAATTGAGTCAAAGGCAGCAGAGAGGTGAAGAAGAACTAGTATGGAGTAGCGACCTTTGGATTTAGCTGCGATTAGGTCGTTAGTAACTTTGATGAGAGCAGTCTCAGTAGAGTGGAATGGGCGGAAGCCAGATTGAAGAGAGTCAAGGAGAGAGTTGGAATTGAGTGAGACAAATGGAGAAAGACAAGTCTTTCCAGAAGTTTTGAGGAAAAAAAGGAGCAGTGATATGGGATGATAGTTAGAAGAGGAGGACAATGACAGAAGAGAGAGAGAGCAGTTGAAGATGTGTGTTGAGGAAGGCACAAGACAAGGGAAGAGAGATCTGATAAGGTGATATGGGACAGGATCAAGCGGGCGAGTGGTGGGTCAAGAGGAAAGGAGAAGCACAGCCACCTCTTTTTCAGTACCGGGGAGAAAGTCTGAAGGGTAGGAAAGGTATGATTTACATGTGGTTAAGAAAGAGAAAGGCAGGGTAGGGAGAATTCTTTCCTTAGCTGTTCAATCTTGTTGGTAAAGTAGCATGCAAAGCTATCGGCTGTAAGGTTAGTGTGAGGAGTGGCCACAGCAGGGTGAAGAAGAGAGTTAAAGGTGTCAAAGAGACGCCTGGGATTGCGGGAGCATGAACTAATGAGAGAGGAAAAGTATGACTGTTTGGCGAGGGCAAGGGCTGCGCTGTATGAACCTAATATGAATCTATAATGGAGAAAGTCTGAGTGCAAGACTTCCTCCAGGAGCATTCAGCACAAAGGGAGCATCTTTGCTGGTAGCGTGTTTAATAAGGATTGCCACGGTTGGGGGGGGGTGTCCTCCTCGAGGTGCATGTTTGGAGCAGGGCTGCAGCATTCAAGGCAGCGGTAAGGGTAGTGTTATATGTGGAGATGGCCAGTGAGTGACAGGAAAGGGAAGGGAAGGGATGGATAGGAGTTGTGAATCAATATCAGCTGACAGCTGCTGGAGGTCAATTGAGTTACTGTTTCTCCTGACTTGAGGGGGGTTAGGGTGAGGTTGCTGGGTGAGGGGGTATTTTTTTTTTTATATATATTTCTTTATTTATCGTATTAATTTTTTTTTAACATTATTAACATTTACATATGGGGTATCCAATAGACATACCTCCAACATAGTAATACAACCATATACAAAATAATTATAAAAATAAAACACCAAAAATTAAACAGACAAACGACACAGAGCAAAACAAAAGAAAGAAAAAAAATAAAAAGAAAAAAAACTTAATAAAGGATCCAGCGTCAATTGGTTCCACATATAATACAATGTTTCCATCGGAAACCATCATATCGTACACCCGATATATATTACAGCCAGGAACACTTATCCACTACCAAACCTAATCAAGAAGTTAACACCAGGATTTCCATAGTATAATTATCACATTGATAATCAAAAAAAAAAAAAATTTATATAAACAAATATAGAAAATTGTAATACAAATAAATTACATCTTCTGAGACTCGATAAGGGGGGGAACCACAACATGGTATCATGGGTTCTGTCGATTTGTCCAGGGTAACCATAATTTGGTCACGTCTCTAGTACCAAAGAAAGGGTTTATTTCCATCCTATGTTGGTAATCAATTTGCTCCATAATACTATGCCATATTAAAAGAGTAGAAGAATTCCAAGCCCTAGCTATACATATTTTGATGGCAAAAAATATATGAGTCAAAAGATAATTTTGATATTTATCTTGCGAAGGAAAACCAATATTAAAAAGAAATAGTTGAGGGCTAATTTCTTTTATCTCCTTAAAGATAGAGTTAATAATGCCAAACATTTGAATTTTTATACTATCGAGACCATGACACTCCCACCATATGTGGTAGATAGTACCCTCCTCATTTCCACATCTCCAACAATACTTAGAATGGACAGATGATATTTTGTATAATCTAGCCGGTACCATATACCACCTATATATTATCTTTAAATGTGTTTCATAAAGAGAAACGCTATGTATACAACGCTTAACCAGGAGTGTAGCCTTGGACCATTCCGAAAGTGAAAAGGATTCCCCAATATCTTGTTCCCATTTAATAAAGGAGGTAGCATTAGAGTCTTGTTCCGTTGATTCTAGCACCTTAATAAATCTAGAAATCCCTCCCTTCTTTTTATATAATACAATAAGGGGATTAACAATGTGGTCCTTAAGTATGGTCTGGGATTGTATAAAATTCTTAATCCTTAGATATTGGAAAAGATCTCTAGGGGAAAGATTAAACTTTTCATGCAATTGTATAAATGGGATGGGTTTAAATCCATCCCATAAGTCAGAGATCTTCGTTAGGCCTAAATGTATCCAAGATTGAACATTAATATTATCCATTATATATTGTAGGACCACTAATGGAACTCTATATAATAATTTATCTTCTAGCTTCAATTTCTTACTTAGAATTTTAGAAGTATTGATCATATCTATTAATATTCGGTTGGAAAAATTCTTGGTATCCAATTCACCCAAATTTAGCAAGCCCATCCAAAAGAGAACAACCAGTTCATATCTAGGGCTAGGATGAGGGGGTATTTGAGAGCAAATGATAAGAGGTAGTAGCCAGAGAGGGGAAATGGAGTGCTGGAGATATTAGACATTGTACATGCATAAGAGAAAATGAGGTAGAGGGTATTGCCAGCTACGTGGGTGGGAGAATTAGCCCACTGCAGCCAAAGGGAGGAAGTAATTGAAAGTAGAGTCTGCTGAGGTCAGGGGTGGGTTAATGGGAATATTGAAGTCCCTGAGAAGTAAGGATGGTATGTTAGAGGAGAGGAAGTAGGGTAGCCAGGCAGCAAGGTGGTCAAGGAAGAGGAGAGGGAAACCAAGAGGGTGATAAATAACGGCAATGTTAGCAGAGAAGAGTTTGAAATGGCGAATCGAGTTGATTTCAAATGATGAGAAAGATAGGGAAGGAGGGGGTGGATAGAGGTTTCAAGGAGCAGTGAGGCAAGAGTAGAAACCCTACACCACCACCTTTACATTCAGAGTGTCTTGGGGTTTGGGTAATTTGAAGGCCACCAAAAGATAGAGATGCAGGGGTAGCAGTGTCAGAGGGGGAGAGCCATGTTTCTGTTAAGGCTAGTAAGTCTAGGGTACGAGAGATGGAGAGGTTGTGGACAGCAGTGGATTTTTGTAATATTGCAAACACAGCGTACATTCCAGAGGGCCGTATTGAAGGAGGATTTAGAGGAAGAGTAACATGAGATGGGTATGAGTTTGGTGTGGTTCCTTGAGTTAGTACGTGGTGGGTTTGACTAGGTGGGATCGGGGTTTGGAAAGACATCACCAGCTGCTAAGAGCAGAAGGATAGCAAGGAAGTGAACGTGGGAGTAGGATTTGAATGTTTTGTAAGAGGGTATGTATATAGAGGATTTGTGAGGAGTTGGTGGAGGTAGGCTGGAAAGGTATACATAGGGTGCATGGGATGAATAGAGAGGGGAGGGGAGTAAAGTGAGGGCAATGAAGATAGTGTCACCAGGGACAGTTGAGCAGAAGTATAAAGATATTTTGGTAATGAGAGAAGTTAGTGTAAAAGTGAAAAATAGAAGGGAGAACATTATTTAGAAGAAAATATGTTTTGTTGTATAAATATGAAGATTATACATATACACACATGCACACACACACACACACACACACACACACATCTACCTATGAGTGTTTACACCATGGTTAAGGATGCAGTTTGTTAACAGAGAGATTTCAGGTGGGGAGAGGTTTAGTGAATTGATTGGTGTGTTTTGAAAACCAGCTAATCTGCACTATCTATAAGAATGGTAATGACCATGGTGTGGGGTGGTGCAGGGGGGAAGGGGGGAAGGGGGCAGACTTCCAGAGATGATACCTCTGCTTAGGCTTTTCTGCAGTGCCTGGTTGCTTTTGATTACTGGAAGTTGCTAATTAATGCTGTTACATGGGGTCCAGTCGGAAATATAATATATATTGGGTGGGAAGACAGGAAGATGTTAAGGTAATTCAAGATGAAAAACCAGAGGAGATAACATCACAGACAAAGAGATATGAAGGATCAGATAGGTGAAAGTCATAAACACTGAACATAAATTTACAAGACTATCAGTGAAAAAAGTAACACTCGCAAAACAAACAGTTAACAAAAAATAAAAAGACAATGAGTTCACCAGCTTTAACAAAACAGGAGATCAGGATAGGAGATATAATGGTTATCAATTAAGCAGTAAGACTATAGGGAGGGAGGTGGAATAGAACACAATTTATTCCCCAAATGCCTGCTTTGTGTATGCAGGCTAACGGGTTGCTATGGCATCCTAAGACACAACTCCCCAGTGTGCTGGCCATGATGCAGTATGGGATCAGCAGTCCGTTAGACCAATGTTATGTATTTTGTCTCCCCGCCCTGACGGGCAATTGCAGTGCGATCAAGGTGTGAGCACCCTGATCCTACTATGCCTTCCGTGCTACCGGTGTCACAGATATAAATCAATCGCACAAACTATGATCATTAAATATTTTTTTATTTTTTAACCATTTAAAGTGGGTGGGCATGATAGTCTGAGAAATGTTCCCATCCACCTATTCCAAGCCCTATACGCGACCATGTGAGTCGACCCCATTCAATGAAGCAGGATGGGAATAGTAGTTTTTTCCTTTTGTATTATTTTCTTTGATATTTGTAATTTCTTAACTATTATAATAAAGGTAATAACCACATTTGTTTATTTTTATGGCAGTGATTAGTTTTTATAACTACTCAATGTATTTTGTATGCTTTAACTTTATTGTATTAATTAGTTATAAATTAATCACACGTGTTTTACTAGTCATGCGACCTAGATGATGTCATCACTCACCCTTTTTAAATTGTTAGTAGTTTCAAATGCCGTATAAATAGGGCTACATGCAATACCTCCACCATCATGACTTGAAAAAGCCATTTGGGCAAAACGCGTTGTGATTTTAAAGACTGCCAAAGGGTTTTTGTAAACTAAATATACTATTATTTTCCTGTTTTCACAGGTTTTGGGTAAAGGAGTTGAGCATTATGGGAAATAAAGTCCACAACAGTTATGGATTCAACCATTTAAAAAATGATTATACTAAAATATATCATAAAGGAAACTGATTTATATGGTTGATGCCTCATCAACTGTGTTGAGCATTGTGTAAAAAAACTGTTTTAACTATTTTAATATGAGTAAGAGTATTGGTCTCAGACATTTCAAAGGTTAAAAATTTTTGTAGAGAAACTGGCAAGGCCACATAAATTAGCTGAACTAATGCCTCTGCTTTATGGCAAGCAATGTACAAGAAACATCCAATAATGTTACTTATTTGGTAAAGAAATAACTCCACAGTTTATGAGACTCATACCTGCCACAGGTACATTATTACATATATGAAGAGAATGTACACAAGTTAGACGCACATAAAAAGCAATATTACCGGTATATGATTATAGTTAAAAAATTTATATATTTTATTTCAATTTGATTTCTTTTCATAAAATACTTGTTGAGAAAAACTTTTTCTAAAGATCATTTTCTATTTAAGATACATTATAGTCCAAAGCTTATTCAGCATGAAATAGGGATTAGTATTGGAGAATCCGGCTGTATATTCATGCAATATTTAGATTTTTGGCAAATGATTTGCATTAATCCTAATTAATTGAACTTGTGTCTACAGAAATAACATGCACTTTTCACAGCAAAGATATTATAAAACAAATATTCAAAGTTAAGAAAAAGACCTCAATCCCATTGTTGTTCTGCAAATCTACACACAGTGAACACCTTTCATTTAAATTGTCTCCTAACATTAACTATTAAACTGTAGATTGTTAACTTTGTAATAATTTAGTTATTATCTATATATTTCTATATAAGAAATCAGTTCTGATACAACTGTTAAAATAATCCAAAAAGTTATTATTCTTAACATGAAATCTTAATCTGGCAACTAGAATGAGTCTTTATGCAAAAAAAATTAAAAATTAAATTGAGTCTTATTGAATAGTGATTTAACCTGTTACATCACCTGTTAATGAAATGACTTGGTCATTTTACATGGTAACATCTTAATCAGTCTATATTGTTATGACCTAGACATCTTATCTATGTTTAGACTAAAATTTAAGGGTACACATGACATGGGAAATTCCCTGACTTGTTGTTATATTAACCTAGGACAAAATGGCATCCTAAAGTCTGAAAACCATATTCACTGAATATGGGTAAGAGGTCAAGACTTTAGGACGCCATTTTGGAGAATATAGTTTTTCATTCAATGTTTCTTTTATATTAAAGAAACATTGTATGAAAAACAATATTTTCCATTTCTAACAAATTATCAGTTTGCAAAATCTCTTAAATACAAAGTACACAGTTTAAGAAATGCATCTTTTCATTCTAAAAACTTGTTATATTTGCATATGCCCATATCAGCACCAGGTAAGTATATTTTGTAGCATATACATTTATAGTTTATTGTATACATGCCATCCTTAAGGAGTTAAATCAAGATTAAATTATTTAAATGCAGGACTCCAATTTGATTCGGTAACTGAATCTGTGTTTATTTATATTTTCCATTACTGTGCACTAACTCATATACATATATTTAAATGCACTTGATTTAAATCAACTCCACCCTGCCCTTTACTAATTTTGTATCCCCTTTATATGGCTGCTATATTATATAATGGCCTGATTTGTGTTCATTTTAGAAAAATGGCTTTATTTGGTCAGCTTTAGTTCATCACTATAATTAAAGGATCACTAAAGTGTCAGAAAAACAAAATCGTTTTCCTGACACTATAAAACCCTTAGGTCCCCCCCCCCACCCTCAGGGCCCCCCTCCCTTGGCGCTGAAGGGGTTAAAACCCCTTTAGTTACTTACTTTAATACAGCGCCGGGCTCCCTCAGCGCTGGTGACCTCTCCTCTCCCGACGTCAGCTCCCGAGTGGAGTGGAATGCGCATGCGCGGCAAGAACCACACACACATTCAAACAGTCCATAGGAAAGCAATTTTTCAATGCTTTCCTATGGACGTTCTGCACGCTGAATGCGATTTTCGCATCCAGTGTCGCCGAAGCGCCTCTAGCGGCTGTCAGGAAGACAGCCACTAGAGGCTGGATTAACCCTGCAATGTAAACATATCCGTTTCTCTGAAACTGCTATGTTTTATATCTGAAGGGTTAAAACCTGGGGGACCTGGCACCCAGACCACTCCATTGAGCTGAAGTGGTCTGGGTGACTATAGTGTCCTTTTAAGCATCTAAAAATGGCTTGTAGAAAGCTGTGTTGCTAAAAATACTTTTTTAGATTTTTTCTGATTTTATTACAATGAAATAAATAAATATTATTTCTAAGTATGTTAACCCAATGGAAAAAAACATTTCTATAAAAGCACTAGAAAAATTAAAATTGTGTATATTTTTATGTACATCAGTCTATACATAAAGAAATGTTTTATCTTATATATATTTGCTTGCAATGTGTCCCTTGTTTCAAATAAATGTCATGCTTATGCATTATTAAAACGTGTTTGGTAGCTAAAAGTAATTAATTTGCAAAGGAGCATGTAAAGTGAGGCATAATTAAGTATTATGATGGGATCTGAAATATAGTATTCTTTTTAGTTTATATTTATACTACTTACTGGTAAAAAAAAAAACAACAACACTTTTTCTAATGTTCATTTTAAATATAAATATTACTATGTTTCTACCCCAAGCATGTTCTTCTTCTGCTATTGTTGAATGGGTAAGGCAGTGGCTGAGTGACATGCAACAGAGGGTTGAAGTCAATGGGGTTTATTTGAAGCAAGGTCTTGTTACCAGCAGGGTACCTCAGGGATCTGTACTTGGACCCATTCTCTTTAATATTTTTATTAGTGACATTGCAGAAGGTCTTGATGGTAAGGTATGTCTTTTTGCTGATGATACTAAGATATGTAACAGGGTTGATGTTCCAGGAGGGATAAGCCAAATGGCAAATGATTTAGGTAAACTAGAAAAGTGGTCAGAATTGAGGCAACTGACATTTAATGTGGATAAGTGCAAGATAATGCATCTTGGACGTAAAAACCCAAGGGCAGAGTACAGAATATTTGATAGAGTCCTAACCTCAACATCTGAGGAAAGGGATTTAGGGGTGATTATTTCTGATGACTTAAAGGTAGGCAGACAATGTAATCGAGCAGCAGGAAATGCTAGCAGAATGCTTGGTTGTATAGGGAGAGGTATTAGCAGAAGAAAGAGGGAAGTGTTACTCTTCAAATAGATTAGGTATTTCTCTATAATTAATCCCTTTGTATATGGCACAAATATTGTTACACAAATATTTTATAGTAAAGTTATTTATATCTTGAGTGATCAGCAACCCATATGAGTCAGACTGAGTATCTGGTCTGATTCCTAAGATTCATCCTCCATACAGATGCTATTAACCCCTTAAGGACAAAACTTCTGGAATAAAAGGGAATCATGACATGTCACACATGTCATGTGTCCTTAAGGGTGATTATACTGGTGATTATACACTGATTATATTGGTGATTATACACTTCCAGGTTGCCTACCATGATATATTCTAAAGCAGTTAGCAAAGTTGGCAGTGGTTATCCTAAGAAAAACAGTATATATGCTTTATTCCGTGTTCTCACAGTTACCAAAGGCATTTGTAAAATTAAATACATTGGGTGATTATGCCTTCTTTTACCCTGTGTACTGTGTAGTGCTATTCTTTCTATGCAAGGTAATATGTGTTTCATTTTCACAAACTATAACTTCATTCTGTGATCACAACTGCTAGTTGCTTTATAAAGCCTAGAGTCACTTTTTTCAGATCATAATAATTTTGTAATGTCTTGCATATTATTAAAAATGTGCTGTTTGCGTTCTCTCATTGCAAAGAACTGTATGTTACTAAGTTAAATTGTCAATAAAATAAAAATTGCGGCAAAAAAATAAAAGTGCAGTGTTTATTTGAACAAGGCTGCCTAGCACATACATTCAGAAAAACAGAGTAATATCCTCTCCTGGCTAATCATGGCAGCATCACTTATGGTTAGATCCACCATCAGCCGGATCAGGACAGAAAACAATTAAACAATTATCGAGGCTGTAGGCATAAAGGGTTCCTCCTCCCTCCATACCACAGTCTTTTTTCTGTCTTTTTTCTGTCCTCAGTCGGACAACAGGAATTTTATTCTGCAGTCCGATTTTATTTTTTGGCCACCTCCTACGTTTACCGTGGGCTTACCAGATGAAGTTCAGCCTCTCTTCATCTGAAGAACTCAGTAATCAGGCTGCACGGGCAGAACTAACTGAGTTTGGTGTGTGCAGTTTAGATACTGTCATACATGAAGATTCTGGACTAAATCTATCTGGATTTCAGGAAGGTACAATTCAGGGGTTCGTATATCTATAATTCCCTAAACTGAATTTGGTGCTGTATACCAAATATCTGTTTTATAGGGGTCGGTTAGCTTAAAAATCCCCTGATGCATGTTCCCCATATATGATGTGGAGTGTGTTTATTTCTCCACAGGAGGCAAAAGAGAGGACAGCAGAAAGAATTTGCCTTGGGAAGATCTTAAACAGTGACTCTCTCAGGCTATAGCGGAAGATATTAGATCCTCTTCAGGGAAGGGCCAGCAAGCAAAACGCTCCAGACAAGAGTCCGGGTCTTCTGAATCTGAAGATAACTCTTATGTCCAGTTTTTCTCTGACGAAGAAGAGGAGGATATACATCATTCATCAAGATCGCTGGATTCTAGATCTGTGGAGAAGTTGATTTCACTAATAAGAAATACTTTAAGGATCCCTGAAGATAAAGCAGAGGTGCGTGAATCAGACCGGTATTTTGAAGATCTTAGGTCAAATAGACCTACCTTTCCGGTTCATGCAGCTATCAAAGAAGTCATCTCTCAAGAATGGAGTAGGCCAGAGAAGAAAGCTACTCTGAAGAATAAAGCTTCTAGGGTATATCCATATTCTCAGGTGGATTCTAAAGCTTGGATGTCCATTCCTAAGATTGATGCGGCTGTTATCCATATGGCCAAAAAGACTACTCTTCCAGTAGATTCAATGGCTTATTTACTAGAACACATGGAAAAACGGTTGGATGTGGATTTAATTAAGGCATACCTGGCTCTGGGATCTGCTTTACTTCCAGCAGTGGCATTGACTACACTTTCTAGAGTCTTAAAGTTATAGCTACAGAATTTGGAGGAAGATATAGCAGCGGGGGTTCGCAGGGAGCATCTGATTGAAAGTCTGAAAGATTTCCACTTGGCTTCAGAATTTTGCTCAGAGGCCTCTCTCAAAGATGCTTGGATTATGATTCAGACAGACAAAAGGGCAGTGGCGTCATACGTGAACCAACAAGGTGGTACTCGGAGCAAGCTTCTGTTGAGGGAACTGACTCCTCTTATGTCTCTGGCACAGAATCATCTTCAGGGATTAAAGGCAGTATATCTACCAGGTCCTCAAAATATTTTGGCAGATTACCTGAGCAGATCAAGCATTCTACCAGGAGAATGGAAGCTACACACAGAAGTATTCCAAGCAATTACCCTTTGGTGGGGCATACCCCAGATCGACTTAATAGCTACAGACAGGAACACTCAGGTCCCGAAGTACTTCTCTCTTCTTCCAGACCATCAGGCAATGGGTCAGGATGCCTTGTCTCAAATATGGGATTTCGATCTGGGATATGTGTTTCTTCCCTTACCAATAATTCTTCGCTTACTAAAGAAAATTTGGATGGAAAATCAAGTGATAATAGCTATCATCCCGTTCTGGCCAAGTAGGCCCTGGTTCCCTCTCCTGTGCAAAATGTCCTTGGAGGAACACTGGCGGCTTTCAATCAAGCACGATCTGCTAAGCCAGGGTCCTGTCTACCATCCCAACTCCGTACAACTGAGATTGGAGGCCTGGCTTTTGAAAGGGAACGGCTCCTGCAAACAGGATTGTCTGAGGCAGTAACTAATACGCTTCTTCTGTCTAGGAAGAAATCTACGTCTATGTGTTACCACCGTATATGGGAGTCATTTAAGTCCTGGAATCTTAACAAAGGTCTAGACTTCTTGAACCATGATCAGAACCAGATTTTGGAGTTCTTACAGGCGGGATTCGATAAGGGTTTAAGCCTGAGTACCTTGAAGGTGCAGTGTTCTGCACTATCGGCTCTCTGTAACTACTCTTGGGCTTCAAATCCACTGATTGCCAGGTTCTTTAAGGCTACCATTCGCATTAGACCTCCTCTGTGCAACTATGCTCCTCTGGTCTTGGATGCCTTGTCTGAAATTCCTTTTTCTCCTCTAGAGAACTTGGATTTCTCTTCTCTCACATACAAAACTCTGTTTTTGTTGGCCGTTACATCAGCCAGAAGAATCTCGGAGGTGAGAGCTCTCTCCTGCACAGAGGAATATATACATGTTTTCCACGACAGAGTGGTTTTACGTCCGAAAATGGAATTCCTTCCTAAAGTTGTCTCAAAATTTCACTTACACCAGGAGATCGTTCTGCCTTCTTTTTTTCCTGAACCTTCCTCGGATCTGGAGGTGAAGCTTCATAATATGGATATTAGGGAATATTTGATCAGGTATTTGTCTGTTTCTGGTACATTTCATAAGACAGATCATTTGTTCATTATTCCTGAAGGCTCCAGGAAAGGTGAAGCTGCTTCCACTTCTACACTACGTAGATGGATTTCCAACATCATCACTAAAGCTTACTCTCTGAAAGGTGTTTCTCCTCCGAAACGGATTAAGTCTCATTCGACTAGGTCTTTGGGTACTTCATGGGCTAATTGGGCAGAGGTGTCTCCTGATGACATCTGCAAGGCAGCAACTTGGTCTTCTCCTATGACCTTCATTAAACATTATAGGCTGGATGTAGCCTCTTCTTCTACTAAGTTTGGCAGAAGCGTGTTGGCTTCTATTAGTACGGCAAAATAAAATTATGTGTTATTGCAGTTAATAAGTGTGGATTCTTTTTCCCAACCCTTCTAGCTAGTATGCTTGGGTATTACCCATAAGTGATGCTGCCATGATTAGCCAAGAATACCGAAATTTTATTTCATACTTACCAGTAAATTTCTTTTCCTGGTTATTTCTCATGGCAGCATCAGGTTCCCGCCCTGGGTTTTGTCTGAGCTTTTTAATTGGACAGTGGTATGGAGGGAGGAGGAACCCTTTATGCCTACAGCCTCGTTAATTGTTTAATTGTTTTCTGTCCTGATCCGGCTGAGGGTGGAGCCAACCCATAAGTGATGCTGCCATGAGAAATAGCCAGGAAAATAAATTTACTGGTAAGTATGAAATAACATTTCGGTAATATATATTGCTCATTTAGAAATATACTGAATTAAATTTTTTACATTTATACATTCTTAACAAAAAAAAAATTGAGATAAAAAGTTGTAGATGGCATCCCTTGTCTTGCAATGAGTTACACAGAGCTTGAAATTTAAAAAAGAAATAGAAGTATAATTTTTGTTGACCTGTCAATAAAGCCAAGTTCTTCCGGCAGCCCTGTTCTTCATCTGTGATGCCACTCCCCTTCTCTGGAGAAGGAGGATATCAGGGAAAATTGGCTGAGGGGAGCACCTGGGTGGCATGGAGGAGGATGCTGTCAACATGCATAGCATGTCGCAAACATGCACAGAATTAATATTAGCTAATTGATGAGGTGGCGTTACACTTCCGACAACAAAGTCCATTTTATCTGTAAGTGCAGTTTTTCATAGTAAACACTTCATGCACAGACTCTAAGAACCATGACCACTACAAATTACTGAAGTGGTCATGGTGCTTTGAGTAACCCTTTAATTTCCACCATGATGTCTAATTCCCAGTTTTAGCTATGTTTCAGAGGAAACAGAGCAAAGTGAGGGCAGAATACCTGAGGCCAGGGCAGGCAACAAAGGTTCATAAACTGGTAAACAAAGCCAAGTTCAAGTAGCTGGGAGTATCAATGATGCTTAATAAAACTTCCTCTGACTTTTTTTATGTTCAGTTAATTTCCCAACATTGGTTATGTTTCGTTATATCATTTTCACAATGAAAATTTAAATGTATATGGCTCCATTCATGAAATTTCATGAATGGTCAACTGTAGAATCACATCTGTGAGCAACAACAATTTATTAACTTAAATTACCAATATATTATATAAAGAATTACTCTTCATTTGGAAATATAATATCTACAAAACATTAAGTGAATGTATGTATTTTTAAAATTATAATTATGAAGAACCATTTTCCTGCAGTAAGGATATTAAGCCTACAATGTGCACATACAGTCATATGTAAGAGGATGTTGGTAACTAAACTAAAATGACCCCATCCACTTTGTCTCAGTGAAGTGGTCTTGGTGCAGTAGTTCTGTCATTGTAACCCTGCAATGTAAAATTTTTTAGTTTTGTAGGAACTGCAATGTTTACATTGCAGGTTTTAATACATCTCTACTGGCTGACTATGTGATAGTCACTAGAGGCACTTCCTCCTTCAGAACTGAGCGAAACCTGGTCTTGTCATCAAATATTAGTGATAGCAGCATTTGATTGGAAGATCATAGTGTTTGGTCACTCATATATATCTCCAATCCAGTGCTCATCTATGAGAAGCATTGGTTTGGTCAAGATTGCGGAAGACATCAGCAGTAGAAGTATATGGCTGCAGTGGAGGAGCCTTGTCACTAGATACAAAGTGACTCGATTTAATTTTCATTTTCATTAGCAAAGGACAGTGCTCACAGCAACAAATGGGAACCTATGGTCCTGAAAAAAAAAATATTTCCTGTCCAACATGGCAACATCACTAATGGATTAATTCCTTACCTCAACAAACAGGGCAGGAGTAATAATTGACTATTAAGTAATTTTTATAAATACCTCCCTCTTCCCAGAGACTTCAGTCTTTCTTTTCTGTCCCTTCAGCAGCAGGACTACCCATTTTGGTACAATATTTTCTTTTGTGGCTTACCTTCCATGGAGTTTCATGGCAGTCCCAGGGTTCTGTCTCTCTCTCCTTAAGGGTCCAGTAAACAACTTGGTTTATATGACTAACTAGATCATAGAGATATAAGTACTCCCATGTCTCCATATGCAGCATGTTTGGAGCATTGTTCCCATCATTAATGGTATTGTGGTCCTTAGCTGATTTGCCCCTCTTAGGAAATGTATTACATCTCGGGGATCCCTCTCTCTTTATTCACGGTCTGCGTTAGCAACAAGATAGAGTATTTCAGGATTCTCTCACCAAGCTTAGTGTGATCTCATGTAACATCTCTGAAGACATTTCAGTTTTGGTGTTTCAAGCACATAGAAAAATAGAAGTGCCTCTAAAGGAAAGATTACAAGAGAGATATACAACAGTTTTCCTAGCACCAACAAAAAGAGGAAAATTGAGATTATTATGGATGTAAAATCCCTAAACAGGTCTCTGCACAAAAAACTTTTATCATAAAGGAAATAAAATGAAATATAATATAATGAAAATATATCTACAAGATGCATTATGATGTCCCCATACACCAGAACAAATCCTGAGATTTTATGTCGTAGGGAGACATTTTCAATTCTGGTGCCTTCCTTTCGGACTCCGCTCATCTCCCAAAACCTTCCCCAAAATTATGATCTCTTTGATAGCCCAAATATGACAGTTGTGGAAACTCACAGATGGTTAGTAAATTTCAAGAATAGTGTTCAAATGCCATCAAAATCAATCATCTTCCTCAGTGCATGCATAAGCACATCATAAGGTTTTATTACTCTATCTCCAGAGAGACAAATCACACTGAAGCCTTTAGTGGGATTTCCTTTCTCATTTTCATCACCAGCACTATAACCAACTAATTTGAATTTCACATTCTACAAAAACATCTCTCAGATGGTGGCTACATAATTCCAATAACCGGAAGGGGTTATCCAAACAGATGCAGGTTCCTATTGCGGGGGAGCAAAGTTCAAAAACCTGTATGCTCAAGGAACTTGGAATAGAGAGACGTCTTCAGGGCAATTGCTCTTACATGTGGATTACCAGATATTGACCTGATAGCTACAAGGCAAAAATGACAGGTAACAGGTATTTCTCGCTCAAGTTTGATCAGCCAGCCTACAGTAAGGCTTTCCTGAGCCTTGAGTGAAAATTTTAACAAGACTATTTATTTCTTTATATATATCTAATTCAAAGGGTGTTAGAGAAAATATATCTAGAACAGAAGGCAGTGATTCTGATCACTAATCTTTGGCCCAGGAGACCTTAGTACCATGACTACAACACATGATTTCCAAAGGTCCTTGGATTCTTCCCATAAAACCAGATCTGCTCAGCCAGGGTCCCATTCTGCATCCAAATCCACAGAGCCTTAAGCTTGTGGCAAGGCTCTTAAATGAATAATGCTAGCAAGTCAGGGTATTACAGAATCAGTCATTAGCACATTTATGAAGGCAAGAAAAAAGTCAACATCTAAGATATACCATAAAATCCTGGATATCTTCAGATCAGAAACTTGAAACCAGCCAAGCTTTTGAAAATCTGGAACTTCAAGTAGGTCTACAGAAAGACCTGAGTATGAATTCCGTCAAAGTTCAGACTTCAGCATTCTTAGCACTCACTAATGTATGATGGGATTTAGATCCTATTGTTAGGCAGTTATAAAGATCTCCCTTTGAGCCTTTGGAGTCATTGCTCTATGTGTATTGCCACACTAAAGACCTTATGTCTCATTGAAATCACACCAGCCAGACAGGTCTCTGAATCACTGATAAGGTAATTGTAAGACCAAGCCTCTCCCGGAAGTTGCAACTCCATTCCACATCCAGCAGTAAATAGTTATTGCATTATTTATTCAGGATCCAAAAAATGACAGTGAAGTGTCCGTCAGGTCCTTCTCCATAATCTGGATAGGACAAAAGATGTGAAATAATCGATTAGGTTCTTTAACATCCCAGGGGGCTCCAAACAAGGATATGCGGCTTCTGTTGCAACAATAAGCAGGTTCTGTTGCAACAATATGCAGATGATTATGTTGCAACAATACAGGAAATTACTAAGTCCCTCTCTGGTTCTGGAATCATGCAGTCTCATTCTATGGCCACTGTTGGGCAGCATGGGTGAATCTCCCTACTTATGATCTCTGCAGGGGCAGCTACATGGGCATCAGACTCTACATTTGGGAATCACTACCGATTAGAGGTCCATAAGAGTCAGGACATTCTTTTTTTGTGTTAGCGTTTTGTATTCTGTATCATCCTTATTGAGCACTTAATATTGCAGTACTTTAGTTGCTTCCCTTCTTGCTTGGTTATTGCCCATTAGTGATGCTACCACGTTGGCCAGGAAACAAAAATTCTTACCTATACTTACTGGAACTTTCTTTTTCTCACCATTTCCACTGCAGCATCAGCCTCCAACCCATCTTGGAGTGCTTTAAAATTACACTGAAATCTCTGGGAAGGGGGAGATTTTATTAAAATTACTTAATTGATAATTACTCCTGTCCTGTTTGGTAAATTAAGGAATTAATGCATTAGTCATGCTGCCGTGAAAATGTCCAGGAAAAGAAAATGTCGGTAAAGATATGTAAAAATTTTCAAACTTTTAGGACTCTTTGTGTTACCTTTAAATAATCATAATGGGGTTATTCAATAAAATGAGAATATTGAGGAAATCAAAGTGAACTCACAGTAAATTTCAAATTCAAGACTAAAACAGATTAACTAAAATATAGTATAATTTGTTTCCAGGTTGGATATTTTGTTCTGAAACTAAAAAAATATTTTGAGTTTGAAATGAGGTCAAGCATCATTCTAACACAAAATTTACAAAGCAAATGGCATTTAGTTGTAAAATACCACATACTAGAAATTCTGTTTCCCAAATGACAAAATCGTAAGTCCATACAGGGTTATTTCCTAATTACTCTGTAGCAAATTTTGATGGCAAAAATATCTAATATGGAAAAATGTAAAACTCATCTCTAGTAACAGAATAGTTATTTTCTGGGGGCGGGGCCTGATGCATCCTGAGTGAGTTTTTGCACTTCAAATGCTATAATGCAAATATTCTGCTGTCTTTACCCCCACTAACGACTCTACTTGCCCCTACGGTACTTCTTGATCGAGTGGGGATGTCCTGAAGCATATCTGATGTCTCTAGGTGTCCACGCTGACAGAGAGCTGGCTTGGAGGCCTGGTGCACCTGGAGGGGATGGAGAAGCGACCAATCTCCGCTCCTGACCTGTGCTGCTGTTTGATCCCCTCCCCCCTCTTTGGGGGGTGATCCTGGTCTACCCCTGGAGGCTTCTGTCCCACACTCAAAATGACGAATGCCTTGTGTACTAGAAATAATTTTACCAGTAGCCCCTAAAGTAGTGCTTTTGGGTCAAAGATACTGTCCCTGCACACCTTTCAGTATTGATGTTCAGTGTCTTCATGCTCAGCATGTAGTTGACAACTGCCCATCATAGAGATGTATACAGATATCTGAATTATATTATATTGAGTACAAATATGCAAACTCATGAGCTGAGTAAGGTTTTCATTTGATGTAAAACTACACATAGTAAGCAATGTATGTTACATAATGTTTTGTAGAAATAAATCAATTTAAAATTATAAATGTAATTGAAAGTAAAGTGCTACACCAATTAAATAAAGATAATGAAAACAAACCCCCAGAGCCATATAGTATTCACCCATGGGCACCTGTGGAGCTTAGTGTAGAAATATCCATAAGTCTGTTTTTAAACTGATACAATAAGAACCAAAATAATTTTAGCTTAATGACGTAGGTTTGATGTATAGCTAACGCCCCTGCAGTCTTACTGCTCAATTCTCTGCTGTTTAGAAGTTAAATCACTTTTGTTTCTGTACATGCAGCCCATGCTGTGAATCACACAGCTGCCATGAAAAAGTAGTTTAATTTTCAATCAGATTTCAGCTTACTTTAGATATTTTTATCTCTTGCTCTGATAATTAAACTTTAATCACACACAGGAGAATCTTGCATGGTCTAGAAGTCGATTACCAAATATACAATAAAGGAAGTTTAAACATAAGATCTGTCTTTATAGGAAGTGTTTAGAAAGGCTGTGTAAGATACATGCAGGGAGGTATGACTAGGGCTGCATAAACAAAATTATTGAACTCCTAAGTGGCAGAAAATAGTGCAGGGAAACCGCAGGGGCATGATCTATATACTAAAACTGCTTCACTAAGCTAAAGTTGTTTTGGTGACTATAGCGTAATTTTAAGATCACTGATTTATATTTTCCTGCATCTTTAAAGTACAGTAAGACCAACATTTATATCTTGGGCAGAATTTAGGAACATTGTTGGATACAATTGAGTACATTGATATTTCAGAATTCATACCCATCAGTTTTGACAGATTGATTCTGAATACACATCTGATTGAAAATCAAACTTTTTTTTTTTTATGCAGGCTTTGCCAGTCACAGCCAGGGGAAATGTGTCTAGGACTGCACAAACAGAAACAAAAGTAATTCAACCCCTAAATAACAGATAATTGAGCAGTGAGTCTAAAGGGGCATAGTCTATACAGCAAAACTGCTTTATTAAGCTACATTTGTTTTGGAGACTATAGTATCTCTCTAATCTTCAGGATTCTTTTCTTTCAGGAATCATAAAAGACAACAGAAAAAAAATAACACCCCAACCTGGAAATTACAGACCTATAATCTTAAAGGATCACAATAAGGTCAGGAACACAAACATGTATTCCTGACCCTATAGTGTTAAAACCACCACCTAGCCCCCAGGGTCCCTCATTCCTCCATTAATATAGCAAAATCTTACTGTATTCAAGTCTGAAGCTGTAACTCTGCATGCTGTTTGTCTCAGAAAAACAAGCAGTCTGATGACATCATCAGAAGTGGTAGCCTGAGCCAATCACAATGCTTCCCCATAGGATTGGCTGAGACTGACAAATAGGCAGTTTAGGGGCAGAACCAACATGATTCAAACACAGCCCTGGCCAATCAGCATATCCTCATAGAAATGAATTAAATCAATAAATCTCTATGAGGAAAGTTCAGTGTCTGCATGCAGAGGGAGGAGAATGTGTAGATGCATTTTAGGCAGCCATGACCCAGGAAGGATCTCTAACAGCTATCTGAGGAGTGGCCAGTGAAGTTATCACTAGGCTGTAATATAAACTCTGCATTTTCTCTGAAAAGACAGTGTTTACGGAAAATAAAAGCCTGAAGGTAATGATTCTACTGACTGGATCAAATTCAATAAGCCCGAGTTGTTCTGGTGACCATAGTGTCCTTTTAACATAGGTAATTGGGAAGTAATTTGAAGTATTAAGGGACAATATTCAAGAATTAATTTTGAACAAAATAATTAGTAGAAATTAACATGGTTTTAAGAAAGACAGAACAGGGTGTTCCAGTGGATGTGATCTACTTGGATTTTGCCAAGGCATTTGACACAGCTCCACACAAAAGGTTACTAAAAAAGCTGAAATCTACTTAAGATGACAAATATTCTTCTTGGATAGAACACTGGCTTAAAAGTAGCATAGACTGTCAGCAGAGAGTAGTTGTAAATAGAACATTTTCAAACTGGGCAAAAGTGGAAAGTGGAGTGACTCATGGTTCTGTCCTAAGTCCACTTCTCTTTAATTTGTTTATAAATGTTCTTGAAATGGGCATTGAAAGTCATATCACAGTGTTTGCAGATGACACAAAACTAGATAAGATAATAAAATCTGAACTTGATATAAATTGATATAACTTGAAGCATTTGTATAAATTGGGGCACTGCAGGCAAGTGGCAGATACATTTAAATACAAATAAATGCAAAGTCATGCATTTTGGAATAAGGAATCCACAAGCCACTTATACAAGGGATAACATTAATTGAACATTATTTGGGAACATGTGTAGATAACAAACTAAGCAATAGTGTGCAATGTTAGTCTGTCATTGCAAAGGCTAGTAAGGTGCTGTCCCACATAAAAAAAATGTAATCTTGTCTCTTTATAAATCAATGCGCTCATTTTAAAGATATTGCAGAACTAGAAAAAGTGCATTGGTGAGCTAAACAATTAAAGGACAGCTAAAGTCACCCAGACCACTTCATCTCAATTGTAGTTTTAACACTACAATATAAAACATTGCAACGCTTACTGAAAAGCATTGAATTCAATGCTTTCCTGTGTGAACTATGTGGGTGTCATGCCTGCACATCAGTTTCCAATGCTCCTCTATGAGGATTGTCCATCAGCTTAAGAGCCAGATGACATAGTGGAAGGTGGAAGGCAGTGATAAGGGATTTTCAGCACTGGAGTACAGGTAAGTAAAAACCTTTTTATAGGTTTTTCTGGAAATGGGGGGTGTGTGGCTTAAACAAACCTGCACATTTATTTATTTATTTATAAAATATTTTACCAGGAAAGATACATTGAGATTTCTCTCATTTTCAAGTATGTCCTGGGTCCACAAATCATTGCATTGCATAGGGCACTATATATACAGGTTTGTATTCATAAGTCTATAGCGTCCCTTTAATAAGGGGTTTTGGGAGACCAAAATGCAGGTGATACGATGACAGTATACAAATATATCTAAGGTAAGTACAAACCACTAGGTGCTAATCTAATAGCTGCTACTGGCTGCTCACTGTTTAGTCAACATGTCCCCATCCATGGCATGGCAGGTGAGGGCATAATGGAAGTATTACACTTTCCTTATACTAATATAGGGCTCATATTGACTGATAGTGGCTTTTCTAAATATTCCGTAACAATTCAAAATGGTGTCTGGCTATCAAGCACTGGTCAGCTGCCAAATCTGAATCATGAAACCAATGAAATGGCTCGTCCATTTGTTTCATGATTCATCAATATAGCATTTTAGAGTTACAGAATTTGGACGAATCGCCAATCCCCTAAAAGTCTGACAAATCGCAAATTATCCAAAACAGAATGTGCAAGTATTTTTCTAAGTTATAATTTCTAGGAAAAACCTAGTAAAAATGTACACATTCTCTTGGGTAGTCCTATAATAGAGTACAGGATAAATATAGAAGTGGGGGTAAGTAAAACGAAAAAAAAATTACAAAACTACATAAACAACTACTCCAAAGTCTCAGGATATAAAATAAATCTGGAGAAATCGACATTTATAGCTAAAAATATGAGCAAAATGACAATTATTCTTCTTGTGCAGGACACTGGGATACCCGAAAACAGTGACAGGTTAAAATATCAGGGTATCAACATAACTACAGAATTAAAAGATTTAATAGAAGCCAACTTTCTACCCCTACTAAAATAAACTAATACAAATATAAGGGATTGGAAAGACATGGGTTTATCATGGTCAGGCAGAATTAACATCCTAAAAGCATATATCTTCCCAAAATGGCTGTACTTGTGAATAATTATTCCAATTAACTTCCCAGAAAACTGGCTGTCCCTACTACACTCCTCCTTTGTTAAATTTATTTGGGGGGAAGAAAACCAAAAGTTTAAATGAAAGTGTTGGCTAGATCAAGACAGGATGGAGACTTGGGGTGTCCAGAAGTTTTGCAATGCTACCAGGCCAGGAGACTATTTCATATAATGCTCACACAAAGCAAGGCGGCAACCCAAGAAATATTGTATAAAATGGAAAAAGCTAAAACTGGGGTTGGAAACGTATGCTCATTATTTTGGGTTGTTGAGGCAAATAAAAAAGTTATCAGAGAGGCACAAATTAAATCTCAGATACTCAAAGAGCTAACGAGATGGTGGGATAAACTTACAAACAAGAAAGGACTCAGAAACAAAATAATTGATGCGCACCCATTTGCAAGTATCTCAGATACGCTAGAAAACATAAAAACAGATATTTGGATGCTAAAAGGGGTAAAGGAATTCAAAAACATAATGGATGAATATAATCTTAAACCTTTCAACCAAATTATGAAGGAATTTAATATTCCCTCCAGTGAAACGTTCAACTATCTGCAAATTAAGAGCTTTTTAGCAGAACACCTCTTTAAAAAAAAGGAGGAGAATACCATAAACCTTATACATCTATTTTAATAAAAGAACTATAAAAACCTATTGGCAAAATGTGCTAAAGTTGTATTTAGATGGAGACAAACCAATAGCATTGATTATTAAATGGGAAAAAGAATTACAAGTACCTTTAAAAGAATAACAATGGATAAACTCCTTAAATAAACTAAACAAAAATATACACTGTCTAAATCTTTTAGAAACTCAATTTAAACTATCAAATAGATGGTACTTAACACCTAAATGCTTAAAGAGAATTTCCCCAGAACTACCAGACAGATGCTGCAAATGCAATAAACCTTATACAACTATTTGAATTAAAGAACTATAAAGATAAATATAAAAGAGTAATATATAAAATAAAAGAGAACGACAATTAGCTAATGGCTCTAGAAAAAATTGGAGGAGCATTTGAAGGATTTTATCAGAATTAATATAGCATACCAGAAGAAAAATTTGGTAAGGCAAAAGAGATTGAGACGTTCTTTGAAAACTTGCCCATGCCAAAAATCCAACCATATCAATCAAGTCAAATAAACCAGCCCATAACAGAAGTAGAGGTCAGTAAAGCTATAGACAAACTTAAAATAAATAGAAAAATTGTATTTATTATTTTTTATAGTCAATAAATGATATATATATTTTTTGATACACTTATGGCTTTTTCCTGCTGACATAAAGAAGGAGTGTGGTCCTTAAACCACATATGCGCATTGAAGTGAGCCTGTAGATCGGCTCTGGGTTTGTGAGTACCTAATCTATTATTTTATGCAGATTTATTATAATATAAACAGTACTACACTATATAACCCCTCCTGTATCCATATAGGATTGGATTAAAGAAAGGAGAAGAAGGGAGAGGGTCGCCTATACGGATCCTAAAGCGCCAAAATCTGAGCTAGATTTAATAGCTCAGAAAATTGTGAGTTGCCATTTGGCATTTGTTCATAAATTTATTTACCATTTTCTGTACAATCTACACTATGCTGTGTATTTTTTCTGTTTTACCTAAAGGTTAACAAGAAATCACTAACAAACGTAGAAAGAAAAATTGGGTAAAAAAATTTCCATATTCAGTTTCACACATAAGCGGTATTCCTTACTATTTTCCACCATTTCTGTTTAAAAGATTCTCACAGTGATTAGCAGCTTTTCAGATTATATATAAATTAAAAGACACTTCACTCAAATAGCGCTAAAACTTTCCTGTTTTAAACTTAAAATAAAGACCGCTCCAGGCCCAGATGGCTTTACAAAATAAATTCTACAAATTAATGAATGATCGACGGTGCGTGGCCTGGAGCTCAACCGCGGCGGTCACATGACAGGGTAGCTCCTGCTACACAGGCCTGAAACCGGAGCGAAACGAGCACCCCAATAGCCCCTACTCACCCACAGCGATATCCCAGCAAAAGGGAAGGCGCCAGATGGACAAAGGCGACAAATCTAACTTTTTCGCCATCCGTGCCGCCCAGACAAAGTTACCGGGAGCCCTAGAAGAGATCCAAGATGGCGCCCCGGACGGAGACGGCGAACAGCTGAAGGAAAGCACAGCGGACGCACCGGTGACCCAGGGCATACTACAGCGCATGCTGGATGCAATGCATACCAAGCTGCAGAATACCCTCCAGACCTCACTAAATAACATCAGGTCAGAAATGAGGGAGCTGGGAGAGCGCACCTCCATGCTGGAGGACAAAATGGCCGACCAGGCTGAAGCACATAATGGTATAGGCGCCAGTCTGGAGGAACTGCAGAGCACCGTGACATCCTTGGAAGCCAAAATAGCGGACATGGAAGACCGCTCTCGCCGCAACAATCTTAGGCTGAGAGGGGTGGCGGAATCTGTGGGGGCAGCGGACCTGCACGCTCACCTGCAAGGCCTATTTAAAGTCCTGGCCCCAGACGTGCATCAAGACATGCTGTTGCTGGACCGGTTCCACCGGGTCCCAAAACCGCTCTTCCTGACAGCGGATACCCCGCGAGATGTATTGGTGCGGCTGCACTATTTCCACATTAAGGAAGTCCTATTACGAGCGAGCAGAATACGTCCCAATCTACCACCTCCCTATCAGGGAACCACGATATATGCGGACATATCAGCAGCGACCCTAAAGAAGAGGAAAACCTTTGCCGGGATAACGGAACAACTACGCCTGCACAAGAAGCCATACAGATGGGGATTCCCGGTTAAACTTCTCATCACGCACGAAGGCAAAACCACCACCATCACGACACCAGAAGCAGGAGTGAGGGCCCTTAAAGAATGGGGCCTATCACCGCCGCAGCTCCCAGCCGAGGCAACAGACCGAAACAAACTCTAGCCGTCATGGAAGAAAGTTTGCAGAACCTGAAGACAGAATACCCGAAGGCCGCAAGAAGTGGCAAGTACACAAAAGAATGACTTTGGGGCTGATGGTAAGGGGAGGGGACTAAGGCACACAGAACAAGGGCATACATAGAGCACACCCTCCCGAGCCCCAGCAATCATACCGCTAGGTCACACGATTGAGAAAAAAAAAAGCGGCAATATATATACATAAAAAAAAAAAAAGGGGGTGATGGACAGCACAAGACACAATCAGCAGGGTTTCAGGCCTACAGACCGCTCCGCACAGGCATGGAAGCACTAGCTAGCTTCCTCCTCCACAGCGCCTTAGTTTGGCGCAAGGCCATCCACATGGCACTAAGTTCAACTTTTTATGTTTTAGTTACTTTGTTTAATATGTTATTTTACTTTAATTTTTGTGTTTCATATTGTATGCACGCTATGTCACAAACATCACAAAGCTACGCCACACGGGGTGACGACAGGGACCACAGGGGGCCACATTCACAGCCCACCCGCCATGGAAAGATGCCACCCGGTTCGAGAATGCTGGGAAGGGGGACACTCCCACACAATAGACAGAAAACGCCACAACAAACCGAACCTCCTAGACTCAACCCACCATGAAAATTTACACCCACAAGACGAAAGGCCTAAACCACCCATCTAAACGGAATTTACTCCGCAGAGACCTCAACAGATTGAGACCGGAGGTGGTTTGTCTACAAGAAACCCACTTCAAAACAAATGCCCACGCACCATTGCTTCTCCGGGATTACCCCCACCAATACCATGCCACTCACACGAGCAAATCCAAAGGGGCCTCAATTTTAATTAGCAAGGATGTAGCGTTTTCCCTTACGTACCTGGAAATAGATGACAGGGGGAGATACGTCATAGTGGTGGGGACATTTAATGAGGTAGAATACACCATAACAAACGTTTATGCCCCAGACCAGGAACAAAGAAACTTTCTCCACAAAATATTTAAAAAGTTGGGAACTATACAAAAGGGCATAGGAGTAGTGTGCAGTGACATCAATCATGTGCTTGACCCTAAGGTAGACACCACGATAGCGCCCACGGCCCCTAGAATGAAGCCACTCAGGAGACAGAGCAAAGCGATTCAAAATTTGTTACACGAATATCCCTATTACGACACCTGGAGGGCGACACATGTGGGGGAGAGACGATACACTTTCTTCTCCACCGTACACAACACCTACTCTAGAATAGATGCTATACTGATAAAGGGCCAACACTTGGAGCAGGTTCAGGACTGCAACATAGAACAGATCACGTGGTCTGACCACGCCCCGGTCATGCTAACTTTGGTCGATCTATATGAACCCTCCCACAGAAGCCCGTGGAGACTAAACAGCTCCCACCTAGCAAACCCTGAATTCGCAAAGTCCATAGCGAATGCACTAACACAATATTTCATAGAAAATACCACGGACCAAACTCCACACAACACTGTTTGGCAGGCCCACAAATTGGTGATACGGGGACTGTTGATACAAAGGGCAGCCAACCAAAAACGACAGACACAGGCGCAAATGAGGAAATGGCAAAAAGAACTCCAGGACCTCAACACCCAAAACCAAAGAACCCCGACCCCAGAGCTAAAGTCCCGCATAATGACAATTACGCAGGAAATACACAAGCAAGCCTTAGAACAAACAGGCCGCCACCTAAATCAAATCAAAGCAACCAACTACTCCCAAGGCAATAAAGCAGGCAAACTAGTAGCCCAACATCTTAAAGCCCTACAGACAAAACAGAAAATAGCATACCTCACCACAGAAAAGGGACACAAAGTGACGGCACCCAAGGACATAAGCAACTTCTTCGCCAAATACTATACCTCACTGTACAACTTAGCAGACGACCCAAACACACACCAACCACAACCCCAAGCCATTAAAACATACCTAAATGTGATACAGCTACCCACATTCACGCCCCAACAACAACAAAAACTTGAAGCAGACATAACACACGAGGAGGTCACCGCAGCCATCCGATCCCTACCACCGGGCAAGTCACCAGGTCCAGACGGCTTTGCTAACTGTTACTACAAACAGTTCCAGACCGTCCTAACACCTCACCTAACTAATGCTTTCAATGAAGCCACACGCCAACAAAAACTGCCCGCCGAGACACTACTGGCGCATATCATCACACTCCCAAAACCTGGAAAAACCCCCACATGCCCACAAAATTTCCGTCCCATTTCCCTATTGAATACTGATGCAAAATTATACACAAAGATTTACGCACGACGTCTGGGAACAATACTCCCGCACGTCATCCACACGGACCAAGTGGGGTTTATAAAATACAGGCAAGGAGGGGACAACACTATTATACATAGTGCACAACGTATGAAGGTGGGTACCGTACTGATGTCGCTAGACGCGGAAAAGGCCTTTGACTGGTTGAATTGGGAGTTCCTAGAACAAGTCCTCCTTAAATTTGGGGCACCGGGAGGCTTCCTCTCGGCGGTCAGGGCACTTTACAACAAACCAACGGCGAGGGTCCTCAATGCAGGATTTGTCTCCGAGCCCTTCACCATAACCAATGGCTCACGCCAGGGGTGCCCTCTTTCCCCATTGCTGTACGTAATGGCTCTGGAGCCGCTGGCGGCGGCCATAAGACAAAATGCCTCCATCCACGGAGTAAATAGGGCCCACAGAATACAAAGCGAACTTATTCGCTGATGACATCCTGCTGACGCTCACTCAACCACACATCTCGCTTCCAAATTTAATGGCCATCATAGCGGAATATGGGAAACACTCATACTACAAGTTGAACGTAAACAAAACACAGGCAATGGGAATAGGGACACAACATGATGCCTTAGATAGACTTAAGTCTGCCTTCCCCTTCGATTGGAGATCAGACCACCTAACGTTCCTAGGCATCAAAATTCCAGCGAACCTGGGCAAACTCTTATACAAAAACTACATACCCCTCGCAAAAGACATTGCCGCAACTCTGGAAAGTTAGAAAGGTAAATTCCTATCATGGGTAGGAAGAATGGTGGCCATCAAAATGATGCTGCTGCCCAAGTTCCAATACCTACTACGCACCCTCCCCATAGCACTGCCGAAATCATACATAACCGCTCTACAGAGAACAATAACTCAGTATGTGTGGGCTAACAAAAGACCAAGGGTGGCAGCGGTGATCCTCCAAAACCTAATCGTGGAGGGAGGACTGGGCCTCCCATGCATACGAACATATTACAGAGCAGCCCAATTGGCATCGGTCAAAACCGCCACAGCAATGGGGGAACCACTACAGTGGACCCAAATAGAATCGCACTGGGCGCAAACACATAACCTACGGGATCTTTTCTGGCTCCCGGAACACTTACGCCCCAAGCTCTTCCAACCCCTGCCTACCACTACACACACATTAACTTGTTGGGATGAACAAAGGGGAAAAGAGGGAGACCACAGAGACATAAAAGGGAACGCCCCAATCTCGTGCCTAACAGTGGGCATCCCATTCTTCGACGCCAAGACATGGGGGAAGGCGGGTTGCACTGAGATACACCACCTATACGAAGACAACCGCCTAATCCCCTTCCCAGAACTCCAAACAAAGCACAATATACCCAGTAGAGCACTGTTCTCCTACTTACAACTTAACTCACTACTCACGGGAACCAAAATACAAGCCCACAACCCACAAAACGCACACAACGCAACAACCCACTGCTTGTCAGGCAGACCCCCAAAGAAAATTCTATCACACTTATACACCGCTCTCATAGCAGAGAGATCAGGGGCAGCCATGACATTCCAGACAGCGTGGCACGCAGAACTGGGAAAGTCACTAGAGACAGAAGACTGGAAGCGAGCCTTCTCGATACACAAAGGGAACACACTATGCACAACTCACGTAGAGACCATACGGAAGCTACAATATCGATGGTACATGGTACCGGAGAAGCTAGCAGCGCTTTACCCACACGCGCCCAACATCTGTTGGAGATGTGGAGCCGTGGGATGCTCGATGAGCCACATATGGTGGACATGCACGCAAATCAGGCAATACTGGAAAGATGTACCCTGCTAGGCAGAAGTTGGCCACTCACTATTGAACAAAGCATCCTATTCATGATCCCAAAGACCTTAAGCAAAACCGAAGAAGGGCTCATATTTCACCTGCTCATAGCAGCAGTAACACTCATAGCCAGAGCTTGGAAATCGCAGATAGCACCCACGAAGGAAGCCCTACTTGACCAAATTTCCCTTAATTGGAAGTATGAGCAGATGGCAAACGCACACCTAAGACAACGAAAACACATTGGCATAGCGGGAGAGAAGTGGTGGGCATATATTGGGACACACCACACTAGACTTGACACAGGGTCCAGGGGAAACGCAAAAAACAAAGAAGGGGGAGCAAGAGAGGCAGGAGACACTGCAGGGGTAACGCATGAAGCACAGTAAAGCGTGCAAACAGAGGATAACACTAAGGGACGACCAAGCCAAACAATAGGGGGCTGGACGAGTCCCACGAGAGTAACACACGACAATGGGCAATGGAACTAGTTAGACAAACAGGGCGGGGATGTGAAAGCAACATGTGTAATCCCCATATGATGTAACGAAAAGTACCTGCAATAACCCTTTTTACTTTCTGTACCCTGGCGTGCAGGCGCCGAACGCTTAACCTTGTGAAACACAAATAAAATGTAACGTTTCAAATTGAAAAAAAAAAATTAATGAATGATCAACTAAAAGGGGAACTCAATAATATTTTTAACTACACAATGAAAACAGGAGACTGTCGAGGAGAGCTGTTGAGGGCAAACTCTGTGTCCATCCCAAAAGCAGATAAAGACCTACAAAACATAGGCAATTATAGACCCATTTCATTAATTAATACAGCTATTAAAATACTATCTTCCATTCTAGCTGACAGATTAAAAACAGTAATACCACAACTTATTAATAATAGTCAAGTTGGATTTATAGTAGGGAGGTCCTCAATTAACAACCTTAGAAAAATAATAAACATAATGGAGGAAGCGGAGAGCAGTGGAACCCCTCTAATACTTCTAGTAATAGACAGAGAGAAAGCATTTGGCAGGGTTGGATGGTGTTTCATGCTCTCCGCTTTAAACCGGTTTGGTATCACTGGACCAATCTTACATGCTGTGTCTGCTCTCTACAGCTCTCCATCAGCTAAAATAATAGGGTCAGGATTTACATCACAAAACTTTAACATTTAAAATGGGGCCAGACAAGGGTGTCCTCTCTCTCCTTTATTGTATATAATGGTGCTAGAACCCTTAGCAATCTTAATAAGACAGAATAAAAAAAAATTAAGGGATTCACAAATTCACTAGGACAAACTAAATTAAATATCTATGCAGATGACATCCTATTAACATTAGAAGAGCCAAACATCTCGGTCCCAGAACTACTGAAGGACATAAACAACTACTCCAAAGTCTCAGGATATAAAATAAATCTGGAGAGAAATCGACATTTATAACTAAAAATATGAACAAGAGGACAATCAAACTTCTTGTGCAGGTGTCGGGATTACAAGTTGATCCAGCATGCAGTACTGTGTCACACCTAGGACTACGGATAACGTATAACCGTACCTTAGAATGGCCGGACTTAACGTCTCCAAGAATAGTCAAAATGCTTGCCGAGGTCAGGGACACAGAATCAGACACAAAGATGAGGGAAAGCAAAAAGTCAAGGATACCAGATATCAGGGAAGTCAAAACAAAGCCAAAGTCAAATACCAGAAAATCAAGATCAGGAACGCACTTTCGGATAACTATAGACATGAAACCACGAC
Organism: Pelobates cultripes; assembly: GCA_933207985.1. Taxonomy (NCBI): domain Eukaryota; kingdom Metazoa; phylum Chordata; class Amphibia; order Anura; family Pelobatidae; genus Pelobates; species Pelobates cultripes. The sequence goes on from OW240913.1 coordinate 278,735,050, forward strand.
AGGGCAATGAGCAAGAGGAGAATTGGGTTTAAATACCCCTCCTGTGGATCCGATTGGCTGTAACCGGCTTTTGACCCCAAAGGCAATTACCAGGTTTCTATGTGCATGATTGCTGTTCAGCACAAACCCTCCAGTGGATTTAATTGGCCATGACTGGCCTCTGACCCCAAAAGTAATTACCAGGTTTCCATTTGCATGATTGCTGCTAAAACTGGGGTTGGAAACTTATCCTCATTATTTGGGGCTGTTGAGGCAAATAAAAAATTCATTAGAGAGGCACAAATTAAATCTCAGATACTCAAAGAGCTAACGAGATGGTGGGATAAACTTACAAACAAGAAAGGACTCAGAAATAAAATAATTGATGCGCTCCCATTTGCAAGTATCTCAGATACAATATAGCCAGCAGCCAAGATAAATGCAGTATACGTTGTGTCAGCGCTTAGTTAATATGCCCTTATTAAAGCATTAGTACAATGTGAAAGCAGTGAAAAATAGATAAGAAAGACTTATAGACCAGCAAGATATTGATGGTGTCACGATTCGGGAACCTAACGCGCTAACAGGTCACAGAGAGGAAGGGTGTGTAACGGCTACCCAGCTGGAGAGGGGTACCTGCCGTTGGAGCCGTCCTTTTCTAGGCAAGCTGCTGTGCAGTAATGGAATTCTTATTCCCATCCACGATATCCAATTGTATAATCCAGGAGTGCTGTAAAATGAGGCAGAGTAACGGTACCATAAATCCCCTCCAAGAACGAGACGAGGCTACGTTTTGAAGGGTCAAGTAGAACTGATGTTTATTGACAGGGGGTCTCCTTTTATGCAATATTGCCCTCTGAAACGCTACACCCACATAATTATTACAACAGCCAATTACATACATGGTTCAACCCCCACGTCTCCTCCCCTCAGATAACATGTAACACAATTAAAACAGACACAATTTTAACTACATTCTGGATGTAATAGCTCTCACTCAGGGGAACAATATATCCAAATTTCAGGTCATTCGGTTGAGGGGTTCGGGAGTTATGGGTCTTTGTAGTTTTGACCGACCGCACAGGTTTTCCAGCCAAAAAGAGTTCCATAAGTTTTGGCCTTGTGGTCAGTCTCCGTTCGTGCATAAAAACCCCCACGAACCCTTTGCCATCCACAGTAATCCTGGTGTTCGCCTGAATCCCCATGAATGCTTAAACAAAACTACCGAACGGCCGGTCGTTCGGTAGTTCCAGCACGAACTTACGAGCTCCTGGAGATCTCAGCGGTGTTCGCCTGTTTGCGTATCCGTTTTTAGTTCCACGCGTTCACAGGCAACCACCGCCGTTCGTGCGTAAGATGGCCGCGAACACGTGTAAAGTCCCGAAATGGCGGCCATCTAACCTGAGCACAAAGGGATTCGTCTGAACCATGCGAACGGCTCCACAATCACTGGGAGGTAAAATAGCAATTAACTGTTCCCCTGGATGGTCTGATGTTCGGTATTTTGGGGCTGTATATTATAGTAGCAATATTCCCACGAAAACCAGCCATTCGGTTTCTGTGTAACACCTCCAGCAGTATTGTTGATTAAGTCCAGGCAAAAGTCTAGGCATAATCATAGTTCCGTTACAGGGTGCTATACCGGTCCTTAGAATGGCCGGGTTAAGCACACTAAGAATAGTCAGGAGACAAGCCAAGTAAAGGGAGCCAGAAGACAGAAGAGCGAGAAACAAGCCTAGGTCAAAGGAATGGAGAATACAGAAAAATTGGAATAACAAGCCAAATAATCGGTAACCAGAGAGAAACACGAGCAAACTGCACTACACGTATCACAAGACCACAACAGGGCACTGAGAGACAGAAAAGGTAAGTATATAAACCCTGTGCTTAATTCTGATTGGATAACTTCCAATCAGAATTCACAAACACACGTGGGGGATATTTGCACCTCCCACTGTGATTATGGTACTGTGTCTTTAATGCCGGGTCACGTGACTGACTCCGGCGTTCGCATAAGTGCGCGGGCTCCCAGCGTGCAGCGTTATACATGCTGCCGCTGGGAGGCGAGGAGGAGGACTGGACTCGCCAACAGGCAGGGTAAGGGGAGACCACAGGCGGCGAAGGACTGAGGGTGAGTAATGCAAGTGGATTGCATCCTCCCCTCACAGCCGCCCGTGGGGACCTGACAGATGGTGGAATTGCACCAAGGCCCATTCCACATAAGTAATACAAAACTTATGCAGGGCAGGTACAAGTCTGAAATAAAAAAAATATTTTTTACACATTCTGTTGTGTAGTCCTATAATAGAGTACATGACAAATATGGAAGTGGGGAGAAGTAAAACAAAAAAAATACAAAACTTTTTGGGGATAAATATTACTTGAATGCTAGAATTGCATTGGATATCCACTTGAGAATATCATAGTAAATAAATAAGCTTTGCAATCAAAATAATTAAATAAATCAATCAATAAACACCATAACCTTTATAGTATGCTGTAATGGTGGTGGTGCCAGGAGTGCCTTGCCTCCCCCTCCCCCATTGTAATTAGTCAAAAAATATTGAGGTTTTGACTTCATAACAAGGGTCTGCTGGGCACCATTCCCCCACCTCTGTACAGTCTTCATGAGAGCCGAAAACTCATGCTTAGGAGCATCCATTAGCTGCTGAGCTAAGTCATTCAGTACACGGCCAGCTCATTGGTTGAGGGTGTCAGCTAATCACTCTCAGTCAATGAGCTAAGCCCTGTACTGCGGAACTTAGCTCAGAAAGAGAGCCTCTGCAGTGGAAACAGGGAGTGGCAACACCATGGACCCGTGGTAATAAGTCAAACTGTTCTAAAACAGTATAACTGCTAACACTGGGGGGAGGAGGGGTCACTACCGCACTCCAGTCACTATAACCACTACAGAGCATTGTATAGTTATGGGGCTTGGATTGTTCCTTTAAAGTTACATATAAATACAAACACTATACAACAATTTGTCTTCAGGCTTTGACTTCTGTAACCAGCGGTGGAACTACACATATACAGCCTCATCTTTTTATGTTTTGTATAGAATGCCATTTTTAATATAAAATATCAGATCAAATCAGGCAAATTTGTTAACTCTCTGGATCTTTAAACAAGTATACTGTTAAGTTCCAATCTGCAGCAATGAAAAAACTTGTGAAAAAAACTGACAAACTGTTTTCCACAAAACAAAATACAGCTATGCTACTGAGTTCTGCATTGTATTAAATTTATGTTCCGAACAGTGAGGGATTGAACATCCTTGCTGCCTGGAGGCTGTTCAAACAATAACTTTAAGTCTGTATTGCCCCAGGAACATTAAGCCTTTGCGAGTCACAAATTTATCTCTCATATTATTGCAAGACTCACACACAACATAATTCATTATAATCAACAATAACCGGTCTCTGAAGCCTGTGAAACTCAAGAGGTATGTTTAATGTTTCATAGCTTATTCGAAAAGAAAATGTATTGTTACTATAGTGTTGTAGATTGTAAAAAAAAGGGTAGAAACCAATTGACAAACAATTTCACTTTATTTCTTAAAATCTTTTTCATTTCTTTTCAAGGAGTTTGGTTGTTTTCCAGTCACACGTAGCTTCAGATTAAATTTTAGGAACTCTAATTCTACATAAATATATATATATATATATATATATATATATATATATATATATATATAGTCAGACTTGTTAGTCAGACTTGTTCCTTTTTTAGTTTAGGTTATAATAACTCGCTCTTTGCAAAAAAAAAGTTTCAAAACACAATTGAACTTACCTAATCCAGCAGCAGCCCAGTCCATTCACAGTGGATCTCTGATCCAATCAGATCGTCCTCTAATCACTATGATCCACCAATTCAATGCTTCTCCTACAGAAGCACTGAATGCAGTACTTCTCTGTAAGAAGCATTAGCATGTAAAATAGGAAGTAAATCTAGTAGATGTCTGTGTGACTGTCACTTGACAGGTTTTTATCACGTTACCGTTGATGTTTGTAAGAGAAAAGAGATATTATTAATGCACCAAAACCTCTATATTATGTTTTAGTGGTATTGGTATTTAAGTATCTTTTTAAATTTGCTATAATTGATCATCCAGGCAAAACGATACACTATAAAACAATATGCTATATATAAACATCTTTATTAGAGGGCTATGCAAAAGTGATCGTTTATAATTAAATATACTGTTAATGTGATATATAACTCATGCCTGTTTATTGTACAAGGAATGTCAAATACAGCAAGGACACAGTTCCAGTGATTGCTCTGTATTTATTGAATACAGATAGCCCAGTGGCTATCAAAGTACTAGTGATTTTGCTAAATATTTAGCCATTATTTGCAGAAATTCTAGGTACCTGTGGCTCAGAGTGGTTTTAAAACGAAATTATCTGTCATATAATATTGTTGCTAATAGAGATTATAACTGCCAGGCAGCATTACACGACATATGGCTGCAAATTTGCACTTATGTATGGACACAATTGTCAAACATATTTTGTAGTTTTATTTGTGGATATGTAATTAAATCCAATTTGAGTTAGTTCAATCCACCTTCTTATATACATTTATATTTTCCTGCTTATCATACACTACAGTTATTATTAACAATAATATCGTGATTTTTATCTGACCTGATCTTACATCTGGACATCTGCATTGCAGTTTAACAGGTAGTCAATCCCCACCTCTACCCTCCTACTAAAAAGTTTAATTTAACCCCTTAAGGACCAAGCTTCTGGAATAAAAGGGAATCATGACATGTCACACATGTCATGTGTCCTTAAGGGGTTAAAGGACCACTCTAGGCACCCAGACCACTTCAGCTTAATGAAGTGGTCTGGGTGCCAGGTCCAGCTAGGGTTAACCCATTTTTTCATAAACATAGCAGTTTCAGAGAAACTGCTAAGTTTATGAATGGGTTAAGCCTTCCCCCATTCCCTCTAGCCCCCATTCCCTCTAGCTAGAGGCGCTTGCGTGCTTCTCACTGTGATTTTCACAGTGAGAGTACGCCAGCGTCCATAGGAAAGCATTATGAATGCTTTCCTATGTGACCGGCTGAATGCGCGCGCAGCTCTTGCCGCGCGTGCGCATTCAGCCGACGGGGAGGAACGGAGGAGGATCGGAGGCAGAGAGCTCCCCGCCCATCACTGGAAAAAGGTAAGTTTAACCCCTTTCCCCTTTCCAGAGCCGGGTGGGAACGAGTATGTTTTCCTGGCACTATAGTGGTCCTTTAACTACTAAACAAAGTCTGTACGTGTTACACGAACACTCCAAGCACTGAAACAGTTATAGGTTGCTATACTGGTTATATCCTCCCAGAGTAAGTGGTCAAACTGTTTAAAGATTATTTTAATAACTTGCTTTGATCCAGGTGGGTGCCTGCATCCTCCCCTTCTTCCAGAAGCTCTATCCTGAAGCTAAAATAACTTTCTTGCCCTTACAGGAGGTATTAATAGAAAGTAGGTCCAGGCACTCAAGGTTTCTTCAAAAAGGCAGATTTATTGAAAACTAAACTTGCAATGTTTCGGCCTACACAGAGGCCTTTATCAAGCTTTGTAGGCCAAAACATTGCACATGCCATTTTCACTAAATCTGCCTTTTTGAAGAAACCTTGAGTGCCTGGATCTACTATCTATTAATATCTATTCAATTGGGTCTTGCTAATCTGGTCTTTGATGCACCTGGTTTTCACTGTGAATGTTTGATTCTTACAGGCGTTATTGGCACTAGGTGAGGCAGCAGGCACACCCAGTGCTTCCCAGCTATATTGTCAAACCATTCTCAAACAGTTTGTCTACTTACCTTGAGGTTGCCAGGGCACCCTTGGCACCATAATCACTCCAGGGGACTTTAATGGTTATGACACATGGAGCATTCTTTCTTTAAACTGTTATTTGTTTTAATGGAGTATAAATACGAGATGCACCCTTCGGAAAAAAAAAAAGTATGTCATTTACAGATCTCCTTTAGAAGTCAATTTAACTTTTCAGTAAAAGAATAATTCTTTAGCTTGATTAGAGGAGAATGGATGAGTATGAATGCAGTTTTTGGATATGTTAATTCTTGCAATTTTATTTAGAATTAGAAACCCAACTTCCATCCTCCTCAATATACAAACATACACATGCCTATTACCTTCCTAGTTCTTCTTTTTTTGTTAACAATTGAAATGTAATGTATTAGACAGTTCTGACTGTGTCTTAAGAGTGAAAAATGAGCCAATCTGGCATTATAGTTAATGAATGAAATATAAAGAGAATAAGCACATGTTTCACAAATGATGTACTATAAAGCCAATGTGTTTTGAAATATACAAATTGACAAACCTGGGCTGCCACTACAAAATTCTGTATATTTATCATTAAAACAAACTATGCACTTTAACATGTTCATTATTATGGATTTGCTATACAAACAAAAATGCACTTAAAAAACCATTTGAATGCATTGTGGGACTGTTTGATAAAAGGCAAGAAATATACCCTTCATTAAAAGAACATTTCTCTTATCACTTGTGGTAAATAACAAAAATGTATTCTGGGTATACAATGCATGAAAAAAAAAATAAACTGGTATGTTCAGTTTAAAAGAAAATAGAGTGAAAATTAATTTATAAAACCTCATCATGTTTTGCAGAGTTGCATATTTCAGGAGAAAATTGTATAAAAAAAACAAAAACAAAAAAACTATACAACAAACAGGTAACTGAAATGCATGACTTCTAATATGTATGCAATCAACCATTTAAATTAAATGCTTAAGCTGCTTTATTGTTTATCACAAAAAAAAACAAGAGAAAATGGTAACTTCACAATGTTCTTACAATAACAACATTAAAAAAAAAAATAAAATAAGCATTTTCGTCAAATTAGGGAAAATACTAACAAATTATATATATCATATTTTCATCATACAGTTAACACACGGCCAGATTTTCCATTAGTCAGAGAAGGCACTTGTCTAAAGCCACACCTCCTGTAGAGGGAACTTATTTACAGCACATATAAAGTGCCTTTTTGGATCTTAAGTGGCCTGGTTGGAAAACATAGGTACCAGTGTCATCTGTTGTCCAGTCAGCATCTGCAGAAACAGCAAGTGGAAAACTCAGTGCTATTCCAGCTCCACTAATGTCTGCGTGTGAGGCTGGACATGAGGACATGAAGAAGGCGGAGATTTCCCATCTGCCCACTAAAAACCTTTCACACAGGAAATGCCTTGCAAGAGGAATGAGGAAGATCAGAGTGATGCATTCTGTATAACAGCCCTTAATGCACCAGAATACTAAATTCAACCCAACTCCAACCTTAAACTCAATAATCCTTAACACTCCCAGTACCCAAATACTAAATTGAACCCCACTCTAACTCTAAAATAACACCATAGGGTCAGGAATACATGTATTCCTGGCCCTATAGTGCTAAAATTGCATGCCGGGTACTTGCCCACCCCGTCTAAAATAATAGGAAAAGGTACCTTATTTCCAGCACCACACAGGTCCACCATGGGAAAGCACTGGGCTGGCTGAGATTGTCAATTCTGATGAACTCAGCCAAGAGGTTGGGTTTGAGGCAGGGCCAAACACCGCCCTAGCCAATCAGCATCTCCTTATAGAGATGCATTGCTTCAATGGGGAGCGATCAACGTCTTCATGCAGAGCGTGGAAACTAAACGGCTGAGGTCTGAGGAGTAGCCACTAGAGGTGTTCCTAGGCTGTAATGTAAACACTGCCTTTTTTCTAACACATGCAATGTTTACATCAAAAAGTCTGCAGGGACTGACTATACCCACCAGAAGAACTACATTAAGCTGTAGTTGTTTAGCTGACTATAAGTGTCCCTTTAAAAAATACCCCTTATTTCATAAACCCCCCTCAAGTTTCAAATCTTCTTAACACCAAACGCCCTATGTAACCTGACTCAGATGTTAACCATTTCCAAACCTTAAGTCCCCCCTTTACCCTCACCACTTCAAACATTACATTTAACATAGTATACATTTACAAAGCTGCACACCCTCACTATAGTCACAAATTAAAACACAATTCATTACTAGCAGAAATATGTACAATCTTACTAATGGTCAAATGTGAAAGTATTTTTTATTGCTTGCAATGTCCAGTTACTAAGTTAGACTCATTTTACCTGCCTTTTCTGTGGTGGAAGCAGATGATGCCTTAGAATTCTCTGCCTACAGGAACGGGCTATGACACAACTATGTAAATACAGACATGAGTGGGTGACACCATCCATGCATTATTCTTTTCAAGACATTAATGGTGTCTGGGTTCAGAAGACATTCACTTAACCTTTGGTCTCTTAATGACATTATTGGCCATCAACTGACTGAAGCGAGAGACATTATTTCATATGGTACCTTTATATTGATTAATAAATAATGATATTCAAGTGAATATTTAAATTAACACACAATTGTGCATTAAGTATTTGCACATTGGGGATAGAAGGAGTGTACATCATGAATTTGCTTGAGATAACAGATGCATGTCTCAAACAGAAAGACTCATGAAAGTTGTCTGACAAAGTAAATTGCCCTATTAATTATTGGCAAACACTACAGGCACTATCACAGCTGCTTAACAGAATATTGTAATTTATTCCACCATGTACAAAACTTATAATATTACTATCATTAAGCCTGTATAGATTAAATACATTGTGGAGCAAATTACTGCTATGGTACTTTAGAAATCCTATATTACATACAGTAGGATGATTTGTATGTGTTTTAGCTGAATTTTGAACAAATGAATTATACTAACTAAAAACAATTGTTAATTCACAAAAAAATTACCAGAGATAACCACAGATATGTCTGTATCTAATAATGTAATACTAGTTTACCATAGATTAGAATCATAGAACAACAATTCAATACCCAGAAACATATGTCAAATAATCCATTTAGAGAACCATCATGTTTTTCTAGACTCATATCATAATTGCTAAACACATGCAAAGTTCTGTTCTATAATGTGAAGAATTCATATTGATTAAATGGACATTATAGTCACCAGAACTACTACAGTTTAATGCAGTGGTTCTGGTTTCTATAGCTTGTCCCTGCAGGCTAAGCAATGGTAATGCTGTCTTTTCATAGAACAAGCAGTGTTTTCATTGCTGTCTAGGAACTCCTCTAGAGGAACGCACTCAGACTTCATATCACAGCGTGCAGCACCTACATTAAACTTCTCCACACTCTGCATGGAGACGCTGAATACTTTAGCGGACCCAGGGTAACCCAAACGGTTACCTCCGCTAATTCCTTTCCTTCAGCCAGTAAGGAACTGTTTACAGTATCAAGAGACCCATTACCACCCCAGTAACCGGACGATTTTATAGGCCACACACGGCTTTTATGCATAACCCAGTGCAAGGTGTTTTCCACACAAACATACAAGGACACATCCCAAGATCCACCCCCTCCCTGGGGGTCCGAGTATGGGAAGAGACTCTGTTCCATTTGTCCCCAAATCCCGCCACTAAGTCCACAGGGCTCCCTACACCAACCACCAGGGGTCTTCTTTCCAAGAGCCTCTGTGCCTGGGTTGCTAGGTGTGGGAAAAAGGGACCTTCCCTTTGTCTCCCAGGCATAGGAAAGCCCGCCCACGGCAAAAGAGCTGGTCTCTTTGTCCCTCATGTTCAGTAGAGCCCACCAAACTCGCCAGTGCCCCAAAAATGCCCACACCAATCTCAGGAACACTAGAATGTGTTTGCAAGGTCCTGTTGTAAAACCCAGACAAGGTATGAATACTCCCCCTGGCTGGCGTTCGTCTATACGAATGGCGGACCCCCAGGGGAGCACTCATTAATTACTTCCCTTGCAGTTTTACACCTATGTTGTGAGTGCGAACGCATGGGGCACTGGGGAGGTCCTCGTTCGGGAGACAAACAAGACGGGAATCAATCCATGAATGCTCCCTCTGGTGGCGTTCGCCTGTACGAATGGCGGCCACCCAGAGAAGCACTCATTCATTGTTTTCCTTGCTTTTTGACACTTATGTTGCGAGGTGTGCACGTTCTAACCCAGCGTTCTAAATGGGGTATTGGGGTGGATTCCCTTCGTGGAGGCACTTCCGAATGGGGAGCAGGCACATAACATGAAAATATAGGGGAAACACATGAAAAGAAAAGGGAAATCCATGAAAGGCAGCAGTTCCGCCACACACACTACCCATAGAGATGCACTGATTCAATGCATTTCTATGAGAAGATGCTGATTGGTGCACCATTGCATTTTGCAGCCATGTGCTATACCCTCCCAATGCTTTCCTATGGGAAAACATTAGATTGACTGAGATAATTAAAATGGATGATCTCAGCCATGGTGGTGGTGTCAGCCACAGTGAGACCTGTGCAGAGAAGGGGGCTGGTCACCTAAACAGCCACTCCAGCACTATAGTGTTAGCAACACATTTTTTTAACACTATAGTGTTCCTTTAAGTTTAAAAAGTGTGTGCCTGTTTACCCACCCCATATGTTCAACCCGCAAACAAATGAGATGGCATGCATGTATGCATACATGTACTAGGGAAACAACTAAACTTTTTTCATTATCACACACATTTAGTCATGAGTCCTCACATTGTATTTATTTATTTATTTGTATATTTACAAGTGAAACTGGCTGGGGGCAGCAGGGGGGCAGAATTTACTTAACCTACTTCTATGGACACAAACGTCAGCATCACATTTTACAAATCACATTTCAATATATATTTCCTTGAATATATGGTGGGTCTGGCAACCATAGAAAGAGAGCAACGTGATTTATTCTATTTAATTTGTAGGGCCAACAATGATTAACATTATGACTGTAGGAAAAAAAAATGTATTTTTGTTTTAACACATATAGACAGTGATCTAATATTAGATATGTAGATTTTTATTATTTGTGATTTCCCTACGTAATGAATTGCCTTTATAAATCGATGCACAGAGTGTTGTTTTTTTTACAGATATAATTTACATATTGATATTCTTTTTTTAATTATTCTGTTAATTTATGACTAATCAGAATACATAAATAAGAATCAGCATGCTCATTACATTCAGGCTTTGCAAAACAGTATCAAATAATGTAGCAATTAACATGCATGCATACTTCACTTAGACAATATATTTGACAAAAATACTATTTAAATCAGTGAGCAAGAATTAAATAGTCAGATAAAGCTCCTATACATTGCGGTATAGTTATATGTTATCTAGGTTTGGATCAGCCCTTTTTAATTAACATTGATGGGTCTTTTGGATGAGCTAGTTTGACCCTTTATTCTGTACTACACAAAAGTGATGTGTTTTGCTGCATATTCAATGCTCGACTGATTTAACTAATCACGATATGTTATTAAAAATGCTGCAATTTATACATGCCATTTTATCATGTTTTTTGTATTTATCATTGAGTGAAATACTATTATATGCAGACCAATTTGCTTAGAAATAACCTGTCTTGCACTGTTGGAGGACAACGAACATTGTGTCTAAAGCAATATAGCCTTTGGTAAAAGGTTAAAATAAATGTATGGAGTGTGGAGCACTCCAGTTTTGTTTTTTTTCAATATCTGATGTTTATTGAATTTTTCAGAATAAAGTGAAATAAACGACATTTGGGATGCAGAAAATAGGAGGGGAAGAGGAAGATGACAGTTACACAACATTGTAAGGTTCCCATTAGACAGTATGGATATGGGCATTGCATCCAGCATGAGTAGTTCATGGGGTATATGAATTATCCTGTGTTTTTTTCGCTAAGTCAGCTACATTGGTCCTAATCTTATTGCATCAGTGTAACATTATCATATAGAGCTTGCAACCTGGTCTAGTACAATGTATACATAGAGAATTTCCAATATATACAGGTCCGATGTGTGTGCTCCGTTGTAGTCACCTGCAGTGTGGTGTAGTCTCTATAGCTGAGCACTGGGAGACCGGTCATATCTGCCTTAGTCACAGTTTCTTGTTCGAGTGTCATTTATCTTGTCAGAAAACCTTGATACATTTTTACTATCAGTAGTATCTAACTGTCAGGGATCCGCGGGCGGCTAGGAGGGGAGGCTCCCCTCCTCTTACCTGTCGGCGAGCGGCGTCTCCTCTCTGCTGCTCGCCGCTTGTGTCCTCCACGCCCCCCAGTGGCAGCATGTATAACGCTGCACGCTGGGAGGTCACTGAATTATGCAAACGCCGGGGTCACGTGAGTGACCCGGCGTTAAAGAAACAGTACCACAATCACAGTGGGAGGTATAGATATCCCCCACGTGTGATTGTTAATTCTGATTGGAAGTTATCCAACCAGAATTAAACCAAGGGTATTTATACTTACCTTTCCTGTCCCTCAGTGCCCTGTTGTGGTCTTGTGATACCTGTAGTGCTGTTCTCTTGTGTTGCTCTCTGGTTTCCGATTATTTGGCTCGTTATTCCGATTATCCTGTCTTCTCCACTCCTTTGACCTCGGCTTGTTTCTCGTTCTCCCGTTTTCTGGCTCCCTTTACTTGGTTTGTCTCCTGACCATTCTTAGTGTGCTTAGCCCGGCCACTCTAAGGACCGGTATAGCACCCTTCCTCTCTGTGACCTGTTAGCGTGTTAGGTTCCGGAATCGTGACACTAACGAAGTGTCACCGGGAGGGGGGGTGGTTATAGAAGGGAAAAAGGAGTGTATGGTTCACATTATCGCTGATCCGTCACCCTTTACAGGGGTCTATGTTCCTAAGCCTGTGTGTACCCGTTAGTCCAGTAGGCTTGTGAGATCCTTCAGTTCTCAAGGTCCGTTCCTTCAGTCAGTATTCACTTTGTGGATCTGCCTGTCCCCTGACGTGGTCAGGTAGCACTTCTAGTTTACTAAGTCCCAGAGTTGTCTTGCTACGTGGTGGGTGTTATTCTCTACCCTTGTGGACCAGCATTCCCAGCATAGGCAGATCATTTATAAATAATGTGAACAGCAGGGGGCTGAGTATAGAGCCTTGGGTAACAAAACACGTGACTGGAAGAGGGAGGGAAGCGCTATCAGAAATCGCCACGTGTTGCACTCGGTCTGAAACATACGATCAAAACCAGGTTAGCGGACGATCACCAATGCATGAGTCAAAGGCCTTGGCAAAATCAAGGAAAATAGCTCCAGTTAATTCTCCTTGTTCCATGCCAATTTAGATGTCATTGCAAACTTTTAAGATGGCAGTCGAAGTTGAGTGATTTGGATGAAGGGGTCAGATAATTTGATCGTTGATAATATTCACATAGTTGCGTGTGGTCACATTTTTCCAAGATTTTTGACAATACAGGGAGCAATGATATCGGCGAAAGTTAGATACCAAAGTATTGTCACCACTTTTATGGATATGTGCAACTTTTGCAGTCTTCCTAAGTTTGGGTATGTATCCTGACACCAGGGATTCATTGATAAGGGTAGTGACAGGTTTAGCAATTGCTAGCGCACTGAGCTTCAGCAACATTGGTTGGATCTGGTCCACACTGGTTTTTCATTTTTTCAATTATTAATATGTTTATTAATGACACTAACAGGCACAGATCTAAAATTACATTTCTCTATATGAGGATTTTGAAGATTTGGCAGGGCCTAATCTTTATTTGAGGTTTGAAAATGAGTGTCATTTGTTATTTTAGCAACCAGGGTGGTAGCACACCCAACAACATAATTTTCTTTAAAGGCATTTGCTACATCTAGGGGGTGTTGCAGTGTTTGGTTGTCCATTTTGACAGTGAAGGCTTGGGAGTGGAATGTTGGGGTTTGTATGCTATTTATGATTTTTTTTGAAGTTTATTGGGTTTGATAGGTAGATGTTAAAATTTTCACAGAAATATTGGGCCTTTGTCATTTTTTTTTGTTTTGTGCATGCATTTCACCATTGTCTGTAAGTACAGTGATCATTCATGGAGCCAGTACACTTGAACTTTCACCACAGTGAATCTCTAAACTGGTACATTTGAATGAGGTCAGCTGTAACCCAGGACAGGTGTGTCTCTTTTAGTTGCACTTTATGCAGAGGGGCATGCAAATTCCCAACACATAAGAGCTTGGACTGAAAAAATACAATTGCAGAGTCTAGATCTGGTAATAGACCTAATCTGTGCCATGGTATGTTCATGAGACCACTTAAAAGGATTCAGGATTACATTTTTTGAAAGACCTGGTGATTATAATCTTGGGAGGAGATTTAGTGGTCTTTATTTTGCGTATGCAGTACACTAGACAGTGGTCACTGAAACTGTTAGGGGGAACGCCCGCCTCCTGAATTCTGTCAGGACAACTGGAGAGAATCCAATCTAGCAAAGTATGGTTCTGGCTTTTAATATCAATGCCAGACTCACATTTAATAGAGCTTTAACCAGCTCTTGAATAGATGGCGTACAGTAGTATAATCCCCACTTATAGGATATGTGAAGTGATGTACTTTAGCAGATGTCGCAGCGATACAAAGACCATAGAAATAAAAATAAAAAGAAACAGCAATAGTGTTCACTGTATATAAAAGACCAGGATAATTAAATAACAGTTGATTACTCACATTTGGTTGAGCAGGCAAGCTGCTTAATGAATAAGGCCTGACTGGTATAATCCCCACCTTGGATTCTTTAGAGTAGTCCTCACTGGAATAGTAAAATTGCCAGGCAATAAAAAAATAAAATACTAAAATAGTAGCATTAATAAAGGAAAGTGGCACACCCATAATTGGAAGTACCCATAATACCTTTATTTAAATTGCTAAAAATATCCACAATGCATTTCACCACACAAGGCTTTATCAAGTGGAGACAAAAAAACTACTATTACTATTGCTATTACTTGTTATTTCTATTGTCTTGTATAGCTATGACATCTGCTAAAGTATATTTATATTCTTCTTTTATTGTTTGTGAGGGTATCCCATTGCATAGGTGAGATGCCTCTCTCGTTTTTTGCTAGATAACGCTGACCCGTTGTTTCTCTTTCTTTTGCAGCCCACAATGTAGTCAAAGCATTTTAGAATAGATTGACTTCTTACTTGATGTCTGCCAGGAGCTGCTCCTACCTCCACTACAGCCTTCAAAGAGTTGGAACGTCTCTGACTGAGTTCAGCGCGTTGATGCAGATGGTGCTGAGCTCAATGGATGAGAGCTCTCAGCTGACATGCTCAGCCAATGAGCTGGCCCTGTACTTAACTGAGGAAAGTTAATGGTATCTCCTAAGCAGGAGCTTCTGGCTGCAGAGAGGAACCTAGGTAAGAAGTCATCCCATTCTAAAACAGTTTGACTGTTTAGAATGGAAGGGTGCTAGTGGCTGTAGAAGTTATGCTACTTGAAATATTTCTTGAATCATGGCCTGGTGCCAGACTTTAATCTACGTAATTCAAAGCCCGTGTTCTTAGGCAAAACTTTTCATCTGGTATAAAATGTAAATCACCGTTCTATGGCCACATTATGGTTATCGACAATATAATGCTTCTTCTTTACATAATTTGTAGTTTTCAAAGATGTTAAAAAGTACTAGGTTGTGTCGACACTGGTAGCCACAGTACAAAAGTATTACTCTATAATATACACAACAGTATTGCTGCACAAACATATGTATACTTTAAGAATTAAATACGTTGGTATGATCCATTATTGTAAAAACATTTTTTTTCTGTAAAGATTTTATAGCTGTTTTCATGCTAACATGAACACTTCATCCACATCCTCTGTTTATCAGTCAATCATTATGGCACAGCTCAGGGTCTTCTTACTGGTGAAAATGGAACCCAGACCATTGCATTGGCGGATCCAGGGGGGGGGGCAACGGGGCAATTGCCCCCCCCGAGATTCTCCCCTGCCGGCTAACGCAGGGCTGGCATTGCCCAAGTGCCAGCCCTGCAATGTGCCTGCGGACCGGGGAGGAAGATCAGAGCTCTCCCTCCCCAGTCCGCAGGCACCGTGCTGACAGCCGGCGGCGGAGGGAGGGAGTGAGAGAGGACCCAGAGCTCAGTCTGCAGCTCCTCCGGGTCCTCCAAATCTCGCGAGAGTGAACTCTAACCCGGGAGCGCGGGCTAGAGTTCACTCCAACCACTGGGACCACCAGGGAATCACCACTGGGACCACCAGGGAAATGTCCCCCCTCCTCCTAAATAAAGGTAAGAAGGGAGGGGGGACATAGAATATTTATTTTATTAAATTAAAAAAAGATTATTATTAAAAAGCCTCCTTCCCTCCCCCCATTACACACACTGCCCCCCCATTACACACACTGCCCCCATACACATACTGCCCCCATACACACACACTGCCCCCATACACATACTGCCCCCATGCACACACTGCCCCCCATACACACACTGCCCCCATACACACACTGCCCCCCATACACACACACTGCCCCCCATACACACACACACTGCCCCCATACACTGCCCCCCATTACACACACTGCCCCCCCATACACACACTGCCCCCATTACACACACACACTGCCCCCCATACACCACACTGCCCCCATACACACACTGCCCCCCACACACACTGCCCCCACACACACTGCACCCCCATACACACACTGCCCCACAAACACTGTCCCCATACACACACACTGCCCCCATACACACACTGCCCAACAAACACTGTCCCCCATACACACACTGCCCCAAACCACTGTCCCCATACACACACTGCCCCACAAACACACACTGCCCCACAAACACTGTCCCCATACACACACAGTGCCCCACAAACACTGTCCCCATACACACACTGTCCCCCATACACACACTGCCCCAAAAACACATACAGTGCCCCCATACATACACTGCCCCCTAACACACACACTACAACCCTGACATACACTGCCGCACTCACACACTTCACCCTTAACACACACCACTGCTCCTATACCCTATATCCCAGCAGACCCAGGTAAGTTGTCAAACTGTTCTTAAACGGTATGACTACTTACTCTGGGGTGGAATCCTGGCACTACTGACACCATAACTACTACACTGAGCTGTAGTGGTTATTGTGCCTGGATTATTTATTTAAATAATCTACAAGTGCCCCTCCCGAGATCAGGCTCTGGATCCGCCACTGGACCATTGGAGATTTATTGCTTTGTGTTGCAACTCTATCAAAGAGAGATAGACATCCATGGAGTGATGGGAAGATATTGCCAAACAAAGTTATAAGGTAAGATATTGCCAAAAGACTGCCAACATTTAAAATGCCATGTAGAGCAGGAATAGGTTTTCAGTCATGCAAAATATAATCCACAATGCTGTGTACCTGGACTCTTTCCTTTTCTTAAACATAAAAGGTGATTATTTAGGAAATTTCATAATTCTAATTCATCATTCTGTAACATGTCAAAGAGACTGTTCTGTTTACCCACTTTCTCTTAAAAGGACACTGTAGTCACCAGAACAACTACAGCTTATTGTACTTATTGTACCTTTTGCAGTAAACACTGTCTTTTCACGGGAAAAGACTGTGTTTACATTACAGCCTAGGGATACCTCCACTGGCCACTCCTCATATGGCTGCTAGAGGTGCTTCCTGGGACAGTGCTGCACAGCGTGGAGCACTGTCATTCAGTGTCTCCATCCTCTGCATGGAGACAATGAACATTCCTTATAGAGATGCATTAATTCAATGCATCTCTATAAGGAGATGCTAATTGGCCAGGGCTGTGTTTGGCTTGTGCTGGCTACTGATCTGCCTCTTTAACAGTCTCTGCCAATCCTATGAGAACGCAATGTGATTGGCTCAGATTACCACTTCTGATGATGTCTACCAAGCAGGCACATCAGGGGCAGAGATGGCAGCAGCAGACAGGAACAAAAGTAAGATTTTACTATATTTAGGAGGGCAAAGGGAGGGGACTAGGTGGGGAGGGGGCAAGATGGTGTTTTGAACACAATACGGTCAGGGATACTTTATTGTGTTGCTTACCCTATAATATACCTTTAAGCTATTTAACGCATGGCCCTTGAAATGTTTAAATCCTTAAAGACCACATGATGGTTTATACTGTCATGCAGTGTTGGGCTTTAATACCCAGCTATGGCATAGATTGCCATGGCTTTAAAGGACCAGCAGGGCTAGATCCTTGCTAGTACAAGGAAGCACAGGTCTCATTCAAAAAATAAGGCTTGCCTCTGTCAGGTGAGGTCATAATGACTGACATTGTGTGGTTTGCTCAAAGTGAGCAATGCACATAGCCCTTAAATCCGTTTAAATCACATTGGCTGAACAATCATACTCTTGCGACCCATTTTTTGCTGAACAATCATGTACTGCTGTGGTGATTACTTTGGATCCAGGAGGATTCTGAATTTGCCTCTGGCAGAGGAAGATCCCCTTTTCAGACCGATCTGTGCTGTATAAGCTGTGATTATCTATGAGTTAGGGTTAGAGTTAGGGTTGCAATTAGATCTATGGTTAGGACTAGGGTTGGTGTTAATGTTACAGGTAGGGTTAGGAGTTAGGTTAGTTTATAGTGTAACAGATAGCTTCCCTTAACCAAACATCACCCCTAGGAAATGAGCAAAGAGGCCTATCAAAATTACAGATTGTAAGTAGTGGGACACATGTGGTCTGTAAAATTCCCTATGAAAATAAAACATGTGTGAAAAACACAAATAATAAAACTTAACCAGGAGATTTGGCTCAGGTTGGTGATAAAATGGTTAAATTTAAAGTGTTAAAATGATCTTGGAAGGGGGTGGAGCCAGCAACCTACAGAGACGGGTTCCACAAACAACGTGGTAACCATGGGCGTCCGCAGG